>OZ012741.1:333691519-334891519 GCA_963859935.3 Lathyrus sativus
ATATCATACTCCTCATTTCGTTTCATCTATCCCTCAACATGCTTATCTTTCTATCTATTTTGTTTGCCACAAAATGCGTATCAAAACCTTCTTTGGTAATGAGGAAGTCATGGAAGTAATTTATGAGAAAATACCAAACCTTCCTAGTTTGAGAGACTCAGGGTGCTCCTATCTACTAGTATCCAGATTCAAGGGTGGTCTGGTTACTATGAAATCTTTCATGGATCTCTCTTTCATGTCCTTGTTATGGAATTCTGAACTTATGCTAGAATAGGTGATGACAACAACACCATTTAATCTTCTGTCTTTGGTGTTCCGTTCTTTATAACACCAACCACCATCGCTAACACCCATCAACTGTGTTCAATCTAGAGTTACAGTTGAAGATTTTCATCTGAACTACTCCTTTGTTGAAGATCTCATCAGCATACATGATGGCTCTCTCAACAGATTCGAACCATACAATCCTGAAGGGTTCTTCCAACCGGAAAAATTTGGTTTCAACTTCTGATAACCAACTCCCGACTCCGAGGAGTGGCCAAAAATGCTTTTTCTCATGATGATATAATTTTTATCTACTTCATGATGTACAATGTCAGGGTTAACCTACCTCAAACTATCTTCAATCATCTGAAGTACTATGTTGAAATCTCTAGATATCAGCATAAGTCCTTCACTCCCTATTTTAAAATCTTGTCTGAGTTGTTCTTCAGAGCTGAAATCATTGGTTTAGCTAGAATACTTGGACCAGAAAATGCTATGGTTGAAGAAATATGTGAAAGGGTTGATGAGGTTGAAGATTTTTGATGGATAGTGGTCGTGGGTTCCCGCTGATCTCTTTATTCTTGATCTATCTCTTTTTTTCCTTTAATTAAATGTGTGTTTGTCTGTTTTCTTGTTGTTTTGTTTTATATTATTGTACCTACGCCTCAGGATTTTTTATTTATCAATGAGAAATGTTTGCTTTTGTTCTATCTTATTGCAGTCTTTTTGCTTGGTAACAAAAAAGGAAACAAGTATTAACTTTAATATTCTCTTGAATCAACTTCACTACT
This sequence comes from Lathyrus sativus, assembly GCA_963859935.3. NCBI lineage: Eukaryota > Viridiplantae > Streptophyta > Magnoliopsida > Fabales > Fabaceae > Lathyrus > Lathyrus sativus. The sequence continues at coordinate 333,692,575 of OZ012741.1, forward strand.
CATGTTATTTGAACTACCTATTACCTTTTTGATTATGACAAAAAGGGGGAGTACTTGAAATGGAAAATTATTTTGATTAAAGAATATCTTGTATCTGAATCATAGCTCAAACATTCTAACTCTTAAAATGTATTCAATTGATATATTGATAATCAAGCTCTGATTTAACCAATCACTATCTTTATCTGATGCATTTGATAAGAATCAGACTTGAACTATCTCAAGTTTTATAAGTTCAATCAAGCTCTGATATATAATCAAGCAATGTTATTGTGTATCTGATGAGAGCTTTACAATCAGGCTCCGGCATCCCACATTTGATAAGATTTTTTTGAGATCTTAGATTCAGAGGGAGCTTTGATTAAAGGAAGTTATTTCTAAACTTATCTCTATCATTTCCTATTGATTATCATCGTACAAAATTGTGTCATCAAAATACATGGTTTTGTCATTATAAAAAAAAGGGAGATTGTTAGAACAAGATTTGGTTCTACAAGATATCACTAAGCTTGGATAATAACAAAGTGGTATTTGTGTGAGAACAATTTTGGTACTCTAACGTTTGTTTTTCTGAAGAATTAACAAACAGGTTCTGACTCTAATAGAGATCATATTCAACGATTACTCCGATCTGACCAAAGTCACTTCCGCGCTATAAGAAGAAAGTTTGCTTCTGATCTACTCTACTTCAGAAAGATTCTAAGAAGACAATATGTTGCTGCTGCAATGTTCTCTTGGTTTCTGTTTCTGATCATGACTCTAATACTTTACTTCTGAAGGCTTTCAAGCTTCTGAAGTCATCATCTTCTGAAGACTAAATGCTGAAGACTCTGAAGACAAGGTTCTGTTGAACGAAGTTCTGAAGACTCAGAAGACTTGAGTTTCTGAAGAATAAGTGTTGAAGACTCTGAAGACAAAGTTTGTTGAATGATGTTTTGAAGACTCTGAAGACTTAAGTTACTAATGACCAAAGGTTCTGAAGACTGAGTGCTTATAGTTCTGAAGACAAGGTTCTGGTGATCAATTTCTGGAGACTCTGAAGACCTACTGGTCTACTCTTCTACTCATGCTTCAATCATCTCCATTCAGAAGCCACTGATGTAAAGAAGACAAGCTCAAACGTCTATGAGGGAAAATAATACATAATATGTTTTAAGTGTCATTCCATTACCATGCCACTATCCTGATTTGGTGGTACAAAGGACAACTTTTGTGTATGATTTTCATCCTTGTGTAACAATATTATTTCAAAGTCGCCAGCTACCTAAAGGATATTCCTGATCTACCCTCCAACAGATATTTTTCTGGCTATATAAGGACTTAATTACTTGAAGAAATTAAGAAGCTTTACAACAATTAATTCAAAGATCACCCTTTGATTGAAAGCAACCTATGAAGAAATAAAGCTACAGTATTGAAGCACCACAATACAAAGAAAGAATATTGTTCATGTTGTATTGAGGCAGTTCCCCCTTCATCCTCGCTTGGGGTATGTCTACCCTCAATTCTAGAAATAGAGTTGAGATCTATATTAACCTATTGCAAAGGTTTGTACAAGAGAAGCAATAATAACCATACAATCAAACCTAGTTGTTGATGTTGATACTATGTCTTCTCTCCCATTAATTCAAGTTGAATCAAGTGCCTTGAATGTTTTGAATAAACCTCTGATTCCAGCTACTCGCCTGAACAACCCAACGGTCTTCAAATCTTTAGCCCGACTGGTTTCAATCACACACAATTAGAACCTAAATCTTTCTTCCATAATCCTCCGGTTATCGCTACTAGATTGAATGAACCACCCGTTCTTCAATCACCTTCGCTTGGATGAACCCGTGAAGAAATGATTTGTGCAAAAACCCCCCAAAACCTCAAGATTCTTAGAGGAAAAAATCCTAACAATTTTATTCAAGAAAAACCCACTAATCTCTCAACCCAAACCCGATACAATATCCTATGTTTGGACGTTATCACCTCAATGATGCAGAATGATCAACAAAAATTGTTATGTGTAGTTGTTGATTAAATGCAAGGAAGAGGATGAAGATGATGAGACAAATTTAGTGTCAATGTTTCACTTTTCTTGTTGTATATACAAGTGATGAGCCAACAAGAATATATATGAAGCTAAGATCAAATAACAACCATAACAGCAATTTGAAAATCAAACAGATCAAAAAATAGTATGATTCGAGCGAATGATCGACCTAAGAAAAGAGAGGGTCGACCTGAGCACACCCTGTTTTAGAATTGTGCAAAAATTAACTCTGTAAGTCGACTGGAACAGGTCCATGCTTTGACACAAACTTCCCTAAAATTGATAAATATAAAAGCTACCAGTATGAGTCGACCGGAGAGTCGACACGAGTACACCTGAGAGCAAAAGCTCAAAATCCACATTACACGAGTCGACCTAAGCAGGGCTTTGAGTCGATTCAAGCACTCGAAACTTCCAAAAATGACTTTTTGAGCATGTTTTGGTCTACCTAAACAATACTTATGCACACCTAAGTCTCTCAAAAGGAACAAATACACACAAAACAAATATGATGCTCTTTTATATGAATAGACTCGTGTTTTTGAAATACTTTCGTGCACGAGAGAACTATCAATGCAAATGAGTCTCGATGATACCGTCCAAATACAAAGTACTAACTAGAGACATTTTGACATCATTAAAATAAAGATTGAGACACCTTGCCCTCACACGTACTATATACTATTTTCCCTCGTAAACTTTTGATCTTATCTTTTGTACATCAGAGGCTTCTGAATAGAGAAGATTGAAGCATGAGTAGAAGAGTTGATCATTGGGTCTTCAGAATCTTAAGTCTTTAGAGTCTTCAGAACTTGTTCACTAGAACTTTGTCTTTAGAGTCTTCAGCACTTAGTCTTCAAAATCTTTGGTCTTCAGAAACTTAAGTCTTTAGAAGTTTGTTCAGCAGAACCTTGTCTTCAGAGTCTTCAGCACTTAGTCTTCAGAAGATAATAACTTCAGAAGCTAGAAAGCCTTCAGAAGTAAATCATTAGAGTCACGCTCAGAGGCAGAATCCAAGAGAACATTGCAACAACAACATATTGTCTTCTTAAAATCTTTATGAATGTGAGTAAATCAGAAACATACTTGCTTCTTTGGCGCAGAAGCGACTTTTGGTCAAACCAGATTGTCATTGCATATGGTCTCTATCAGAGTCAGAACCTGTTTTTTTAAAACTTTAGAATAACAAGCGTTAGAGTACCAAAATTGTTCTCACACAAATACTACTTTGTTATTATCAAAATTTAGAGATAGTAAGCAGAACCAAATCTTGTTCTAACAGTAATTCATTTTTGAGTGGTTTCAGCACCTGCTTTATACAATTTCTATTGTGATTCATTTTTGAGTGATTTCATCATCCTTTGACAACTTACTATAATAGGTTGGTTAAGCATGTGATTAATTGACACATGTTAGTCAGTTTATTAGGATTGTTATATGTGTTCAACAGTTATAGATTTATCTGAACTCTATTATTTTTCTATGTTTTCCAAATTCATTGTTTTTCATCACATAATTAAATTCAAAGTTGAACTAGAGACAAATTCTAATTTGGAAGAGAGCAGTTCTGGAAAAGGTCGACATTATAATACCTCAAAGCCTTCTAACGACTACAGTCACTTATTTTCTATTGACAAACTTCGGGTTTCATCTTGCGTGAAAGTTTCAAAATATAAACTAAGTTAAGTGTTGCAAGTGGTAGCAAGAAGAATGCCAAAAATTCTACAGAAGTCGTGAGCACTGATTTTTTTTCTTGACAAAATTGTCTTCCATCTAAATTGACAAAAGCAATATTTTAATTTTCAAAAATATCATTTTTGTTACTTTAGTGATTTGTTAATATATTGTGGGTTAGGTTGAGCTCGTGAGTTGTCTTTCAAATGAAAAAATATTATTTTAATAATTTTTTTCACTTTACAAAAGTTATAAATGCAATTCAATACAATTATACTCATTTCTAACCTACAAATTGGATGAAACACATAACACATCATATAATATCTAATAAAATTCATCAATACGACATAACACTTGATAATAAAATTAAATTTTACAAGACACGTTATTCCCATAAAATACGTAAGTTGGAAATGATATAAAAGAAAATAAGAAACAACATTTTGTCTTAAAATTAAGTAAACTCATTTTGTCTTCTATTAATATTACATCTCAATAATTCATTTTTTTAATAATTATTTTGAGAATTCACAAAATACATACACTTTTTAAAATATAAAATTTACATGAGTTACATATTTATATTTATTTTTGTTTATATTTGTTCTCCTACAAGGTGAAATTTGTTTCCCCATATCCTGGAAATATTTTGAAACACGCAAAATGAAACTACTAATTCATTATTGTTAAAAACGGAAACAACTTTACTATCAATTCAAATATTTTTATAAATAGTGTCAAAACAAAATTAATATTTATATACGAAAAAAATATATTGTTGATAAAAATATTTTTATATAGAGAAAAAAATAATATTGTTATAAACGAGAACAACTTTACTATTGATTCAAATACTTTTGTAAATATTGTCAAAACAAAAAAAATATTTTGATTCAAAATTTTTTATATACGGGAACAACTTTACTATTGATTCAAATATTTTATAAGTACTGTCAAACAAAATTAATATTTATATATAGGAAAAAATACATTGTTGATTAATTTTTTTTATATAAGGAAGAAAATATTGTTGTTATAAACGAGAACAACTTTATTATTGATTCAATTTTATTTATATATAGTGTCAAAACAAAATTAATATTTATATATCAGAAAAAATACATTGTTGATTAATTTTTTTATATAGGGGAGAAAATGTTATTGTTACAAACGAGAACAACTTTACTATTGATTCAAATATTTTTATAAATCTTGTCAAAACAAAAAAAAATATTTTGATTCAAATATTTTTATATACGGGAACAACTCTACTATTGATTCAATTTTTTTATAAATAGTGTCAAAAATAAATTAATATTTATATACGAGAAAAAATACATTGTTCATTAAAATATTTTTATATAGGAGAGAAAATACTATTGTTATAAACGAAAACAACTTTACTATTGATTCAAATATTTTTATAAATATTTTGTCAAAACATAAATAATATTTTGATTTAAATATTTTTATAAACGGGAACAACCTTACTATTGATTCAAAATATTTATAAATAATGCCAAAACAAAAATAATATTTATATACGAGTATATATATATATATATATATATATATATATATATATATATATATATATATATATATATATATATTGTTGATTAAAATATTTTTATATACGGAAACAAATAATATTGTTATAAACAGAATCAACTTTACTACTGATTCAAATATTGAATAATAGAAATTTATCGACCATTGTATTCTTTCTTATAATATAATTGTCTTATTTGTTAAAAAAAATTAAATGATTAATTTATTTAATACAAGTTTCAATAGTTTTTTAATCATATTATTATTGATATTGTTATTTATCTTTCATCTTCTAGCTGCATAACTATTTCAACTTAAATTTATTATTATTTTTAAGTTTTTTCTAATTTTAACTTTCAATTTTTATGACAGTATGCAAACAAATGCGCGTCCAAAACCATATCCCACCTAAAAATGTACCCTGTGCGTAGACACAAATATCTTACTAGTTTATACTAAAACTAACCATAACTCCCTCATAATCACCAATTACTTAATGATAAAGCATTAAAATTCACCAATATAAAGTCTAGGGGGTTATGGATGTCAAAAATCCACCTTAATTCATGCTTAATCACCTAACATCAATGCTTGGAAGTTATGGATGATGAAAGGTCACAAAACTGCCCAAAAATCAAAAGTTTGTACGTAACTGTCTGAGTGCTGACATGGGCTGTGTTAGGCAACATGGGTTGACATGTGTTAGCCTCTGGTTGCTTGTAAGAAGGGCTTTCAAAGGGCCCAACACGTCCTGTGTCATGGGACATAGCCAGACCGTGTTGGTCTCGGAAAATTTGTATAGGAAACGCTTCTTTTTGTGAAAGGTTCACATTTTTCGTCCCGATTCGCTCCATTAACCTCTTATTACCTAAAAATGCCAAAAGAGAAGAAAAACGCATAAAATCAAAGAGGAACGATCAAAACACACATGAAATCAAAGGAAAAACAAGTTTAAAACACAATACATTTACCGTCTATCAAATTACAAGCTTCAGTACCACCAAACACCACCAGGCATACCATGTATACTCAGAGGTATACATCTTGCTTTTTCATAACTTCATTTAATATAGAATAAGACTTCATTTAAAACTGCAAAACATCCTTGCCAAAAAATTAAGTTTTCACATTTGGTACCCAAATCTTTCTGGGGCCTAATGTGTTAGTAGTTTTAAGAGGTCTATGTTACTACCTTTAGACATTCTTAGTTTATCAAAACTAAATGAAAAAAATCCATGCTAGTACTCTCATCCCCTTTGCCGAAGATTTACCCAACAACTTCAAAGTGGCGAGTCGAATGGGGAACTAATATCTATTGAACATGGTGAAAAGTCATTTGCTTTGGAGCCTAATATTAAAGCGCGTACTATTCAACATCCTCGACTAAGCTGATGGATCTATTGATGAACTTTAAGGGCGAGCTAAACAATGCAAATGAGGTAATGTGATGAGTCAAAGCATTCTGAGGCGATGCTGAAAGAGGTCTTGGAAAAGGCAAAAAAAAACGTCAAAGAAGTCGGGGGGAAAAGAAAATTCAAACAAAAAAACTATTAGAATACAAAAAAATTCATACCAAAATATAATCTTCAACAAGCTCAATGTCTTATTCAAAGAAAAATCAGTTAAATCTTCTCAACAAGCAAACTATGTTAGTTAAATCTTTTTCAATTAAAATTTTTTCAAATCTCAAAAGTAGTTAGAAACTAAGTATAAGGACTAAGGATTACTTTATTTTAATTAATTAATATATTAAAAATAATTGATGATTTGATGTTGCTTTCTTATTATTGTTCTAGAAGCATGTCAATTCTATGCGTTTCATTTGATGTTGCTTTCTTATCTTCAAATCTTCAACTATAAAACTAGTAGCTACTTACTTTCTTATCTTCAAATCTTCAACTATAAAAATAGTAGCTACTTGCTGTGTCATTTATGTATACTGACATATTATTTATTTAACCAATTGCTTTACTAAATTACTAGGTAGTTAGTTGCAATCTAAAGTCTAAAATTAATTGAATGCAAAATATAAAAAACAGTAAAATAAAGTTTAAAAAAATTGATTTTGTTACATTTTATTTCATGTATATTTCATAGTAATAGTAAATAGTGATAATATAATTAAAGAGTGTATTAATAATCCCATCCTATGATGATTACATACATGTTTTTTGATGATTACATACATGTTTTTTGGTTACTAATTTTTCTTGGCACTGATTTAATATTTTATTGTAGGAACTCAATTTAACAAAAGGACTATAAATAGATCGGTTGCTAGTAAATAGTGCAGAGTTGATGATTGACGGACACAATAGATATACTGAGATATTTTAGATTTTTTTACTATGTCTCCTAAGATACTTTCTAAGAATAGAAAGTATGAATGTGAAAATAATAAGCGTAAGAAAAAGAAAAAAAATTAAAAAGTTAATCCAATTTCAAGCAAGAGTTTTTGATAAATTTTTGATAAAAGAATCACAAGTTCTAAATGAAAGTTATTATGTTGATAATATTAATGTTGAAATTCTTGATAGGATGCCCATTGAAAATGATAAAATTGATAGTGTGCCTATTAAAAATGATAGTGATGATAGTGTGCCTATTGATGATGAAGTTAATAATGATGAAGATAATCTTGAGGAAGTTAATGATGATGATGATGATAATGTTGATTATGATATATTTGATCCAAGAAATTGAGATCGTCTTCAACTTAAAATGATCGATTTATTAGTTGTGAAAGGGTCTAAAAGAGATAATTCTATTGTGAAAGGTCCTAGAGATAATTGGAATAGATGTTTTACGGCTAATTTATATACTAGAGCTTTAGCAAATGGAGAAAAGTGTAATAGAGATTGACTTGTTTATTCGAAAAACTTGATAGATTGTTTTGTTTCTGTTGTAAAGTTTTAAGAAAATGAGATTGGTAGGGGACAATTAGCAAACGAGGATTATAGTGATTGGTCACATGTTGGTGCAAGAATTAAAGAGCACGAGTTAGACATGGAACATTTTAAGAATATGACTATTTGGTATGAGTATCGTCAAAGGCTGAAATATTTTCAAATATGATAAAACGACTCAAAGATTAATTGAGAAAGAAAAGGATCATTGAAAAAATGTTTTAAAAAGATTTATTTCAATAGTGAAATTTCTTGCTAAACAGAATTTGACCTTTCGTGGTTCTAAGGAAAAATTATACGAAAATTGCAATGACAACTTTTTGGGTTTGATTGAAATGTTAGCTGGATTAGACCCAATTATCCAAGAACATGTTAGACATGTTACAATTCAAAAAGTTCACACTCATTATCTAGGACACAAAATACAAATTGATTTGATTTCATTGATTGGTTATGCAATTAAAATTGAAATCATTAGAAAAATCAAGCAAGTAAAGTATTTCTCAGTAATACTTGATTGTACTCCAAATGTTAGTCACCAAGAGAAAATATCTTTGATAATAAGATATGTGGATGTTTTTTCAACCTCTATTAGCATTGAGGAATCATTTTTAGGATTTTTGAATGTGAATGATACAACCGGCCAAGGACTTTTTGATGTTTTGCGAAATAAATTGAAAGAACTTGGTCTCGACCTATTTGATGTGAGAGGACAAAGTTATGATAATGGATAAAATATGAAAGGAAAACATCAAGGTGTACAAAAGAGATTTTTAGATATAAATTCAAGAGCCTTTTATACTCCATGTGGTTGTCATAGTCTTAATTTGGCGTTGTGTGATTTGGCTAACTCTTGTAATAAAGCTAGGATTTTTTTTTGGAGTTGTTCGACGCATTTATACAATTTTTTTCCAATTCAACTAAGAGATGGAAAAATTTGAAAGATAATGTAAAAAGGTTGACTCCAAAATCATTGTCATCCACTTGTTGGGAGAGTCGTGTAGAAAGTGTCAAAGCTATAAGAACTCAAATGTCAAATTTTACGAAGCTTTACTTGAAGTGGCAGAATATGATCTTGATCCTAAATTACAAAATGAAGCTAAATCCTTAGCAATAAGTGAGCTTGGTGATTTTGAGTTTTTGATGGCTACAATTATTTGGTTTGAAATATTATCTGCAATTAATTTTGTTAGCAAGCTTTTACATGAAAAAGATATGCTTATTGATGTGACTATGAAAAAAATAAAGGAGTTGATTTTATTTTTTTGAAGGATATAGAGAAACAGGTTTTTATAATGCACTAGTTAATACTAAAGAAATTGCGGTTGAATTGAATATTGCTCCAATATTTCCTCAAAGGCGTATAATTAAAAGTAAAAGACAATTTGATGAGAATTTGAATACTCCAGCAGTTGAGCTATCCGAAGAGGAGCCTTTCAAGGTTAATTACTTTCTTTACCTTGTTGATCAAGCTGTTGTTTCTCTTAATAAGAGATTTGAGTGATACCAAGAGTATGAAAGTATTTTTGGTTTCTTATTTACTTCTCACAAGTTACAATCATTGGATGATGCAACTTTGAAGTCTTGTTGTAGTAACTTTGAACGGGTATTGAAACATAATGCGCAATCTGATATAGATGAGAATGAATTTTTTGAGGAGTTAAAGTTACTAAGAGAAATGTTGTCTGAAGAAATCATAACACCTACTGATATATTACTATTTTCAAAAGGATTGGATTGTTTTTCTAGTACAGTCATTGCATATAGAATTTTGTTGACTATTCTTGTGAGAGTTGCTTCTGCAGAAATAAGTTTTTCAAAATTAAAATTGTTAAAAACTTACTTGCGATTTACCATGTCACAAGAAAGACTTAATGGATTGGCGTTGATAGCAATTGAAAATGATCTTTTATTGACAATAAAATATGAAAATTTAGTTGATGAATTTGCTTTAAAAAGTGTTCGGAGAAAGACTCTTTTTAAATAGTTAGAAACTTTATTTTATATAAAAAAATATTATTAGTTTAAACAATACTTTGAGTTTTTTTAATTAATTTTTAAAAAGATTTAGGCCAATTTATTAAATTAAAATAGGGCCATCAGATTAGTTGGGCCGACCCTGTTTTTAGTATCCATACTCTCAAAGATAATTTACTGCAACATTAATTAAATTAAATTTTTAATAATATTAACTATTCTAATTATATTAAGAAATTAATTAGAATACACGGTTAGTATATAATTATTTTACACTATCATCCAATTAAAATGAATTATTTTGACGCATAATTATGCAATTAAAAAATTATAATTAAATCATTTTAATAACTACTTTTATGATTCTCTCTTTTCATGTGTCAAAATAATTTATTCTAATTGAATGACAGTGTAAAATAATTTTACACTGACCTTGACCCTATATTCTAATTAATTTTTTATATTAAATGTTTAACGTTATTTATTATTATTAAAATTAAGAAATTTATTTATTTATGTATTATCTATATTCACTAATTTCTACATCAACTTAAAATTTATCATATCCACATTACTCTTTAAGTCTAATTTTAAAAACTAAAATAAACTTAAGAAAATAAAATTGTATAATTAAAATTGTGCGATATATATATATATATATATATATATATATATATATATATATATATATATATATATATATATATATATATATATATATATATATATATATATATATATATATATATATATATATATATATATATATATATATATATATATATATATATATATATATATATATATATATATATATATATATATATATATATATATATATATATATATATATATATATATATATATATATATAAAAGAGTAATATGCAATTTATTTATTTATTTTTGGTTGAATCACTACTCAGAACATCTTTAATGATATATTGTAAAAACTTTACTTTAAATTTCAATATTACATCATACATAAACATCACACACATATTTATTTTGATAACCTAAATTTTAAGTGAATTAGACTCACCTAAATTTGAGAATCTACAACTTTCAAGGGATCATGGATTTTTTTTAAGTAGTTTAATAATTGAAATTTATCTTTTTAAAGATAAATAAACAATATCATATTCAAATCCGCAACTCAGCGTTTCATGTTGATACCAACTAAATTGACTTAATATATATCAAACTTTATTAACATATTACACACATATTTTTTTCCCATAGTAGTGATGTTAAAATATATTGTTATAAATCAAATATTAATAATGATTTTATACCTTATTTAAACTATTTTCCCAATTAGGAGATCCTATTACTATTAAATTTGGCAAGTGTTGCATACTTTCCCGATTTAAACGAACACTCGTTAATTTATTTTTAGGAAATGAAATATCCTCATCCCACAAAGAGAAATGATAATAATAATCACTTACACTCACTTTCACTTTTTTTGAATAATCACAATTAACATGCCACCATTTCATTTCAACGTGTTTTCGTTATTCTTGATTCTATCCATCACCATTGTTAAACATATCGATGCTTCTGAACCTTTTCCCCTTCACGACGTTCCTTATCTCAATCGGAGCAGTTTCCCGCCAGATTTCGTTTTTGGAACAGCCTCTTCTGCATTTCAGGTACCTCAACCATCCTTCAATTTTGTTGCTATTACTTTCAATTTGCGTTATTACAAATTCAGTTTCGTGTAATTTGATTTTTTTATTTTAGTATGAAGGTGCAGCATCTGAAGATGGAAAAGGACCTAGCATTTGGGATACTTTCGCTCATAAATACCCAGGTTGTTATCAATTACTTATGAATTCCTTTTTTTTTTCTTTCAATTTTGAAAATATGAATATTATATTCAAGCATTTAAAGCTGGTCGCGTAAAGGCTTTCGCAATTTTGGTCGGTATATGTGTTATAAGAGGATTCCTCATGTTTGCTTTAGGTTTAAATTGAATCGCCTAGTTATTTGACAATGTGACAATATGTAAAGGATTCCTCATTTTTATAATGAAATGGTGTGCAGAAAAAATTAAAGATGGAAGTACTGGAGATGTAGCTGCTGACTCGTATAATCGGTACAAGGTATATATAGTCCAAATTGTGGTTTCGCAAAGGTGTATAAAAATATGTGATGCATTTCGAGTCATGATGCTGATAGACATTCTATGTATTTTAGGATGATATAAGAATCATGAAGTATATGAATATGGATGCTTATAGATTCTCCATTTCATGGTCTAGAGTGCTACCGAGTAAGTTATTTTTCTTAATATTTCATCGCCTTGTAGATTGGTGATTTATAGTAACTGTTATACATTTTTTATCTACTATTTGTAGAAGGAAAGCTTAGTGGGGGTGTAAACCGTGTAGGGATAAATTACTACAACAACCTCATCGACGAACTATTGGCTAATGGTTAAGATTTGGAGTTATTTATTTATTTATTTATTTTAAATTTTCACATTGGGTTAGAATCATTTCCGTGTGGTTATTAATCATAAATATTCGTTGGAGAATAATGCAGGTCTGGAACCATATGTGACCATTTTCCATTGGGATGTTCCACAAGCCTTAGAGGATGAATATGGCGGTTTCTTAAGCCGTCACATTGTGTGAGTGACACCATTTTCCATCTAGAGCTATTTTTGTATGACTACTTAGGGAGAGTTTGCAGTAAATCTAACAAATTGATTAACATATGTAATTCATGAGCTTGCAGAGATGATTTTAGGGACTATGCTGAACTTTGCTTCAAGGAATTCGGTGATAGAGTGAAACGTTGGATTACTTTGAATGAACCAAGAAGTGTGAGTAAGAATGGCTATGCAAACGGAAGGTTTGCACCAGGGCGATGCTCAGACTGGTTGAAAATGAATTGCACAGGAGGTGATTCAGGGACAGAACCGTATTTGACTTCACACTATCAACTTCTTGCTCATGCTGCTGCTGCAAAACTGTACAAGACCAAGTATCAGGTCCTTTGTATTATTGAATTGTTTTAAAATTAGAAAAATATTTTTTCGAAATCTGCTGTAAATCTTCTTAAAATACACGAGACTTAAACATCCCTAATAGAAGGGTGAAGCATTACAAAACCATGCACAATTGCTTTATGGTGGTAGAACATGCTTCTTTTTTTAGTGTGAACACATTGAAGCTGTTTCTAATTAAAAAACCTTTTTTATAATATGCAGGCATCTCAAAAGGGTTTACTAGGGATTACCTTAAACTCTGATTGGTTTGTGCCTGTCTCTAAAGAGAAATCAGACCGTGATGCGGCACAACGAGCCCTCGACTTCATGTTTGGGTGGTAAAGAATTAAACTTGACTATTCCTTGCTCAACAAGAGAGATTATATTAAAATTTGAAAATATGATAATTAGGGGGTATTATACTTTATTCTACTCGGTAAGAAAATTGTGGACCAACTACATATTCATGCGAAGTTACAAGATCTAATAATGACTGTAAACCATTTCCTAATATTGTCACTATTAATGGATATACCACAAGATTAGTATATTGGTAGTCATTTTTATCTAGACTGATTTGTGTTGTTTACACAAACTATATATTTTCTTGGGAACCTGTAGAAAGTTGCATGCAAAATTCATAATATTTCAGTTCACTTTGGTTTTTGAATTTAAAAGAAACTGTTATGTATGACCAGCTGAAAATGCAGCTATGTGCCATTTCCGCAAAGTATTATGAAATCCAAAGAGTATTTCTTTGATTCTATCTGCACTTTGCATTTTGCATCAGGTACATGGAGCCACTCACCAAAGGTGAGTATCCAAAAAGCATGCAATCCATGGTGGGAAAACGGCTACCAAAGTTCTCCGAAAAAGAATCAGAGCAACTTAAGGGTTCCTTCGATTTTCTAGGCCTAAACTATTACTCATCCTTTTATGCTGCTAATGCTCCTCACCTACGCGGGGCTAAACCAGCCCAACAAACTGATGCTCTTGTTAATGTTACAAGTAATTATCAGTTAATTATATGCTCGCACTAGCTTATTTAGTTCCAAAATATCACCAAACGGAACTAAAATAAAACTAATAATACCTAATCTTCTGAACTTTATTGTTTATTATTTTTGAATGACAGATCAGCATGATGGAAAGCCCCTTGGTCCAATGGTATGTATTTCGTCATTGCATTGGCAACTAAATTACATATCAATTCTTTTCATTTGTATGTTTTGTGCTCCAAAATATTATGTCTAAAATATAAAAATAGCTTTATTATAATTATTTGTAGGCTGCTTCCAGCTGGTTGTGCATTTATCCACGAGGGTTTCGAGAACTATTACTTTTCATAAAGAAACAGTACAACAACCCTGTAATTTACATTACTGAAAACGGTAATACATCTATTGTACTTTTTATTTTCTAAGATATTATGTGTAGTGTAGTATTGCTTTCAATATGTGCCTATTGTGCAATGTTGATAAAACCAATGAAAATCTGATAAAATCAATTTATAGGTTATGATGAGTTCAATGATCCAACTCTATCACTTGAAGAATCCCTTATAGATACTTACAGGATTGATTACTTTTATCGTCATCTTTATTATCTTCAAACCGCAATCAAGTAAGTAATGCTTATGAGATTGGTCTCCCAGCTCCTAGTTGTTTATTTGTAGGTCTTATACATATTAATTCAAAGTAGTTTTAATCATATCCATGCTATTCATAATAGTTTTATTCCTATCCATGTTTTCAAGCCTTTCTTTTTACACTTATCTGTTACTGACAAAAAGGGAGAGGCAAAATAGGAAGGTGGTTATTTGTCTTCTTAAGTGTAAAATGAATATGTAGAAAACTCGTATGGGGTTGCCTACTTACTTTCTTTCTTTGTTTTATTTTTTTATTTTATTTTTTGGGTTTGTTTTATTTTTTTATTTTATGTTTTGGGTTAATTCTTCTGCTTTATTGGCCTTTATGCATAGAAGGGATGGTGTGAATGTAAAGGGATATTTTGCATGGTCATTGTTGGATAACATGGAATGGGACTCTGGCTACACGGTGCGATTCGGACTCGCCTTTGTGGATTTTAAAAACGGCTTGAAAAGATATCCAAAACTCTCGGCTCATTGGTTCAAGAACTTCCTTAAAAAATCTTAGGACTTGTATATTTTCAGCACAAGGAAAAGTGATCTGTTTTAATGAACAATAATTGGTTCAATAATTGTTATAAATTATTTTTGTTATAAACTACAGTTAATATTATTTCGTACTTTGAATACTAAAACAAAATGCAATTATCTTTTTAATAAAAACAGGGCACTTAGACAAAGGAATGGGATATTAAATTAATTTACATTGACTAGTAGAAAAACAGACACAAACGTGTGTCTGTTTGGCCTTGTGTTTGAAAGCAGATTTTATAAAGAATAGATTAAATTTATCTTTCTTTTAAGTTTTTGTTTCATTGAAAGGGCGTTGGTCGAGTCCCCATATTTTATATATATATATATATATATATATATATATATATATATATATATATATATATATATATATATATATATATATATATATATATATATATATATATATATATATATATATATATATATATATATATATATATATATATATATATATATATATATATATATATATATATATATATATATATATATATATATATATATATATATATATATATATATATATATATATATATATATATATATATATAATTTTTAAAAAAGTTGTGCTTATCTGAACTGTTTTGATTTAAAATTGAATAATTGATATAGAAGATCAAAATAATATTGTTCCTATTGGTGAAATTGTTGCTATGTAATTGTTCTTAATGCAATTGAATTTAACCAATTTTGTTAATTAAATATTAAAATATTATTATAAAAGAATAAAATAGTAAATACAATTACTTAAATGAAAGATATTACTAAGGGAAAAATATTATACCAAAATTAAATATTAAGTTTATAATAAATATATATTCTCTTAAGTAAGAGCTTTGTCTTATTCATTTCTAATTCTCTTCGATTAGAAGGAATTTCTGCAGTTGCGCAGAAAAATACTCGATTTGTACTTAAAAAAAAATATAGATTGCCTCTATAATTCATGAGTGGTGGATATCTAAAAGAGAAAAAAGAAAAAAAAAAAGTGTGGGTGGTCACTAAAAAGAGTGTGCATCAAAGCAATATGTGAAAACTAAAAGGGTAAAAGCCAAACAACAATAAATATTTTTCTGATCTGAACCAATTATACATGATGGAACTCCTTTTTTGTCACCAAAACTGGAAATATTATGTTTTTTTTGGGTAAATAAACTGCACATGTTCTATTTGTCACTTTGTGAAAGGGAAAAGTCTTTTTTGAGATACACTTTGTCAAAACAATATTTATTATATTTTAATTTATCTACTTGTTAATATTTTAATAATAAAATTTATTTTATCATTAAAATTAACATGACTATTTATTAATTTGATAACAGTAATGCTATTGGCAATATTCTGATTTTGTAATTAAGTAATTGGTGTAATTGCTTACAGAAAAAAATATTGGATAGAAGCAATGGAGATGTAGCTGTTGATCAGTATCATCGTTATTGTTGGACTTTCAACTAGGGAGCATTGAACATAGTGGGATTTTTTCTAGAGCAACCTTTGTGAGAGACACACCACATACTCACCCAAAACCTTAAGGTGATAGGTGTGTGGGTTCTCTTATTTTATAAATGCTCAAGTCACCACATTTCTATCCAATGTGGGACTATTATCCACCCTACTCACACTTGTTAATACTTTAACTTTAACACTCTCCCTCAAGTGTGAGTCTATCCACAATGCTCTCTTATTTTATAAATGCTCAAGTCACCACATTTCTATCCAATGTGGGACTATTATCCACCCTATCCACAATGCTCTCTTATTTTATAAATGCTCAAGTCACCACATTTCTATCCAATGTGGGACTATTATCCACCCTACTCACACTTGTTAATACTTTAACTTTAACACTCTCCCTGCTCTCCCTACTGCGAAAATCGGCGCCGGCTTGACAGGAGAGTCGCCACCGTGCGTTATTTATCCCTCAGAGCGGGAAAGGAAACGCTCGAAGTAAACCTCGCAAAGACGGGAAAAGGTATGGTCATCGCAACCAAAACCTGGATTCGGGAGTCGGTTACGCAAGGGGAAGGTATTAGCACCCCTCACGTCCATCGTACTCGATGGGATCCACGCTTGGTGTTTATAGGTAAAAGGGTGTGTTATCTATCTACGCTAATGGCTGGTCTGAAAAGAAAATAAAAGGACAGGACTCGACAGAACATACGGTGTTCTGGGCCTACGTATTCCCTCGTGCAATGGGAAAGTCAGAGTCAACGTAGTTCGACTTCCTACGTCTAAACGGGGGAAAGGTTGCTCGCCAGGACATCGCGTCCTGTGCCTACGTACTTCCATCTGATATGAAAGATCAGAGCAAACGTAGTTCGACTTCCTATGGGTAAACAGGGGACTCTCACACAGCAGTGAGAAAACAAACTGGTCTCTAAGGCTCGGGAACCTACAACTATGATCTGGTCTCAAATGCACTCGGGCAGGAGAAAAGGATAACAACTAGTCGTTAGCGGGAAAGTCTCGATCGCACAGCCGCGAGAGAACTAAAGGTTAGTCGTTAGTGTGCTCGCTAGGATATCGCATCCTATGCCTACATATCTTCGCCTGGTATGAAGAATCAGAGCAGCTGTAGTTCGGCTAACTACGGATCAAGCTACTCAAAAGCTCCTACAGAAAGGAAAGGGAAACCCTAGAACTATACCTGGGAAACAGGGGAATCTACCTACTGCTATCACCCCTGGTTGACCGTCCTAATGTCTATCATGACAACTCCGCAGCGGAGAAGTCAGAGCTCCTAAGGGATCATGGCAACAGGACTGAACTACAAACAAGAAATTGCAAAGTAAGGAATACTGAAAATATGCATGAATGCAACAACTAAACAAACAAGGCGCAAAGGCCGCCAACCACAAAGGCAAGGGAGCTCAGCTCTACCAAATACCAATAAGCAAAGCCACTCAATAACAAACAAGCAGAAGGAGGACCACCTCAACTTCTCATGCACACCAAGTCTACTTCTAAGATGCACCTATTCAGAACTATCTAGATGAATACCTAAGTCTAATGCAACATAACATCATACAAGTCAAACAATCCAAAGAGAAGGCAAGCTAACCTGACAAGCCTCTATCTACAAAACAAGAAGCTACTCCTGGGCAAGGCCCCTAACCAACCTGGAACAAGCTCCTAATCTATCTCTAAACAAAACTCTATGCAACACCTTAAGCAAATATCTAAGCAAACACCTAATCAAAACCTTAAGCAAGAGGAATCAATCCCAGTCTCCAAGCTTCAGAACAAGCTTACCAGAGAAAAGGAGCTAAGCAGTCAAACTCATAGCATCTTCCTCAGGAAAGTACCAGGAGGTTACTACTCAGGAGTCATATCCTATGCGGCTCGACAACTGTGATCAGTTTACATTCCTCCTCAGGAGAAATTAAACTCACATGAAGGCTCCGGCATCACGGGATACTTGAGAAAACCTATATGCACTAAGGGAACTAAGTGAACAGACCCATAGGACCTTCCTCAGGAAAGTACTAGGAGGCTGACACTTAGGAATCGTATCCTACGTGGCTCAACAACTGTGATCAGTTTACATTCCTCCTCAGGAGAAATTAAACTCACAAGTTGGCTCCAACATCACTGGGTACTTGAGAAATCCTAGACAAACTAATGGAACTAAGTGAATAGACCCATAGGACCTTCCTCAGGAAAGTACTAGGGGACTTCCACTTAGGAATCGTATCCCATGTGGCTCAACAACATGTGATCAGTTTACATCCCTCCTCAGGAGGAATTAAACTCACAAGTTGGCTCCAACATCATTGGGTACTTACGAAAGAGGTGAGAAGAAAGAATGAAAGTCATTCATAGTGCCTTCCTCAGGAAAGTACCATAAACTCCCTTCAAACTTCAGGATCTCGAACCTCACAAACAGATAACAAGCTCCTAGACTAAGCCTCAATCCACTGCCTCTCTGCAAGCTCCAACAGGACTTCAATCAGCTCCCACCTTGAGAAGAACCCACAGGCCAACAAACCACAAGAGACTATCTCTGAAGTTCAACCACAGTTGAACTTCAAAGTCAGAAGTCATCAAGACTTCTCCTATCTTCAGGCTCAGACAAATCATATCAGAACATCCTATAAAAATCTATCAAAAATCTAATGGGAGACCTACATGGCTCTATGACAACATACTGAAAAATCAGAACAAAATTCAACACCAGATGAAAGAACTAAAATCAGCAACACAGACATATCCACACCAATTTATTCAACATCAATAACAGTGAAAAAAATGCAATTAAAATGAAAATGCGTGATTAAGCTAATGTTTTTATACTATAAAATTCTACACTGAATTACGAGTCTACAGAAAAAAGAACGGAATTATTTGACTAAATCTACTATTTTTCATGAATTTTCTAATGACATGTATGCACTAAGAAATATTAAAAGAAATCAATTAAATGGAAAATATACAAAAAATAGCACCCAAAAATAAAATGGCATTTTTATTTTTATTTAATTTTCTAGATGCTTTCATGAAATGGTAGAAAAAAGAAGAATTAAAAAATCACTTATTTTCATTTTATTATGATTTATTTAATATGCAAAGAAATAAAAGAAATTGAAAGAAAATAAAATTGAAATAAAACTGGAGGGGGGTACTAACAGCAAAGGATTCAGTTATTAATTCATTGGGCTCACATTGGTGGGGTGCCATCAGCAAATGGGCGCAGGGCCCAGACTTATTAACCAAAAAAAACAACAAAACTGAAATGAATGCAGGGGGGGTGCAGCGCTAGCAAGTTTCTCAGTTATTCTTCACTGGGCTTACGCCCAGGGGGGGTGCTGATAGCATGAGGGCCTAAGGCCCAAATCAAATCACTCTGGTTCTCACACGCCAGGGGGGGGGGGTGACGAGTAAACGGGAGTGTGCGTCAGTAACACACGCTTGGGCTTAGCCCAATATCCTAACCCTAATCCAATTGGGAACCCTAACAAACAAAACCAAATTCACTTCCATCTCTCTGGTACTGTTCACGCTTCTAACCCTAGCCGTTCGCCCGTCTTCCCCAACTCACTCTCTCTGCAACTCATCTTTTCACTCTCACACCATTCTGAAACCTTTCCAAATCCTCTCCAACATAACCTCACTCAAATCAAACTCCTAAAAACGAATGACGCTAAACATCTTGAAATGAGAGAGTCCTAAAGTCATAGCGATGAATGAACGGAAAAGGGAACTAGTGAAAAGATCTAACCTGAGACGATGAAGTTGATGCGATGAAGTTCTTGAAACTTCTCGAAGGCGCGACGATCTCTCTGGGAAAAAGACTGAGGGAGATGCAAATCTTAGAGGCGCGTTGATCTTTGATGCACGGTGGAGGAACTTTGGAGAAGACGAAGGCACGGAGGGAAGGTTGAACGCGAGCGCTGAGAATCTTGAAGGCTTCCTTGAGTTGGTTGATGAAGATTCTGGGGAGAGATTGAAGAGTGATGAAGGTTGGAGTGGTTTCTGGATTTACTGACGGGGAATGATGAAGATCTGGTGGTGGTGAATGTTGATGATGTTCTGGAAAAGTGGATGAGGATGAAGGCGTTCTGGAAACCTTGAAGAACGATGAAGATCGTTGATTTCTGGAAATTCTTTATGAAGAATGACGAAGATGGAAGATGATCTGGAGAGTGTCTCTTGCAGTTTCCGGCGAAGTTGATGTTTCCGGCGAGGGGATGATGAAGGTGACGGAAGAGCAAGATGAAGATTGGAGCGTTTCTGGAGATTCTGGGTGTGAAACGAACTCCGGCGAGCCGTTGCGGTGGCCGGAAGACGTTGGGGGTCACCGGCGGTGGGCGGTTATGGCGGATGCATGGCCGCCGGTGGGTTTTCTGGTGAAGCTCAGGCGATGGCTGTGGTGGCGCCAAGTGTCTCGCATGCACAGAGAGAGAGAGAGTGGGGGACAGCTGGGGGACGCGTGGCGCGAGCTGGGGAAGTCTGAGTGTGTGGTGGGTCCTCCTGAGTGGGACGCGTGCATGCCCTCTTATAGTGACAAGTGTCACTCCTTGGCCAAAAACCTGCACAAAAAAAAGCATTGGACTGACTAGATGAAGTGGGCCTCCAAAAAATGATTTCTGGGCCCACGAAAATCTGGACAAAAACCTGTTAAAAAACTGAAAACTAATTAATAAAAATATTAAACCTAATTATCTAATCAAAACAATTAACACCTAATTAACTAATGATTAATCCTAATAAAAATCTAACAAACTCAATTAAATCCTAAACAAAAGATTTAAATCCTAATTATCCTAATTAAGCCTAAAAATGATTAAAACCTAATTAACTCTAAAAAGAAGGATTAAAACTCTAATTAATTCTATATCAACCTAATTAAATCCAAAAATGATTAAGAACCTAATTAACTCTAAATCAACCTAATTTCTATTAAAGTTCTACCATTATTTAAAACTAGTAAATCTATTTAAGACTATAATATTTCCTATATTATCTAAAACAACTATTTAATTTCTATTAACCCTAATTTGTATCATTCTATTTAATATGCTAAGAAAAATTCACTAATATTCTAAAAATGATAAAAGCTATTTAAATTCTATTAAAAATTCTACAAATGATTAAAATCTATTTAAAAGATTCTATAAAATTCTAAAAAGAGAATTAAGCTATTAAAATATTCAAAAACCTATTTAAATTCCAGAAAAATCTATAAAGCCTATTAAAAATTCACAAAAGTCTATAAAAATCCTAAAAATGCAGATGAATGCAAATGACCGCCATAAAAGAGCGTACGAGACCAGATCGAATCGAACAGAGAGCCCCGGGCATCAGAATATCCCCAAAATCACTGTACCAGCTAAAAATCACCGAGGAGCGCCCAATTTCCCGAAAATAAAACCCTGGTGATCTGGATTGGATCTGCCATATCTGATAGACGAAAATCAAGCTGTAACCCTGATATCCCCTGTTTGCACAAAAATCATCCGTCTGATTTGCGAATATGAATTTAAACCACGAGTCAGATAGGAGAATCGGTTGGTCAAATTTTAGGGTGCAACAGCTGCCCCTATTCAAGCGACTTGGACCTGAAGGGTTTTGAAGAGCGCTCAGCCTTCAAACATTCAGAGGTACGAGACGGTTGAATACAAATAAAACCCGAAAATTTGCCAACCGCGAGCATATACTGTCAACTGCTTGGGGAATAAAGTCCAGAAAACCGAGTCCAGTTATTGCGGCACCAAACTGATTAATCATCTGATAAAGAACTCCTGATTTGAATACCCACTACTTGTGATACCCCATATAACAAACCCTGAGGGTTGCAACAAAATACCTGATCCTCTCACGTTGCCTACTGATAGGCAGGAAGAGAAATATACTCACATCGCCCAAAGATGGACGGGAAGACACCCTGATTGAATACTCACCTCGTCTAATGATAGACGGAAAAACAACATTAATCTCCCAATTCACATCGTCTAAGGATAGACGGGATGAAGTAATCTCCATACTCACATCGTCCAAGGATAGACGGAAAGACACCATAATCTCCATATTCACATCGTCTAAGGGTAGACGGCATCATCCTGATCGATGAACCAATCAATATTCACATCGTCTAAGGGTAGACGACATCATCCTGGTTGATGAAACAAATCAATATTCTCATCGTCTAAGGATAGACGGGAACAAAGCCTGATCGCATACTCACATCGTCTAAAGATAGACGGAAAGACACCATAATCTCCATATTCACATCGTCTAAGGGTAGACGGCATCATCCTGATCGATGAATCAATCAATATTCACATCGTCTAAGGGTAGACGGAAAGAAATTCTTAATCTCCATACACACATCGTCTAAGGGTAGACGGGATCATCCTGATTGATAAAACAAATCAATATTCACATCGTCTAAGGGTAGACGGGAAGAAATAATCTCCGAATTCACATCGTCTAATGATAGACGGAATCATCCTGATCGATGAACAAATCAATTCACATCGTCTAAGGATAGACGGAAAGAAATTCATAATCTCTATATTCACATCGTCTAAGGATAGACGAAAAAACAACATTAATCTCCCAATTCACATCGTCTAAGGATAGACGGGATGAAGTAATCTCCATACTCACATCGTCTAAAGATAGACGGAAAGACACCATAACGCAATTCAACACCATCCCTTGAATTTCAGAATCCTTCTGTCTACGGGAATTGATGGAAAGATCAACATCTTTGAAGGGGCCACATCATCAGTATGGACCGACGGTAAGAAAAACCACCTTTTAAAGAACCATGTCGTCAATAAGAATCAACGATCACGCAAACTGAACATTCTTCGAAGAGCCTCGCCATCAATAAGGATTGACAGTCAGAAAAGTACCTCTTGAAACGTCATCTCATCCAATAAACAGAAAGAAAACCATTATCCGAAATATCGTTTTGAAACCCCTCAACAACCAAAGATAGCCGGAGAAGACTTGCTGGGGAAACACCTCATCATACATATGATCTGGAAATAAGAAACCCGCTGAACAGTAACTCGAAACTTCACATCGTCTGCTGACAGACGGAAAGAAAAGCATACTTGCTGGAGAAACTCTATTTTGAACCCTATTGAAAATCCATCAAAACTTCACATCGTCTACTGATAGACGGGAAGAAAAGCACATCCTGGGGAAACCCCTTCTTGAAACCTTACTGCGACCACCCGCAACTTCACATCGTCTATGGATAGACGGAAAGAAGACCACATTCGTACTCCAGACGTCTAATGATAGACGGAGAAATCCACTTATTGGAGGAACACATCGTCAGTATGAATTGACGGGAAGAAAAGTCTGCCGATATCAGATGACTGCTTGATCAAAGCACAACTATCGTAAGATCTGATACAAATAATCTGCCGAACCGTCTGAATACTGTTGCTGGATAACTGCCCCTGAACTGATCACAGCTTAATTCACGCGCCATATGAGGCTGACAGAAAATCTGACTTATGCTTCGTATGCACATGCGTATGCTTTAATCTTTCTATGGCGTAATGCTCCACTCTAGATGGAAATGCTACGCATTTTGACCATGATATGCAAGTATGATGCAAGTACGATGATGCATGCAATATGCTAGTGCAGGCTCGAGCTGCCGGAGAGAGCTGGGTACAGAACCACTTCAGCAAAATAAATGCTGAAGGCGAGGCCAACTCTGCTGGGGATAAACTGGATATCACAGGATTATCCCAGCAAAATAAATGCTGGGAGAGTGAAATCAACTCCGCTGGGGATATTGAGGACTTAACCGAACACCTCGACGAAGTAATACCCTGCTGGGGTATATAACTTCGCTGTGGAATAGCAGACGTGCTGAATATGATTGGACTCCTCTGGGAATAACTTACCCATACCAATGACAAATTGGTCTTTGCTGGAGAAAATGGAGGGAGTCCTCCTGCGCTCTGATGAAGCTCGGATTCGAAAATTGATGCGCCAACGCGGATGGGCTTCACAGTAATCGCAAACATGGATTTGAGCTCTTAAGCTTATCCTACTGGGTCAGGTACGATTGACGCTGGAAAATATTCTTCCTGAATACACAACCTTTTAGTGAAGAGTCAAGGGATAGTGACACGACTTCCCGCATTCGTCTCGCTCTCGAAAATCGACTGCATCTGCTCGAATAACTCCAAATGACCCTGCTGATACGGAAAAGACCAATCCTTTCTCTTCTGATATGCCCCAGCCTACGGGACCTCTGCGGGGATAGTCCTTGAAAGGAAATCTGCAAATCTGAGCCCTGATGGTCTGATATAACATGCCTCAGCATTCTGAACTTCTGAGAGATACTTCACCTCACATGCTTCTCGCACAACCTTTGCGCGCTTAAGATGGTCTGCCCCTGACTGCAATGACCTTGCCCCGATTATCTGATTCAGAGTAGTACCTCCTGACTACGACGTATTCACCGAACCTCAACCTGATTGCCCCAGAATAACTAACTTCGAAAAGCTGACTTGACTGGGGATTACGGTAAAAGCTTGCCCGTGCTCTTGGAACATTCGGGCGTTCTGCATTCTATCTTGACCATACTTTCCACCGTAGGAAACTTTCCTGCTGTCCAGCGCTTACTTGCAAGTAAAACAAGTTGTTCTGCATAAAAGATGTATTAATGCAACACATATGACAGCTTTGACATCCAATCTGTTCACTGGTAAAAGGAAAAACAGTTTATGGCATATAATGCATAAAACATTTATCAACATCAGTACCAACATGGTAAGAGGAACCTTTTTAGGAGTCAGAATCGACGCGACCTTTACCGGAGTATGCTTTCGAAACAACCTGCTTCAATTAGGACTTTTGAAGGTTGTAACATGGTCAGGTTCATGGTTTTGAAAGAAAGGATAAAGGCTCAAAATTTATTTTTAACCCACCCATTCTCCTTGATGTTCTCCGATCCTATGTTCAGCTAATTCGACCTTAGCGCTCACCTCTCGGAGGTTGAAAGATAGGAGTGATAGCTCGAGAAACTTTCGGCTCTTGGAGTGACAGCCACTCACTTTTCGTCTTTGACACTTGAGGTCACACGGCTCGTATTTCCTTTGAGGATTTTTCTTTTGTCATCCTTTCATCTTTTTTCTTTCATATCCCTAACTTTTGCCTGGACCGACTCTTTTTGAGTTTCTTTTGATTTTTTTAAGTCCAGCGGGATGCCCTCATTTTTGCCTAAGTCATTTTTTTTTTGAAGTTTTCTTGACTTAGCGGGCTTTTGATTCTCTTTTCATTTTTTCCTTTCGAACAAGTCGTATGACACTGGTTGCCTGACTCTTTGGGAAACGATGTGACTGCTCCACTCTGGGTTGAACCCTTATGGTTTTTTAGGCATGACCTCTAGGGACGTGATTGATCCTCGAACGGACACTCCTTTTGCAATTTGGACGCTCGGTCAAATTAGCTGACACCTACCCCGCCCCAGGTTGAGATTGAGGGTTTTTTTTTCATTCACAGAAAGAAACTCCTACTACAAGGCTCAAAGGGGTTGACAAGGGATTATCTTCCTTATATCTCCGGTGTTTAGGGATTTGAAACAATGCCTGTACATCATCAACAGGTTTTATTTCAAAAGCATACAATATCGGTAGTTGCATGTCGATCATTTTCGTCATCCTCCCCAAATTCTTCTTAACCAAGCGTTGGACATTTGCAAAAACAATTAGTGAACACGACTGGATTTAATCAAAACATGCATATTTATTTCATTATCATCAATTTGAATGAAAACAACAAGTTTTGCAAACAAGCTTACAAATTCAAACAGGAAAGCAACTACAAATGTAAAGAAATGACAAGCTAAAACAAAGAAAATATGCTAGCTTCCGAGAACCGGGCTTTCACATCTGCCCTGCTGCTGAACCCGCTATCTTTACCAGAGACACTTCGGTGCTGCCTTGATCTGCTTTCAACGACTTAACCAAATTATAGAGCCCCTCCTCTTTTATTCAGATGATTCTAGGACCTCCCGGCCCGAAGTTGATTGCTGCACTATCAAGCAGATCCTGCACTTTGTGCTTAAAAGCATGGCAACCTTCTATATCGTGACCCGGGGCTCCAGAATGAAACTCACAGTGCCTGCTTGCATCATAACCGAACGGGGGAGCTCCCGTTATCGGTGCCAGAGTTCTTTTCTCTACCAGATTCAATCCCAACAATGTCTGCAACAAATCGGCATATGTTGAGGGAGGCTTCTCAAACACTCTTCTCGGTTTACTACCCTGGAATCTTCGCTGAGCTTGCTGTGCCCCCTGCTGAGGCTGCTGTTGCCGGTACCTAGTTGATTCTTGAACACCCTTTGTATCAAATGCAACATCAGTTTCTTGACCTTCAATGTACTGATTAACGCCCTCCTTATGCTTAGCCATTTTCTTTCTCAGATCTGCCCCAGGGATAGGCAACAGTTGTGGGCCTGGAGACTCTGAGTCCATGGAGTCCAGGATACGCTTCTGACCCACTGCAGCTTTAGAAACATCTGTCATTTTAGCATCGACTGAGACAGGAGCAATGTGCACTGCTACGCCGCCCGGCGTGAATTCAATATCGTGCGAGTCAATCAGGTCTTGAACATTGTGCTTAAAAGCATGACAACCCTCGATGTCGTGTCCGAATGCCCCGGAATGAAATTCACATTGCTTATTGGCATCGTACCCATGAGGAAACACTCTCGTTGGTGGCTCCAACGTTCTCTTCTCAACCAGATTAAACCTCAATAAAGTCTGCAAGAGCTCAGCATATGTCATAGGTGGTGCCTCAAACATTCTCTTTGGCTTCCCTTCCTGGATCCTCCGTTGGGCCGGACGTATCTTCCGTTGCTGCTGCTCAGGTTCCACATGCACAGGTGGCGCGAGCTTCTTCATTGCGACTTCGAATAGCTGATCGTCTTCTTTCCTGAGCACATTCTTGACTACCTCCATGATCAAGCTCATTTGGGTCTTCAGCTGACTGTTATCCTCCTTGAGAATCTTCTGCTCCAGACGCATCTCTTGCATGTCTCTCATCATCTGCCCCAGCTGGCTTTGGACTTCGATCAATTCAAACTGATTCTGTTCCATATCTCTGAAGGAATTCCTGCAACAAACTGGACGATGAGGAAATAAGGCCCACGGTTCTGATGTACCTGTTAAACGATAATGCAACGCAGAAAGCAAACACATATTCATAACGAGACAAAGAGAAACTCAAGCTATAAGCACACAGGCGAACATCTCCCACATATGTACAACCAACAAAATCAGCAGGTAAGCACAAATGAGTATGAATACAATGACCCCAGCCAACAATCCTGGCGGTGGTCGGCAGACACTAGTGCACAAAAGCTAAACGGATTAAGCAGAGAAAACAGATGCGATATCCGGCGAAAAAACCTCTAGAAACTTCCCCCATATTCAACTGAACTCTCTGATTGACAATCTTCAGAGCACACACTTCCTGTGGAGTCTTCCATGACATTAACTGACGAACCCACACAACTGGAGGATGGAAAATCATTAATCTGAACAAAACCCTGAGGAGTGATGCAAATAATTCGTTCCCTTTATTCGAACCAAAGGCTCAAGATACCACTGTTGGACTTTCAACTAGGGAGCATTGAACATAGTGGGATTTTTTCTAGAGCAACCTTTGTGAGAGACACACCACATACTCACCCAAAATCTTAAGGTGATAGGTGTGTGGGTTCTCTTATTTTATAAATGCTCAAGTCACCACATTTCTATCCAATGTGGGACTATTATCCACCCTACTCACACTTGTTAATACTTTAACTTTAACAGTTATAAGGTACTGGTGCATCCAATTCATTGAGATTTGAGGGTAAATAAATAAAATGAATTTAGTAATAAAAATGATTTAATTTATTGAAACGTAACAAATCTTTACATTATTATTGCATATCAATTAAATCTATAAATTTTTATGTTAAATATATTTTTAAATCTATAAAACAACGGATCTTTTAAGTTTAATCTCTATTTAACTTTTGACAAGTTTTAGTTTTCAGAGACCAAAATCATAATTTTGTGTCTAGTTCATGTGCTTACCATTTTTACATGTTAATAGGATGATGTTGCAATCATGAAGTATATGAACACAGATGCATTCAGATTCTCCATCTCTTGGCCAAGGATATTGCC
Organism: Lathyrus sativus; assembly: GCA_963859935.3. Taxonomy (NCBI): domain Eukaryota; kingdom Viridiplantae; phylum Streptophyta; class Magnoliopsida; order Fabales; family Fabaceae; genus Lathyrus; species Lathyrus sativus. The sequence continues at coordinate 333,721,561 of OZ012741.1, forward strand.
AAGTAATAGCAAATGTTGAATTTAGTCACATCCTTAAACAGTTTCATATGGCTGAATCTTTCATTTACACTAACAACTCTAACAATTATGCAGAAGGAAAAGTAAGTGCGGTTATCAACCGAGAAGGAATCAAAAGGAATCAAATATTACAACAACCTGATAAATGAGCTACTCGATAAAAATAATGCATAAACCATGCTACTTTAGGGGAAATACTATATTAGTATATAATATTATTGATTGATGCAGGTCTAGTACCATTTGTAACCCTTTTTCATTGGGATCTTCCCCAAGCCTTACAAGACGAGTACGAAGGTTTCTTGAGCCCCACTATTATGTAAGCTCCGCGGAACAAATTTCTATATGCATAATCCATGTTAGAGCATTATGACATCACTTGATTGATATAATCCACCTCTCGTAGTGTTAAGGTTTGATTGTTCATGTTTTTGTTGTTGAATCTCTTTCTGCAGAAATTATTTTCAGGACTATGCAGAGTATGCTTCAAGGAATTTAGAGATAGAGTGAAGCATTGGATTACTCTTAATGAGCCATACTCTTACAGTATGGGTACAGAGCCCTACATGGCCTCACACAACCAACTCCTTGCTCATGTAGCTGCTGTCAAAATTTATAGAACCCATTATCAGGTATACAGATGTGTGTGTGAGATGTAAAAGCTAGAATGCTTTGCTTGCGTCTAAAATAGATTTCACATGTCATTATATTTGCATTCACTTTGGGTAGGTTCTGTACTAAATTATTATAGCACAATTCACTTAGACTTATATAAATTAGATAACCATATATCATATGCCACAACCATTATGGTTCATCAATGCTTCATATGCACACCTATTTTTAAGTTTGAATGCTACATTTGAATGTAATGTTCTTTGAAATTTTTACTTCGATATCAGCTTTTTGTATGGATGAAACAGTTGCAATGTATAGCTCTGGTTTTAGTGACGCAACCACTACCGCATTTAGCGCTACTTTCTGATTTTAAAATTTATCCTATGATGCTTAAAAGGAAGGGGAAGATATCTCAAACTAACCCTGCTTGCAAGTTGTTTTTCCTACAAATGCTAAGAAATCTAGAATCGGGGGTTGGTTATACTAAGGGAAGCTATTAACACCCTGAGTATCTATAGTACTCTATAGAAACCTTTATTGTATATTTTGACGGTTGAATTACCTGTTTGCATAGGTCTGTCTGCGGTTTAAATAGGAAAGTTTCTCCTTTGTGAAGACTGAGGAAATGTTTTTTTTTGTTGTTTTATGGTTTTCTATTGTTTTTGGTAGGTACCTAGACCTAAGGTTTTTTATTAGTTTGCTCACTAAGATTTCATAATCTTATGCCTAGGTATTCTAAAAAAATAAAATAAAGAAAATTGTAAAATCAGAGCGTTCGTAGTTCCTCCTAAATCTATGGGAGAAAATTGTTTTGTGTCTTGTTTAAAGCCCAAGATTGAAGTTAAAAAAAGAGTATTTGTGTCTTGTTCAAAACTCAAGATTGAAGCTAAAAGTTTGACTGAGAGAGAATTTGTCATCTTTAAAGGGAGATATCTCACTTATTCATCACAAACATTGAAGAAAATGATTATAAAGGAAGTTGCTTTAACTGGGATGTGTAGAATCCAACAACGCCACATCTTCCTCTATAGGAGAAATGAAATGTCATGAAGGAAGAAGCTTTGAACTTGGACTTTGAAATATCCAAAGTAATGTCACATCTTTCTTCATGAACTTTAAAATAAGAGAAGAAGCTTTTAACTTGAACTTTGAAATATCAAAAGCAATGCCACATCCTCCTTTTTGAGTTTTAACATAATGGAAGAAGCTTTTAGCTTGGACTTTGAAATATCCAGAGCAAGCACATCTTTATTTAGGTAAAACAGCTTGATTTGATTTGAAATGTGATGTATAAAAGGAATATCTTCCTACAGAGAGGACTCATAGTCTCATCTGTGGGGATGTTGAATTTTGTGCCTTGATCAAAGTCCAAGGTTGAAGCTGAAAAATTGAGAACTAACTCAACTGGGAGTGTTATATCTGCCTTGTATAAAACCCCAAGATTGAGGCTAACTGGAGAAATCGTTATATGAAACCTAAGAGGAGACTAAGGGAATTTAAGTGGAGACCGACTCTTGCTGAAGATTAGAAGATAATTTAAATGCAACAAGGGCTTTAATTCTTCTGGAGATTTACTGATTGTAAACTGACCCTGGCTGAGGATTGTTAACTGAAAGCCAACCCTTGTTGAGTATTAGAAAAGACTTAAAGGATAAAATTGAATGTCCTAGAGGTTTCGTCTCTCCTGGGATTTTGTGTATTGATAAAGCTGACTAGGATCTATCCTATACTTTTAGGAAGTTTGTGAGTCCTTGTATGAAGTCCAAGAGAAGGCTGGGGATTGAGACTTTCCAAGTCTAAGAAAAGTTCAAGAGAGGCTTCACCGGGAAATAATCCTTTCTTTGTTGAACTGTTCCAGGGTTAAAAGAGTTTAAAGAAGAGGTTTCACCAGGAAATAATCCTCTCTTTAATGAAGTGTTTCAAGGTTAAGTAAATTGAACAAAGTCCAAGAAGAGACTGACTGTATTGAGGAGAAGAATTCCTTTGTACAAGAGAGAGCTATTTGTTTGAACTAAGTTATAATGATTGAAAGGATCCTATTGTTTGAACTAGTCTAAACTAAAGATTATCTAAATGCTAAGGGAAACTTACAAGATATGCATAAGTATATATACAGATATATGAACAAGTATATAAACAAGTATGAATTGGATTAGAAAAGGTGGTGGATCTTACACTCTGGATAGAGGTCCAAGTGTATTGTGATTGATTAAATGTTTTTCTTTAAGATTGAATTAGAGTTTTGAGAAATTGAAGAAAATTTTGAAATGATTTTGAATCTGAATTTGAAGATGACTTAATATCAAGTAGGAGAGGAGCAAAGAGTGTTAGGTCTTACACTCAGGGGGATGCCCAGATGGTTGAGAAGATTGATGCTAGGTTTAAATTGAATTTGGAAGGTTGAAAAATTGAAGTTTTGAAAATATGAAGGAGATTTTAAAAATAGAAAAAGGGATGTGACTTACACTTCTAGTAGAGGCCCAAATGATTGGTTTATTGATTGAAAAATACAAGAAGGACTAATACTATAGTAGAAACTCTAACTTATTAAGTTTTGAAAAAAAAGAATGTTGGAGCTTATACTCAGGGAGAGGCATATATTTATTTTGAAAAAAAAACACAATGATTTTGAACACTGAAAGGAGGGACTTATACTATAGTAGAGGCCCTAAAATGTTTATTTATGTACAAAGGGATGTGACCTTCACTCTATTAGAGACTCAATATTTTGATAATTTGAAAGCACAGTGATGGGTCTTACATTCTAACAGAAGCCCAAGATTTGTTATGAAGTTTGAAAAATTGAATCAAAGTACAAACCCTAATTTTGAATGAATTGATCAAAGGTATTTTGCAAATGAATTTAAACATGACAAAATTGATGTATAAGTCAAAATAAACATGTTGTGATCTTAAAACAATGTTTGAAATATTAGGTTTTATCCATGTGAAGATCAAAATGTGATAGGTTTAAAAAAAATCAAGAAGAAAACCAATTTTTAGGATTTTTAATCATTTAAAAACAATTAATTTCAACTTAATAAAAAGTGATTAAGATTAAACATTTTTTTTAAATTTTTGTCTCGATTAAATTAATAAAATGTGTGAAAGACAAGTGTGCAAAAAATCATTCAAAAATAATTAAATTTAAGTGTAAAAATAATTATTTGAAAATAATATATAAACTATTAAAAAAAAGGTGAAAATATGAAGAAAAAAAATCACATTTTGCAAAGGGGGGGGGGGGATTAAACCCGCACCTTTACACACACTAACACACTTAACACGCAGGCACAAACCACTAGAGTGGTGATACATCCGTTGTATCAGCCCCATCCATTAATTGAAATACCTAAATATGACCTGAGGCCTCCCTAAGACGCCATGGCAGGCTCACCAAGAAAACCAGGTTTTCGTTCAAATGCAAGAAGCACCATAACTTCTTCAATACTTCATGAAATTTAAAAAAAATGTAAAGATCAATCATGCGTGATTTTTCACAAGGAATTCAGTGGTGGTTTTAGATTTTGCTAAAAATGTGTAAATTTTAAAGCCCGATAGTGGTTTCAAAATTGACAAGGTTTTGCAAGTTCTATGCTATAACTCTATGTAACCAATGATAACATGATAAAATGGTTCAAATACAACAAGTAAGACATATATGACATGATTATGATCAATGTATATCAAAACAAAGCATATTTTGGCAAGTTCAAGTTTTGAGGAAACTTACCTCTTGGAGAAAACTTGAATTTTTCAGGATAGTTGTTACAAAAATGTCTTGATGCTTTGGACACCTTCAATATGTCTCAACTGATCCTTTTGAATGCTTGAAACCAAAGAAAACCAGCTGGAATAGAGCATGTCGCCCTTCTTGCAAAAATGGCAAAAGTGACCAAAATGCAACTTCAACCAAATGGAGTTACAGTTGAGAAACTATGGTTGGAACAATTTAGGGATGTTATTTAGAGTGTGTTTTGAGTGTTTGGTTTTGAAATGGACAGAATCAAGGCATGACTTGAAAAATATAGAAAAGTCAAAATATGAGGTTTTGATGGTTGACTTTATGATTTTGGTGGTTTGAGATGAAGATGAGGGTTTGGACACTTCCAATGGATGGTTTATGATATGTTTGGATGGTTATTTGAGTGGTTTAGACTCTGGTTTTGAAAATTCCAGGTTTGTTCCTTGGAACTTTGAAACTTGAAGTAAAAGAGGGAGAATGAGAAAACAAGTCTTTGGTATTGTTTTGGTGTGCTTGAAATGATCAGAAATGATCCTTATTTGTAGAAGAGCAAATTTGTTTTGGGAGGAATAGTGAATGGATGAAGGATCACTCTATTATCCAATGGATTTTGTCACGTAGCATGACTTGAAGTCTAAGGTACTATAAGTTTCCTCTAGCATAAGCTAGAACCTTGACTCCAACCAATTTTGCAGATTTGAACACTCATGGTTTTGGACTGAGTCTGAACTTGTGTGACTTGATCCTTACCAATTCAAAGTATCACATTAATGCATGAGAACAAAACTGAAGTTCTCACATTTGGCATTATGGTTTCCACATGCTTAGAGATAAATCCTTGACTTAGGGCCCAAGCTTGCAGGTTCTTCATGATTGACTGAGATTATTGTTGAACTAGACGAGGATCAGTCTTACATAGTCACCAAATTTGGACTCAAAAATCGTGTGCTACAAGTAATGCACAAAATCTGTCTTTGAAAAACATCTGTAGCAAGGTGAGTTGTGAGGTCCATAACTTCTTATTCAAGTTGAATCAATGGATGTTCTTGTACTTCTTAGAGATCTGAGATGATGTTCTTCAACATTAATGTTTATAGTTTGTATTGATTTTACTTGGATCATAATGGAAAATGCCCTTGAAAATTGATGGTTCATGCTGAAAACTTGGCAGAATTTTCACAAAGTGTTGAAACTCATTTTCTTATTTTTTTTATTATTATTTTGATCACTTCATAACTTGAAATCCATGAAGTTTTTGAATATGGTTCAGCCTAACAATCTTGCTGTATGTGATGAGATCTATCATTTGAACTTTGGAGTGCCAAAAATGGTTGCTTGGATCACAATTATGGCCTTGTAAAGTTATGTAAAAATCATGTTTTTCCATAACTTAGTGAAAATTTTAATTTCCTCAACTTTGCCCCTTTTGCAAGTAACCTTGATTTCTTAATTAATACTTGTTCAAATGAAACAATGGATCATGTTTTCTTGTATAATAGCTTATAATAAACAATTTTGCTCAAAAAGTCAAACTTTGACTTTATGTATCAGATGAATTTTGTGCAGGGAAACCCTAATTCCTAATTTTTTTATGAACGAGTATCCCAGGTGATTTTAAACTTATGAATGACCTTCATAGTTATATTTGAGTGTCTTGAATCATATCCCCAAAGTTGGAGATCATGTCTTGGTCAAAAGTCAAATATATGGTTGACTTTTCATCAAAACCCTAGTTTGTGGCTCAGATGGATTTGAATTTTTGCATTGTCCATGAATCAAGTTCTTTGGATCAATCCAATCATGTGAATGAACTAATATGATTTATTTGAGGTCCTTGAAACATATCTCGAGGTCTTGGATCATGCCTTGCTCCATAATTCATCCCTTGGATTGGATTAGGTCAAAACCCTGATTTAGTGACACAGGTGATCTTGAGGCTTGACCGACTTGAAATGATGTAATCTTGTCCTTGATTCTTGGTGAATGGGATGTTTTTATCTCTAGGGGTGATTGAGGGACTTTATAAGTTAAAAGTCATGCCAATGCTTGATTGATCCTTTGCCTGAGTCCTCTGTAGGGCTTAAAAACCCTAACTGGAGATCATAATGAAGCAAACAATAATCTTGACTTTCTAAAATGGGTTAGTGATGCATAAAAGTGTATGTATGAGACGCAAATGATGTGGGTATCTTAGGGTCAAAAATTAGGGTATGGCAGATGTCCCCATTTAGGAAACAAAGAAGTGTCTTTACTGATTGGTGTAACGCCCATTTTAATTATATCGTTTTTCCGTGTTATTTTAGTTTCGGCGTGTTTTGTGGCGGTGTTTGAGCGCGATTGTGTGTAGCCCTTAAGTTGGAATTTATTAATAATTTTGGACTTTAAGACTAATAATAAAATTATTAGTGATAATTATAAATTAATTACTAATAGTAATATTATTAATATTATTATTATTGTTATTATTATTATTAATATTATTATTAAGTAATAAAAAGAAATGGAATAAAAAGAATTGGGATGAGGGGTATTGTTGGGATATTGAAAAGAAGGAGAAGAAGAAAAACACGTTGGAAGGAGAAGAGAAAGAAGAACACGATCGAAGAGAAGAAAAATTTGGAAGAAGAAGAAGAACAAGGTGAATCGGAACAAGAAGAAGCTAGGATTCACCGTTTCAGCAAGAGTTCATCAGTTGTTCGAGTTATCGAGGTAAGGGGGGGGGGGGAATCGGGTCAAATTGGTATAATGCATGAATTCTAGGTAGAGGGGATTTCCCTTAACCCCATAGGTTTGATGATTATGTTTTATATGATGTTGTGATTCTGAACTTGATGCTGATATGATAAAACCATTGCATGTGCTGTTTGATCGATTTGGGGGTTTCCGGGTAGTTCGAATTTTTATGCCGAAATTGATTAATGAGTAGAACTGACATTTAATCGGGTTAAATCGAGAGTAGATTCTGTAGTTAGGTTGTTGAATGTTGAGCCAATGTTATGGGAACTGGTTTGAGTAGAATCGGCTGAGTTCGGAGAGTTTTGCCGACTCTGAGCAGTGGAATTTTTCTGAATTCGCAGGCGTTCGCCAGCACCTTCGCTGAACGAACTGGGGCGAACCTTCGCCAGGGTTTCGCCAGGAGAACTGGGCAGCGAGTGCTTCCAGTAGCCACTATCTGCATTCGCTAGGTAGTTCGCTGGGTGAGCTGGTAGCGAGTCTTCGCTGGGGGATTCGCCGAGCGAACGGGTAGCGAGTCTTCGCTGCGGGGCCTCGCTAGGCGAATGAGCCAGCGAGCGTGGCAGTATGTTTGTGTTTTTGAGCTGTGCTGTTCGGTTCTCTCGTGATGTTGGACCCTTGTTGGTCATGGTTGATTTTGATATTGGTATTGAACAATGAGGAGTATATGTGTGGTGTGGAATATGATTTCCTTGATACTCGTTTAATTTGAATGATTGAATTCGGTGTATGTGATTGCGTAGGAATGTAGTGATGTGTGATATATATATATATATATATATATATGACACATGATGGAATATGATCGAAGGATCGTGTGCACCGTGTGTGCTGGTGTTTGCTGTGTGCATTTGAGTCTTGCATAAGCATATTGACGGGGTGAATCATTGCTCGGTGGAGTGATGTGATTCACTCGCGTGCTCAAGGAGGAGCATGGTAGGGATAGATCGTTGCTCGGTGGAGTGTATGCGATCTATCCTGAGATTGATTGTGCTCAGTGGAGCGTGATAGGGATAGATCATTGCTCGGTGGAGTGTATGTGATCTATTCCGGGTTATTTTCCCGTACTCCGAAGGGGAGCTTGTAGGGATAGATCATTGCTCAGTGGAATGTATGTGATCTATTCCGGGTTATTTGCCCGTACTCCGAAGGGGAGCTTGTAGGGATAGATCATTGCTCGGTGGAGTGTATGTGATCTATTCCGGGTTATTTGCCCGTACTCCGAAGGGGAGCTTGTAGGGGTAGATCGTTGCTCAGATGGAGTGTATGTGATCTATCCTGAGTTTGAGTCGGTACCGCATATCATAATGTTGAGTTGCATGTGTTGCATTGTTTATATGTTGTGCTGGTGTGGGACAGTAGGTCTGGGTTGACGTATGTGAAATCATAATTGTATGTTTACTACCTTTTATTCATGTACGTTTTTACCGTTATATTTTGATCGTGATTTCTCACCCCTTGCTTTTGTTGTGGTCTGTGCTTCTTCGGAAGTACAGATAATCCAGGTGTGTAGCTAGCTCGGTTTGTGGCAAGTCGTAGGGATGCTCTGATACGTAACACCGGGGCTTTGGGGAGTTTTATGTTTATTTGATGATTTTGTGTGCCTCTGTGGCATATCATGTTTCGATGAATCATTTTGGTGAACATATCTTGTATATTTTGGGCAGTTGGCCGAGCACGATGTATATGATGTTTATATGTATATATATATGATGACAAATTTCTGATGTGTTATATTTGTTGAAAATCATTTAATTAAAATGTTTTGTGTTGAGTTTATTTCTGTGACATCCCGTTTTGGTATGAATACTCTGATAATTATTTATTTTAATTGCATTTATGTTATTTTGGGGAACGAGGTCTTACAATTGGGGGGATAACAACTCTGCCGCGGGGGATACGACTATGATTCTGATAATTTTGAATGGCAACAGGTTCCTACTATCGAAACATGCCTAATCATCTTCTTTAACTAAGTAATCCTACTTAGAAAGGGTAAAACTTCCCCGCGTTTCTGAAATAAACTTCCCCTCGATCCTGGTTTTTAGCCATGGAACTGGTCTTCGTTTCTTCTTATCGAGTCTTTCTCTCGAAAAGGTTGAGATAACAAGCTTTCAAAAAGGTGATCACTTGCTGGATCAATAACTTCATCAGAAATCTTTGAGGAGATGCGACCTAGTTATCTTGCGGGACAAATTTCTCAAATAAAGAGACATAATCTGTGATGGTCCTTGCCAAACTTCTTGCCGAGATTTACTGGGGAGATAGCCATTTAACGAGAAAGTAGACTTTGTCATACTTCTCTTCGAGACTTCTTCGCAGAGATTCCATAGGATGAATGACAATCTAGTGTCGAACTTGCTGGGGAACACCATTGTCTAAGATGCAGATGTTTGCAAACTTCTCTTTCGAGATGCCATTTGATGAAAAATTTTCATCATACTTCCCTCTGGGACTTCTTAGGAGAGATGCCATGTGATATGATTTAATTTTGAGGTGTTGATGACTTCTTTCTAAGGGAGGCAAATTTCTCGGAAAGAGACTGCCATTTGTCGACTTACTGGGAATTTAGGGGATATGGTACCCTTATCAAAAGGTCTTACCGTTTCGTCGGGGATTTTTCCTTTAATCCGGGAAAGCAATTTAGGTCTTCGTTGAGGAAGAGAAAAGTCCCAAAGGTGCAAAATATATTTCTTTTCGTCTTTTTAGAGGTTCAAGTTATCAAAATGGTCAAGGGCCATCTTTGATTCAGGAATGAACCGGAGAGTGACTATTTGAACAAGACATTTCCTAATGAGGAAAGAGTTCGAGCCGAGAATTTATCCTTCCTAGGGTGGAAAGAAGAACTGAAGGAAAATTTTCCCCAAGGATCAAACTTGGTGGAGGAATTAGAAAAAAGTAAATACTTTCTCCCTAAAGCTGATAATTCTTCTTGGAGAGATGACATTTATCACTTAGGGATAAATACGACTGGAGTGAGTGAGATGTGTTGTGCAATATGAATATGAATATTAATTATGCATGATAAATGCTTATGTTTACAAAACAGACACGTCACCCAAACTAATGCTGAACAACATCGAATACTTGGCCAATCTAGGGACGGAAGTATCACTGGAGATTTTTTTGAAGGCAACACTTTGTTGGAGAAAAAGGATTCTTGTTCTTGTTTTAATTTCTAGAGGTAGAAACTCTGCTGGAGATAAAAACCTAATCTTAATTTTCCTTTTTTTTTTTGTAGAGGAGTTTATGAACTTCAAACCTTTCTAGGGGACGATGGATGAAATATCCATAAAGATTCATCATCTGGAAACACCTGAGACTTTGTTTCTTCAAAGTTGGATCGCTATTGGAGAAACTGTCGATATTTTCTTTTATGTTTGTAAATTGAAGGGAATTGTCATCTTTATTTTAAAAGCAAAAGTAAATTCATTTTTTTGTTTCAAGACTGAATATCAAAAATAAAAATGTCATTTTGTAAGGCAGAATGAAAAAATGAGAATTGCAAACAAATAAGTAAAGGCTCAAACTTCATTGATAGAATGGTAATCAGCCAAATGTCTGATTCCATAGAACATTAAAAAGTTAGAAAATGGTAATTTAAAGGGAAACCCACTATCCTTCTACCAACTTTGAATTCCGAGTATTCTTGGGCTTCCATTGAAGGCGACTTTGATCCATAATTCTTTGATAGATGACGTTGCTTCTGAGGATCAAATCTTGTCGGATGCAGTTACTTGCCATAAATCCTTAACTTTTGCCTAGATTTTTTTCAGGTTTTCAATCTATTGGGATGATTTTTTTTGTCTCTAATTTTTTCCTGGACCGCCCTTTCGGGTTTTCAGTCCACGGAGACACTCTTTTTTGCCTAAGTCTCCCTTTCGGGTTTTCAACTTAGCGAGCAGTTGTTTTTTTCTTTCTCTTTTTTTTGTTTTTTTTGTTTTTAGGAGAAGTATTTCTTGACTGCATCAACATTTGTGGGATAAGTAAACTCTTCTCCATCCATGGTTGAGATTATTAAGGCAATGCCTGAGAAGACTTTCTTAACAAGATATGGGCAATCATAATTGGAGTCCATTTTCCCTTGGAATTAATGAGAAATGATTGGATCTTCTTGAGCACGAGGTCTCCCTCTCTGAAGACACGAGGTCAGACCTTTTTGTTGAATGCTTTCTTCATTCTTTGCTGATATAACTGACCATGGCGTAAAGCCGTCATTCTTTTTTCTTCGATCAAATTCAGTTCATCGTATCTTTTTTGACACCATTCAGCTTCTGTTAGCTTGACTTCCATCAATACTCTCATTGATGGGATCTCAACCTCTATGGGGAGTACTGCTTCCATGCCATATACTAAAGAGAAAAGGGTTTCCCCTATTGAGGTGCGGACGGATGTGCGATAACCGTGAAGATCAAATGGGAGCATCTCGTGCCAATCCTTGTAAGTCACGACCATCTTCTGAATGATTTTCTTGATATTCTTGTTAGCTGCTTTGACTGCTCCATTTATCTTTGGTCGGTAAGGAGATGAGTTATGGTGTTCAATCTTGAATTCAGTACATAATTCCTTCATCATCTTATTGTTTAAGTTTAATCCATTATCAATAATGATCTGGCTTGGAAAACCATATCGGTAGATGATATTATTTTTGATAAATCGGACCACCACTTGTCTGGTCACATTGGCGTATGATACTACTTCAACCCATTTGGTAAAGTAATTAATGGCTACCAGGATGAACCGATGTCCATTTGAGGCATTGGGTTCAATCATGTTGATTCCCCATATAGAAAAAGGCCATGGAGAAGAAAGAACTTTGAGATGCGTCGGCGGTACATATATTTTGTTAGCGTATATCTGACACTTGTGACACTTCCTCATGTACTTGTAGCAATCAGATTCCATTACTAGCCAATAATATCATGCTCTTAGAAATTTCCTTGACATTGTATGTCCATTAGCATGAGTGCCAACGGATCCTTCGTGAATCTCTTTCATTAGCATATCTGCTTCGCGTTTATCCACACATTTGAGTAAAACCATGTCGAAGTTTCTTTTGTAGAGTACATCATTGTCCAGGAAGAAGTTACCAGCTAGTCTTCTGAGAGTTTTCCTATCTTTTCTTGATGCCCCAATTGGGCATTCTTGTCTTTGAAGTAAAAGCTTGATGTCGTGATACCAAGATTTTCCATCGATGACTTCCTCTATTGAGAATATGTAAGCTGGCCTGTCAAAGCGCACTATGTCAATCTTGGGTACATCGTTCCATCGATTTACAGTAATCATGGATGATAGGGTAGTAAGTGCATTAGCCATGCTATTTTCTTCACGAGGAATATGATGCAAATCAATTTTGTTGAAGAATGGTAACAACATTCTTGCATAATATTTGTAAGGAATTAATCCAATCTGGCATGTGTCCCATTCTCCTTTGATCTGGTTTATAACAAAGGTCGAGTCTCCGTACACATTCAGATTCTTGTTCCTTAAGTCAATGGCTTCTTCGAGACCCATGATACAAGCTTCGTATTCGGCCTCATTGTTTATACATTTGAATGATAATCTGGAAGTGAAAGGAATATGGGTTCTATGAGAAGTAACAATGATTGTCCCAATTCCATTTCCATAAGCGTTGACTGCTCCGTCGAATATTAAACCCCATTGGGATCCTGGCTCTGACCCATCGTTTGGTAGAAGTTCATCACAATCTTTCCTTTTTAGGTACATCACATCCTCGTCTGGGAAGTCAAATTTGATTGATTCCTGATTGTCAATCGGTTGATGAGCCAAATGATCTGCTAGGATACTTCCTTTGACGACTTTCTGAGTGTGGTACTCGATGTCGTATTCTGATAACAGCATCTGCCAACGAGCAATCCTTCTAGTTAAAGCAGGTTTCAGAAGACATACTTGATTGGATCCATTTTATAGATTAACCAAGTAGTGTGACAAATCATGTACTGGCGAAGACGTTTAGCTGCCCAAACTAGAGCACAACAAGTTTTATCAAGTATGGTGTATCGAGTTTCACAGTCTGTGAATTTCTTGCTTAAGTAATAAATGGCAGACTCTTTTCTTTTTGTATTGTCTTGTTGGCCAAGCACACAACCCATGGAGTCTTCCAAGACTGTTAAGTAGATGATCAGTGGTCTACCTTCCACTAGAGGAGACAAAATAGACAGATTTAACAAATATTCTTTGATGCTGTCGAAAGCTTTCTAGCTATCTTTTGTCCATATACAACTTTGGTCCTTTCTGAGTAGTTTAAAGATTGGCGTGCATGTCGCTGTCATGAGAAATATGAATCTTGAGAAGTAATTTAGACGTCCTAGAAATCCTCTCACTTGTTTTTCAGTCTTTGGAGAAGGCATTTCTTGAATGGCCTTAAGTTTGTTAGGATCAACCTTAATTCCTTTCTGGCTAGCAATGAATCCAAGATCTTCCCTGAACGAACACCGAATGTGCATTTATTGGGATTCAAGTGGAGTTTGTGTTTTCTCAGACACTAGAATAACTTCGATATGTGTGTCATACCCCAAATTTGTCCTACTTGTGTATACTTTGCATCTGTACATTCATTCAATAACTCATATACATAAAATTTTTAAAAAAAAGAGGAGTATGTTGTTTCTATCATGAGGTTGGAGTGAATTGAATCAGGATTCAAGTGAGGATATCAAGTCAAGTGTATGGGCAATATGAATGGAAGTTTCTCTGTTTTTGACTTAATCTTGGTCAAACAGGGATTTGCCCTGTGATCAAGACTAGTGTAGCTAATTCAAGTGGCTAGGGAGAAGATGATTCATTTGTATTCAATCTCATTTTTTTCAACGGTTGGATCACTAACCTAATTCATTTCAAATTCTCATGATCTATCTAGGATCTTCCCACAATTAATTACTAGAAAATTCAAGGGCATATGGTTCGAAGCATGGAAGGTGCGATTTGGAAAATACATTCTCGTATTAAAGGAAGGCCCGTTCATAAAAAAAAACTTTTTTACAAGAAATTCACAAATAGAAATAGGGGTACAAATATCATTTTCCATTACCAAAAATCTACAAGATTTTTCTTGATACATTTATTAAGCCTATTTGTCATATTTTTTCTCAAGAAATCCATAGAATGTCAAAAATGTGAAAGCCCCACCATAAATAAAGGCCCATTTTTTTTAGTGTTATTTTTCTTATTACAAATTCCACAATCCCATGTTACAATGCCCATTTAAAATAAACCACAAGATGAATAACTCCATGATTGCAACACAGTTGGCCCAACTCATAAATCACACATCTCCAAGCCCAACATTTCCAACTCACACATTTTGCAAGACACACATAAGGCCAACATTTTTTTTAGATATGATTGAAAATACCAAGCTCAACTATTTCCCCAAAAATACACCAGCTTTCCAAAAACAAGGCATATCAATTTCTACACACATGGCCATAACACAAGCATCAGCAACCCACTTTTCAAATCCGCAACGCATATTATCAATCACGATCTCACCTCCATCTCAAAAACGTACAACATTTCCAACGCGTTGCTACAACACGATGTAAACACCAAATCAATTTTTGCAGCAAGACGACGCACTCTAAAAACAAAACGCGGACGTATGAGATGCTGCAGCAGACCGCGACGAATTTCCTGTTTGTTCAATTCCCTAAATCACCCTTCATTCTCCTATAAATGAAGCACTTCCTTCCCTCAAAAGGAGTTTCTGCGAAACCAAATATTTCTGTAGAATTCACACCAACCCAGTCCTTCATCCATAACCTATTCATCGACAACAATAATCTTTAACTCAACTAAAAAAAAGCATAAATCAAAACCTCTAAACAACCAAAAATAATTTCACCAAATCTTCCTCAACTCAAAACTCCATCATCAACCGTAACAATCTCAGTCGCATCACCCC
This sequence comes from Lathyrus sativus, assembly GCA_963859935.3. Taxonomy (NCBI): domain Eukaryota; kingdom Viridiplantae; phylum Streptophyta; class Magnoliopsida; order Fabales; family Fabaceae; genus Lathyrus; species Lathyrus sativus. The sequence continues at coordinate 333,736,599 of OZ012741.1, forward strand.
CTTCAACTACTAAAAAACCCAGAACAACAACAACAAACACACAACCCACCTTCAGATTTTTCAAACCCATAAACAGAGAGAAAGGAGGAGAAGAAGAGAATTTTAAAACGAACTAAGGATAGAGGAAATCCATAAACCTGAGCAAAGCGAGCGGGATCACGACAGGATAGGGTGGAAATCGAGAGCAGAACGGGATTCATGACGAGGTTGGAGCGGGATAGTCTTGTTGTTGGTTGCTTATTTTATGGATCTCGCGTAGCCTTGTGTTGCGCTTTTAATCGCTCGTTGCGTATGCGTTGAAGAAGAGATTTAGCCATGAGAGTCTTGTATATCCAAATTTTTATTTTTTCCGTTTTCAGCTAACCGTGGCCTTTACGATTTCTATTTTCCTTCTTTTTCCCCTTTTATTTTGGTGTTGTTTCGGACAAAACCTGGTTTGCTGGTTTTAGTTAAATTTTGCTGCTGCCTTAGACTGTGTTTTAGAAAGAGGTGTTGGTGAGGTTTCACCATTTTTTGGTTCAATTATTGTTTATTATTTATCCTTTTAATATGTGTCTTGGACCATGGGCCTTAAGCCCATGAGAGTTTCTGTTGCATACACCCAGGCGGTTCTACATACCACCCTTCTTTTTTTAATCATTCATTTTTTTGGTGTGGTGGATGGGTCCGAGCCCACATGATATATATTACCACACCCTTTTTTTTGTGTTACCAATTCATTTTTTCCGGTGTGTGGATGATGGGCTAGGCCCATGTGATTCCACACACCCTCGTTTATTCATACCCCTCTGTCTTGCTCTTACAAAAACCTTATTCATTTGTTCTTTTAATTTTACTTGATTTGGGATTCTTATTAATATCTTAATCTTTAGTTTTCTTTTTACTGTTTCATTTTCGATTCTATTTCAAATTTTCTTTTCATTTTCATTTTCGATTTTTATTCATTTTTTATTCATTTTTATCATTTTTGGGTCAATGACGAAACTCAAAATTATTATCGGTCAAATTATTGATAGATAATGATTTACCCGATACCACCTTATTTTCTATTTCAATTTCTTCTTCATTTCCATTTTTATTTAATTTTCCTCGATCTATGAAGTGTTTCGATTCTTAAGTGTCGATTTATCGAAGTCGATAACCTTCACAATTTCAAATCTATGGAAAATGACCATTTGGGTCATTGTCTTTACTTTGGGATCGTGAGAGGCTACCTTTGATTAATCGACATAATGTTTATGATTAAGACGAGATCCCACCTTCATTGGCTTGTGCGACACGATTAAATTGGAGAATGATTCTCAATATCATTTCTCTATCTTATTTTTAGCATGGATATTAATTTACGCAACCTCCTATAGTCCGACTTTCATTATAAGTCGAGATACGACGGTTTAGCGTTACATTTCGTCCTGATTCAATTCAATAACAAACTAACCACTAACTTTACTTCCTGTCAAATATACAACTGTTATACTTTTTGTCAAATATCAACTACTTTAAATCTAGTCATTATATCCTGTTCATATTATTGTGGATATTATCTTGATTGTTGTTATATTATCTTGCTATATTATTCATCATTATTCATATTCTTCATTCTTATTCACACGTATTCGAAAACACTTAATAAATGATCGAAACGCTAAAAGCCTAAATTGGCGGACTGTTGGATCATTGGTCATTTGCAGGAACTCTAGCATGGAGTTATGCCCAACTTTTTCTCAAGGCTTAATTTAAGACACATTGCACACACACGACTTTCTCTTGGGCTACCTGACAATGAGACCCTTTATTTCAATGTATGTTTCGTATTTCTTTGATAATTGGTTTATCTTCTAAGAGCACTCATAGGGACTAGCGTAGATCAAACTATTTTCAAACTAATTCTTGATTCGTCATCGAGCCATTCTCAAACACCCTTCGTAAGTCAAGTGCTCGTCCGCATTCGCCATCAACCTATTGCACACACTTCATCGTGGTTTCGATATTGGGAGCACCCTCAGGGACCAGTATCGTTTATCACACCCCAACCATTGATTCGTCGTCAAGTGGGTTCCATTTTCAATCCAAACCCTCAACTCGTCGTCGAGCCATTTTTAAACCATTTCCATTCCAACACGTTTTGAACGCGAATACAAGTCAAACCCTTGATCCAACGTCAAGCGGATTTTCTCAATCAACTATCAATCAATTTACTATTATCTAACTCATTTTCAAGGTGTAAAAAGGGGGATTGAGCCTTTGATTTTTCTTTCAATTGTTTGGATGCGAGTTATCTTACTCGTGTGTGAGCAATTGACGCCTCTAGTAACATTAACAATTCGACAACGTTCAAAATATTGTTCAACCACTCATCATTGCAAACACCATTCAAACACAACTTCTTTCGAGATGAAAAGGAGAAATAGTCAAGTCTTTGACTCTTTCTCCGATTACTTTGGCCCAAAGAGCCTTTCTTACGCTTCGAGTAATCGTCATCCGATCCCAACCTCACCTTTCAAACACAACTTCTTTAGTGATGAAAAAGAGAGATAGTCAAGTCTTTGACTCTTTCTCCCGATTTCTTGGGCTCGAGGAGCCTTTCTTAAGCTTCGAGTAATCGTCATCCGTACCCACTTTAAACCAATTCAACCTCGTCTTTTCGTGGTCATTACCACGAACTACGGACGCTCTGATTCTTCATTCTCGTCTGAATGTAAGATACGTAGGCACAAGTTTGCGATGATCTTGGCGAGCACACTTCTATCTTTCTCCACACTTCTATCTTCCTCTACATTTCATCCATCTTTCATTTCCCCATCCTTTTTCTTAGTCGAACTACGATGCTCTGACTTCTCATTCTCGTCCGAATGAGCATACATAGGCACAAGGGCCGCAATCCTTGGCGAGCACCCTATCCTATAATCAACCTTTTCCCCTTATCATTTCTATTCTTTTATAGTATCATTTAGCATTTAGTATTGAGAAGAGAAAAAACAAAGCTTAGCTAACGTTCCTGACAATTCGAATTAAGAGTTTCCCGTTGAGTACAACGGACGTGAAGGGTGCTAATACCTTTCCCTTGCGTAACCGACTCTCGAACCCGGAACATCAGGTTGCAACAACCGTGTTCCTTTCTTTTTAAGAGGTTTTCTCGATATTTTCCTCTCCCATTTATTCGGGATAAATAAAGTTCGGTGGCGACTCTGTCGAACCGCTTTTCCGCGCCTTTAGCGCCAGGGTCGTATGTCTGAAATGTCTCTGTGATTTTTCAAGGTGCGACAGCTGGCGACTCTGCTGGGGAAAATTTCTCCATGCAAGAGAGAGTTGAGCCTATCTTAGTACAGATAATGAGCTTGTTAGCTTTGCTTAAAATTTTTCTCTTCTCGTTTGTTCGTTTATTTGTTTGTATCCTTGTCTCTATTGCTCGTGCTTGTGGCATTGTTTGGTTGTTATGCTTATGGGTACTTTGTGAGATGGCTCTATACCCGAGTCTGAGTAAAACCCTAGGATTAGGATGGTGGTTGTGTAGTGGAGACTTGCATGGGTTCTTCCACGTGAAGTTGAAGCGAAAACCCCGCTTGGAGTAGATTCCCTTGGAGATGTTGTTGTTGTGGTAAGTCTTTGCCATAATGATAATGTTTTCGAGCCTGAATTGTTAATCCCAAGTGTTGCAGTGGAAATAGGATATCAAACTATTAATTAGTTTGAATCACAATTCTTGATTCACAACCGCTCTTTAATTTATCCGAAGGAAAATGTCAAAAGAGGGAAAACCTATTTTTGCATCGTAAACACAATGCGGGGAGAGACCTAGGTAAGGGGTTGGTTAAATTTAGGGAAGGTACTAGCACCCTAAACTTCTGTAGTACTCTACAGGAACCTTTTGTTTATTGTATGCTTTTTTTTATTTTATTATCTGTTTGATGTATATATATTGAGCTAAGGGATAAAGTGACCTAAAGACCTAAGGGGTTAGTCTTAAGTTTACTCGGCAAGATTCACATCTTGTGCCTACGTATCCTGGATAGGGAATGAAATCAGAGTAATTGTAGTTCCCCTCGAAAGGGAGGTTAGAAAAGTCTTGACTGTGGTCAAGGTTTCAAGGGGAGTAAACATATCTTAAGGACACGCTTACGTGGAGTTTTTGAAACTCCTATTTCTATATTGAGTTTGTTAATTGAAAATTTAGGGTTGAAATTAGGGATTCCACGGCGGGAAACCCTAAACAGAGTACGACGACTCTTTGACCTAATGCTAGGGTAAAGGGCATTTTCGTCCACGGCGGGACACCTAGGCTATTAGGGTTTTTGAAACGGTCAAACATTAGGGTTATTGACTCGGCGGTCAAACGGCTAGACCTAATTCCTTCGGAGGGATTCTAACGGTAAAACATGCAAAATACGGCAAATTACTATTCGGCAGGATTAAAGTGCGGAAAGTAAATAAAACGGTAAAGAAAGCGTCGCGACGATCACTCGTGTAAATTAAAAATCCCCAAAAAATGCAAAATAAAATAAATCGCGACCATGGCCTCGCGTAAATTACATCCATGGAACAAAATAAACTGAATAAATATTAATCGGAATTTATGGATAATCTGAGGAGAGAAACAGAGAACATTAGTGAAAAGTTAGACGGAATTCAATGGCAAATAACAAAATAGTGAAAAAGAAAAAAATTACGAAGTTGGACATTGTTATTGTTCTTAATACTTTTTGAAAAAAGATCTTAATTTTATTTTTTGAAAAAAAGAAAAAAAAGACGAATTTTAATGTTAATATCAAAAGGTTTTTAGTTTTCATTATATTTTTAAAAAAATAGTTAGTGTTAATTATAAAAAAGAAATTCTTTTAATTTTAATTAATAAAAGTTAATTGTGGCCAATAATGTTAAGGGTTTTTTTGGTTTTTCATTTTTTAAAAGAAATCTTTAGTTTTTTCTATTTTAAAGAGAGTTTTAATTAAAAAAAATTAATTCGTATTTTAAAAGGTTTTAAATTATATATATATATATTTTTTAAAAGTTTTAAGTTATATTTTTTAAGAAAAGAAAATTTTTTTTGAATTATATTTAAAGAAAGCAGAGTTTTAATTAAAAAGTTAGGATAACAAACATAATAGGAATAAATAAAATAAAAATAAGAAAAAGAAGTTGGATTTTAACTTTAAAAGCTTTTTAGTTTTAATCTTGCAAAAAAAAAAGAATATTATTCTTAAATTTTAAAAAGAGATTTAGTTTTATATTAAAAAAAATGTTTTGGTTTTTAAATTTAAAAGAAATATCTTTAGTTTAAAAAGTGTTTTAGTTTAATTTAAAAAATGTTTTTGTTATTTTATTTTTAAAAAGGGTTATATTAATTTATAAAAAGAGTTAAATGAATAAAAGAAGGTTATTATTATTATTATTATTATTATTATTATTATTATTATTATTATTATTATTTATTTTTAAGGAAATATTAAGAAAAGGAAAAATTATTATTTACAGTTTTTATATTTTTATTATAATTACCAAACAAAAACCATGAGATTTCATAAACCCATACCTTTCGGCCGATTGGCGGTGATGAAATTTGATGGAGGTATTGATACTCGTCCTCTGGCGATCATGAAACTATCTTCCCTCTTCTGATAAATCGTGAGAACGGCCGCCGTTTTTCTCTTTTGTCTCATCCCTTTCATCAAATGCAACTCATGTTCATATAGGTAACATATTAGGGTTAACTCTAACCTAATGCCCACTTTAAAGCCCAACTTAAATAATTAGCCAAAGCTAAAAAAACAAACTAAAACAAACTTAAAAGAATAAAATCTTTTCTAATATTTTTAATTTTATGATTTTTGGATGTTTTTATGAATAATATGGAAAAAAATTAATTCGTATTTTAAAAGGTTTTAAATTATATATATATATTTTTTAAAAGTTTTAAGTTATATTTTTTAAGAAAAGAAAAAATTTTTTGAATTATATTTAAAGAAAGCAGAGTTTTAATTAAAAAGTTAGGATAACAAACATAATAGTAATAAATAAAATAAAAATAAGAAAAAGAAGTTGGATTTTAACTTTAAAAGCTTTTTAGTTTTAATTTTGCAAAAAAAAAAATTATTCTTAAATTTTAAAAAGGGATTTAGTTTTATATTAAAAAAAATGTTTTGGTTTTTAAATTTAAAAGAAATCTCTTTAGTTTAAAAAATGTTTTAGTTTAATTTAAAAAATATTTTTGTTATTTTATTTTTAAAAAGGGTTATATTAATTTATAAAAAGAGTTAAATGAATAAAAGAAGGTTATTATTATTATTATTTATTTTTAAGGAAATATTAAGAAAAGGAAAAATTATTATTTACAGTTTTTATATTTTTAGTATAATTACCAAACAAAAACCATGAGATTTCATAAACCCACACCTTTCGGCCGATTGGCAGTGATGAAATTCGATGGAGGTATTGATACTCGTCCTCTGGCGATGATGAAACTATCTTCCCTCTTCTGATAAATCGTGAGAACGACCACCGTTTTTCTCTTTTGTCTCCTCCCTTTCATCAAATGCAACTCATGTTTATATAGGTAACATATTAGGGTTAACTCTAACCTAATGCCCACTTTAAAGCCCAACTTAAATAATTAGTCAAAGCTAAAAAAACAAACTAAAACAAACTCCTCAACCTCTCACAAAAAGTGAAGAAGGTGGGATTTGAACTCTCAACCTCTCACACTCACAACTCCTTACACAGGGTCTCTTGCCAATTGTGCTATTTTATTCATTCAAAATAAAGTGGCACTAGAAACTCTGTAAACTAAAAGAGCGCGCCACATGATATTTTCTTGCAACAATCAAAAATTGGTTAGTTTAAACGCAATGCAAAATGAAATTAGATGCAAGATGAAACGACTAATCTTAGGGCAAAATTTGGGGTATTACAGTTGTCCCTATTTAAATAGCTTCACCGGATGATTTGAGCGACAAAGGCTCGAGAAATCATGGTGGAGGGATTTAAATATAGATAACCGAAAATTTTGCTCTTAGATGCAGTGATATGTAATACTATGGACAAAACGAAAATAAACTATAATGTTGACAATGCCATGAATTTAGTATGTTGCGTATGATGGAATGGTAAATGCAGAGATGCAGACGACACGACGACATAGGGGACAGACGCGACGAACGAACCACACTGGGAATACGATGCACTGGGTGACAACACGACACTGGGGAATTCTAAAGTGATAGCCAACTGGTGCGAGTACGACCAATTATCACTTTAGGAAAAGGAATGGTAAAAACGGGATCCTCAATGGAGATGGCACCGGTGAGACGGCCTCTACTGGGGGAATTTAAGAGTAATCATCAACAGGTTCAGGCGTGACCGGCTGATACTCTAGAGTAAGAAAATAAAACTGGATTTGCACGACTGTAGGATCGATTAACAAGATGCTGGAGCATTGAGCAAAGAATAACATCCGAGCTTCTATAAACTTTCCCTCGTGACAGGATCAAACGGAATTTAGGAATCCATAGAAAATATACAGGGTAAAACCGGCTGTATGCCAAACTAAATGGTCTTAAATGGGAAACGCCTTGATAAGCTTTCTCGAGAGAGAACTGCCACTTATCGTTGGAAGGGACTTATATGCCAAACTGGATAAGCTCTCAAATAAAGAGACTGCTGCTTATCTATGGATAATAGATTGATTGATAATATAAACTTCTTCACATCTCAAGTCTGTGCTCCCTGGACATGATTCGGTTTCTTCTTTTGCTAAAGGATAAAATAAACGTCTTCATAATTCGAGATCGGTGCTCTCCCGAATATGATTCGGCTCCTTCTTTTACTAAAAGATAAAATGAACGTCTTCATAATTTAAGATCGGTGCTCTCCCGAATATGATTCAGCTCCTTCTTTTACTAAAGGGTAAACGAACTTCTTCATACTTCAAGATCTGTGCTCTCCTGAATATGATTCCGCTCCTTCTTTTACTAAAGGGTAAATAAACTTCTTCATACTTCAAGATCTGTGCTCTCCTGAATATGATTCCGCTCAAACCTCCCCTTTCTTCAAAATGATACGGGAAATGGAAAGCAAGCTGCTCGCTGGAGATGGCCATTTGCTGCAAGTCATAACGAAGATAGGATAAGCTTCTCGGGCGAGAAATGCCGCTTATTTGCAAGAGTGGCAATAATAAGCTTCTCGGGTGAGAACTGCTTGTAGAGGTGGTAATAGGTAATGTAAATTGTAAAGAAATTTGTGATGATGGCAAACATCTAGATCACTGAGTGATAGCAGGTAACATAAATTGTAAAGAAGGTCGTGATAATGGCAAACATCTAGATCACTGTAATGTAAATTGTCAAGAATGTTGTGATGATGGCAAACATCTAGATCACTGTAATGTAATAATGAGCTCCTTATATGAGAAGATCAATTATAGAGTGTATTGTAAAGTGTAAGGTAGGTGATAAGCTCCTCGGCTGGGAACTGTTGCTTGTCTATTGTGCAATGTAGTGATAAGCTTCTCAGGCGAGAACTGTCGCATATCTGCAAAGGATTGTAAATGCTTTTCTTGAGAGATAGTGCAAAATAAATGCACATCCAGGTATGTTCGGTGACCGACCAGACCGAAGTTCGATCTAGAATTGGGATAGAAAGAACTGTCAAACAAGACTCCATTGAGGAAACGAACTCGAATAGGGACTACCTTATCTTAACGCGGAAAGGTAACGGAAATAACCATTGTCCACGAGGGTTGAACTCTGTGGGGAAACTGGAAACAAGTAGGTATTTTATGCTTAGGGCTGACGATCTACTTGGAGAGAGCATACAAACCCAGTTACTCGACGGTAACGACAAGGATGACGACAAATAGCAAGCATGCAAATGCTAATGCGTATGCCAAAGTGTATACGAATGTGTATGTTCATGTGTATGACAATGAAATGAAAATGAGTATGTAATGCTCATGCTTATGCTTATGCTGACAAAACAGATGAGAGAGGAGACATGAGATGAAATAAACATCTCGATAGGAATACCCAGTGACCTCTGCAACAATACATCTATTAGAGGATAGGAATAGTTGATGGTAAGAACGAATCTGGCTTCAAAGTTAAAATTTCCCTGGGGAGAAAATCTCATGACTTCCACATAGGGATGCGATACGACTTCACCGGAGAGTATGATGCCCTGACTTCAACTAGGGATTCATGACCTCCGCACGGGGATAAGATGTCATGACTTCACGTGAGGGATTGCTATCATGAACCATAATCAGCTCAAGAACTCTTGGATCATAGACTTCCGGGGATAAAATAAATATCCGCTGTATGGGGAAGGTGTGAAGCTAGGTGTCGCTACTGCGAAAATCGGCGCCGGCTGAACAGAAGAGTCGCCACCGTGCGTTATTTATCCCAAAGGAGGGAAAGGAAACGCTCAGAGTAAACCTACCGCAAAGACGGGAAAGGAATGGTCATCGCAACCAAATCCTGGATTCGGGAGTCGGTTACGCAAGGGGAAGGTATTAGCACCCTTCACGTCCGTCGTACTCGACGGGATCCACGCTTGTTTTCTAGTACGGATTGTTATTCTATCTACTCTACAGGTCTGGGGTTAAAAGAAAATAAAATGACTCGGCAAAGTATCGCACTTTATGCCTACGTATTCCCGTCTGGAACGAGAAATCAGAGTCAACGTAGTTCGCCTACCTACGGGAAAGGAGGGGAAGGTTGCTCGCTAGGACATCGCATCCTATGCCTACGTACTTTCATACAACATGAAAGATCAGAGCAAACGTAGTTCGGGCCACGTACGACACAAGTCTGTCTTGATTGTTTTTATCTCCTTCTAAAAAAGGGTTTTTCTGATTACTGGTCCAAGCGGACAAAAATGACGTTTTGATGAGTTCACATTCTTTTACGGAAGAAGTGTCTTTTATTGTATTTGAAAGATTTATTGTGTTTTTCTGTTTGTTTTGAGAAAGAAGAGACAGAACTCTAACCTATGGTTGAAAAGGGAATCAAACTAACCTACTGTTATCATGCATGGGTTAAGGCCTAATGTCTATCATGTTCCTCTCTTGCGCAGAGAGAAACAGAGATCCTAGGGGATAAACGGAAACAGAAACAATAGCAAATATACAATAAAGCAGTAAAATGCATGAATGCAGCAATACAAGCGAGGCAAGGGAGTCCCACTCAAACTCGAACCTAGAAAACAACAGGCAAAAGCGAACAAAATTCGCTTTCAACCTAACAGATTAAATGGCAAACAATACAGTCAAGGAAATTCAAACAATACATCAAAAATTATGAACAGCAAAAATAAACAGCAAACAACAGTCTTCATCAACATCTGTCTTTAAGCAAGGTCTCTATCTTCAATCTTTCAGGGCTTTTCTTCAAGTCTCACTCTCCAAGATGAGCAGCAGTCAACAAGATGAATTTGGATGTTAAGCAGTCAGTTGCCTACCAAGGGTGGCCTACTGACTGTTAACATGATACAAACAATTTTCTCTCAAAAGTTCTATCTTTTAAATACATTCACTAATCCTTCCAAAGGAAGGAGGTGGGTATTTAAAAGAGACTTTGAATCACAGAGAAAGAATGGAGGCAAACAAGACCTTCCATGTTTGTGAATCAAGTTTCTATTCTAGAGCTCTACCTAACTCCTAGATCCTATAACCTTCAACAGCTGCCAGCAAGAGATACTCTTCATCATCTCTGGAAATTGGTCTTCATTCCTTGTCTTCAATGGGCTTCATCAGCAAAGTCTTCAGCTCAAACCCAAACCCCAAGCAGGCCCAATACCCCACACAGTCAAACAAATAACCCTAGAGAGGGCACACCACACAATCAATCAATTACAAGAAGTATACTAATAGTATTAATATAATAGGGGAACTCCTAACATTTTCTAAGGGATCTATCACCTACCCATAATACCCCTATAGGCCCATCTTCTAATTTGTCCTAAAAAAACCCAAAAAGAAACTTGTTTTGTTATACCTATATTATATTCACGACCCTAATTAACTATCCTAATAGTTTCTAACTAAACTACCTAAAATAAATCTTAAAAAATAGGTATAAAAATAAGGGGGGCACCTAATATCCATATCTAGTTATACTAAAAAGAATGGGGTGAAAATCCTAAAGGAAGTTCCTAAACTAAATTCAACAAATAGTAGCATAAACCAAAAGAATTAAAAAAAGCTATTAAATGTAAAAATATGCAAAAAATATGAAAATGAAATAAAATGACAATTTTATGTTTTCATATTTTTCTAGACAAAAAATGGAAAATGGGAAAAAAAATCTCATTAAAAAATATGCATTTTTCAATTTGTTATGAATTTTTAAAGTTTGAAAAAATTTGGAGGAAAATTAATATGAGAATTGGCATGAGGGGTGCAAGAAGAAATAAAATGCAATTGATATCATGATGGGCCCAGAGCATGGGGGGTGCGCCTAGCAGCAGGCGCTTGGGCCCAGCGAAATTAAAAAAACAAAGTGAAAAATAAAAGAAAAAGGAAAAAAGAATGGTGCGAATAGCAGGAAATGGCAGTGTAAAACGATTGGGCTTGGACAAAGGGGGTGTGGGAAGCAATTTCGTGTGAGCCCATGGTGCTTCACTAATTAAAACGCAGCATTTTGGCTGCATATTCCCTCTCCAATTCGTTTTTTGATCGTGGCCGTCCGATGGTCTTTAAGTCAAAAAGTCTTGCGCGATCCAACGGTAGAAACATTGTCTTCTTCCTTGGAATGTTAGGGTTTTAGAACTCCATGAAAATACAACTTCCATGCATGAACTTCATCACCTTTGTTCTCTCTCATTACTCCATCAAATTGCATGATCCAAGAACCAATTTTGTCTAGAATTTCATGTAGAATCCAACTGTGGCAATGGTTTGCATTAACACTCTCTCTATCATCCTACCCGAACAGTACAACTCCATGGATCCAAACTTTCTTCAATTTTCAACCATCACAAAACTCAACAATCTTTATATATAATTAATCCCTATGCCATGCTGATTAAAACCAACCAAAATTCGTGCATTATCATCCATTAAATAGTGTGTTCTACCTCCATCAAGAATCAACCTCCATTAATGAAACCTCACTAATTGGTCTTAAACTCATCCAAATGAATCACCTAATGGTCTCTAATGGTTTCACAACAAGAATCAATCCTAGCCATGCCTAAATCAAAGTGTGGGAAATATTTTGCATACCTTGATCCCTACAATGGTAGGTGTTGAAAAGCTTCGAATCAATCCTTGTAGATCTTCAAGAATGGTCTCTAGGTGATGAATAATGCTCTGCTTGCACAAGATTTGATGGAGATGGCTTGTATCTTCAGATTCAATCCTTTTTTCTCTCTTGCAACTTCACTTGAAAAGCTCCAATTCTTCAACAATGGAGGCTCACTCTAGCATGAACATGTTCAGGGAGGTTTGTAGTGATGATTTGTGGAAAAAAATGGAAGGGTAATGAAGAGAAAAATGAAGTTTCAATTCAATTTGCAAATGGAGAATTTTTGGTTCAAACTCTTTTCTCTACCACCATTAACATCAACAATCACCAACCTCTCACCAATGGAGATTGTATTCAATATATAGACTCATTTGGAAAGGTCTAGAACCATCTAGATCAATCTAGTAGAAACTTGAACTTTCATGAAATGATATTTTGCATTTCCATTCCCACCATATGAGATATCATGACAAAACCCTTACACCTTGAGTAATTATCTTCATTTTCTCCTTAAGTGGTATTTTGGACAAGATACAAAGCTTAAACACCTTGTTTATGAAGCTTTTCCTTATTTTGGTTTGGTATGCCATTATGCAAGCAAGACTTTTACAAAGCAACCCCAAAATTTAAGCCTCAAATCAAAATTGTGGCTGAACCATTGTTCTTAAAATGTCCTTGGGAGTCAAAATGACCTATCATATGCCATGGTTTGGATTTGGAACTTGGATTTTGGGATTTTCCATTTCACTTGAATTAACTTATGTCTCATTTTTAGGCCATTTTTATCACTTTTTGCTATGAGCCTTCCTAACATCTCATGACCACCCTACTAGCCTTAAAACATCATTCTAAGCAACTTTGATGTTGAAGGTTTTTTCATTTGAAGCTTGGAAGTAGGAGATATGGCCATATGCTTGAAATGACCCATAATGTCCAAATGACCAAAATGCCCTTTGCTTACCAAAGTCATAAGTAGAGTTCCACAAGTCAGATGAAGGCATACTATACCTTTCTAGAAATCTAACATCATGAGGAACAACTTTCGTGTTGTCCAGAAATCCATTTGAAAGCTCCTTGAAGGGTAAACGTTGCTTGGAAGTCAAGTAACTTTCACAGACAAATTTCAGTATCCTCAAATGACCTGTAACTTGCAAGAACCATAACTTGAGTTATAGAAATCTACTTGCTGTCTTCCACCACTCAAATTAAAGGTCTTGAGATCCTCTACAAGTTTCATGTTGGCCAAGGATCCATTTGAGACTTGCATTTTGAATTATCTTGCTTGGAAGTTTACCCTAAACTAGGGGATTTTACACAGAAACCCTAATTCAGAAACCTCTCTTCTTCTTGATTTCTCTCGATTTCTCCTTGGAACAACACCACATACATATCCATATGTCAAATGAGGTATCCCACAACTTTCAAACAGGCCTTGATGCCCTTCAATCAAGCATTTGACCTAGGGTTGACCCAGATGAAACCCTAGTTGACTGTCTTCAACTACAACTCTTGTAATCATATCAATGACTTGTCTCACTTTCAAAATGACTCTCTAGGTCTTCCATGATGTCTGTATACCCTCCATGACCTCAATTCACAGCTCATAACTTCTTTGATGATCTTCAAATACCCTCAAGATAGGAGATAGATTCACTGCTTGATCCACTGACTTCTTAGATTTCAATTTCTTTCTGATGACTTGGCTAAGATTGAATTTGAATAAGAATCTCTTGGTATGCTCATAGAGATAAGAATTGCATTTGGTCCCTTGTTGGATGGCTCGCTATGCTATGCTATGCAAATGATTAGACTATGTACATGACTTTTTATGCAAATGACAATGCAATTGAAACATAAACCAAGTGAAGTAAGTTGAGAAAATTTTAGGGTGCAACAGCTGCCCCTATTCAAGCGACTTGGACCCGACTGGGTGAAGCGCGAATGGCCTTCAAACATTCGAGGTACGAGACGGTTGAATACTAAGAACCCGGAAATTTTCCAACCGCAGAAATAAACTGCACCACTGCTTGGGGAACACTATCTACAATTCTGATTTCAACATTATCCTTTCAATACTTGAATGAACTTATTGACTTCACTGGGAGAAGTGCTTCTGTCAACAAAACATGACTCTTCCATTGATACAGGAAAATCACACCATCATCACTACGGGAAATCACTCCGCCACCACTGCGGGAAAATAACTCCGCCACCATTGCGGGAAATCACTCTGCCGTCACTACAGGAAATAATACCGTCACCACTACGGGAAATAACTCCGCCACCACTGCGGGAAAATTTTGTCATTATTACGGGAAAATGACTCCGCCACCACTGCGGGTACGAACTCTGCCAAATACAAGAGAACAACTCCGTCATCATTACGGGGAATACTCTGTCAAATACAGGAAAATAACTCCGCCTTTGCTACGGGAAATACTCTGCCAAAAACAGGAAAATAACTCTGTCACTGATACGGGAAATACTCTGTCAAATACAAGAAACTAACTCCGTCACCATTACGGGTACACTCTGCCAAATACAGGAAAATATCTCCGCCTCTGCTACGGGAAATACTCTGTCGAATACAGGAACATAACTCCGCCTCTGCTACGGGAAATACTCTGCCAAAAACAGGAAAACAACTCCGCCTCTACTACGGGAAATACTCTGTCAAATACAGGAAACAACTCCGCCACTGCTACGGGAAATACTCTGTCGAATACAGGAAAACAACTCCGCCTTTGCTACGGGAAATACTCTATCAAATACAGGAAACAACTCCTCCACTGCTACGGGAAATACTCTGTCGAATACAGGAAACAACTCCGCCACTGCTACGGGAAATACTCTGTCGAATACAGGAAAACAACTCCGCCTCTGCTACGGGAAATACTCTGTCGAATACAGGAAAACAACTCCGCCTTTGCTACGGGAAATACTCTGTCAAATACAGGAAACAACTCTGCCACTGCTACGGGAAATACTCTGTCGAATACAGGAAAACAACTCCGCATTTGCTACGGGAAATACTCTGTCGATTACAGGAAAATAACTCCGCCTTTGCTACGGGTACATACTCTGCCAACTACAGGAAAATAACTCCGTCACTGCTACGGGAAATACTCTGCCAAATACAGGAAAATAACTCCGCCTTTGCTACGGGTACATACTCTGCCAACTACAGGAAAATAACTCCGCCTCTGCTACGGGTGAACACTCTGTCAAATACAGGAAAATATCTCCGCCTCTGCTACGGGTAAACTCTGTCAAATACAGGAAACTAACTCCGCCTTTGCTACGGGAAATACTCTGTCGATTACAGGAAAATAACTCCGCCTTTGCTACGGGTACATACTCTGCCAACTACAGGAAAATAACTCCGTCACTGCTACGGGAAATACTCTGCCAAATACAGGAAAATAACTCCGCCTCTGCTACGGGTGAACACTCTGTCAAATACAGGAAAATATCTCCGCCTCTGCTACGGGTAAACTCTGTCAAATACAGGAAACTAACTCCGCCTTTGCTACGGGTAAATACTCTGCCAAATACGGAAAATAACTCCGCCTTTGCTACGGGTAAATACTCTGTCAAATACAGGAAAATGTCTCCGCCTCTGCTACGGGTAAACACTCTGCCAAATACAGGAACATATCTCCGCCTTTGCTACGGGTAACTACTCTGGTACAACTTTTCTGCCTATCTTTGCAGCAGCTAGCTCCATCAATCACATGGGTAACATAATATGAGTCTAGTCTTCCAATTTTCAGCACTGACATGGCAGTAATCTGAGAAGTACTCTACTGGGGATTTTCTGAATCCACACTGCCAGACACCTATTTTAACATAGGCGACAACTTCCAAAAATCGATTCACGAAATCTTTTGGTGCTGTTACAACAACCTTGACGAAATACTCCGCTGGAGGGGTAAGAGAAACTTAAACAAGCAACTCTGTGGGGAATAATGCCACGTTTGACATTATCATTACACGTCTCACGCCGAGATCTTGAATGTTTGGTAATTAATTTGAGCAAGAGCTCCCTCCACCTGCATGGGAAACAATACTTGAAAACAACCGGTTAACCAACCTGGTTTATGTTTCAAAATGCATATGTTTTGACAATGACGCAATGCTCCATTCGACATGGAAATGCTACGCGTTTTTATTTGGTAGATGCAAATATGACACTATATGCCAATGCAGATGCAAGCTCGAACTGCTGGGATAGCTCTAACCGCTTCAGCAAAATAAATGCTGAAGACAACGCCAACTCCGCTGGGGATAACCAGGTGTCACAGAATTATTCCAGCAAAATAAATGCTGGAAGAATGAAGCCAACTTCACTGAGGAATAACTGAATGCGCCAATCATGATTGGACTTCTGCTAGAGAGTGAACGGGTATCACACGGTATTCCGGCAAAATAAATGCCAGGACACACAGCCGACTCTGCCGGGGAGAGTTTTAATCTTCGAGTTCCACTGGGAGGAAAAAGAACACTTGCTGAAAAGAGAGAACCCCGCTAGGGACGAAACGAATCTCTTGGGGAAAATCAACTGACTCCGCTGGGGGAGAGTAAATGACCCTACTGGGAAGGGTAGACTGTCTGGGTACAACTCACAAGTTGGAAATTAATCTTCTGAGGCTAAACCACTCTGCTCGGGATGGGGGAATCCTCTTGGGGGATACCATACTGTCTGAATACAGCCTTCGATCTTGGAATCGTCAGTTCTGCTGAGGGTGAACGACCCTGCTGGAGAATGTCCTTCGGATAAGCTACGACTAGCTGGGGAATTCGATCCTTCTTCAGTAAGGAACATTGTCATCTCAGAAGCGCGACCTGCGTGGGGATCGAGTCTTTCGTTACGAGCTTCTGGTCAGTACTGCAGTCTTGTGATCGTCCGCTTTCTCGGAACTCTGCTTCGGGGATACTAACATGCCCCAGTCTGTATTCTTGAATACTTCTTCTCGAAAGGAAATCCTAGTCAGGACTCTATCTTGAAATAGCTTGGCCCTGAATCTGCAACAATTTTGAAATGGACCCTACAGTCTTTGTATCCTGACGGCCAGACATGAACTGCTTCTACCTCTCGAACCTCGAAGAGGTGTTTCAACAACATAACTTTCGTGCTTCTAGGGTGACCTGCCCCGGTCTCGCAATAATCCTTTGTCCCTGATTGACGGATTCGTGGAACAATGCCCATAGCTACGAGAGATTTGCCAAATCTCGACCTGATTGCCCCAGATTTACTGATTCTAGGATAACTGACTCTACTGGAATTAATCGATATAGCTTGCCCCAGTTCATGAAACATTTGGGAATTCTGCATTTTATCCTGATCAGACCTTCCACTGTAGGGATCTTTCTTGTCGGCATGCGTTTACTCGCAAGTAACACAAGTTGTTCTGCATAAAAGATATATTAAACGCAATGTATATGACAGTTTCAAAATCCAAGTCTGTTCACCGGAATTTTTTTTTTGCGACATATAATGAATCAATTATCAAAATGTCAATATGAAAGCTGGTAAGAGGAACCCTTTTAGGATTCAGTTTCGATGCGATCTTTACCGACGTATGCTCTCGACCAAAACCTGTTTCAATTAGGACTTTTTCGGGTTGTAACGTGGTCAGGTTCACGGTTAACAAGGAAAGACACAGGCTCAAAGTTTATTCTGACCCACCCATTCTCCATGATATTCTCCAATCCTATGTTCAGCTAATCTGACACAAGCACTCATCTTTCACAGGTTGATTAGTAGGAATGATGGTCCAGGATACCACACCTTTTTTCGGAGTGACAGTCACTTACTTTTTCGTCTTTGGGTGCCTAGAGTCACACGACTCTGTTCTTTTCGAGGGTTTTTCTTTGGGTAATCCTTTTCGTCTTTTGCTTTTTCGTTCCCTAAATTTTTCCTGGACTGACTCTTTTGAGTATCTTTCGCTTTCGAAGTCCAGCGGGATGCCCTAATTTTTGCCTAAGTCGTTTTTTCTCAAGATTCGACTTAGCGGGCTTTCGGCTTTCAATTTTCTTTTTTTCTTTTTTTTCTTTTGCACAAGTCGTGTGGCATTGGTTGTCTGACTTTTTATGGACTAATGTGACTGTTTCACTCTTGGGTTGGCGAACCTTAACCATTGTGGTTTTTTAGGCACGACCCATATGGGTGTGATTTATCCTCGAACGAACACTCCTTTCGCGATTTGAACGCTTGGCCAAACTAACTGACGCCTACCCTGCCCCGGTTTAAGATTTATGGTTTTTCATTTTCAAAAGGAAACTCCTACTACTGGCTCAAAGGGGTTAACAAGGGATTATCTTCCTTATATCTCCGGTGTTTATGGATTGAAACAATTCCTGTACATCGTCAACAGGTTTTTTATTCAAAAGCCTACAATCGGAAGATTATTCGTCATCTGTTTTCGTCATCCTCCCCGGATTCCTGCTAAAACCAGCATTAAGCATTAAAGAAAGCAAAGAGTGAACACGACTGGATTAATTCAAAACATGCATATTTATTTCATTTATCAATATCAATTGAAAAAACAACAAGTTTTACAAGTGAAATTTGCAATTAAACAGAAAAGAAACTACAAATGCAAAGACATGAACAAGATAACATGAAAAAATGTCGGTGTCTCAGAACCGGACTTCCTGCACTTTGACTTATTGGCGAGTTAACCATCCTCAGAAACTATTGTCAGGGGTAGTCCACTGCTGTCTCGACCTTCTTTCAACGGCCCGATCAAACCTGGGAAACTTTTTCATCACCCCGACTTTCGCTTGTCTATGGCCTTGCACCACCTTGGGGACCCTATCAGAGAAGTTGATAACCCTGCTGTCAATTAAATCTTGGACGTTATACTTGAACGCGTGGAAACCCTCAATATCATGTCCGGGTGCCCCAGAATGGAACTCACAATGCCTGTTGGCGTCGAAACCACACGGAAGTCCGCCCTTTGGTGGGGCTGACGTTCTCTTTTCAATAAGGTTCAAACCTAACAAGGTCTAAAAGAGTTCTGCATACGTTGATGGAGGTGCCTCCAATACCCTCTTTGGTCTCTTTCCCCGAATTCTTTGTTGAGCCGGATACTGGCATCTCGTATGCTGATGGCTTTGCTCGGACGGTTCCTTAGGCTCACGCGATATCATCCTTAAATTCAACCCTGGCATCGGCAACTGTTGTGGACATGGGGATTTAGCTTCCAGTGGCTCTGGGATATACCTCGATTCGTCTGCAACCTCTGGCGGAGAAATGGGAATATCAGTCCCTGAAACTTTTATACCCCCAGGTACAAACTCAATTGTTTTCTCATCCAGCAAATCTTGAATCTTATGCTTAAAAGCTTTGCAGTTTGCAATGTTATTCCCCGGTGCGCCGGAGTGGAAGGCACAATAGGCGTTCAGGTCATAGTCTGGTGGCGGCTGCCCAGTCAGTGGAACCAAAATGCGGGGTTCAACCAGTTGAAGTTGGAACAAGAGTTGCACCAGCTGATCATAATCCACTGGGATCTCATCAAATACTCTGTTAGAAAACCTCATCCTCTTACCACACCTCCTTGAGTTATCCGAAAAAATCAATTGCGAATGCTGACGAGGAGAATCCTGAGCTTCAAACTGTGGAGAGGGTCTCTTAAGCCTATCATGCGTGGGTAATGGTTCTTCAGACCCCTGAGGAGCAAATAAGCCAGCCGCGTCTTCAGACATTTTCCCTCCTTCTCTTCTGAGTACGTTCCTCAATATTTCAGCCATCAATCCTACCTGGGCCTTCAATCGGCAGTTCTCTTCTTCTAGCGTCTCTTGATTCGAGCGCAACACTTGCATATCTTTCGTGAACTGCCCCAGCTGGCCTCGAACGTCAATTAATTCCGCTTGAACCTGCTCGATATCTATCCCCACAAGTTGGCGTTTGAGGCCTGGGAGAAAACCTTGATTTCCTTGCTGAGCAAAATCGGCAGCACTATCATTAGCCCGTGCAATCAGAGGTTGCACCATATTCTGCAACTGTTCCTGACCCTTGGCCATGGCTTCCATTGCCTGTATGAACTGCGTCATGTTGTTGCGCATCTCTTGCATCTCAATCTGATCCTGACCCATGACTTCCTTACTGCTATTTCTGGTTGAATGTCAGGGAATTCTTCGGTCACTAATCTTGGAAGACCTGGAAGATGCAGGAGATGAGGTACAGATCCAATAGTTACTGGTGAATGCAATATGTATGTGTATGCAATGCAATATGTGTCTGTGCATTAGGGAATATCATTCCCCGATTCTAGTGCGAATGTGTCAGTGCGGTGACAGTGATAGCAATACGAAGTTCGGAGCCGAATCATAGAAAACACCTCATATATTGTAGAGAAACCCAACAAGTCAGGAATACAATATCAAGGAGTGTACAATAAGAAGGCATGACCTCAACCAAAAATCCTGGTGATGGTCAGCACTATCCAAATAAAGCATACACATTAATATATGAAATGGTCAAGTGCTCCCATAGGCCTGGTACTCTTCTAATAACCTCTTAGTCTCTGGGTGACTTGGTCGGGTAAGCAGACCCTCAACAAGTAGATCTCTTCGCTTGAGAACACGGCGTAAATCACCAGCAGATTCCTCCCATGCCCCTTCTCCGAAGCGATCCTCTAGCTTCCGTTTTTGAGACACAACCTCTTTCTTGCCTTCGATGGCCTTGTTCAATGCATTCTGGAGACTATATCTTGCCATTACCTCCTCTTCATACTTTTTAGTGCTAGCCTTCAACTGTTCTTCGAGTTCAGAAATTTGCTGCTTCAATTTGTCTTCCCTCTTTTTGTTGTTGGTTAGCGTAGCATTCCACGTTTTGTTACAAGAAGAGATTTCCCGGTGGGCGGCATCGAGTGCTTTCTTTTTGGACTCCAACATATCATGAGAGCTTCTGAATTCTTTCCCCAGACGTTCACACTTCTTTTTCTCTTCGGTCAGTTCAACACCTAGCCTGTTTACCAATTCAATCTGCTGTTGAAACGAATGCACAACCTTGTTCTTCTTACTACGCATCTGAGCCAGTTCCTTTTCTAACTCTTCATTGATCTTTATCAAGGCTTCCTTTTCTTTTACAACTCGCTCGTAGACCTCCATAGCAACGGTGGTTGGTTCCTCCACTGGAACGTGAACATGAACCGGTGCAGCTGGAAATGGCATCAGCAACTGTTTTGCCCTCTCTTGGATCCAAACTTTGTATGGTGCATAAGCCTGACAATCATTCTTCCCCAACAGTGGTTTCCCTCTTCTGTTGATACGCATCCAAGCGTGCTGAAGCTTGGCTAGTAACTCTCCATTCAAATCACCGGTGAAGTACAGAGATTCCTGTACTTCTTCCTCCCTAGGTGGGTTCTTCAAGGCGTATCCAAACTGGCGAACGAACAGAGACGGGTTATAATTGATACACCCTTTTCTTCCTATCAAAGGAACATTAGGATACCCGGCGCAGCTGAAAATAAGCTCAGACCCCAGCAAGTCTCGGTCAAACCACTCAATGTCTTCAGAAGATAGTCTCATCAGGCGCTCTGGCCAGTCAGCTGTAGTTGCACTATCTACAAAAGGTCCTTTCAGGGGGAGATGGCTTTTAAACCACATGTTCAACAGCGGCGCACAACAGTAAACAGTCTTTCCTCTTCCATTTTCATTTTTGTAGTGCAATGAATGATAGAGATCTCCAATCAAAGTGGGTACCGGGTTGCCAGCAGCAAACAGATGAAAGGCGTCCAAGTCCACAAAATTGGGTAAATTGGGAAACAACACTATTCCATAGATGCACAAAGCCAAGATAGCATTAAAGACTATCCAGCACCCGCTCTTGGCGTATTCTTGAGCTTTGCCAACCAGAAAATCGAGGGAGAAACCTGGAACCCCGAGCCAAAAAGTCACTAATAGTTCAGAAGCGTTCATGTGCAAGGCCTTAGCTAAGTCCTCCAGCTTGGGCTTAGTGTTACAATGGATGAAAGGAACCTTATTTTGCACCGGCAGCTCGATAAACTCTGCATATTCTTCCATGGTAGGCCCCAAAATAAAGTCAGCAAATGTGAAACTGATGGTAAATTGCGATCTAAACGCAGCGGAAAACAAAAATTTCCTTTAGTGATCCTTACGAATGAGCATGGTCAGTGATAGAATCGTTACCTCTTTGTGGTGATTCAGATCTTTGATGCAGCGATCACAAGCGTTGATGAAGTGCAACGCCTCTACTCAGTCCACACGAACAGCTCCCGGTCACAGTGCTAGCTGCTTACGAACGGAATTATTTGAGTGAGAAAAGAGAATCAAAAACGAAATTGCATCAAGTGAAAGCTTCATCACAAGGGTTCCTTTTATAGACTCTCTTGTGGGCTGCGGGCTAAAAAACCCAATTCACATGATCCATAATAATATTATATATTATTATAATAACTATTATTATAATAAATATATTTATTTTATTATTATTTTATAACCATTATAAAATAACAATAATTATTATTATATTATCTGAATTTCTATTTTTCACTTAAGTGCACCGTACCTTACGGTGTTCCTTTGATTTCTCTATCTCTCATCAAACTGTCCTTATGTGTGTGACCCTGTAGGATTTCGTAACGTTGGTAATTATATTAAATTATATATTTAACATAATAAACAGTAAGCGGTATCTAGCAACACATCATTGCTACCCAAGTCACGAAAATGTCATGTGATCTGACAAAACCTTTTTCGTGATAATATATGTTTGTACAATTACCCTTTTGCCCCTATGTCTATATTGAACACAAGGCATACACTGTGTCATCCTTGTCCAGTTCAATATTGGGCCCTTAGACATTTCTCCTGTTATGCAGGATTGGCAAATTCCATCTAGGACACTCATGTCCCTCAGCATGCTTCGTGGAGTGCCCATCAACTGTCTTTATGATCATCCAGTTACGGATAATGTTTGATCAGCAATAAAGCACCCGACTCTACATCTAGGGTCCATAGTGGTTTCAGGTCGAAGGGTGGTAATACACCATTATCACCATGAGAATAACTTATGACACTTTGCATAACATACTATGTAGTATTCTCATAGCGGGTCAATCCGGTATAAATATTACTCCTAATATTTATACCTATGTCAAGACTTGATAACTCTTTATCCATGATCCATGAAATGTGATCATCAGTCTATCTTCATAATAGTCTCAATGCTTTTAATGTTATCCCACTTTGCAATAAAGCTTGACTACGGATATTTTAAGAATAATGTCTTTATGTTTAATGGGATCTCATGATTAAGTCACACTTAACATTTCATTAAACAGACTAACTATTCTAGGGACTTTATTATTCTGAAAGACAAACATAATAAAGAAATGCCTTTTATTATTAAACGAATAATCCGATACAAGTACCAAAAAGTATTGGCCTCTAGGGCTTACACCAACAATCTCCCACTAGCACTAGAGCCAATTAGGCATACCCTTAATACTCATAGATCTAGTATGACCATCATGCTTCTGTTGCGCAAGAGGCTTTGTTAATGGGTCAGCGATATTGTCAAGTGTAGGTACTCTGCATATCTTCACATCTCTCCGATCGATTATCTCTCGAATGAGGTGATAACGCCTAAGTATGTGTTTGGATCGTTGGTGAGATCTAGGCTCCTTAGCTTGTGCGATAGCACCATTGTTATCACAATATAAACCAATGGGATCCACAATGCTAGGGACTATGCCAAGTTCACTAATGAACTTCTTGATCCAAACAGCTTCCTTTGCTGCATTTGAGGCAGCAATATACTCGGCCTCAGTTGTAGAATCAGCAACTGTTTCTTGCTTTGAACTTTTCCAGCTCACAACGCCACCATTGAGACAGAACACATAACCAGATTGTGATCTAAAATCATCCTTATATGTCTGGAAGCTAGCATCAGTGTAACCAATTACATCAAGCTCTTCCTGACCTCCATATATCAAGAATGAATCCTTAGTCCTTCTCAAGTACTTAAGGATATTCTTGACAGCTACCCAGTAAGCATCACCGGGATCAGATTGGTACCTACTCGTTGCACTTAATGCATACGAGACATCTGGTCGAGTACATAACATGGCATACATGATAGATCCTATTGCAAATGCATATGGAATCTTATTCATGCGATCCCTTTCTTCCTTAGTTGAAGGGGATTGTGTTTTTGATAAACACAGACCATGTTTCATAGGTATGAATCCTTTCTTGGAATCATGCATATTAAAGCGTCTCAACACTTTATCTATGTATGTACTCTGACTTAGGCCAAGCAGTTTTTGTGATCTATCTCTATAGATCCTAATTCCTAATATATAGGCTGCTTCACCTAGGTCTTTCATAGAAAAACAATTCCCTAACCAAGTCTTCACTTGTTGCAAGGTAGGGACATCGTTTCCAATGAGTAATATGTCATCTACATATAATACCAGAAACACGATCATGCTCCCACTAACCTTCTTGTAGACACAAGGTTCATCTTCATTTTTGATGAATCCATATTGTTTTACGGTTTCATCAAAACGAAGATTCCAGCTTCTGGAAGCTTGCTTCAATCCATAGATTGATCGCTGTAACTTGCATATCTTTTGGGCATCTTGTGGTATGTCAAATCCTTCAGGTTGTGTCATGTACACATCCTCAAGAAGATTCCCATTAAGGAAAGCAGTTTTGACATCCATCTGCCATATTTCATAATCATGATATGCAGCGATGGCAAGTAAAATCCGAACAGATTTAAGCATTGCAACTGGTGAAAAGGTTTCATCATAGTCAACCCCATGAATTTGTTTATAGCCTTTTGCAACCAGTCTTGCTTTATAGGTATGTACCTTACCATCCATGTCAATCTTCTTCTTGAAGACCCACTTGCATCCTATAGGGTTAACTCCTATAGGAGGTTCTACCAAGGTCCAAACCTGGTTTGTGTACATGGAATCCATTTCAGATTTCATGGCTTTTAGCCACTTCTCAGACTCAGGACCAGTTATGGCCTCTTTGTAGGTCACAGGCTCATCTTGATCCATGAGTAATACATCACCCTGATCACTTATGAGATATCCATATCTCTCAGGTTGGTGACGTATCCTGCTTGACCTACGCTGGTCTTGTTCTACTTGAGCAGGTTGCTCTTCCACAACTACTTGTGTTTCCCGCTCTAGTTCCTCCATAGGTGTTTCAATGTTTTGTGATTCTTGAATTTCTTCAAGCTCTATTTTCCTCCCACTGTTTCCTTTGGAAATAAAATCCCTTTCCAGAAAGACTCCAGTTCGAGCGACAAACACTTTGCCCTCAGAAGGATTGTAGAAGTAATATCCTCTTGTTTCTTTAGGATACCCCGCAAATAAGCATTTGTCAGATTTGGGCTCAAGCTTGGTTGAAATTTGTCGTTTGACGTAAACTTCGCAACCCCAAATCTTCATGTAAGACATATGTGGTTTCTTACCACTCCATATCTCATATGGTGTCTTATCAACCTTTTTGGATGGAACACGGTTAAGTGTGTAAGCTGTTGTTAATAATGCATGTCCCCAAAAGAAGTTTGGAAGATCAACGTGACTCATCATGGATCGGACCATGTCTAACAAGGTTCGATTTCTTCTCTCAGATACACCATTCCATTGTGGTGTTCCAGGAGGAGTAAGTTGGGATAGAATCCCATACTCTTTTAGATGGTCATCAAATTCTAGGCTTAAATATTCACCGCCTCGATCTGATCGAAGAACTTTAATATTCTTACCTAGTTGGTTTTGTACTTCATTCTTGAATTCCTTGAACTTTTCAAAGGACTCAGATTTGTGTTTCATTAAATACACATATCCGTATCTACTGAAGTCATCAGTAAAAGTGATGAAGTACTGAAAACCTCCTCTGGCTGGTATGTCCAGTGGTCCACATACATCAGTATGTATGAGTGCCAAAAGATCATTAGCCCTTTCACCTTTTCCTGTGAATGGGGACTTTGTCATCTTTCCAATTAAACAAGATCTGCATGTCTCATATGATTCATAATCAAAAGAGTCCAAGAGTCCATCTTTATGGAGTTTGGAAATGCGTTTCTCATTTATGTGACCTAATCGACAGTGCCAAAGGTAAGTTGGATTCAACTCATTAGGTTTCAACCTTTTAGTATTAATGTTATAAATTGGCATTTCAAGATCAAGGACATATAGTCCATTATTCATTTTTGCAGTAGCATAGAATATATCATTCAAATAAATGGAGCAACAATTGTTCCTTATTATGAATGAAAAACCAAACTTGTCCAAACAAGAAACGAAAATAATATTCCTGCTAATTGCAGGTACATAATAACAGTTCTCTAACTGAAGTATTAAACCACTAGGTAAAGTTAAAACATAAGTTCCTACAGCTAAAGCAGCAACCTTTGCTCCATTGCCAACTCGTAGGTCAACTTCACCTTTTGCCAAATCTCTACTCCTTTTTAGCCCCTGCACATTAGTACAAATGTGAGAACCGCATCCAGTATCTAATACCCATGATGCAGAAGTAGATAAATTAATTTCAATAACAAAAATACCTGAATTTGAAGTCTCTACTCCATTATTCTTATCTTCCAGGTACTTTGGGCAATTTCTCTTCCAATGTCCGGTCTTACCGCAATGGAAGCAAGTGCCCTCCTTTGCTATTCCTCCACTAGGCTTCAAAACAGGAGGAGTGGGTTTGGGTTTGGCAACTTCCTTGCCTTTCCCTCTACCACCCTGTTTGATGGGCCTCTTGTTCTGTTTCTTTCCATTACTGACCATCAGAATGGATTTCCCTTTTGTCTTCATATTCTGCTCAGCAGTTCTCAACATGCCTAGCAGTTCTGGAAGACTTTTGTCCAAGTCATTCATATTGAAATTCAGGACAAACTGACTGAAGCTCTCTGGCAACGATTGCAAGATCAGATCAATCGCAAGTTCTTTTCCAAGGGGAAACCCTAATCTATCAAGGTTCTCCACATACCCAATCATCTTGAGCACATGGGGACTTACAGGGGCTCCCTCAGCTAACTTGTTGTTAAAAAGGGACTTTGAAACCTGAAACCTCTCATTTCTTGCTTGCTCTTGATAAAGCATTTTCAGATGTCCGATCATATCGAACGCAGACATGTTCTCGTGTTGCTTTTGCAACTCAAAGTTCATGGTAGCAAGCATGAGGCAAGCGATTTCATTGGCATCATCAAAATGCTTCTTATAAGCATCTCTTTCTGCCTTTGGTGCAGAACTAGGAGGTTCCTCCTCAGGAAATGGTGTCTCCAAGACATACAGCTTCTTATCGTGCTTGAGGACAATCCTCAGATTACGGTGCCAATCCAGGAAATTTGTCCCAGACAATTTTTCCTTATCTAGGATGGATCGCAAAATATTGTTCGATGTGTTTGCTGTCATGGTAATCTACAAGAGAAATATGAAAATATAAGTATCATTAAAACAACATATTTAATTAGGCCTTTAATCAAATATGCTCCCACTATTTTATTCAAAACAAATGACCCTCATCATTTGATTCGGAAAATCCCGTTGGAAGACTTTCTAGTGGGTCGAGATCCATGTTTCACTTTGTTTTAAGTCAGTGTTAGGCTGATTACACAAAACTAAGTTATTTAGGTAGGAACTCCTTCCAATTGTATCTCATACAACTCTCGAATATTTTCAATTGGGTGAATAACTCCTTATTCTGATCCATCACATGAATCATTCCCAATTCTTGCTTCTAAACATATATAATCTTATTATAATTTGTTTAGTTAAGTTTGACCCATTGTTTTAGCAATTGGATATTACAATTATCCCATCACACCTTACTAATATAGAACATGCACCTCGCGTAGGCGAAACCTACAATGCTCGATACTAGTCTTGATGAGTGCTAAAAATTGGAAAGCATAAACTTAATATTTAATTTTGAGGGAATTTGTTATTAGTTTGATCTCACCGGCTTAACATGCAAAACGTCTCTCACATGCATCAACATACAATTACATGCATCAACATACATATAAAAAAAAATACAATTATGGCCCCTAACGCAATTGTTCTCTCAAGCCAATGAGAGAACCTAAGCTAACCTAATAACGATCTAATCTTCTCCAAGCATGATCTCCAAGGTTATCCTCCTTTAATATTGAATACTTCCTTTTTTTTTCTTCTTTTTTTTTTCATAACATAATATTACATTACATATAAGAAAACTCGTTTTACATACGAGGGAGTGAGATGAGAAAAGAAGTTACATAAAGAGATTGAGAGAGAGGCACGACACGCAGGCCGTATTCAAAAATCCCAAAACAATAATAAAGGATAAACTAAGGCCATAACTGATCACCACAAATAAATAATAATAAACACACTTTTATTATTAGTTTAAAATTCCGATAATTAAATAAACTAAATTAAATTTCGGCTGATTGATCACACTTTGCAGACTTAGCCGGGGGTTCCGCTGCCTCCTTGTGGGGTTGTTAGGGGCAGCGCCCCGACGAAAAATTTTATGAACACTTCATTGTATTTCACGTCGTTTCCTGCACAACTTTTGTGCATTTACAACCCCAACCAGAAAAGTCTGCGGCAATACAACACTTGTACTGCCATTAATCCGAATGCAACAATTTCATGCCGTCAAACACAACTCGATTGATAACTCAATATGATAGATCAACATGTCATTGCTTCACCATACTAACGTCGGATTCCGAAGCGAATGAAAATGATGATCTTTCAAAAGAATTACAATCCTTATGTGATTGAATGGATGAAATCAAAACAGTATATCCCATATACCATCTTTGCATCAGAATTTCTTATATCTTATATAAAAGTGATCAATCTAATTGTGTAACCTATGGATGATCAATGTATCGCACAACTTCACCATACTAATGTCGGTTTCTGAAGCATAATCAACATCAATCATCCAAATCGTACACAACAGATGCCAAATTTAATTAATCGTTTATTGTTAAATTCATTCTGTGTTTTAATCGAATCAAATACAGAAAAGACGAAAATTTAACAGCTATCAGATCCATGGTTTCGTAAGTGGCTCTGATACCACTGATGGTAAATTGCGATCTAAACGCAGCAGAAAACAAAAATTTCCTTTAGTGATCCTTACGAATGAGCATGGTCAGTGATAGAATCGTTACCTCTTTGTGGCGATTCAGATCTTTGATGCAGCGATCACAAGCGTTGATGAAGTGCAACGCCTCTACTCAGTCCACACGAACAGCTCCCGGTCACAGTGCTAGCTGCTTACGAACGGAATTATTTGAGTGAGAAAAGAGAATCAAAAACGAAATTGCATCAAGTGAAAGCTTCATCACAAGGGTTCCTTTTATAGACTCTCTTGTGGGCTGCGGGCTAAAAAACCCAATTCACATGATCCATAATAATATTATATATTATTATAATAACTATTATTATAATAAATATATTTATTTTATTATTATTTTATAACCATTATAAAATAACAATAATTATTATTATATTATCTGAATTTCTATTTTTCACTTAAGTGCACCGTACCTTACGGTGTTCCTTTGATTTCTCTATCTCTCATCAAACTGTCCTTATGTGTGTGACCCTGTAGGATTTCGTAACGTTGGTAATTATATTAAATTATATATTTAACATAATAAACAGTAAGCGGTATCTAGCAACACATCACTGCTACCCAAGTCACGAAAATGTCATGTGATCTGACAAAACCTTTTTCGTGATAATATATGTTTGTACAATTACCCTTTTGCCCCTATGTCTATATTGAACACAAGGCATACATTGTGTCATCCTTGTCAAGTTCAATATTGGGCCCTTAGACATTTCTCCTGTTATGCAGGATTGGCAAATTCCATCTAGGACACTCATGTCCCTCAGCATGCTTCGTGGAGTGCCCATCAACTGTCTTTATGATCATCCAGTTACGGATAATGTTTGATCAGCAATAAAGCACCCGACTCTACATCTAGGGTCCATAGTGGTTTCAGGTCGAAGGGTGGTAATACACCATTATCACCATGAGAATAACTTATGACACTTTGCATAACATACTATGTAGTATTCTCATAGCGGGTCAATCCGGTATAAATATTACTCCTAATATTTATACCTATGTCAAGACTTGATAACTCTTTATCCATGATCCATGAGATGTGATAATCAGTCTATCTTCATAATAGTCTCCATGCTTTTAATGTTATCCCACTTTGCAATAAAGCTTGACTACGGATATTTTAAGAATAATGTCTTTATGTTTAATGGGATCTCATGATTAAGTCACACTTAACATTTCATTAAACAGACTAACTATTCTAGGGACTTTATTATTCTGAAAGACAAACATAATAAAGAAATTCCTTTTATTATTAAACGAATAATCCGATACAAGTACCAAAAAGTATTGGCCTCTAGGGCTTACACCAACAGAAACATCTCAAAGCAGGGTCATAGAATTGCATCAGGGTATACAACCCATTCATCTCAACAGCAGTTGGCTTGCAGACCAGTCTCAACAATCTTCCATAACTCATCCTGAAACTTCTCCTAACCTCCTCATCAGCAAGGGACATCAGACCAAGTAGGGGAGTAATGTCAGGTGTAGGTAATTTGTACGCAACTGTCTTTCTCAAACCAGCCATGATCAATAAGCAGAAGTCTGGGCACTAGAATCAGGGAATATGAAAATGCACCTGCAGCACAGACACACGTTAATGAAATGCACATGATAATGGTTATGCTAACAATGCAATGCAAATAGATGCAACAGGGACCAAATGCCATGGCTGTGAAGCCTGAACCACATCATAAGTCTCAGATAGACCATCCAGAATTCCTCAAACCCTGGTCTTGGACAGACCCACTATAAAGCTTCAACTCTGGTCTCTGACAGACCCCATATCATAACTCCATCTGGTTTCTGATAGACCCCTCAACTGTCCATAAATACCATGAATCTCAAATCAAGAAACAAACCGGTATCTGAAGGTCTAGTTACCTGCATAGCCCCAAACCCTCTCACAGGTAGGTGTCCTAGTAATTGACAATGGTATGGCATCCTATGCGGTCGTCGGCGTCACAGACTTTCAGGGTTGATGATACGATTCCCAGAAGGAGTGGCATCATCAAATCCTGAAGAGGCCTCACTTAGCCAACTTCCAAATGATCGGTTCTCGGAGTCGACAATCCAACTAACCAACAACCCCTTCGACCCAAAGGGTAGAAAAAGAAGTCAACCAGAAGAACCTCGTCCGAGTGTGGATTTTGTGGGACACTAATGCAAGCAAAGCCGGCACACGCCCACTACTTTCCACTCTAATTCTAAGTGCACTCAAGCCCAGGTCCGACTTATCTCTCAATCATAGAACACCCGTCACACCCCAATACAGCAATAATAACAATAATATAATGCTGAAAGTAAATGACAGAAAAAAGTAAATCCATACAAAATCCTCGACGGGAAAACAAGCGTTAGGATTGACTCGCTTACGGGACGTTGGATCCCAAATGCATAAGGAACTATCGCAGTCCTTAGCAGCCAGGGGACGTTGGATCCCCAGCAGAGTCGCCAGCTGTTGCTACTGCGAAAATCGGCGCCGGCTGAACAGAAGAGTCGCCACCGTGCGTTATTTATCCCAAAGGAGGGAAAGGAAACGCTCAGAGTAAACCTACCGCAAAGACGGGAAAGGAATGGTCATCGCAACCAAATCCTGGATTCGGGAGTCGGTTACGCAAGGGGAAGGTATTAGCACCCCTCACGTCCGTCGTACTCGACGGGATCCACGCTTGTTTTCTAGTACAGATTGTTATTCTATCTACTCTACAGGTCTGGGGTTAAAAGAAAATAAAATGACTCGGCAAAGTATCACACTTTATGCCTACGTATTCCCGTCTGGAACGAAAAATCAGAGTCAACGTAGTTCGCCTACCTATGGGAAAGGAGGGGAAGGTTGCTCGCTAGGACATCGCATCCTATGCCTACGTACTTTCATACAACATGAAAGATCAGAGCAAACGTAGTTCGGGCCACGTACGACACAAGTCTGTCTTGATTGTTTTTATCTCCTTCTAAAAAAGGGTTTTTCTGATTACTGGTCCAAGCGGACAAAAATGACGTTTTGATGAGTTCACATTCTTTTACGGAAGAAGTGTCTTTTATTGTGTTTGAAAGATTTATTGTGTTTTTCTGTTTGTTTTGAGAAAGAAGAGACAGAACTCTAACCTATGGTTGAAAAGGGAATCAAACTAACCTACTGTTATCATG
Organism: Lathyrus sativus; assembly: GCA_963859935.3. NCBI lineage: Eukaryota > Viridiplantae > Streptophyta > Magnoliopsida > Fabales > Fabaceae > Lathyrus > Lathyrus sativus. Next base: position 333,769,115 of record OZ012741.1, read on the forward strand.
CATGGGTTAAGACCTAATGTCTATCATGTTCCTCTCTTGCGCAGAGAGAAACAAAGATCCTAAGGGATAAACGGAAACAGAAACAATAGCAAATATACAATAAAACAGTAAAATGCATAAATGCAGCAATACAAGCGAGGCAAGGGAGTCCCACTCAAACTCGAACCTAGAAAACAACAGGCAAAAGCGAACAAAATTCGCTTTCAACCTAACAGATTAAATGGCAAACAATACAGTCAAGGAAATTCAAACAATACATCAAAAATTATGAACAACAAAAATAAACAGCAAACAGCAGTCTTCATCAACATCTGTCTTCAAGCAAGGTCTCTATCTTCAATCTTTCAGGGCTTTTCTTCAAGTCTCACTCTCCAAGATGAGCAGCAGTCAACAAGATGAATTTGGATGTTAAGCAGTCAGTTGCCTACCAAGGGTGGCCTACTGACTGTTAACATGATACAGACAGTTTTCTCTCAAAAGTTCTATCTTTTAAATACATTCACTAATCCTTCCAAAGGAAGGAGGTGGGTATTTAAAAGAGACTTTGAATCACAGAGAAAGAATGGAGGCAAACAAGACCTTCCATGTTTGTGAATCAAGTTTCTATTCTAGAGCTCTACCTAACTCCTAGATCCTATAACCTTCAACAGCTGCCAGCAAGAGATACTCTTCATCAACTCTGGAAATTGGTCTTCATTCCTTGTCTTCAATGGGCTTCATCAGCAAAGTCTTCAGCTCAAACCCAAACCCCAAGCAGGCCCAATACCCCACACAGTCAAACAAATAACCCTAGAGAGGGCACACCACACAATCAATCAATTACAAGAAGTATACTAATAGTATTAATATAATAGGGGAACTCCTAGAATTTTCTAAGGGATCTATCACCTACCCATAATACCCCTATAGGCCCATCTTCTAATTTGTCCTAAAAAAACCCAAAAAGAAACTTGTTTTGTTATACCTATATTATATTCACGACCCTAATTAACTATCCTAATAGTTTCTAACTAAACTACCAAAAATAAATCCTAAAAAATGGGTATAAAAATTAGGGGGGCACCTAATATCCATATCTAGTTATACTAAAAAGAATGGGGTGAAAATCCTAAAGGAAGTTCCTAAACTAAATTCAACAAATAGTAGCATAAACCAAAAGAATTAAAAAAAGCTATTAAATGTAAAAATATGCAAAAAATATGAAAATGAAATAAAATGACAATTTTATGTTTTCATATTTTTCTAGACAAAAAATGGAAAATGGGAAAAAAAATATCATTAAAAAATATGCATTTTTCAATTTGTTATGAATTTTTAAAGTTTGAAAAAATTTGGAGGAAAATTAATATGAGAATTGGCATGAAGGGTGCAAGAAGAAATAAAATGCAATTGATATCATGATGGGCCCAGAACATGGGGGGTGCGCCTAGCAGCAGGCACTTGGGCCCAGCGAAATTAAAAAAACAAAGTGAAAAATAAAAGAAAAAGGAAAAAAGAATGGTGCGAATAGCAGGAAATGGCAGTGTAAAACGATTGGGCTTGGACAAAGGGGGTGTGGGAAGCAATTTCGTGTGAGCCCATGGTGCTTCACTAATTAAAACGCAGCATTTTGGCTGCATATTCCCTCTCCAATTCGTTTTTTGATCGTGGCCGTCTGATGGTCTTCAAGTCAAAAAGTCTTGCGCGATCCAACGGTAGAAACATTGTCTTCTTCCTTGGAATGTTAGGGTTTTAGAACTCCATGAAAATACAACTTCCATGCATGAACTTCATCACCTTTGTTCTCTCTCATTACTCCATCAAATTGCATGATCCAAGAACCAATTTTGTCTAGAATTTCATGTAGAATCCAACTATGGCAATGGTTTGCATTAACACTCTCTCTATCATCCTACCCGAACAGTACAACTCCATGGATCTAAACTTTCTTCAATTTTCAACCATCACAAAACTCAACAATCTTTATATATAATTAATCCCTATGCCATGCTGATTAAAACCAACCAAAATTCGTGCATTATCATCCATTAAATAGTGTGTTCTACCTCCATCAAGAATCAACCTCCATTAATGAAACCTCACTAATTGGTCTTAAACTCATCCAAATGAATCACCTAATGGTCTCTAATGGTTTCACAACAAGAATCAATCCTAGCCATGCCTAAATCAAAGTGTGGGAAAGATTTTGCATACCTTGATCCCTACAATGGTAGGTGTTGAAAAGCTTCGAATCAATCCTTGTAGATCTTCAAGAATGGTCTCTAGGTGATGAATAATGCTCTGCTTGCACAAGATTTGATGGAGATGGCTTGTATCTTCAGATTCAATCCTTTTTGCTCTCTTGCAACTTCACTTGAAAAGCTCCAATTCTTCAACAATGGAGGCTCACTCTAGCATGAACATGTTCAGGGAGGTTTGTAGTGATGATTTGTGGAAAAAAATGGAAGGGTAATGAAGAGAAAAATGAAGTTTCAATTCAATTTGCAAATGGAGAATTTTTGGTTCAAACTCTTTTCTCTACCACCATTAACATCAACAATCACCAACCTCTCACCAATGGAGATTGTATTCAATATATAGACTCATTTGGAAAGGTCTAGAACCATCTAGTAGAAACTTGAACTTTCATGAAATGATATTTTGCATTTCCATTCCCACCATATGAGATATCATGACAAAACCCTTACACCTTGAGTAATTATCTTCATTTTATCCTTAAGTGGTATTTTGAACAAGATACAAAGCTTAAACACCTTGTTTATGAAGCTTTTCCTTATTTTGGTTTGGTATGCCATTATGCAAGCAAGACTTTTACAAAGCAACCCCAAAATTTAAGCCTCAAATCAAAATTATGGCTGAAACATTGTTCTTAAAATGTCCTTGGGAGTCAAAATGACCTATCATATGCCATGGTTTGGATTTGGAACTTGGATTTTGGGATTTTCCATTTCACTTGAATTAACTTATGTCTCATTTTTAGGCCATTTTTATCACTTTTTGCTATGAGCCTTCCCAACATCTCATGACCACCCTACTAGCCTTAAAACATAATTCTAAGCAACTTTGATGTTGAAGGTTTTTTCATTTGAAGCTTGGAAGTAGGAGATATGGCCATATGCTTGAAATGACCCATAATGTCCAAATGACCAAAATGCCCTTTGCTTACCAAAGTCATAAGTAGAGTTCCACAAGTCAGATGAAGGCATACTATACCTTTCTAGAAATCTAACATCATGAGGAACAACTTTCGTGTTGTCCATAAATCCATTTGAAAGCTCCTTGAAGGGTAAACGTTGCTTGGAAGTCAAGTAACTTTCACAGACAAATTTCAGTATCCTCAAATGACCTGTAACTTGCAAGAACCATAACTTGAGTTCTATAAATCTCCTTGATGTCTTCCACCACTCAAATTAAAGGTCTTGAGATCCTCTACAAGTTTCATGTTGGCCAAGGATCCATTTGAGACTTGCATTTTGAATTATCTTGCTTGGAAGTTTACCCTAAACTAGGGGATTTTACACAGAAACCCTAACTCAGAAACCTCTCTTCTTCTTGATTTCTCTCGATTTATCCTTGGCAAAACACCACATACATATCCACATGTCAAATGAGGTATCCCACAACTTTCAAACAGGCCTTGATGCCCTTCAATCAAGCATTTGACCTAGGGTTGACCCAGGGTTGACCTAGATGAAACCCTAGTTGACTGTCTTCAACTGCAGCTCTTGTAATCATATCAATGACTTGTCTCACTTTCAAAATGACTCTCTAGGTCTTCCATGATGTCTGTATACCCTCCATGACCTCAATTCACAACTCACAACTTCTTTGATGATCTTCAAATACCCTTAAGATAGGAGATAGATTCACTGCTTGATCCACTGACTTCTTAGATTTCAATTTCTTTCTGATGACTTGGCTAAGATTGAATTTGAATAAGAATCTCTTGGTATGCTCATAGAGATAAGAATTGCATTTGGTCCCTTGTTGGATGGCTCGCTATGCTATGCTATGCAAATGATTAGACTATGTACATGACTTTTTATGCAAATGACAATGCAATTGAAACATAAACCAAGTGAAGTAAGTTGAGCAAATTTTAGGGTGCAACACTAGGCAGCTTCATGGAGAGAGTGTAGCAACTTCCTGGGAATAGAACCTCGGCTTCCTGGGGAAAGGTACGTCCTATTGGGGATAAAGTATATCAAACTTCCCTGAGGAGAGTTCGTTGGACTTACTGGGGAGAAATCAACAGACATTCTTGGGGAAAGTATCTGGACTTCTTGGGGTGGATATGGCAATCTCCTGGGGGAATATTTCTGAGGAAAGTAAGACGATTCCACTGAGGAATAAATAATTCAACTGAGCAATGGGTCTTCAAAAACCTATAGCACTTGGAGGATACCGGGGATATCTCTGCAGTCTTGAGAGTCACTGGGGATTTATCGGATGGCTCCCAAAAGTGTTGTCAGCTTAAAGTCTTGCTGGGGACTATCACTGGGAAGATGCTGGTAAGACCTCTGCTGTCTGGGAAATTGTCGACTCGGTGCAAAATGTCGTCGATTTAAAGTCTCGCTGGGGACTGCGTCGGGTTAAAGTCTCTCTAGGGACTGTGTCAGCTTAAAGTCTCTCTGGGGACTGTGTCAGCTTAAAGTCTCTCTGGGGACTGTGTTGAGGCAATGGTTAAGATGTAGATTCTGCAACGATGAGATTTATTGGGGAATAAAGAGCGCAGGGAGTGAAATCCATCGGGTGCATGAAGAAAGTTGTAAAGCTGGTTTTGATCTTTATGGACTTTGGGATAGTCTCCATTTTGAAAAACAATATGCCCCAGAGTACCTGCTTCATGAGGAAAAGTCAGCTCAAGAGGATTTTACAGAGAAACATGGAGTTTAGAAGCCTCACTGTTTTCCAACTCTTGGAGAGATTTGTCAGATCTCGACGTAACTAGCACGGATTAACCGTGTTACGACTGAGTCTACAAGAATAGCTCTTAAGAATGTCAGGCTTGCATCAGTAAGTGAATTGGAAACCAACTGCCCCTGTTTAGCAGGATCTTCAAGTAAGTTTCTGAGATGTTAGGAAAAATTGACACGCGTGAAATGTTATCCTGAAACTATCAATGCAACAATATTTGTCTTGAAAATTTTTGTTTTTGTTTTTGTTTTGAAAAAGGATATCGCTATAACTCGTGACCGAAATCACATAGCTAGGATATGAATTTACTTTGTAATACCAACGGTGAATTGAGCATAGCTCGTAGGAGTCAGGAAACATTATCTCGTCGAGTATGCTTTCAAAAGAATTCCTACTTCAATTAGGTCTTTTAATGGTTGCATCGTGGCTTGGTTCACGGTTTAAGAAACAAGGGATAAAGGCTCAAAGTCATTTGTACCCACCCCTCTTCGTGATGTTCTCCAATCCTATTCAGTTAACCAGACACGAGCACTCATATCTCAATTGGGTTTGATATGGTCGAGAACTCAGTAAGGCTTTGAACAATGGCGGTCACTCACCTATTTCTTTTGGTGAACGGTCACACGACTTAGTCTTTATTGGGGATTCTTTATTGCAATCCATTGTTTATTGTTTTTATTTTTCATTCCCTAACTTTTTCCTGGACGACGTCTTTTGGATTTGACTTTGGAGTCCAGCGGGATGCCCCAGTTTTGCCTAAGTCTCCTTCACAGGTTCTGACTTAGCGGGCTATATATATATATATAATATATATATATATATATATATATATATATATATATATATATATATATATATATATATATATATATATATAATATATATATATATATATATATATATATATATATATATATATATATATATATAAATATATATATATATATATATATATATAAATATATATATATATATATATATATATATATATATATATATATATATATATATATATATATATATATATATAATATATATATATATATATATATATATATATATATATATATATATATATATATATATATATATATATATATATATATATATAAATATATATATATATATATATATATATATAAATATATATATATATATATATATATATATATATATATATATATTAATATATATATATATATATATATATATATATATATATATATATATTATAATATATATATATATATATATATATATATATATAATATATATATATATATATATATAAATATATATATTATATATATATATATATATATATATATATATATATATATATATATATATATATATATATATATATATATATATATATATATATATATATATATATATATATATATATATATATATATATATTATATATATATATAATATATATATATATATTTATATATATATATATATATATATATATATATATATATATATATATATATATATATATATATATATATATATATATATATATATATATATATATATATATATATATATATATATATATATATATATATATATATATATATATATATATATATATATATATATATATATATATATATATATATATATATATATATATATATATTTTGTCAACTAAGTCATTGTGACTCTTTTGAAAGGTTTGTGACTGCCCCACTCTTTAGGTAGTAGAGGGATGGTCGTTGACTTGTTAGGGATAGAATAGATCCTCGAAGGTTCGCTCTTCCCTTTTTGAGAGTCTGGACGCTCGATCGGTTTAACTGAAACTACCATGCCCCAGGTTAAAATGAGGGTTTCAATTTGGAAAATAAGAAAACTCCTACTTCACGGCTCAAAAGGGGGTAAAGAGGGATTATCTGCCTTATATCTCCATTGTTTGGGATGTGAAACAATGCCTTACATCATCAGCAGGTTTCAATTGAAAGCATACGACAAGAGATTTGATGTTTTTGGTGCATCATCCTCCTCCCAACTCTCTATCTAAGCAAGAGATCGGGTAAAGTTGGCATTATAAGTTTATGAAAATGCAATGCACAAATACAAATGCAAAATTCTATGAAACAAAAGCCAAGATAAAAGAAAAGGTTGAGCAAATTTTAGGGTGCAACAACTGCCCCTATTCAAACAACTTGGACCTGAAAGTATGAAAAGCAACCGCTTTCAAACATTCAAGGAAAAAGGTGATTGAGGACAAAAGAACCCAAAAATTTGCCAACCGCGGGATTGTAAACTGTAGAATTTGTCCACCAAAGTGGAATCACCAAGGAAATGTATCTGAAAGTTATGAGAAAAGAGCTACTAACCACAAGTTAGAAAGCCTCGACACGCAGTCGAAAAAGAGTAACTGCTAAACACAAGTTAGACAGCCTCAATACAAAATTGGAAGAACAACTGTTAAACAAACAGGCTCGACACTAAGTCGGAAAAAACAACTACTAAACAACAGGCTCGACACTAAGTTGGAAAAACAACAACTGCTAAACAATAGGCTCGACACTCGGTCAGAAAAAACAACTGCTAAACAGCAGGCTGGACACTCGGTCGGAAAAACAACAACTGCTAAACAGTAGGCTCGACGCTCAGTCGGGAAAAACATCTTCTAAACAGCAGGCTCGACACTTGGTCGAAAAAAAACATCATCTATTAAATAACAAGCTCGACACTCAGTTGCGAAGAACAACTGCTAAACAGCAGGCTCGACACTCGGTCGGGAAAAACATCATCTGTTAAACAACAGGCTCGACACGCAGTCGGGAATAAAAACTACTGAAACAAGTTAGACAGTCTCAACACAAAGTTGGAAGAACAACTGGGATAAGCAGGAAGTAGAATCAACCGATTTACAACCTGGAAAAGGGAACTCCACTAGGGAAATAGATACTTAAACAAGCAAACTTTGTTGAGGAGCACAGGATAAGATGAAGACATCTATCAAAGATTCTTGCTGGGGTCTAGAACCATACAGGCTCATGAATTACGTCGTTATCTACTGGAGAGATGTTTGGCAACAAAAGGTAACAACCTGGCTTATGCTTCGCATGCATATGTTTGAATATAGCGTAATGCTCCATACGAAATGGAAATGTTACGCGTTTGGGAGGATGCTATGCAAAATGAAAATGCAAATGAACACCACCGCCAAAGGGTGCCAAAATAAACGGAAAACAAACTCGTGCTGGGGAAAACACCCTGAACGGCCTTCTGGGATATAACTCTTCTGGGGATAAATCCATCCTGCTGGGAATAAATCCACTCTACTTGGGATTAAGAATAAGATATATTAGGGAAATTATCCCAAAATCTCGCTTTGAAGAAAGCCAATAACCATTGGATTCTGCTGCGGACGTCTACCAATACTCATCGAGGGAATCAACATCAACCTCCGCTTGGGGAATTGAGTCAACGACATGGACTCTGTGGGGAACTGCATTATACCCGTCCTGCTGCTGGGGGAATCCCAAATACCTGTTGGAATAACCTTAGTCTCAACCTGATGGGAGATACTTCTGATCTGACATCATCACCATGTGGGGATAGAGACATGTCATTGTTGATGAAACGCTTCTAAAACAGTTCCTAGCGGTGAGAGCCCTGCAAATGTCAAACAACGTGTCCTGTATGCAATAAAGAATATTTTGGTCATCGTCCATGACATCATTCAGATAAATCATTGTTTCAATTAGCAAAGCCCAAAAGTTTATGTATGCAAAGTTTTATAAAAAATATCAGGCGTCTTTTTGCAAACAAAACAGTAAAAAGCAAAAACAAGAATAGAAAGCTTTCTGTGGAAAATACTTCATTGATTGAAAATGGCCTGTAAATAGGCAAATTACATCGAATGCAACTCATGAAAAGAGAAAGTTGTGTAAAAAAGTACAGAATGAGAAAGATATACAAATGTCGGCAATGTGGAAACAAACAACCACCATGTGTCGATTCGACTATGACCCGCATGACTTCGATGCTTCACCAATGTTTCTCTTTCTGAAGAGACTGACTGATCTACCCTCATGTCCTCCAAGAATCCAACTGTGCTCACAGGCCAGACGCAGACCGTAACCGTTTGCTTTTAAATCGCTAACTTTTGTCTGAATCACCCTTGCGGGTTTTCAATTCACCAGGGTACCCATTTTTGCCAAAGTCACCTTTTCAGGTTTTCAACTTTGCGGGTTCATTCTTTTTCTTTTTTTTATCCCTAATTTTTCCCCGAACCCAATCCTTTTAGGGTTCGCCGGGATGCCCCATTTTTGCTTGGATTTTATTTTTATGTCCAGCGGATCTATTTTAAGCAGAGTATTTTTTAACTACGTCTGCGTTCACAGGGGACGTAAAATCTTCACCGTCCATAGTTGATAGTAGTAAGGATCCTCTAGAGAAAGCTTTCCTTACCACGTAAGGACCTTCGTAGTTGGGAGTCTACTTGCCCCTTTGATCTGTTTGTGGAGGGAGGATCCTCTTCAGCACTAAGTCACCTGCCTGAAAATGTCGAGGGCACACCTTCTGATTGAATGCCTTCTTTATTTTGCTCTGATATAGCCGACCATGGGCGATAGCTTCCAATCTCTTCTCGTCAATCAGACTAAGTTGATTCAACCTAGCCTTCACTCATTCTGCCTCATCCAGTTTCACATAAACCAAAACCCTAAGGGAAGGAATCTCGACCTCTAATGGTAGGACAACTTACATACCATACACTAACGAGAAAAGGGTTGCCCCAGTCGACGTACGCACCGAAGTACGGTAACCATGCAAAGCAAAGGGCAACATCTCGTGCCAATCTTTATAAGTCACCACCATCTTCTGTACAATCTTCTTAATATTCTTGTTGGCTGCCTCTACAACACCATTCATTTTTGGACGATACGGGGAAGAATTGTGGTGTTCAATCTTGAAACTCTGGCATAGTTCCTTCATCTTCTTATTGTTCAAATTCGAACCATTATCAGTAATGATTCATTCTGGTACTCCATAACGACAGATGATGTTCTTCTTGATAAAGCGAGCCACTAACTGTCTGGTTACATTGGCAAAAGAAGCTACTTCTACCCACTTGGTAAAATAATCGATTGCAACCAAGATATAGCGATGCCCATTGGAGGCGGTCGATTCAATCTTACCAATCATATCAATACCCCACATACTGAAGGGCCAAGGAGATACCAAGACATTCAATGGACTTGGCGGCACATGCACTTTATCAGCATAAATCTGGCATTTATGGCACTTTCTGGCGTACTTGAAACAATCAGATTCCATAGTCATCCAGTAGTAACCAGCTCTCAACAGTTTCCTAGATATTGCATGTCCGCCAGCATGTGTTCCAAAGGAACCTTCGTGGACTTCTTCCATTAGCAGACTGGCTTCATTTTCGTCCACACACCACAACAATACCAAGTCGAAGTTTCTTCTGTATAACACACCGTCCTTGTTTAGGTAGAAATTTCCCGCCAACCTTTTCAAAGTCTTCATATCCCGGCTCGACGCCCCAAACAAATACTCTTGATTCTTGAGGAAATTTCTAATATCAAAATACTAAGGCTTCCCATCTGATGCTTCCTCTACTACAAATATGAAGGTTGGCCTATCGAGACGCATGATAGTGATCATTGGAGCTTCATTCCAATAGTTCACTTTATACATCGACGATAAGGTTGCCAAAGCGTCTGCCATCTGATTCTCGGCTCTCGGCACATGATGAAACTCCACTCTATCAAAGAAAGGCAGCAATCTTCTGGCATAATTCATGTAAGGAACCAGATTGGGATGATGAGTTTCCCACTCTCCTTTAATATGATTGACGACTAAAGTCGAATCACCATATACATCAAGGTTCTTGATTCTCAAATCAATGGCTTCTTCTATACCCATGATGTACGCTTCATATTCAACTTCATTATTGGTGCAGGAAAATGTTAGTCAGGCGGTAATTGGTATGTGGGAACCGTGGGGAGTTGTAATGATTGCCCCAATTCCATTGCCGTATGAGTTAACAACATCGTCGAAAACCATCTTCCATTGAGAGCCTATTTCGGGACCTTCGTCTAGTAGAGGCTCGTCACAATCTTTCATCTTCAAAAACATTATGTCCTCATCAGGAAACTCAAATTTCATTGGTTGATAATCTTCAATTGGCTGCTCTGCAAGATATTCTGACAAAACACTCCCCTTAATGGCTTTTTGGGAAACATACTAGATATCGTATTCTGTCAGAACCATTTTCCACCTGGCAATTCTTTCGAAAAGCGCCTGCTTTTCAAACATGAACTTGATTGGACCCATCTTCGAAATCAACATGGTTGTGTGATTTAACATGTATTGCCTTAGGCGTTTGGCTGCCCAAGCAAGCACACAACATGTTTTTTCTAGCATTGAGTACCTGGACTCACATTCTGTGAACTTCTTACACAAGTAATAGATGGCGTGATCTTTTCTGCCTGTCTCGTCGTGTTGACTGAGTACACAACCCATTGAATTCTCAAGAACTGTCAAGTACATAATCAAAGGCCTTCCTGCCACTAGAGGCATCAGTATCGGAGGCTCCTGCAAGTATTCTTTTATTCTTTCAAATGTCCTTTGACAATTTTCATTCCAAACAACCGGTTGATCTTTCTTTAACAATTTGAATATCGGTTCACAGGTGGCTGTTAGGTGAGATATGAACCTTGCAATATAGTTCAATCTCCTTAGAAAACCACGAACTTCTTTTTCTGTTTTTGGCTCAGGAGTTTCTTGTATTGCTTTTATCTTTGCAGGATCTACCTCGATTCCTTTTTCACTGACAATGAACCCCAATAGCTTCCCCGACCTCACTCCGAAAGTGCACTTATTTGGGTTCAACCTTAATCTGAATTTCCTCAACCTTTCAAACAACTTCAACAGATTAACCAAATGACCCTCCTCCGTCTATGACTTTGTAATCATGTCATCAACATACACCTCAATCTCATGATGAATTATATCATGAAAGAGAGTCACCATCGCCCGCTGATAAGTTGCCCCTGCATTTTTCAATCCAAAAGGCATAACTTTATAGCAAAAAGTCCACCACGGCGTGATAAAGGTAGTTTTCTCCATGTCTTTTGGGCCATTTTGATTTGGTTGTACCCAGAGAAGTCATCCATGAAGGAAACCACAAAATATTGGGCAGTATTATCAACTAAGACATCGATGTGGGGGAGCAGGAAATCAACTTTCGGGCTCGCTCTATTCAAATCTCTGTAATTGATGCACATCCTGACCTTTCCATCCTTTTTAGGCACAGGAACGATGTTAGCGACCCATGGAGGATAGTTTGTAACAGCAAGAAAACCGGCATCCAATTGCTTCTGGACCTCTTCCTTAATCTTGACTTCCATATCAGGCCTGGTTCTTCTGAGCTTTTGTTTTACAGGTGGACATTCTTCTCGAAGAGGTAGACAGTGCACTACTATGTCGGTATCCAACCCTGGCATATCCTCATACGACCAAGCGAAGACATATCTATACTCACGGAGCATCTTAACCAATCTTCTCTTGACATCGTCTTCCAATGCGGCCCTAATCCTGACTTCTTTCTTATCCTCTTCTGTGCCCAGATTGACAACTTCAATTTCCTCTTGATGAGGCAAAATGACCTTCTCCTCTTGTCTCAACAGCCTGGCTAGCTCTTCAAGTAAGTCAACATCTTTGTCAGTCTCTTCTTCAGCTTGAAAAATAGGATTGTCAAAATCATATCGAGTCATAGCCGAATCTGAATCGGTGGCATCTGAGATGTGAAACCTGCATGATTGATGTTTTATGCTTAAAATGATATGCAAACAAGCACAAACACATTGCCATTTTATTGTCAAAAATAAAAAGAAGAAAAATAGGGATCAAAATATTTGAATGCAAATAGAACGCCATTTATTAATGATAAAAAAGAGTTCGAACATAAACAAAAAGGGCCCTACAAAGGAAAGCCATTACGTCCTGGGCGGAACATAGGACCACACATAATAAAAAACAAAGAAATTACTCTTCAAAAGTAACTTGGACGACTTCCTCCATAGTTCAATTGCACAAGCTCTGACCAGGGACACACCTGAATCGAAGCATCTATGTCGCAGTCTCTATCTCCTTCTTCATCTCCCACAACATTGATTTTGTCAAAAATGACCCCACCGCTAGTGAACTGCACCGTCCTCTGTGCCTCAGAGCACTCTGAGAAGATGATGGGCTGTATCCCAAACCAAATTTGTCATGCTTGTTGGGAATGCTGAGGACTTGACCCCACCTCTATGAAGAACCAGACTCTACAACAGCACAAGCTTCTTTGAACAAAGACATTGAAATTTCTGGAGCTCTAATCTCAACAGAAGGCTTTTCCTTAATATGTACCGCTTCAAACGCCTGACATAGTGTTTCATGGATCTCCCCATCCACCTTTACATATTTGAAGGACGACAGGTGACTAACCATGACATCTTCTTCACCACACACTGTTACAATCTTCCCTTCAACCATATACTTCAGCTTCTGGTGCAATGTCGAGGTGGCTGCCCCAGCATAATGTATCCATGGTCGACCAAGTAAGCAGCTGTAGGCTGGCTGTATATCCATGATGTAAAAAATGGTGTCAAAGATCTCTGGGCCCACCTGAATTGGTAAAGTAACTTCACCAAACACTGATCTTTTAGTCCCATCAAATGCTCTCACTACCAGATCGCTGGGAGTACAAATTACACCCTGGGTGTCCAGCTTCATCAAAGCTTTCTTGGGAAACACATTAAGTGATGACCATGTATCAACCAATACATGCGACAGAACAACCCGCCTGTACTCAATAGATATGTGTAGGGCATGATTATGATTCCTCCGAGCGGGAGTTAGATCCAGATCTGTGAAACCCAAGCCATTGCCAGCATTAACATGGGCTACTACCCCCTCAAGCCGATTGATAGAAATTTCCTGTGGTACATAAGCAGTATTCAGAATTCTCAACAAGGCGTTCCTATGTGCCTCAGAGCACAACAACAAAGATAAGATCGAGATCTTAGAAGGCATTTGCTATAAGTGATCCACAATTTTGTAGTCACTCTTGCGGATGAGTCGCATAAATTCTTCAACATCTTTGACTAAAGATTCTTGCTCTCCCTGTTGTTGACTCTATTCTGCTACAACTTTTCCTTTACCTCTATCACTTCTTTCCATGTTAACCTCCGGTGGGGAGAACACTCTACCACTTCTGGTCAAACCTCTGACTCCAACAACGTTATCAACAAATGGTTCTCCAGATGACGTCCCTACCAACTCTTGCTTATATCCATTACAGAATGCCTCTGCTCCATAATTCCATGGGATGGTGTCATACCCCAAATTTTGACCCCTTAGATCTCCGTCATCATTATAGGGTCATATTCATATATTTATCTAACCTTAACCCTTTCCTAGTGGTCTTTGTCAAGTTTAAGGAGAATCAGGGTTTTGCACAGCCGAAATCGAGGTTTCGGGGGTTGACCGGTCAATGTTTTGAATTGGTTTCTTTGAGATTGGATCTCCACATCATCAAGAGTATTCCATTGGATCAAGCACGAATCCAATTTGAGGTTGTTACCCAGGAATCAAAAGCAGTGAAATCCAAGATACCCGATTAGGGTTTTTCAAGCAGGAAAAAGTCAATTGTGGTTGACTTTTGATTTAAAAGGTGTTATAATGGTGGTATTGTAGTCTATAATGTTCATATGTCTTAGTAAAGTCCATTCAATAAATTTCAAAGCCTCAAGAGGTCCAGAGCATCAACAGTCGACTCAGTAGCCACCGATCGGTCGCTCGGTTGACCGAAAAGTCAACTCTTCAACAATAAGGAATCTGACATCAAGATGTGAATCAAAAATATTCCTAATGACATATTGCATCTACCCATAAAATTTCATGACAATTGGATCAAGGGTTGAGGAGTAATCGCAAAAGTCGGGAATTAGAGTTTCGAAAGGGGCAAGACCATAACTCCTTAACCACACATCCAAATGAAGTGGTTCAAAGCTCATTGGAAAGCTCTTGAAAAATCCTACAAAAGCCTCAAAGTGGTCCATGATCAAAAAATGCATAGATTTGGAGTTATGATCAAATTCATTTCAAGAAGGGAAAAAGACTTAGAGAAATTTCACTTTTAAGCTCATTTTTTAGCAACTTTGAGAGGTTTTTTGGCCAAGTTCCTTTGAGAATTTGAAACTCATGAAAGCATGAATGTTTTAGAGCTGTTTGAGGGAGTTATAAAAAATACTAGAACATCTCAATGGCATTTGTGAGTTGAGAGTTATGGATTTGGCAAGATGGTGTTTTCACACTTGAGTCCCACATTGACAAACTTTCAAAAATCATTCCTTTGATCAATTGGACCAATCTCAGCCCTTGGATGTTATTGTTTCTGATATGTAGAGGCTTTGTAGTGTAGAAGTGTGAAGAATATGCAGAAGAATTGAATTTACCAAGTTTGCAAGTGGACTTGCAAGTTGCAAATGCAACTTGCATTAAAATATCATAAATGAAGCAAGAGGTGGAAAGTGAATTCTGAACCAGCCATGAACCTACACTCTCTAGCCTGACTTTAAACACACTAAACTCATCATGATACTTGACTTCAAGCTTACCTACAAGCCAAGAAAGCCCTTTTTGGAGATTTGATTCAAAAAATGCAAAACCTTTCCCTCTTAGGAAGGAAACCTCAAATCTGCCCACTACCTCTCATTTGCCTATAAATAGAGGCACTCTCCACTTCATTCAAGACATCAGAAATCTTCTAAAAACCAGAGAAGTTGAAAGCTCACCTTTTTTCACTTTTTGCTCCATTTTCACCAAAATCACAAAATCACCAAAACACCACAAAATCTGTCTTGACAGTCCAGCTGCCAAAACCATTTCCCTACACTCAAACTCACCAAGGATCATCCACACAATCCATAAATATGATATAGAAGGTGTTCCAACCATTGAACCACTCAAAAACCTCACCATTCAAAAAGTCAACTTCCATACCAAGTTACTTTGACCACAATGCACAAAAATAGTCAAAACTTGTTCTAGACATTTTCTTGATGTTCTAATCACTCAAACACCTCACATATATCATACCTTAACTGTCCAAAGCATTAAGGATCATTGGTAGAGCTTATTTCTCCAACTGTCACAACATTTGCATATTGCTTCAAAAGAAGGAAACTCTCAAAGCAAGGAGGTGATTGAAGTTCTCTGGGTTTCTCAGCTTATTTTGCTTATTCAATTCTGTCTACAAGAGGTATGCATCATTGAATCTCATCTCATTCATTGCAATGTCATGAAAATTGCATTAAGGTGCTTGTCATAAAGTTTGTTTCCCACTGTTTTTGTGCATATGCCAATTTTCATGTTATTGTAAGTATGGTTGCTTTGGGGCTCTAAACACAGTTAATATCATGCATATAATGAGTGTGCCCCATAATTAATCATGAAATTACATCATCTCCAAGAGAGCACCCCTGCTGTGCCCTGTCTTCCAAATGCCTTTTACACCAAAATGCCACATTGCAGCTGGCACATCACTTTGCATTTTAAGATGTTTTGACTTGGTTTATTTGATTGAGTTCATTCTATATCATATTTGTGATGTGTACATATGGTTTACATGATCAAATTATGCCTCAAACTTGAACTGGACACCATGATGCATTTTACTTGGAAATTTTTGCAGCTAGCAGTCACTTTGCATTTCAAACTGTTTTGGTTTGTTTCTTGTGTTTGAATTCATTCATAAGCATATAGTTGGAGTGTATGTGTGATTCATTTGGTTTAAATTTGCATTAAAACTGTTTTGAACATTTTCATGAATGCCTCAAAGCATCAAAACTGCAACTCACTTGTCATTTTTCATACTAAGCTGTTTCAGACAAATTTGTATGTTCAAAATCACTTGTTGATATGTATGTAACTTGTGTGTATGTTTAACTTGACTTGTATGTGTATAGAACTAAACTGATCACCTTCATGCACTTAACGCACACAAGCTTGCACTTTGAACACTACATTTCACACCAACCAGTTTGAAGCCACTTTTCTTGCTTGAACTTATTTGTTTACATATATGTGAGATGTGTATGTGGTGTATATGATCAAAATGTGCATTAAACTTAATTTGAACTTTTTCATGCTTCATCAAAGACACCATAGAGCAGTTGGAACCCCATTTTTCACTGCAGCCTATCTTGAACCTATTTTTGTACCTGAATCTACTCTATGACATAGTTGCAATATGTGTATGTGAGCCAATTGGTCTGATTATGCTTTGAACATGAAATGAACATCTTTGTGCATCATACTTGTCAAATTTGCAACTAGAAAGCCATTTTCTATCACATACCATTTTGAACTATTTTTGGTGCCTAAACTCATTCAATAGCATATATGTGACTTGTATGTATGATTCATTTGATTGGTATGTGCCTAGAACTTGAACTGAGCAGCATCATGCATCTTCCATAACAGTTTGGCAACTTGCACATCATTTCTTATTTCAAACTGCTATGATCCAAAACTCTTGATTGAATTCACTCATTATCATGTTTTCAATATGTGTGTGCATTTAATCCAATTTGAAACTGACTAGAATTTGATCTACATTTCAAAATGCATTTCAAAACTTCAAAAAGCATGTGCTATCGTGTTTTAATTTAGGGAGGGTATTTCAAAAAACTAACAGTGACATCTTATTCCTCATGAAATTCCACACAGTTTTGAATAAAATTTCACCTGAATTCAGTGAGTATTGGTTAAGATATGAATCAAAATGTAAACCAGTTTGTGCTTGGCCTTGGTTCTTCATAGTTGCCCAGAAATCCCTTGAGGTATCCCATATATATTTATGGGGTGGCACTTGTACTTGGATGTACAGCCACCCCAGTGGTAATCACCTTGTCACCAAAAGCGCCTTTCACCTCTAAGACCCGGGTTCGATCCGTGCGTGGAGATCAACCCTTTTGGCCTTTTTTCTCATTTTTCAATTGTTGTATGTTTTCTTCTTTCTCTCTCCCTCTTCATAACACACGCCCCATGTGGCCCAGCGGTTCTTGTTTAAAGCTTGCTTGCTAGAGGGCGTGGGTTCAAATCCCACCTTGCCCCATTTATTTTTAGTCATATATTTTATTTTTGTTCATTTTCCATCAAACTTCATAAATTCATAACTTGTTCACTTTTTATCATTTTTCACTAATTCTTTTTGTGTTGTGTTCCTTTAAATGTCTACCTTCATGTGATAATTTAAAATTCCATGTTTGTTTAAATTTTCATCCCTTTTGATTATTTGCAAGTTAGTTACGTTTTGTGATCGTTATCGCATGTACTGATGAATTTCTTTCTTGTCATACTTGTGTATGTTGTGATATTTGCTTATACTCATTTCCTTAATGTTAGTCAACATGTTAGGATTGTGTATTTGGGTTGTTACTATGGTTATTTTGCTTCCTCTGAGGAATTTACTTAAGCTTGATCTGTCGTCACATTTCTTGCTTGATCATTTGCTTTGATTGTCATCAATTCCTCTTTACTTTTAACATGTTCATTTGATGGTTGTCACCATGCCTTTATCTTCATCATGTTATTACTTTATTAAGTAGTCTTTATTTTCACCAAGTGATGAAACTTGTTAGTTCTCATCCAAGTTGTCTCCCCTCTCTCCTTCCAAAGGAAAAGTCTTTCCATTAACCCTCATGTCATGGATAGCTCATTCACCCTTTCTCTTGACTTTGTTAAGCCACTTTAACCTTAGTTTAGAAGCCATTAGACTTTGCTTTAAGTCTAAGAAACCCACCAGTACTAGGAGTGTTCTTCAACTAGAACCCTAGGATAGAGTTTGTCAACTCTATGTAAGAATCATTGTCATGATTTCTTACTTCCCCTTTTGAGTGTTATAATTTAGATTAGGGAGTTTTGTCAAACTCCACACAAACATTGTCATGTTTGTCTCCCCCTTGAACCTTGATCATAATCAAGTGTTCTTTATCCCTTGTGAGGTGAACTACGATTGCTCTGATTCTATCCTAGTTAGGATACGTAGGCAGAAGATGCGATATCTTTGCGAGCAAACTTAGTGTATATATCTTTAGGTTTTAACCTACACCTTTTTTCCCAATCCTTAACAAATCCATAGCAAACATTTAACAAACTTAGCATGCAAACAAACAAAAGGTTCCTGTAGAGTACTACAGATGCTTAGGGTGCTAACACCTTCCCTAGGTATAACCAACCCCCGATCCCCGAATCTCTTAAGCGTTGTTGTTACATCGCGAAAAGGGTTTTTCTTTCTTTAGACCTTTCCTTTGGATAAATTAAAGTTCAGTTGTAAAAGAATTAAGATTCAAGTTAATATAATAGCTTGATATCCAATTTTCACCGCAACAGATGGCCTTAGTACTTTCGTAAGGCATTGGTCCAGGTGTAGTGATGATCACAGGTGCTGGTCTTGGCGGTGCTGAAATATTGATTATTCTGTATGGGATCAAAATTGTGGCAATTTCATCCGCTCATTGTTAATCTTTTTCACATCTTCTTCTCCTTCTGTTCTATCAAATTGCAAAACACGCTCATCTATCAAACCCTGAATATGGTTCCTCAGATCAACACAACCTTCCGGATGCACGACACATCCTTCACAACCCTCCAAACAACCAGAAAAAACACCCCCTTTCAACAATCTGCTTTTCACAAAACTTAGCGGAGTTTTCAACTCTGCCACATTAGTTATCAAGTTCAACTTTTCACCCTCGTTGACGGCGTTAGCTCTGGCTACCCCATGATTCGGCATTGGGTTTTAATTCACGTTCGGGGTCTCGTTGGTAAAATTAATTGCTTTGGTGTCAAGTAGATCTTGCACCTTATGCTTAAAAGCTTTGTAATTGTCGATGTTGTGACCTGGAGCACCAGAATGAAAATCGCACCTTGCATTCGCGTCATAGCTCGGTGGAGGTGCGCCTGTAAGCGGTGCTAAAGTCCTTTTCTGGATAAGCTGTAATTATAGCAGATGTTGTAGTAGTTGAAAGTATGGCATAGGCGGCGTTTCAAACTGCCTATTAACCACCCTTCCTCGGTCTTGAAATCGGCGCGGTGCAATAACTGGTTGCTGAGGTACCGCTGGAATAGTTATGCTAGCAATCTGTGGCTGCTGTTGAGGCTGGTATTACTATTGACGTTGTGCTCTGTTTCTATTTCTGTTTCTATAAGTTGTTACTGCATTTGAATCCCCTTGTCTTTTCTTTGAATTCCCAAACGTCTTCCTCGCCCCTCCTGAGGTAGACCCTTCCCCGCCTTGTATTTTCCCCAACTTAATTCTGTTTTCTACCCTTTCTCCTGTTATGATCAAATCAGAAAAACTCCCAGACATATTTCCAATCAACTTCTCATAATATATTCCAAGCAAGGTTGCCACGAACATATCAATAAGACCTCGCTCCACCATCGGTGGTTGAACTCTCGCTTCTAGTTCCCGCCACCTCTGGGCATACTCTTTAAACCCTTCATTGCTCCACTGAAATAGATTCTGCAACTGAACTCTATTTGGTGCCAGGTCACTGTTATATTGATAGTGATGGACAAAAACTTCCCCCAGATCCCTCCAACTTCTGATATGCGTCGTCTCTAGACCCATGTACCACTCTAGAGAAGGACCTGATAAGCTATCCTGGAAAAAGTGCATCAACAACTTCTCATCATCTGAATAGGCATACATCTTCTGATAATAGGACTTGAGATGTACTCTGGGACAAGTTGTCCCTTTGTACGTATCGAATTATGGAACTTTGAATTTTGGGGGAATCTTAATCCCTGGTATCAACCCTAGATTGGACATGTCGAGCCCCAAAGAGTTTTGGTTCTCGAGATTTTTCATATTTTCCTCGATCATCTTAAACCTTTTATCCGCGTCTGTCTGATGGCCCACGCCTAAGTCTCCCATTGAGAAAACATCATCTTGCTCGTCTTCTTCCCATTGAGGACCTACAGCCCCATGTGCAACGCCCGCTGCACCTGTCACATAAGCTCCAGGTTGGTGACCTCCGCCCGAAGGAATAACAACAGTGGGAATCACATTAGCCTGAGGAGTGCTACCATCAGCTAGGGGAGGAATGGAAGTAGTTCCTCCATGTAAGACCCCACTACCATCCACCCTGGAAATTAGTGGTTGGACCAATGTTATGAGCTGTTCTTGCCCATTGGCAACTCCTTGCATCATATCCATAAATTGAGTCATCTGATCCCTGAATTCTTGCAACTCTTGCTGTATCTGATCCATAACTCTTTGCTGATTCCCTCTGCTGGAGTATCTGTGAAACGTGTGGTCTGCTATTCTGAAAACTGCTAGAAGAAAACCACACAGAGATAAGGTTAACGGTCCCAAGAACACCTTCTATGCAAAAATAATAATGATAATGCAAAATGCAAGCATGCATGTATGATTCAGTGAGATTTCCCCCTTGATTCTAGTTCCACAAACAAGCAGTAGACAAGAGAACAGCATGTAGAACCATAAATCTCTTCTCATAAATAAAATGAGGACATGAGTTAGCGTACACCACATAACACCAAGGAATCCAATAGAAAATGATCATACGACCTCATCCAACAAGCCTGGTGATGGTCTTATTACAAGATAATAACAAGAGAGGAGAAAAACTAAAGAGAAAACTGCATCAGATAACTCCCCCTTCAGCCACAGTAACGAGCTTGAAACTCCTCTAACAACTCCTTTGTATCTGGATGTTCAGGCTTTGTAACCAACACATGTATAAGCAACTCCCTTCTGCTGATAACATCCTTCAAATCTTGAGCATAATCCTCCCAAGCATCTTTTCCGAAAGCATCTTTGAGTCTTGGTTTCTTCAATTCTGCTCTTATTTTGCATTCCTCCAGCGCTGACAGGGTTTCTCATTACTTGCGATCACTTTCATACCGGCGAGACGATTCCAATGAAGCTTTTTTATCTTTAATCCTGAGCTATGTCTTCAGCCTATCAATCTGCCTATGGAGCTCATCCTCTCTTTCTTTGTTGGCGGTTAAAGCAGCATTCCACTATTCATTGAATTTGGATATCTCTAGGCGCGCCCTTTCTAGCTCTTTCTTCTTGTCTTTAAGAACATTACCGATACTCTTCAAATCCTGAACAACTCGTTCTCGCACACGAATCTCTTCAGTCAACTCTTTTCCCATCTTGTTCAAGGTTTCTGTCTTCATCTTGGCTAAGTATGCTGCTTCATTATTTTCGCTCTTTAATTGACTAATCTCCTTCTTCAACTCTTTGTTCTCCTTGCGTAACTCTTTTTTCTTAACCCACAGCTTGTTATACCTTTGAATGTCTACTGTCGTAGGTTCTTCAATTACCAAAGGATATAAAGGCTCTCTGATCGGGAATGGTAACAACATCTTCTCCACCCTTTCCTGAATCCAATCCACAAAGGGTCCATAGGCTCTGCAGTCACCCTTACCCAAAGAAAATTTTCCTTTGCGGTGGATTCTTCCCCAAGCCTTTTTCAATCTGGCTAAAGTATCACAATCATCCGCTCTTGTGAAATGCAGATATTCCTATATTTCCTCCTCCTTCGGGGGTTCTCTCAAAGCGTAACCAAATTGCCTGACAGCAAGAGCAGGATTGTAGTTGATACCACCCTTCCTTCCTATCAGAGGTACATTAGGAAAGTTTCCACAGTTATAGATAATCTCCTTACCGAGCAGATCTCTATTAAACCAAAAAATATTCTCAGATGTCAAACCCATGAGTCTTTCTGACCAACTTAATGTGTCTAACATATCAACAAAAACTCCAGCTCGAGGAAGATGCTCCATAAACCATTTGTAGAGAAGCGGCGCACAACAAGAAACATTCTTTCCTCTTCTATTCTCCTTCTTGTAATGTATTGAATGGTATACATCTCTCAAAAGAGTAGGCACAGGATTCCTGGAGGCGAAAATATGGAAAGCATCCATATCAACAAAGTCTGGTATATTAGGAAACAGAACTATGTCATATATGCATAAGGCCAAAATAGCGTTGAAAACCACCCAACAACCCTCCTTAGCAAAATGTTGAGCCTTGCCCACCAAGAATGATAATGGAAAACCAGGGACTCCATTTCTCTACACCACCTTACCATCTAATTCAGAGCTGCTCAGATGAAGAGCATTGGCCAACTTGGTCAAGCCAGGTTCTTCTTCAGAGTGAAATAAAGGCATCTTCTCTAAGACCAGAACTCCCATCAACAAAGTAAACTCCTACAAGGTTGGAACTAAGACATATCCAGGAAAAGTGAAGCAGCACAACTGAGGAACGTAGAACTGCAGCAGAGTATGAACAACTCCTAATTCATATCTTGAGGTTTTACGGACAAAACTCAAAATCTTCCTATAATCTTTCTTGAAGTCTTCCATAACACCATGATCAACCACAAAAATGAGACCAAATAAAGGTCCTAACTCCGGCATCGAGAACTTGTAGGTGATAGTCCTTTTCAAACCAGGCTCCATGTTGATAGTGGATCAGATGACTAGAATCAAAGGGAAAATGAACACCTGAAATCATAAATACATGCAAATGTTAAAATGCAGATGAAGATGCAGATGCAAACAAGGGATCAAGACCGCTGTGCTACTGACTGAGTTGAACCAAAATTCTACTTCGGAAAGAAAATACCAGAGCATCTGAACACCAAAGTATAGAAACACAATATCAAAGATCAAAGGTCTGCACTAACGAGAAAACCAGAAAACTGGGTTGGTTGAAGGTCAAGTTTCCTGCATAACCCTTCCCACTCACAAGTAGAACCTAATCCCTGACAAGGTACGACATCCTATGCAGGTCGTCAATATCACGGATTCTCAAGTCGAGAAACAATGATACATTCACTATTTCTGGTTTGGCATCATGGTCAAACGAGGAGGCTTCAACTGACTTCCCAATGATCGGTCTCCAGAGTCGTTAATTTTCAGATCCAACATCCTTTCAACTGTCTGAGACGTACAGGACAGGATGTCTTCAAAGAAAATCTCGTCTGAACGCGAATTTCATCAGGACTATTGGATGCCAAACATGCAAGTCCTCACTACTCTCCACACCAATGCTAGGTATGTACTAAAGCCTGGGTATTGGGCTTATCTCTCAATGGAACACCCCACCCAACAACACAACAACAGTATGATAATAAAATGCGGAAAATAAAATGCAAAAGTAATAATGTACAGAATACAACATACATGCACACAAATATACACACCCACAAACAGAAAATAAACAAGAGCTAGGAATGACTCGCATAGGGAACCAGAGTCCCCAGCAGAGACACCAGCTGTCGCAACTGCGAAAAAGGGCCGGCAAACAAATAGAAGAGTCTCCACTGAATGTTATTTATCCCAAAGAGAGGGAAAGGAAACGATCGAAGAAAACCTAAAAGAAAGGGAAAGACAAGGTCATCGCAACCAAATCTTGGGTTCGGGAGTCGGTTACGCAAGGGGAAGGTATGAGCACCCCTCACGTCCGTTGTACTCAATGGGATCCATGCTTGTTGTCTAATCTATGGGTGAAAACTATCTAAAAGCTACTTCTAAATGGGAGAGAACGGAAAGAACAGACTCGAATCGTCGCCCTATGCCTACGTATTCCCTCGTGCAATGGGAAAGTCAGAGTCAACGTAGTTCGGAAAAGTACGGGTGATGGGGGGAAGGTTTCTCGCCGTCTTGTGCCTAAGTATCCACATCTGGTATGAGAAATCAGAGCAAACGTAGTTTGGGAAAACTAGACCACTGGTTGGTTCAAGTGTTTTATAGGCAATGTTACGTCTCCACTCTAGCAGTTAGGGACGATGCCTATTTGCGGTAGAACAGAAACGTAACATGTTCTTTCTGAAAACTAGGTTTGAAACAATCCAGAAGGACGAAAAATTTTGAATTTTTTTTTGTGTTTTTTAGAGAAGTGAATTGAGTTAGTTTGAAACTCATGTTGCACTAAAGATTATGACATAAGAGCGAATGCTCGCATATCATTCTAGATAATGTGAAGAGAGACCTCCCCACTTATCATTCCTCATGTACTTAAAGCTCGTAGCGTACAACACTTGTTATCCTTTATTAGGTGTCTTGAAAGAATCTTGAGATGAGAAGAGAAGACACAAGGACTCTAAAGAGGACTGAGAACCCTAATGTTATCATGCAAAGTGGTCCTAAAGTTGGGATAGAAGGGAACTACCTAATGTTATCATGCAAAGGATTGAAAGCCTAATGTGTCTCCTACTCTCATCTTAAACAGAGGGACTAGGAATCCTAAGGGATCATGTGAACAAGCACAAGTAAACACAATGCATAATCAATCACAAATGAAACAAAAGGGAAGACTTAAACAAATCTATACAAGATGAAAATAAATATGCAAAAGCAAACAAAATATGCAATCATGAAGCATTCATCAAAGACAAACACAAGTTACAAAAGAGAAGACTTAAAAAAGTCAAGAAGGATGAGAGCAAATGAGAGAAGCAAGCTCCTACAATCAAATGCCATCAACATCACAAGAAGAGAGGTGCTAGACAAAGAAACACAATCAAAGAAGTGAGGGGAGAAGTAGAGTGGGGCAGCAACAACATCATGAACATCTCAACCAAACACTCACTCATGATCAAATAAAGAAAAGCACCCAAACAACTCAAAAGAGGTTCAATTGTTCATAACATCCTCTAAGTGAAACAAATATCATCAAATCATCATGAACAAGCACATGACCATCAAGGTCAGAAGTAAACCCAAGCAACATGCCTCAAATTCAAAATAAAATCATCAAGCAAACACAAGAATGATCACACTCAAGTTGAATGACCAAAGTCCTTACAACAATCTCACACTTCAAACTTAAATGGAAAGACATGATCAAATGATACTTGTGGCACAAGGTACACATCCAATGGACCTATAATCCTGCAAGGCAATACCTCAATCATGTTAACAAAAGCTAACAAGGCTCAAGAGGTTCTCAAGGGATCACACTATAGAAGCAAGCTTCAAGGCCTCTGTGTTTTGATGAAGACAAACTAGTACAAGCTTGGTACGCAAGATACTTACTGTACACCTGTAGGGGTATATATTGAAGATTAAACCAGAAGCACCTTTCTTCTGAATTCTTCGCAAAGAGCAAGAGACGCAAGAAATTCAAAGAACATTAAGATCAAGGAAAGTACCATCGCGTATGACTTTATGGATCAAAGCTTCGTCTACAAGCTACAAGTAGTGATGATAATTCAAAGGAACGGTATAACATTTTATATTAGAAAATTTATACAAGTGTTCTTAAAAATCACTTTTCACTGCACAATTATCCCAACACTTTCAAAACATTTTTAAAATACTCATTCTATTTAAAATTAAGTTTTTTTAAAAAAAAACCTTCAGTGTTAATCGATTAACACTTATGGTTAACCGATTAACACATTTCTAAATTATGTGTTTTTGGATTTTACAACAGTGTTAATCGATTAACCATATGGGTTAACCGATTAACACATATAAATTTCAAATATTTTGAACATTGTAAAGGTGTTAACCGATTAACCATTTTGGTTAACTGATTAACACTGTAACAACAAGCAAAAATGGCAGCTGTTCATGGAAAATTGCTTTGTTTAAAATTCTTCTTACTGGCTATTTTTGGAAAGGTTTTTCACTCATATAAATTGATTGCTATTTCAAAATCAAAAACAACCTTCTTGAAACAAAATTACCAAAAAAATTACTCACTTTCTAAAAATCTGAATTTTCATTCTAAGTGTTCAAAAACCAATTTTTGGAAGAAGCCATTGATTAAATTTTCACACTCTCACTGCTATCTTTCACAAATAACACTTATGTATATTATCCGATTAAAATTTGTTTTGAGAAGAAGATCAACCTTGAAGATTGATAAACAACTTTCCATCAAATATTTTCTCAAGAACATTTTTGTGTATTACCTTGTTTTCCAGAATTGTTGGAAACAAGTGAAGTGTATTGAAGAGGATTGTTCTTCAACACATGGAATTACCTATAGGTTTAGATAGTAAGCATCATAGTTGTGTGATTAGGCTTAGCAATTATTCTGAACTATAGTGAAATTCTCTTTCGAGTCGAAAGGGGAGTGGAGTACCTTCGGAGTGTGAAGGGAACCACTATAAATCTTCTTGTGTCTCTTTTTCTTTCCTGCCTTTACTTTCCGTCATTAACTAATAACCGAAAAACAACCAAGGAACCATACAAGATTGCAAGTAAATTTGTAAGATCCTAATTCACCCCCTCCCCCTCTTAGGCGCAGTTACTACTTACAATTGGCATCAGAGCAGGTTATAGGTAACCTATGAAGGTGAGAAAATACTTAGAAGGGGGGGGGGGGTTGAATAAGGATTTAGAAAATATTATGGCAATAAAAACACAATGATTTTTATCCTGGTTCGTTGAACTCAACTAATCCAGTCCACCCTATCAAGAGTGATTTGCCTTTCTTCACAAGGACTTAACCCACTATAATCAAACTGATTACAATATCAAACACTAAGAACAACTGTCTTAGTCTTCTCAAGAACTACTGACCACAACTTGGTCTTCTCAAGGAACTTTTACAATCAAATGTAAACTAAACAAGTGTTTAAAATGCTTCTAAGTAAGCTATATCACAACTGTGATTTATACACTTAAGTTTAAGAACGAATGAAACTATTCAACAAAGAAATATAATTTGTATGAGAGCTTTGAGAGATTTTCCATTGAATTTGTCAAAATACGTTAACTGAAGAAAGTTGTTGAAGGCTTGCTTATATAGACAAAGAAGTCCAAGACATTACAAGCTTGAAGACCGTGTACTGCAAAGTAGTTGTAACCTTTTGTCTTCACATCACTTGACCTTTCCTAGAAGTAGAACGTTCGGAGAAATCCTTTTTGCCTGAGTTCTTGTGTGTAGCATGAAAGAGGAAAGAGTCGTTTGGCATAACCAACGGATATAACTTTGAATAACCTTCTTCAACAAGTTTCTATTTCACAGAAATCAACATCAGAGCCTTGAGTGATCAGAGTCTTGATGTCTTCAGAGTTTGTTGTATCAGAGTGTTGCAGCAAGTGTGCTTCAGCGTGAAATTAATCAGAGCAGAGTTTGGAGATCAGATCCTCAGTACTTGCAGCGAACAATACTATTAGAGTCTTCTGAAAAACAGTACTTGAAACTCTTCATACAAAGTCTTCAGTCTACTCTTCATATGCTTCTGTAGCTTTTACTTCAGAGTCTTCTGTAGGCAGCGCTCAGAGTCTTCTATAGGCAGCGTTCAGAGTCTTCTGTAGGCAGCATTCAGAGCCTTGCGTAGTTCAACGTTCAGATCCATTTTTGCTTTCAGAAGAATATTAAATTTAATATCTGCAACAAAAATTCTTGAACAAATTTAGAGTATATAATTTCTTAATACAAAATTTCATTAGTGTTATCATCAAAACATAGAGATATTACTAAGAACCAATCTGTGTTCTAACAATCTCCCCCTTTTTGATGATGACAAAAACATAAGAGATAAATATAACTCCCCCTGAGATTATGAATCTCCCCCTGAATTGAATACTAAGAAAGAATAGAAACTTCCCTTTTTGCATAAGTATTCCTTTTAGAATCAGAGCTTGAATGTTTAAAATTAGAGCTTGATTTGGATGAACGTTTCAGAATCAGAGCCTGATTGGTTAAAACTTGATCTGGGGATCTCAGAGTTACTTTAATGAATTTTGTCAGATTTATCATTATAGTTCTGAAAGACTAAAAAATTCATGTTAGTTATGATTTGATATGTCTGAATTCCATTCAGGTAAAGTTTACTTGAACAGTCAAAATTCCATTTTCTCCCCCTTTTGTCATAATCAAAAAGAAAACTTTTAAAGACAAATAAAAGGAAGCAGAGAGAAAAGATATAATCATATAGAGAAAACATTCAGATTCATTCATTCAAATATTCAGATACGAAAACATCAGATGATTCAAAACAAGTGCTCAAACATCAGATAAAGAAAACATAAATCTAAGATTGTTTGGAGAGAAGCATCTTCAGAAGGTGAGTGATCTCAGAAGAAGATTCTTCTTGCTTGGACATCCATTTCTCAATGTTGTCAGTCTTCTGATCTTGCCTTGCCATCCAGGACTTTATCTCAGATTGATCAGCTTCCAGCACAACAATCTTATCTTCTAAGTCTGGGTTCTCTTTCTTAATCTCAGAAGAAGTAGACAGAGCAGATTGTGATGCAGGAGTAAGAGCAGAGTGAATATCCATTGGAGTTGCAGATTCTGGAATCACAGATTCAGATGATTTATCCACAATCATCAGAGCTAAAGGATTGTCTTCCAGAATGACTTCAGAAGTAGATCCTTCAACAGTCTCAGAAGTAGCAGATACTCCAGAAGATGAAGGTGCATCCTCAAGAAGCAATGTAGGAGATCTGGTCACATTCCAAAGCATTGTTCTGGTAAGCTCAACGAATCTGATCTTCGCATCATCAGAGCAGACACTCTTCAGATTCGAAGCAACAGTGTTGAATATGGCAATGGAATTATTCCAGCATTCTTCAGAAGCTTCTGGATTGATGCTTGAGAGACATTTCTCTTTCACAGAGTCTAAACTCATCCTTATTTCTTTCTTGAAAGCAGCAAATAAAACATCAACATTTAGCCTAGATTTAGGTTTAAGAAAGACTTCCAGAGTGGATGGTTTGGATGGTTCAGGTGGTGGTATTATGGTTGGAATAATGATTAGAGGACTGGGATAAGGTGGTTTCTTCTGAGCTGGCATGAGATGAAAGAATGGTTGTATTTTGCGTATGGATGGAATGACAACTCTTGGATCATCAAACTAAGGAACAAAAGCTTATGATCTTGGTTTAGGTTTTGGAGTGGGTTTAGGAATGATAACATCAGATGAAGTAGATGTATCTTGTTGTTTTGGTTCATATCCTCTGAGAGAGGGGGTGAGCTTACTTCTGGGTGAACATCAGATTCAGATGAATCTGATGAGGTAGATGAAGGACAGGATGTGGAAGATACGTCAAACATAATTTTGAGGGGTTGGATGTCCAGAACCTCAGAATCAGATATGTATGATTCAGTAGGTTTGGGTTTCTCTGGTTGAAGATTAGGTTGTGGATTGGAAGGTATAGATTTTGGTGGTTCAGATACAATAGGTTCAGAGGGTAGTGGTTTTGGTATTGAAGTTTGTTGAGATTCAGGTTGTTGTGGAGAAGGTTCTTGTGGTGTTGGTGTTGGTTCTGCTGGTTTTGTTGTTTGTGGTTCTGATGGAGGAATGTCAGATGATTGTTGTGGTGCAGATTTTGTTTGAATGGATTCTAGGAGTGTAAGAGGTATTGGTTTACTGGGAACAGAATCAGTTGGAATTTGTGATTCAGAGACTTTTAGTTGTTCAGGTTGATAAGATGTAATGGGTTCACTATTTGTTGGTGGTTCAGAGGATTGAGATGGAAAAGAAGTGGTTTGAGTTTGAGAAAGAGGAGGTTCAGGAATAGAGCTAATTGTTGATAATTCTATTGCTATTTCAGAAATAATAGGTAAAAATGATTTGGTACCTATTTTCTTTACACACTTGACCTTCACAGATGAAGCTTCTCCAGAAGCTTTTCTCTTCATCTTCTTCTGTGGTTTTTCAGCAGTTTTCTGTTTCTTCTGATTAGCAGCTTCTTCCACCTCTAACTGTCTTCTTGTCCTCATATTCTCCTCATAAACATCTGGGATTGGTTCTCTTGCACGTAGCAGAGTATCAACAGGTACAGGTGTTCCATCTGCCTTGCACAACTGAATGTACTGAAGAATTGCGTCTCTAGGTTCCTCAGCACCAAAAATAGGAAATTCATTTAATGGAATCCTCCTTTGACTGACTTCATCAATATTCAGCTTAGTAGGAGCAGTTGTGAGTTCATCCACAACTCTCATCCTTTGGAGACTCTTCCCATTCAAAGGTTTTCCTATAATTGAACCAAGTTCTTCTTTCACTTCAGCTTCATGCAGATGAGCTACCAGACCATTCTCAGTCAGAATGTCTGAGAGTAATCTTCCAAAAGGGATCCAACTTCTGATCTTCTGACCCTTAGTTTTGACAGATCCTCTGGATGCATTAATGTGATTCCACATATGCATGAAAAGAATGTGTGGCAGATCTATTTTAGTACTCTGACTCAGGCAGTACATGAAGTAAATCTGTTCATTGTTAACATAGTCAGGAGAGTTTGTGGATTTTCTGTGGTTTATACAGCCCAGAAAAATCTTGGCCCAAATCTTGTATTCAGGTTTCAGATCTTTGAACTTGTTGGAAGCTTGTCCATATGAAATTACTTCAGCATAAACTTCATCAATGTCAACACGCCTAGCTGGAAGATGAGAAACTCCATCAGTTTCTTCATACCCAATGAGTTTTCTGATCAAATCTTCAGTTATAATAATCTCTTTTCCCAGAACTGAAGAGATTATGAACTTGGGGTAGACAGATGCGTGAATCCAGAATTCTTTCACTAAATATGGATAAACTGGTCCAAACAATCTATCAAAGTATTTCACCCAGCCTTGAGCATCAATGATAGGACGCAAATCAAAACCATTATCAGCCAAGGAGTCAAATTCCACCATTGATTCACATAAGACTTCAAGCTTATCAACTGGTGTTAAAAGATTTTTCACTGGTTCCTTAAAGGGGACAACACCCATGTTTGATGAAGAAACAACAACCATTGAAGATTGGAACTGAGCTGATGTTGAAGATGAAGTAGCCATAGATAAAGATGTTGAAGAATTAGGTTTACGAACAGATTTGGGTTTTGGATTTAGATGAAGGCAAAAGAACAAGCAGAAATGCATATACGTGTTTGTGAGAGTGAAAAGTGCGAAATGTTAAGAGTTGTGGAATTTATAGAAGAAATTTAAGGCACACAAAAGGTCACACGTTCAACACGTACACATTTAGCATTTAATGACATTTAATAAAAAGAAATTAATCATTTCAAACCATTAATGATTCTGACATTTAGGGGGAAAACAAGAAACCAAATATTCAAACAGTACCTCAAACGTCTCTTCAGTATTGTGCACTCCACCTTTTCAGATCTAGAGTGACACGTGTTTGCTTGCATGTGCTTCTGAAACCTCTTTGAGAAATGAAACGTTAGCCAACGTTCAGATCCTCTGGGACTTGTTAGTTCAGATACACACAGAAATAATAATTCAAGAGTTTAAATAAATTACAGATGAAATACTTCAGAGGTTAAACATTTTTCATCTGAGAGAGTTGCTTCTGATAAATATTATTCTGGACAAAATTCCATACCAATAGTTTTCAGAATAAACTTAAACCTATCTTCAGCAAGGGGTTTTGTGAAAATATCATCCCATTGATGATTTGTATCAACAAAGTCTAAATTTATAGTACCCTTCTGAACATAGTCTCTAATGAAGTGATGTTTAATTTCTATATGCTTAGCTTTAGAGTGTAAAATTGGATTTTTAGATAGGCATATAGCAGAAGTATTATCACAGGATATAGAAATATTACTCTCAAAGATCTGATAGTTTTCTAGCTGACTTTTCATCCAGAGCATCTGTGTGCTACATCCAGCAGCAGCAATATATTCTGCTTCTGTGGTTGACAGCGCAATTGTAAGTTGTTTCTTGCTGTACCAGGAGATTAGATTACTTCCCAGAAATTGGCAACTTCCAGAAGTACTTTTTCTTTTAACTCTGTCTCTAGCGTAATCAACATCACATAATCCAACTAGTTTAAATTCATCAGATTTTCTGTAACACAAACCCACATTAGTAGTACCTTTCAGATACCTTAGAATCCTCTTAACAGCTGTTAAGTGTGATTCTCTATGATTTGATTGGAATCTAGCACATAAGCATACAATGAATAAAATGTCAGGTCTAGAAGCAGTTAAGTATAGAAGAGATCCAATCATACCTCTATAGAGTTTCTGATCTACTTTCTTACTTACCTCTTCCTTACCAAGAGTGCTTGTTGGATGCATTGGAGTCTTTGCTAACTTACTATCAGTCATGTTGAACTTCTTCAGAAGCGCTTTTACATATTTAGTCTGATGAATGTAAGTGCAATCTGGAGTCTGGTTGACTTGAATTCCCAGAAAGAATCTCAATTCTCCCATCATGCTCATCTCAAATTCAGCCGGCATACATTGAGCAAACTCCTTTCCCAGCGTAATATTTGTAGATCCAAATATAATATCATCCATATATATTTGACAAATTAACAAATCTTTCTTAAATGTTTTACAGAAGAGTGTTGTGTCCACTTTGCCTCTGATAAAAAATTTCTCCAGAAGAAAATTACTTAATCTCTCATACCAAGCTCTAGGAGCTTGTTTTAAACCATAAAGAGATTTCTTAAGTTTAAAAACATGTTTTGGAAATTTATCACTTTCAAAACCAGGAGGTTGGTGAACATAGACTTCCTCTTCTATAATCCCATTTAAGAAGGCACTCTTAACATCCATCTGATATAGAGTGATGTTATTTTGTGCAGCAAAAGAAATGAGTAAACGAATAGACTCTAACCTGGCCACAGGGGCATAAGTCTCTGTGTAATCAATTCCTTCTTGCTGGCTATAACCTTGAGCAACAAGCCTTGCTTTGTTTCTTTCAACTTGTTAGGATTTCTGTTCCTCCATAATTCATAGGGAGTCTTTTCCAGAAGAGGTCTTACATACACACTATTCTGAATATAACAAGTTGTGTTTATTGCTTCTGCCCAAAAATGCTTTGCCAGATTAGTCTCGTTGATCATGGTTCTGGCCGTTTCTTGCAAAGTTATATTTTTCCTCTCTACAACTCCATTCTTTTGTGGAGTTCTAGGGCAGGAGAAATCATGAGCAATGCCATTTTCATTAAAATATTTTTCAAAATATTTGTTTTCAAATTCTCCACCATGATCACTTCTGACTTTAACAATTTTAAAATCTTTTTCATTCTGGACTTGTTTGCAGAAGTCAAAGAACACAGAATGTGACTCATCCTTATGTTTTAGGAATTTCACCCATGTCCATCTGCTGTAGTCATCAACAATAACTAATCCATACTTCTTGCCTCTGATGGATGCAGTTTTCACTGGTCCAAACAGATCAATGTGAAGTAACTCTAATGGTCTTGAAGTTGAAACAACATTTTTAGTTTTAAAAGAAGATTTTGAAAATTTTCCTTTTTGATATGCTTCACAAAAAGCATCTGAGTTGAACTTCAACTTAGGAAGTCCTCTGACCAGATTGAGTTTATTAATCTGAGATATACGTCTCATATTTAATATGCCCTAATCTTCTGTGCCGGACCCATTGCTCATCATTAACAGACATAAGGCATTTTACATTTTGAACCTTAAGTTCTGAAAGATTGATTTTATAAATGTTGTTCTTCCTCTTTCCATTAAATAGGATTGAGCCATCCTTCTGACTAAAAACTTTGCAACATTTTTGATTAAAGATTATGTCATAACCATTGTCACTTAATTGACTTATGGACAATAGATTATGTTTTAATCCTTCTACAAGTAAAACATTAGATATAGAGGGAAGGTTACCATTGCCAATAGTACCAGAGCCAATAATCATGCCCTTCTGATTCCCTCCAAACTTGACGTCTCCTCCAGATTTAAGCTCCAGGCTTTGGAACATAAACCTTTCTCCCGTCATGTGACCTGAGCAGCCAGAGTCCAGGTACCATGATTGGCGTCTTGACTTTGCTGCTAAATACATCTGCAACAGGTATTATCTTATCCTTAGGTACCTAGATCTTTTTGGGTCCTTTTGGGTTAGTTGCCTTAAAAGTTTGTCTGAACTTCTGTCTTTTTACAACAGGTTTGTTCTGACTAACTTTTGGTTTAAACACAGGAACGTTCTGATCAGAACGTGTGTGTTTAATATCATTCAGATGACCAAAATTAAAATGAGAATATAAGGGAGTCTTCTTAATGATAAGTTTATCAACAGGTATTGGATTTAAATCCTTTCCAGAGGAAGATTCATATCCAATTCATTTCCTGTTATTTCTGCTAACTCCATAGATCATTGAAGCCATCTTGCTTCTATCTATGCTTTTAGCCAGAAACTTCTGAAAACTATAGTCATATTCTTCTAAAATATTTTTACATTTTGACTTATTTTCAGATTCAGAGTCTTGTTGAGCTTTTTCAAAATTGTTTTTCATTTTCAGATTGTTTTCTTTGAGCTCAGCAACTTCTGACTTTAACAGAATATTCTCAGATTCAAGATTGCATTTAAGCTTCTTGCATTTGAGCTTAATCTTGTTATAGTTTTTCAGGACTTCTGATAAAACCTTAATAAGTTCTTCCCTAGAGAGATCAGAAAGTATCTCTTCTGAGTCAGATTTAGAATCAGATTCAGATCCAGATGTTCCTTCATCCTGATCTTCCACGCCAACCATTAGTGCCATGTTGGCACATTCTTCTTCTGACTCTGATGAAGATTCAGATGCATCTGAATCATCCCATGTAGCCATCAGAACTTTCTTCTTATGCTCAGGCTTCCTTCTTGGCTTTTCCTTTTGAAGCTTTGGGCATTCATTCTTATAGTGCCCAGGTTCCTTGCATTCATAACAAACAACCTCCTTCTTTCCAGATCTTTTGTGTCCAGAGGACTCTTTACGTTGATCTGGCTTCTTGAAGTTCTTGAACTTCCTCTGTTTATGCTTCCAGAGTTTGTTGATCCTTCTAGACAGCAGGGACAGTTCATCTTCTTCTTCAGAAGAAGACTCTTCAGAACTTTCTTCTAACACCTGTAACGCTTTAACAAATTTATTAGACTTTAAAGCAATTGACTTACCTTTCTTTTGAGGCTCGTCTTCTTCAAGTTCAATCTCATGGCTCCTCCGAGAGCTGATTAGTTCCTCCAATGTGATCTTGTTCAGATCCTTAGCTAGCTTCAGAGTAGTGACCATTGGTCTCCATCTGATGGGCAAACTTCTGATGATCTTCTTAACATGATCAGCAGTGGAGTAGCCTTTATCCATCACTTTTAATCCAGTTGTGAGGATCTGAAATCTAGAGAACATAGCTTCTATAGATTCAGATTCTTCCATTTTAAAGGCTTCATATTTCTGGATCAGCGCCAAAGCCTTGGTCTCTTTAACTTGTGAGTTCCCTTCATGAGTCATCTTTAAAGACTCAAACAAATCAAATGTTGTTTCTATGTTGGTAATCTTCTTATACTCAGTATCAGATATAACATTTAATAAGATTGTTCTTGCTTTGTGATGATTTTTGAACTCCTTCTTCTGAGCTTCAGTCATAGATTTTCTATCAATTTTCTTGCCATCCCCATCAGTGGGGTAAACATAACCATCAATGACTAAGTCCCAAAGATCAGCATCATAACCAAGGAAGAAACTCTCTATTATGTCCTTCCAATAGTCAAACTTCTCCCCATCAAACATAGGGGGTTTTGTGCTGATTCTATCCCTTTCTTCATATCTGTTGCTGTTGGATGTTGAAGCTTCAGCCATAATGTATCAACCAAAAATATCAAGATTTTTCTCACTTGATCTTTTCTGTTCACGGTGAATTGATAGCACACACAGAACCGGAGCTCTGATGCCAACTGAAGTTGAGAAAATACTTAGAAGGGGGGTTGAATAAGGATTTAGAAAATATTATGGCAATAAAAACACAATGATTTTTATCCTGGTTCGTTGAACTCAACTAATCCAGTCCACCCTATCAAGAGTGATTTGCCTTTCTCCACAAGGACTTAATCCACTGTAATCAAACTGATTACAATATCAAACACTAAGAACAATTGTCTTAGTCTTCTCAAGAACTACTGACCACAACTTGGTCTTCTCAAGGAACTTTTACAATTAAATGTAAACTAAACAAGTGTTTAAAATGCTTCTAAGTAAGCTATATCACAACTGTGATTTATACACTTAAGTTTAAGAACAAATGAAACTATTCAACAAAGAAATATAATTTGTATGAGAGCTTTGAGAGAGTTTCCAATGAATTTGTCAAAATACGTCAACTGAAGAAAGTTGTTGAAGGCTTGCTTATATAGACAAAGAAGTCCAAGACATTGCAAGCTTGAAGACCGTGTACTGCAAAGTAGTTGTAACCTTTTGTCTTCACATCACTTGACCTTTCCTAAAAGTAGAACGTTCAGAGAAATCCTTTTTTCCTGAGTTCTTGTGTCTAGCATGAAAGAGGAAAGAGTCGTTTGGCATAACCAACGGATATAACTTTGAATAATCTTCTTCAACAAGTTTCTATTTCACAGCAATCAACATCAGAGCCTTGAGTGATCAGAGTCTTGATGTCTTCAGAGTTTGCTGTATCAGAGTGTTGCAGCAAGTGTGCTTCAGCGTGAAATTAATTAGAGCAGAGTTTGGTGATCAGATCCTCAGTACTTGCAGCGAACAATACTATTATAGTCTTCTGAAAAACAGTGCTTGAAACTCTTCATACAAAGTCTTCAGTCTACTCTTCAGATGCTTCTATAGCTTCTGCTTCAGAGTCTTCTGTAGGCAGCGTTCAGAGTCTTCTGTAGGCAGCGTTCAGAGCCTTGCGTAGTTCAACGTTCAGATCCATTTTTGCTTTCAGAAGAATATTAAATTTAATATCTGCAGCAAAAATACTTGAACAAATTTAGAGTATATAATTTCTTAATACAAAATTTCATTAGTGTTATCATCAAAACATAGAGATATAACTAAGAACCAATTTGTGTTCTAACAACCTATTCCTATCCGATCCAGATGGCTTTCGCAAATAACAATCTTGTATTTAAAGACGGTGGCAGTAGCAACAAGCCTCCTCTATTTATTGGCGAATGTTTCGACTTCTGGAAAATCCGTATGAAGGCACATCTAGAAGCACAAGGAAGTGAAATATGGGAGGCTGTCCAAAATGGTCCATTTGTTCCTACAACGATGGTCAACGGAGTTGGCTCATCAAAACCGCAAGGATCATGGGATGATGATGATAAGAAGAAAGTTCTCTACGACAAAAAGGCAATAAATATTTTACAAAGTGCGCTTGGAATGGATGAATTCTTCTGTATCTCAACATGTTCAACGACCAAGCAAATTTGGGACACTCTTGTTGAAACTCATGAAGGAACCGCCGAAGTCAAACGATCCAGATTAAATACTCTGAGTCAAGAGTACGAATTATTCAGAATGAAACCAGGAGAATCTATCTTAGACTTGCAGAAAAGATTCGTGCATTTGACAAATCACTTACATGCACTTGGTAAGACACTAACCAACGATGAACTTAATCTTAAAGTGCTTAGGTCCTTATCAAGAGAATGGCAACCGAAAGTGACGGCGATTTCCGAGAAGAAAAGTCTATCAACAATGACGTCCGCTACGTTATTCGGAAAACTCCAGGAATATGAAATGGAACTCGGAAGATTGGAGAAACATGAAGTTCAAGAAAAGAAAACCAAGAGCATTGCCTTAAAAGCTGAATCCAAAGAAGTGGAGAAAAAAGACAACTCCGATGAAGATGAAAACTTTACTCTCCTTGTAAAAAGACTTGGAAAACACTTTGAATTTGAGGCATCCACTAAAAATAGAAGCAAGCTCAAATAAAATCCAATTAAAATGCCAAACTCAAGTTGAACCAATCCAAAATCAGTGTGCAAAAGATCATGGCAGGAATCAACTCAAAGCACCACCAATTGTGTCAAGCAAGACATGGTGTTCCACTTATCAAGCATCCATTAAGGGACAAACAAAAACCAATGCAAAACAATTGAGAAGTAATCATCAAGACCTCAAACCAGCCCTCAAATAAGCCTCAATCAAACACCTAAGTGTGGGAGGAAAATTGGTCAAAGGGGGTGTTCAATAATGGTCAAAGATCAAGCTTAAATTCAATGTATCAACCATAAAACCACTTCAAATATTAAATCAATTAAAAATAGCAAAAATAAATGAAAAATAAAATAAAAATATGGAAAAATAATTCAACATATTAAAAAGTCAGAAACATATTTTTTTGGGATTTTTGTAATGCTCAAAACTATTTTAAACTGAATTAAAATGAAAGTGCAAGAAAAATAAAATAAAAAGAAATTAAAGAAGCAAGGGAGGTGCATTAGCAATCAGGATTTGAACTGCATTCCTTTGTAACATGCGCATGGGCCAACAAAAGGAGGTGTGAACAACAAATATGCAAGGCCCAAATCAACACAAAAGCTTAGACTTAATGAAACGATTCGTTTCATTAATCCTAGTGGCGTGACAACTCAGATTCAACCTACCATGCAAGCAAGTCAACGTGCCACCTTGGCTCAAACCTCAGACATCGGAGCCCTAGCTCCGGTCGTCTTCTCCGGTGAGCTTCACCAGCGCTGGTCAAAAATCACCATAAAAATGAAAACATATGGTACCATTTTTAAGCTCTTTTCACGTAGGTTAAGATTTTACCCTTAGTTTTTGAAAAAGGTCCTTGGAACAAGGTGAAAACAAGCCACGAAAGTTCAATGCACAAACTAAAAATCACTCAAACAACCATGATAATGATTCAAATGATGCCTACACGAGGTAGGACTTCAGATGCACCCAAAATGATCTTAAATGCAAGTCTAAAATGGAAGTTTCAGAGAGTGGAAGTTTACCTAACGGAGTTGCTTCGTTGGCCTTTCAATCCTTGTGCAAGCTTCACTCTGAAGCTCCTAACCTCTTCCATATGCTTCAGTGATGATGAAATGATCAAGAGATTGGATGGAAACCCAGTGAAAATTCAAATTCGAAGAAAGAGAAAATTTTGTGTATCTTTGATGGAAACTCTCCTCTCATGCAGTTGCTCGTGTTCTCCACCGTTTAGGGTTTATCCACTGCTTATATATGAGGGCTTAGGGGTACTCATGCAGGCCCATGATGATTAATTTTCTTGATTGAAAGTTTTGCCAAAAAATATCATTTCCATGTGCACATGGGTTATGGCATGGTGTTCACCTCTCTTTGGTCAGCAAATGGTACTAGAGGGTGTGTGGAAATGAATGGTGGTAATTTTGATGATTGAAAATGAGTTGGAATATGGTTTTGGACAATTACTTTTTATGGTGTAAAGTTTGAAAAAATGCCTTGAAAAGTGGTTCTATGCTTGCTCAATTTTGGTAAAGAATGTCATGACCATGACATGATGATGGTATGGTGTCAAATAAGTAAAAACCAACTCATTTAGTGACTTGAAAAGGAAGAAACTCATCTTAGGTCCAAATGTCCAAGTTTTCATGCTTACCATGGCTCAAATGTCTCAAAATTCATTAGATGCCCCGAAATTTTAGATCAAGATGATGTTAAGATCATTTGACATAACTTTCATGTGGCAAGAAAATAGATTTGAAGTCTTGAAGTCCATGGAATTGGTCATTGAAGTGAATGACCTAAAGCTAGGTTTCCAAATTGCCCTTGACTTGTGAAGACCATAACTAGAGCTCCACACATGAGAATTATAATTTCTAGCACTTTTTGGAAAACTAAGACAATGAGGAACAACTCCCATGTTTGATAAAATATGAGGAAGAATTTGGTTCCATGTGAAAAATGCCTTGGAAGTGAGTTAACTTTGAGTGCCTCTAAAATCTCTTCATTTTGTGACACCAACTTGTAGCAATCATAACTTAAGATGTATGAACCCAATGGATGAGTTCTTGTACTAAAAATAAATCTTGAATGATGAGGAACAAGTCTCATGTTTAATAGAAAATGAGATAAGACTTGTATCATTATGAAATTTGTCCTTGAAGTTAGGTACCAAAAGAGGGAATTTTATACTTGGAATCATCTAAAACCCTAATTTAGTAACCTCTTGAACTCTTGAACCTCTTTGATCTAGCTTCATCATGACATTTGATATGGCTTAGTATGACTTCTCATGGCTTCCCAGATCAAGACCCAAGCCTTAAACCCTTTCAAATCTACAGTTGACTTTTGTTGACCAGATGAAACCATAACTTCTTATCCACTGACTGAGGCTCTTGCAAATGAATTGTGTGATCAAAAAAACTCCATAGAGAACCTCTAGGGTAAACATTGAGCTCTTTAACCATGTATAATTCAAGGAGAAGACCTCATGTGCTTCTACTCATCCTCAAGATAGGAAATGATACTCACACACAAACTTTCTCCTCTCAAGGAGGTTTGAGACCCAACTCTGATGATGATGAAACTCTTGATGACTTACAAATGTACCCTTTCTTGAACTTGAACATGAAACTTCTCACTTGAGTGGCAAATACAACATATTGATCCCTTGTCAAGAACCAATGCTATGCACAAATGCAAATGCAAAATGCTATGAAACAAAAGCCAAGATAAAAGAAAAGGTTGGGCAAATTTTGGGGTGCAACACATGAGATCAGACGAGTTGTAATCAAAGTTATCCTTCATCAGAGTATCTTCTTCTAATGATTTGGGAGGAACACGACATCCTTCGGGATCACAATCTCCATAGATCATTCTGACATTTGATCTTTGTATATATCTGGGACTTTTCTTCGGAGAGCAAAATGGCATGTATGTTTCTTCTTGAGATATATATGCTTCATTGTTGAAATATGATTTCTATTCTTCATATGTATCGGAAGAATCATTTTCCTCGATGGTATGGACTTCATGAGAAATTAGGTGGAGGAAGCCTCCATTGTGGAAGAAATATTAAATAGGAAAAATGCCTTC
Source organism: Lathyrus sativus (assembly GCA_963859935.3). Lineage (NCBI taxonomy): Eukaryota > Viridiplantae > Streptophyta > Magnoliopsida > Fabales > Fabaceae > Lathyrus > Lathyrus sativus. The sequence continues at coordinate 333,810,798 of OZ012741.1, forward strand.
ATCCTTCTTTGTAGTCTTGGTAAATGCTGGAATAAAAGAGAGACCTTTTCTTGTCTTGTTATCAATAGGAACCACAATATTTCCCCATCCTTTTATGTCAGTGCCTCCCATTACTTGGAGAGTGTCTTTGTATGAGGAAATCAACGTTCCTTTCAATTGATGATTCTCATTGCTCACCGAGAGTGCTTGAAATTGAGTTCTAACAACTTCTTCTGGTTCTAAATATGAGAATGACAATAGATTTCTTATGATCAAAGCTCTCTTTCCACATACGGTAACCATTTTGTTATTCTTCACGAACTTCATTTTTTGGTGAAGTGTTGAAGTGAATGCTCCTACTTTATGGATCCAAGGTTGTCCTCATAAACAACTGTAAGCTGCTCGAATATCCATTACTTGAAAATTGATTTGAAAAGTATGAGGTCCAATGGTTATGGGAAGATCAACTTCACCGACAACTGCCTTTTTGGATTCGTCAAAAGCTTTGACTATGATCTCACATCCTCTCATGGGGGTTCCTTGAAAAGATAATCGTACAAGATTTGACCTTGGCATGACGTTCAAGGATGAACCTGTGTCTACGAGCACGTTGAATAAAGCATCATCCTGACAAATGACTGTGATATTGAGAGCCATTTTATGATTCTTGCATTCCTTTGGAAGTTCTTCATCACTGAAACCCAACTTGTTGCAGGAGGCGATGTTGGAAATAATGCTATCAAACTGATCCACCGTTACATCTTGTTCTACAAAGGCTTGTTCTAAGACTTTCTGTAGAGCTTCTCTATGAGCTTCTGAACTGAGCAGGAAAGATAACACAAATATCCGAGAATGAGTTTGTAATAGTTGATCCACAATGTTGTATTCACTTCTCTGGATGAGTTTTAAAATTTCATCGTTATTTTTCACAGGCTCTGTGCTGCTTGATTGACCAACTTGTTGGTTAGGAACATCAGTTTGAGGTTCCTTTTCTTTTGCAGGCTCTCCAACTCCTCTGTTGAAGATTCGAGCATTTCGAGTAATCTGACTGATATCAGTAATGTTGATAATGAATGGCATCAGAACTTCCTTCCCATCTTCTATCATGGTAGAATTGTATTTGTAAGGAATGACTTTTTATGATTCATATGTCACTGGTCCTGGAAAGTAGATGACCAAAGGAGTTATGAGACTTTTCTGGCTATCATAGACAATCTCTATTGGTTCCAGCTTGGGGATATCGAGAAGTTTTCCACTGTAGAAAGGGATCTCTAAGCGCTTTGGTTCACTGAGCATTTATGGTGAAGACATTTTCATCAATTCCGTAATTAATGGATTATCTTTTATTGAAGACTGTGACGGTCTTTCGGTCTAACAGTCCTTGAATCTCATTTCGGATGCGGAGGCAACTATATCGGCTTCTGCAGAAATTTCTGCAAGCTGAATGATCATGGTGATGTGGACCAAAGTATTTAAGTCCACACAAACATTTGTGAAATTTGACCAACGATGTTTCAATGTTTTTGACGTCATGAAATGTGTACTGCCCTGGGCAATCTTGCACCATATTGATTGACTGAGAATTCAGGCGTAGTTGGGTTTCCCCTTGGTCCACTTGATTTTGGAGAGCTGCTCGCACAAGGTAGAATCCTTGGCTATTTGTAGCACCCCAAAATTTTCTCATCTTCTCTTGTGTTGTTGGCTTATGTTTCTTTGCATTTCCATATTCATGTTTGCATAGCATTTGTTCTTAACAGGGGGTCAAGGTATCATGGTTTGTTTCTCAAGCAAAAAGGTTGTGTTTCTTCAAGTTCAAGCTAGGTGTTTTATATGACTTTGTGGGTTTCTCAACCCGAGAAGTCCTTCATCATCAAAAATGGTTCAAGGAAACATCATATGTGTTTCATTAGGGCTTATTATGCAAGAAATCATCAAGGGATTCAAGTTTGGTGCAAGGTGTTTGACCTAATATAGAAATTTGTGGATGCTATGATCAAATGATCATATCTCCTTCAATTTTCAACATCTTGAGTTGTTTCTTTTTCTAATGAACTCCTCTCATCATCCATAACAAACTCTCTTTGCAAGGAAAGATCAAATTATGCTTGGAAGGTCATCAAAATATTTCAAGACATTATAGGTCATTTTGAGTTTTGGAAGGTTTTCTTAGTCAACTTCAAAAGGGCATAACTTGGTCAATTTTCATCATTTGGAGCCCATTATTTTTCTATAATAAACTTGAAGATGTGTTATACAACTTTGAGTTAACATGGAAGAGCTAAAAACCCATGGAAGGTCTTGGTTTTCATCAAAACATTATAGGTCTCTTTTTGGTCCTTAAAGGACTTGAAATTTTTAAGTGTTTTATGATTTTCACCTCTTTCATGGAGGCTACTTTGAAAGACCATATCTCTCAACTCAAGCTGGAAAATCAATACTTTCTTTTCATATTACAAAGATTGCATCTTCCTCTATCCAATGCAAGAAGAACCGTCTCAAAAAGCCTCCTACATTGTGAGAACCATGGCTGCAAAAATTGAATTCAAAGATGGATTTCCACATCAAGTCATAATTGAAATTGTTTGAATTGGCATCTAATCACCAAATTAAGCCAAGAATTCAATCTAAACATGATTAACCAACTTTCTTAGGTTGATTAGAGCCTTGAAACACATGTTTTGAGTGAGTTTTGACAACTTTCAAGTCACACTTTGCTCATGCTGCAGGTGTGCACGAATTTATTGAAAATCACATCATTCACCCTCCCTCTCCATTTAGAAAGCTTCTCCTATAAATAGGGAGTCATTTCCATCCATTTCCACAAGCTTTTGATAGCCAAAACCACTCTGCTAAGATCACATTTGAACTCTTAAGCTTGAATTTCGAATTTCCATTTCCACACCTTAAACACTCAAATTCTCCACTCAGTTAGCTTCACCAACATTCAGTGAAGCTAACCAGATCAAGAACTTGAAGAATCATGGCCTGAATCAAGCTAGAGAACTCCATTTTCAGAGCTTCAAGGTTGAGCTTCAACAGGTATAATTCTCAACCATTTTGATTCCAATTTGTTGCTAAGATGTAGCCCTTGACATGCTGATGTTGTTTGTATGGTTAGTTTTTAGTTGTAGTTAAGTTTTGTTGTTGAATGTTCAAATTCATGTTTGAATCTTGTTCTGGTTTTTTTCAAATCAAGTAAGGTGTGATTTAAAGAAATTTGGCGCGATGATATGGTTGAGATCGTCTTGAAAAGATGCATCAAATGAAACCACTATGAGCTCCATTAGTTATAGTTCCTTGAATCCATGTTTTTCTGCAATTTCCTTTGAGTTTCAGATGGCTGGAGGTTGAAGATGATGAGTTGGCATCATCTAACCGTCCAAGCATGCCATATGTTCTAATCCTATGTGTTTGACCTTTGTTATCTCCATGTGGTTGAGTTGACTTGAGTGTACCGTGGATGCGTGCTTCTGGATCCTTGGATTAGCCACGTCATTTAATGAGGCTAGATCCAACGCTCTGTGTTTTTCCTATTTTCTTTTTCTTTTTCTAAATTGTTTTAATTCATTTTATTTTCATAAATTCATAATAAATTCATTTTTTATTAGAAAAATAGCAAAATATTTTTTAAAATTCTCTTTTATTTTTCTCTTTCTGATTTATATTTTTGTGCATTTTTTATTTTGCATTTTTGTATTTTTCATGATTTTTATTTGTTTTGCATGATTTTAATTGGTTTAAAAATACTTTTGAACCATTTAAAATCATGAAATTATTTTCATATGATCCCATGATGGTTTTAAACCTATGGTGATTTTCTTGGATTTTTGTTTTCTGTTTTGGATATTTTCATGTATTTTTGATTTATTTTCTTGATTTTAATTAGTTTAAAATTATTTTTGAGCATTTAAAAATGTTGAGGAAATTTTCACATGATCCTATGATGGTCCTAGACCTATGGTGATGCCCTTGAGTCTTCACTCATGCCTTGATCTCCTCTTTTCCCTTTTTAAGGGTTTTTCTTTCTTTTTTTATTTGTTTTATTTTTGGATTTTTTTTGTTTTTTTTTTTGTGTGAATAAATGATATCGATCCATTATGAGATGTTTCTTTTGATTTCTCCTCACTCCATTGGGATCTTTGATTTTTTCCTTGGTGATCCATCAGTTGTAGTTGTCATTGATGGTTGATTCACTTTGAATTTTGACTTTGGATGTCAAATTTAAGTGATCCCTCTTGTACACTCATGATTGGATGTATACCCTTTTACTTTGTTTTATTGTTGCCCCACCTTGTCTCTTGGTTCATTTGCTTACTTGTTGCCTTGCTCCTTACTTTGCTTTTTGTTTGGTTCATTTGATAGGGCAATATGTGGTTTGTTTTGCCTTTGATTGTTTGTCTGCACTTTTTTTTGGATGTGTTTTGGAGTTAAGGTGCACCTATGATATGTTGACTTGAGGTGTGCTTGTCCATTTTTTTTGTTTTGACCTTTTGTATTTGAGGCTTTGGTCTTGATGTCTGTCTTCTTCATCTTTCTTCTTTTCTCTCTTTGAGACTTCTTTTATCCTTGTTTTCATTTGTGATTGAATCAGATATTGTTTACTTGTGCTTGCTCACATGATCCCTTAGGATTCCTAGTCCATCTATTTAAGATAGGAGTAGGAGAAACATTAGGCTTTTAATCCTTTGTACGATAACAATTAAGATAACCCCTCTTTGATCCTGACTTTAGGTCCATTTTGTATGATAGCATTAGGTAGACTTCCTTTCCATCCTAACCTTATGACTATTTTACATGATAACATTAGGGTTTTCAGTTCCCTTTAGTGTTTCTTGTGTCTTCTATTCTCATCTCAAACTTCTCTAAGACACTTAAAAAAGAATGATAAACGTTGTACGCTACGAGCCTTAAGTACATGGGAAACGATAATTGGATGGTTTCTCCTCACCTGTCTAGAGTGTTTAGTGTATGCCCTTTGGGCGATATACGATACATCCGCTCCTATGTCATAGTCTTTAGTGCAACGTGGGTCTCAAACTAACTCAATCCACTTCTCTAAAACTAACAAACCAAATTCAAACCTTTTCATCCTTCGGGATTGTTCTTCAAATCATTTTCAGAAAAGAGTACGTTGTTTTTCCGTTCTACCGCAAACAAGCATCGTCCCTAACTGCTGAAATGGAAACTTAGCGCCGCTCATAAAAATCACTTAACTAACTAGTGGTCTAGTTTCCCGAACTATGTTTGCTCTGATTTCTCATACCAAATGAGGATACATAGGCACAAGAGGGCGATGTCTTGGCGAGCAACCTTCCCCCCATCACCCGTAGTTTCCCGAGCTACGTTGACTCTGACTTTCTCATTGCATGAGGGAATACGTAGGCATAAGGTGGCGATGTCCTATCGAGCCTCTTCTTTTATTTTCTTTTCCCGATTTAGCAGTAGTTTTTAGATAACTTACCTTTTTTATAGACAATAAGCGTGGATCCCTTTGAGTACCACGGACGTGAGGGGTGCTCATACCTTTCCCTTGCATAACTGACTCCCAAACCCAAGATTTGGTTGCGATGACCTTATCTTTTCCCTTTCTTTTAGGTTTTATTCGATCGTTTCCTTTCCCTTTCTTTGGGATAAATAACATTCAGCGGTGACTCTTCTATTTGTTTCCTCCGGCCTTTTTCGCAGTTGCGACACTATTTTTTGGACATATTTTACAGGGTTCATAATTGTGAGGTGACACGCAGCCATACCCAGTCTGTATGCAGTGCATCTTTACCAGATTCATTCCTAGCATGTGTACATCACGAATTCGATAGATGCTGCCAGATCCTTCATCTATCAAGTTTACCGAAGCTTTTTCGTGTTGTGGCAATAGATTTGTTTGGACATTTGGATTTGTATCTTTAAACGATAAAACTCAATTTTGACGAGTATTTGTACATCGGATTTAAAACTAAAACAGTTCTCGATGTTATGTCCTGGTGCTCCTTGATGATAAACACAGAATTGGTCAGTCTTTAACCAATAAGGGAGGTTTTTAGGAATGGAAGGAGGAGTCCTGGTTTGAATGTGTCCTTTTGCTAGCAACACTGGGAATAACTCCGAATATGGCATCGGGATAGGATCGAAACATGGTGACCTTATGATACGATTATTGTTGTACTGTGGGCGAGCCTACTGAAGAGGTTGTTGTTGCCTTCTGAGAAATTTGTGGTTGATATGCCGGAGCTGGCGCTGGGTTTATAACATTAGATACCATTGCTACCTACCGAGGTTGGTGTCTTCGTCTTTGCTTACCCTGTGAAATAATGTTTATTTCTTACTCTTTCATCTTTTGGAAAGCGCTTCCATACCTCTTGTTACTACTGATTGGTTCTGGATCTTTGACCAATCGACCTTCTCGAACTGCCTCCTCAAGGCGTACTCCCATGCTTACCATCTCGGTAAAGTCACTAGGCGCACTGGCGACCATTCGATCTAATAGAATGAACTCAAAGTTTTCAAGAAGATTTTCGTCATTTCCTTTTCCTCGAGAGGAGGACAGATCTAGGCGACAATTTTACGCCATCTCTGAGTGTATTCCTTGAAGGTTTCTTTATCTTTCTAGGACATAGTGTCGCAACTGCGAAAAACACCTGGCGGAAAACAGAAGAGTCGCCACCTTTCATTATTTATCCCAAAGAGAGGGAAAGGAAACGATCGGAAAAACCTGACGGAAAAGGGAAAGACAAGGTCATCGCAACCAAGTCCTGGATTTGGGAGTCGGTTACGCAAGGGGAAGGTATGAGCACCCCTCATGTCCGTCGTACTCGACGGGATCCACGCTTTGTTGTCTATCTAAAAAAGGGTGTGTTATCTATCTAGCTAAAGGTCTCAGGGATAAAAGAAAAGAAAAGAGACTCGGCAGAGCATCGCCGCTCTGTGCCTACATACTCCCTCGTGCAATGGGAAAGTCAGAGTCAACGTAGTTCGGCTAACTACGGGAGAAAAAGGGGGGGAGGTTGCTCGCCAAGACATCGTCGTCTCGTGCCGACGTACTCTCAACAGGTATGAGAGATCAGAGCAAACGTAGTTCGGGCTAACAAGACCACAGGTTGGTTCAAAAGTTTTTAGGCCCGAGTAGGGTTAACAAGCAGTTCTAGCAGTTGGTGTATGCAGTTCGACCATTGGAGACTTAGGCGTTACCGTTTGCGGTAGAACTAAAAGTTAACAACACTCTTTTTATCTGAAAAGATTTTCCATTATTAAGATCCTGAAGGATGAAAAAGATTTGAAGTGTTTTTGTGTTTTTTAGAGAAGAAGTGTCTTGAGTTTGATTTGTAACTCCTGTTGCACTAGAGACTATGATTTAGGAACGAATGCGTCACATATCGTCCAAAGGACATATGCTAACATTCTAGACAATTGAGAGGCAACCACCCAATCATCATTTCCCAAGTAGCTTAGGCTCGTAGCGCGCGACATTCGTTAATCGTTATTAAGTGGGTTAGAATTGTTTGAAGATGAGAAAGAGAGACGCACAGAAGGTCTAAGGGAAACTCGGCCCTAATGTTGTCATGCAAAGTGGTCCTAATGTTAGGATGAAAAGGGGGAACATCTATCCTAATGTTAGCATGCTTGGATTGAACACCTAATGTCTCTCCTACTCCCATCCCAAATGGAGGGACTAGGAACCCTATGGGGGTCATGGCAAAAAGCACAAGAAAGCACCAAGTAAATTCAATCACAAGTAAGAGAGGCATACATGAAAATGCAACACTTAGAATGAAGGAAGGGAGGATAAATGTGTGGGGCAGCAGCCGCCACAAGCGCATCTCGACCTCAACAGCGATGCAAGAATAATGCAAACATGGAAAGGAAAGCAAAAAATGAAAACAAACGAACATGCAAAGAGTCATCACTTTGAACCACATCCATAAGTATGCATCCAAGTGGAAAATGAGCACAAGTGTCAACAAAATTATGATCAACCAAACACAAATAGTGACAAACATACAAAATATTTCACTCCTAAGGCGTCATATTGATTTATGAAGATTTGAAGTGAAACGGTATGCAAAAAATCAACCAAAGTAGCAAAATAGGCCTGCCAGCACAGTGTTAATCGGTTAACACAGGAGGTTAATCGGTTAACCTGTGAAAAGTAGATGAAAATATGGAATTTCATTCATGTTAATTGATTAACCTCAGGGGTTAATCGGTTAACACATTGAAAATGTTTGAAAACTTTGAAATTTGAATTGGTTAATCAGTTAACGCCAGAGGTTAACCGATTAACACTGTGTTGGCAGCAGAAAACAGTAAAGCAGAATCACTTTTCAACAGCTTATCACTTCTCCAAACATACCAATGATCACATAATCAATTATGCACAAAAATACACCAACAAACAGTGATACAATTAGCATGTCAACATGTTATAACAGCAAGATCACAATTCTCAATGGATCAAAATCCATTAAAATCAATCAAAGATAAAAATCAACATCATTATGCAAATATGCTCGAAAATTAAATCGGATCAGAAATCCAACCTATAAAGCGGAGGATTGTTTTGGTTAATGTTGATTCAGCCTTAATTGAACAGATCCAAGCAAGAAAATCCGGAAAACTTCAAGATCCAAGCTAATCCTTGTAGTCAAGATGGAGATCCTTCAAGATTAAACCAAATTACTTCAAATAATCACTTATAACTTCACTTCCAATTTCAGATCTAAATTTGCACGAAAATTGAATGAAGAAATTGATCCAATGGAGATGATGGATGAAGGTTTAAGCTCAAGAATTAATTGATTCCAATGAAGAATCAATTAATTCAATGGATGAAGAGCTTTGGTGAAGGTTTTGGTTATGGAGGAAATTTAGAGAATTGAGAGAGAAATGAGATCAATTCTGAAATGAGAATGAAAAATGAAGGTTAGAATCCTTTGGTTTGGAGTTAATCACTTAAGTATCCTTTTGGCTTGGATCCAAAACAAGGTTTGGAAAGTGGATTAGAAAATTTAGAATGGAATTAGGAGTAGGAGTTTGGAGGGAATTGAATTAATTTGAAAACTAATCCAAATTTCAAAATGGTTCTAGATCCTTCCCAAGTGTAAAAATGAATTTCCAAATGACCAAAATTGGACCCCAAATGGCTCTGCATTGAAAAATGACGTACAGAGGCAAAACTTGCATTGGTTAATTGGTTAAACATATAGTTTATTCGATTAACACCTTTAATTTTTTGAATTTGGGCTGATTTTTCAACGGTTAATCGGTTAACCATATGCGTTAACCGATTAACACATTCAAAATTTTGAATTTTGCGCCTTTTGGAGGGAAACCTGCTCGTTTGCCCGTTTCTTGCTGTTTTGGACCCTATTAAGCTTCTGGAATGTGTTCTTGAACACTGTAACCATGAGACTGCTTGCGATAGCCTGAATGCTACTTTCTTAGCTAAAAATAACCTGCAAAATAGAATAAAATCGGTCGCCCGACCGCTGGGCAAAATAAATGTCGCCTGATACTCGCTGCTTTGATTGCTCGCACTGAGGGTGAATTCTGAGCCACAGGAAAACCTTGATCCCCTGTCTCAAGGACAAATGCTATGCAATGCAGAAATGCAATGGAATGTAATGAAACAAAATCCAAGCCAAGAAAGGGTTGGGAAAATTTTGGGGTGCAACACATAACTCTGAGTTAATCCCTGTCAGGCGTCATACCCAAATTGTATTTATACTGCTGAACAAAAGATGCTCCAAGATATCTAAAGGTATTGATCTTCGTACGGTTTAACCCCATGTACCATTTGAGTGTGGCACCCGTTAAACTGTCTTGAAAGTAGTGGATCAGTAACTATTGATTTTCCGTTTGGGTAGACATTTTTCGAGCATACATTACCAAGCGACTTTGAGGGCAAGAATCACCTTTGTACTTTTCGAAGTCGGGCACCTTAAATTTGTGCGGTATTTTGATGTTTGGGACGAAGTAGAGATTAACATCATCTTTTCCAAACAAGTCTTGTCCGCGATTGGCATGGAGTTCTTTCTGCATTTCTAAGAACTGTTCCTAGAATTCATTCATCCTTTCACATACCTCTACATCCCTGCTTGAAGTAGCATGTAAGATATGTTCTTCTGGAATGGTATGTAGCACAGACTGTGGCATAGTCATTATTGATGCGGCTCTTGGCGCTTCTGTGATTTGAAGTTTGTAACCTTCAGGCATGGCAATCTCTGTTGTAGCTCTTGCGTATTCATTTTCCTGAAGTTTGTAACCTTCACTGGAGATTTCAGTCGTAGCTTCTGGGCCTTCAGTGACTGGAGGCATATATCCCTCAGGTACAAAATTAAAAGGCATTCCCCAGGGGAAACCTTTAGGCATGTTGTACTGAGAAAGGCTGACGGGTACCTCAAATATTGGTGCAGACATAACTTCTGAGATTATAGTCCTTTGAGTTGGTTGATCCTGAGTTGCTTCCATTGATTCAATCATGACATTGAGTCTTTCCATACCCTCTTTTAGAACAGTGACCTCCTCCCTCATTTCTCTATTTTCTTCCTCAAGATCGTCCATTTTCTTCTGATGATTGGCCCGAGTATTGTAGAATGAGACAGTTTGACTCTCTAAAGTGTGATGAAAGTGTATATTTTTTATGAAGAATATGTAAAATTCTAGAATGATGCATGATGTGCAAAGAAAATGCAAATGCTTTTTTTTTCTTCAAAAGAACTTTTAACAATTATGTTGCAAATACCATACAATGATGGAAATTTTTTATTGAATTCAAAGGTTTAAAATATCTTATAGAGAAAAGTACATTATTTTACAATGTGAACGAAGGGAAACTCAACTTATGAATCCTAAGGAACTCTGGACAAAGGTCTAGATGCTGGTTGTTGATTCCCTTTTTGTTTCTTTGATCGGGCTTCTTCAACCGTTGGCAGGTCGATGATCCTTTTCCAGGTGAAGGGAGAGCATAGACTTTTTTGTTCTTCTTGACTTTCTACAGCATGCTGCTCCATTATCTTAATCAGGGCATCTTTTTCCCTCAGTAGCTCTTGAATCTTTGTGCATTCCAAGCTGATAATTTGATATTTGTTCCTCCAAGAGTTCTTTTCATGCTGAGTTTTACTAAAAGCAACCTAAAGTTTCTCTTTGTCATTCATGAAGTAGTGTATAGACTCCTTTAGGGGAAACACTTCTTGACGAGGGTAAGGCATCTTTAACTTGATGGCTCTAGCTTGGACCCATTGGATATAAGGCTCCGCAGAGATGCAATTTGGTTTTCCCAAAGACTCTCTTCCTTTCCTATGAATATGATGTCAGACATGTACGACCTCTTTTTTGAGTGCTCTGTCATTTTCTCCCTCCTTAAAGAAAAGACCTTCCAGATGAATGTCATATGGTATGTCCTTCATCGGATAACCAAGCTGATGACGGGCTAAAACTCGGTGGTAGTTGATTCCTCCTTTAGTACCAATGAGGGGTACATTGGGGAAACTTCCACATGTGTTAATGATCTTTGTTCCGTCATAGACCCGATTGTACCAATCTATGTCAGAATGAGTGAGAGACATAATCTTTTGTGACCATAGCGTACCACTTTTGAGATCCCAGAAAGCAACAGGTTTGGGTAAGTGAGAAATAAACCATTTGTAAAGTAACGGGGCACATCATGTAATCATTCCTCCGATGTACAAATTCCTTAGATGCACTGAGCGATAAGAATATGTAAGCAAAGTTGGGACCAGATTCCCAATAAAGAATATCTTGATAGCATTGATGTCGACGAAGTTGTCAATATTGGAAAAAAGGAATAACCCATAGATGAGTAGAACAAAGATATTCTCGAAAGCAACCATGTTCCCTATGTTGAAAAGTATAGGGATTTATCCATCAAGAATTTAGCTGGTAGACCTTGGATTCCTCCCCTGGTGGTCATGTGAGCTTTGATATCTGACACTTCCAAGGAGGTAACTCTTGCAATGGTTTGATCTTTGGGAATTTCTTCCAGACCGGAGAAAGGGTCTTGATCAGTGATAGGTAAATCAATAAGATGAGAGTACTCTTCCAATGTTGGTGTGAGCTGATAATCTGGAAATATGAAGCAATGGTACAATGGATCGTAGAACTGAACCAATGTAGATATGACTCCTTCTACTATGTTGACCTTTAAAAGAGACAAAAGTCCTCCATATTTAGCTCTGAAGGCTTCAAAGTTAGTAATCAATCTTCCCAATTTTCTCAAGTCTTCCAATTTTAGCCTTCTGAAGATGTACTTCTGAGTTTTTCTTCTACCAAAATCCATAGCACAATTTCTCTCTCTGATATTTGCAACAGCCATATTTTTTTAGTTCTTTAGAAAAGTTTGAAAAGTATTTTTTTTGAATTTTTTTTTGATGAATGCAGAAAACACAAGTCTATGAAAACATGGGTTTAAGGGTTCATTTTCACGAGCATGGAGTCATGGATCTACCCATCCCAAAGGTATGTACTAGGGGTTCAATTTTTGTACATGTAGAACGGATTCTAACAAAGGTTCCCAAAATCATTGACCCCTGTTTAGGATATTACCAGCAAACCGACTGACTCATGAGAGCTGTAATATCCCTAAGGTGGATCTCATTCGAGTGTAGCATCGCATATCAACTATTCCCGATAGTCATTGCACTACGTCCTAAAAAGGCCGCATGTTTACTAATCCTCAGTTTCACGGGTTCCAAGTGGAAAATGTAATGTGTTCACGACTTACTCACTCAAAATTAGTAATTCCAAAAGGGTACCTCTACTGATTTGGTGGACTTTCAAGTTAGCTTAGTCGGGACTCACTCCCTATAAGCCTTCTTGATTTTACCACCTCCTATCTTAAAATATGCTCTCAAGGCCACTGAGGAATTTTTTACTCACCACATGTGCATTAATCACATTCTCAGATAAAAAAAAGATAAAACAAGTATGGCAAATAAGCATATTGTTAAACCCCAAATTTGTCCTACCTTTTTCAAAATTTTCATTCGCCCGACTTAATTTGTGATTTACCTCGCTTATACGGCGTAGCGTATTTTTCAGTAAAAATAAACATTTTCACTTTTTAGCCCAATAAGAGCGTGCCATGTGGCATTTGTTTTTGTATATATTCATCATTATTTTTGTTTCATAATTTCTTTTTTTTATGATATGTTAATGTAATATATTTTTAATATTAATTAATTAGGTTAGATTTTTAATTTAGAATTTAGAATTTAAATTAGAATTAGATTAGAATTCTAATTTTATATTAGATTAGAATTTTAATTTTAATTAAATTAGGATTTTTAATTTTAATTAGAATAGAATTAGAAAAATTAAATTAGAACTTAATTAGAATTTTAATTATAAATAGAATTAGATTTTTTTTTAATATTAATTAATTAGAACTGAGTTTAGAATATTAAATTAGAATTAAGATTAGTTAGGATTAGAATTAATTAATTAGTTAGGATTTAAGTTAGAATATTAGTTAGAATTAATTATTAATTAATTAAATAGAAAAAATGAAAAAAAATGAAAAAAAGAAAATATAAAGAAAAAAAACACGGTTGAAGGAATTGCAATTAGGGTTTGGAAATTAGGTATAAAATAGGAATTTTCACTGTTCATCTTCTCAGCATTGAAAACCCTAAAAAAATTCAATCCCAAATCAGCCACCGCCGAAAACCATCTTTTCCTTTCTCCATCTGAAATCCCTCATCTAACCTTAACTCATCTCCTTCCAAATCTTAGAAATTCTCCGCCCTCTCCATCTCTTCTTCTCCCCCAAAATCAAAACCTTTCTTCTTCTTCTCTCAAACCGGCCGCAGCCGCGACCCCTCAACCTTCTTCTTCTTCCGCAAGCCCCTTCCCTCCTTCCATTTTCCGTGATTCCCCTATATCATCATCACCTTCTCCTCCTCACCACCTCAAATCACCGGGACCTCCTTCAACAACTCTGAACCCCTCAACCTTCCACCTCTCTTCTTCCTCACGTCCCTCAAACCCCTTCTCCTTCACCAAAATCATCAAATCTCTATCTACAACGAACACCGCCTTATTTCGGATCCAAAATCAACCCGGATCTAAAACCATTATCGCCTTCATCTTTTTCTTCTCCGCCGAGCTTTCGTCGCGGTCGTACCCCAAATTTTACCCTTAGATCATTAGGTTCATTTTGCATTTCATTCATTCCGTATTTCACTAATCACTAACCGTGTTACTCAGTCTGTTTGCTTTTGCAGGAAAATAACGCTGTGGGCGTTTTAATTCATAAAGTGCAGCCGTATCATTAGTCCGTTAATAATTACAGAGCAAAGTCGTTGTCAGAGATTCCCCAAGCAACTAGGGTTTCCTATCTCTCGATTCACAAGACGTTTGGCTTAAGATGGTTTGAGTTTTTATGACAGTATTAACGTCAGTTTCTCCTTGATACAGTACATCTTTGGTTGAGCAGGGTTAGTCGTCAGTTGGATTTCATAAATACTCTTTGATTTATAAACCGTAGAGAGTTGAGGGAATTGAAATTTGGGTTGAATCGATGTAAGGATCGGTTTCAAGGAATTTATTCTAGCAAACGCACGTTTCCCTGCTTTTCTACTGTTTGCGAGTTAATTTTTAGAGGAGCGGTGAAATTATGGTTCGCATTGAGTTTATAATAAATATCAGTTGGTTTGATCATGATTATCAGTCGAGTCAATTCGGATTACCAATATCAAGGTTACTCGAGGTACAACTTTGATTTAAATGCGGAGGAAAGTTCATTTTGCCACTAAAATGGATTTATCTGTGCGAGGCCATATTCGTCGACTTTTATTACCGAGTACGGATTAGTTTGCAAGGGATTCATTTGAACTCAGAAGTTACGGTGGATGTAATTTAATTTCAAGTGTTGTGCAAGCCGTTCAGTGTCGAATTCGGATGTTGAAACGCCAAAATTTATTCAGAGGGATTAGAGTCGGAAAATAAGAATTCATTTTTATTAAAGATCGAATTTATTTATTCAAGTTCCCTACAACTTTTTTTTACAACATATTGGGGAATTTACATTTTGAAAATTACAAATAAAAGTCCTAGATTCTAAATTGTCCTAATCATCCTATTCTTCAGCATCTCCGAGCTTCCGAACCTGCAAAAACAAGACAATGTCAGAACATATTCAGTGGGATTAATTTAATTTTTATCAAAAATGGTTTTTTAGTTGTTGTGATACCCTCAGAAAATTATCATCATCGGGTATATCGGGAGGGCAACGAAACATTTTGTCGCCAGCTCCCGATTCCATTTTCCGACCTCGGCAACAATCCAGCAGATTCTATTCAAAGCATCCAGAGAGAGAAAGTGTTTTTGAAAAAAAGTGTTTTTGCGGAAATGATCTTTTCAGCCAAACAGTGCCTTAGAGAAATCCAAACCAAATCATATCCAGACACAAAAATCCAGCAAGCCAAATCTGGATATCCAAAAATCCAGGAAGCATAATCCGTCTCCAAATCTGGATTTCACAAAATCCGGAAATCAGTAAGCAAGAAACTGAAATCCGAGAAATTAGGACATCATCATAACAAATTCATCTGTTCCAAAACAAATTCAAAACGTTAAAAATAATACCAGAACATCAAAAGGGGCAGATTAAGATGGATTAAGAAAATCCCTAAGAAAAGATCATCGCCAACAAATCCGCGGATTATGTTGTTTCGAAACAGAATCAAAACAGAAAAAAATTGAAAAACGTAAAACGAATCCAGGCCCAGAAAAACAACAATATAAGAACATCAAAGGAGGACAGACTTGAAAAAAAAGGGGGACCCAAGAACTTAGCATCAATCATCCGCGGAGGAACACCATCGGAACCATCAACACAAGAACAACGACCAAGCACATCACGAGTTCATCGTCACCATCAACTCAGAAGTTCGCCACGAGCAACAACCGGCAAGCAAAACCTAGCAAACAAAGCCGCGAAGAACCATCGCTCAAAGGTCTCTGTCGTAATCATCATTGGTTGTCCTCAATAACCACCAAAAACCGTCATCCACACGATAATCATCAAAACCGCTTTAAACCTAGAGGTGAGCAGATTTTTTAACGTGATTTTAGTTGTTTTCTTTGCAGAAACCGTAAATGGAAGAAGAAGCACAAAAGCTACGGAGAAGGAGAAGAGGAAAAGCTACGGAGAAGAAGAAAGGCAACAGAGCCAGCTCTCTCTGAGAGAAGTCGCCGCGGGCAAGAGAAATGGGGTCTAAAACCCTAATTTTTCTTGCAGCTCCTTTTAAAGCCCGACCCATTTATTTATTTTAATTTCTTTAATTGTTTTTCAGGTTTTTATTTCAAAATTGCTTTTTTTTAAAACCATACAACTTCTAGCTTATTTAATAAACCAAGAAAAACTTGTTAAAAAAAATACTAACCTTTCTTAGTTAACTAAAATCCACCCTTTTAGAAAAATATTTTTTAAAACTTGAAACTTATTTTCTTTTTAAAATTTTGTAAAAATAACTTTTAATAAAACCTAACCCACTTTTAATAAATTAAAATAACCTTTTTTTAAATTGAAACTAATTTTTCTTTCAACTCTAACTTTTTTTAAAATAAAAATCCCACACAAATTGAATCTTAACCTAAATAATTTAATTAATGGCCTAAATACTAACTCCTTCCCGTTTAATCCATTTGGCTGATTTTATTTCTAACATTATTTTCATTTGTCCCTGTTCGTTAATCTGTTATTTCTGTATTCGTTTTTATGGTTGTAAATTATGCGAGGAGATCGTCGCTTCTTGTCCCGCTATTGTTCATTCTTGCACGTTCCCCCATATTTCAATGCTTATTTATTTTTCATTGTATTTATTCCCCTCTGAAGGAAAGGTCTAGCCGTTTGACCACCGTGGTCAATAGTCCTTAACCCTTGCATCTTTCATCTTTCAAACCCAGAGAATTCGAGTTGCCGTACTCATATTTTTAGGCGTCCTGTCGTGGACAAGTTTACCCTAGCATTGGGATAAGGAGCCGCCGCACTCCATATTAGGTTTCCCGTCGTGGAATACCTATCTTATCCTTTTTAAATTCGATTCAATTACAACATAGAAATAGGAGTCGCCGCACTCCACGTAAGCGCTTTCATATGAACACTTATTCCCCTTGAAACCTTGACCATAGTCAAGAAGTTTCTTACCTCCCTTTTAAGGGGAACTACGATTACTCTGATTCCATCCCCTACCTCGGATACGTAGGTACAAGATGCGAGTCTTGGAGAGTAAACTTAGGACTAACCCTTAGGTCTTTTACTTTAACTTTTAACCCTTAGCACTACCCATAAGCAGATAACTATAGCAATAACAGCATTTAAAATAAGAGGTTCATGTAGAGTACTATAGAAGTTTAGGATACTAATACCTTCCCTAAGCTTAACCAACCCCCGAACCCTAGATCTCTCCCCGCCTTTTGTTTACGATGCAAAAATAGTTTTTCATTTCTTTAACCTTTCCTTCGGATAAATCAAAGACCGGTTGTGAACTAAAGATTTGTGATTCAAATTAATTAATAATTTGATATCCTATTCTCACCGCAATAGTCTCCATGAACCAACTCAGCTAAGCTCAACTATCACGACAATTTCACAACAAAGATGTTGATGGATGCGCAGGACCTCGAATCTCTCAAACCGTGACTCATACCGACTCAAGCATACAACCCCGATGTTTCTAACACCATAGCAGCAACAATAGCAGCAAGCAAGATCCAATGCAAGTTTTGTTGCGCCATTAGAGCTTGTTTCGATGTCGGAAAGCTAAGAATATCCTTGAAGTTCACGACGTCGACAATGTTCGCTTACGCGACAAGAGTTTGGAATAACAGCAGCATTACGGCCCTTCTCCAATAACAACTTTACATCACCAGCAGCAATAACTCAGCAACAAAATTCTTTTAAAGATTTCAACACAGCAAATGCGTTAACATTTTGCTCTTGCTTCAATTAACAACTCAGAATCGGCATTCATGATGTCGTCTCAGTAACTTTTAGATTCTAAGCAATTTGTGTGAGATGTTGTTAGAATATTAATTTGACTATGGTATTTAATTTTGAATCAGATTTCATGACATGTTGCCTGGTTTACAATTTTGTTCACAAATTTTAATGTTGCTATTAATTTGTGTCAAATCTTGGGTCGCTGATCTATTTTTTCTTTGAGTTGGAATATTAGTAAATTGTTTATTGCCTTTGTGTTCCGACTCTGGGTTAGATAAATGTTTTAGCTGAAGTTTTGCACCTTGAGTTGCTGGAATGATGCAGCAGAAAACATGGCCAACTATTTTGGAAACTTTCGAAAGGGAGCTGCCATCCTACCGACTGATCTGAAGTGAATAAGGGGAGGAACAAGTCAGTGCATTTTGAGTGTGAAATTGATATTTCTTCCTCAACATTGCAGTTCGCACCTCTAGCTCACCTCGTGAAATTTTCGGCGAGATTCCATGCTCTTAATCGTTTTTTAAATAAAAACTTTGAATATCATTTAATTGTTTAATTTTGCTAATAATTTTTAATTAACTTGTTAATTAACATGATTAATTAATTAATTGAATTTCAATAATTTAACTTTATTAATCAATTTCAATTAATTTAATTATTTGATTACAGTAATCGAATAATTTTAATGATTGATTTGGATTAATCTAATTAAATGATTCTTTGAACATTTGACTTTATCGGACCAAGAGTGAAGGATTTCAAAATTCAATTCACTTGTTGTTTTATTTCATCCCCATTTGATCAAATGTACCCCTCTTCCACAAAATATAATATTTTTTATTGCTTTTGTCTTGTTTATGCTTTAATACTTTAAAACCATTTTCAAAAATAATTCTCGATTAGTCGAGCCATTTTCCACCCTTGTAAGTCGAGTGCTTTCAAAGCCTCGTCATCAACCTTTGATCACTATACACAACATTTAGAGCTTACTCCTGGGCTTCCTTACAGTGAGACCTATTTGATCAATTATTTCTAGTTGGTCACTTAGAAGACTAGCCCACTTTGCTAGTGCACACGTTTAAAACTCAAATTCAAACCTTGATTCACATCAAACTTTTTCTTCAAATCAAATTAAAATACTTAATAAATACTCAAATACATTTTCAATAAAAGGATGAAAAAGAGAGAGCTCCAAGTCTTTGGTTCACTCTCCCGATTACTTGGGTCTGAGAAGTCTATCTTAAGCTTCGAGTAATCGTCATCCGATTAATACACTTTTATATCCAAGATCTTTCATAATATTAGATGAGAAAAGAAAGAGTCAAGTCTTTGGCTCATTCCAATTATTTAAAGTCCGAGAAGTCTTTCTTAAGCTTTGGGTAATCCTCATCCGATAAAACTTTAATCACTTCCTTTCGTTCAAAGCCTTCCAAACACAACCACTCTTGGGGGTGAAAAAAGAGAGAGCTCCAAGTCTTTGGTTCACTCTCCCGATTACTTGGGTCCGAGAAGTCTTTCTTAAGCTTCGAGTAATCGTCATCCGATTAACCTATTCAAACCATATCCAACTCTTTCACCATCGAGATGAAAAAGAGAGAGCTCCAAGTCTTTGGTTCACTCTCCCGATTACTTGGGTCCGAGAAGTCTTTCTTAAGCTTCAAGTAATCGTCATCCGATTAACTTATTCGAACCGTACTCAATTCCTTCATATTTGAGGATGAAAAGAGAGAGATTCAAGTCTTTGACTCACTCTTCTAATTACTTGGATCTGAGAAGTCTTTCTTAAGCTTCAAGTAATCGTCATCCGATTAACATACTCGAACTACATCCTATCCTTTCATATTTGAGGTTGAAAAAGAGAGAGCTCCAAGTATTTGTTTCACTCTCCCGAGTCCGAGAAAAACATAGGATTAGAATGGTGGTTGTGTAGTGGAATCCCTCGAGGAGTCTTTCTCATTGGGAGGAAACGAAAGCCTCACTTAGAGTTGATTCCCTTAAGGATGTTATTGTTGTGGTGAGTCTTTGACATGGCAATAATGTTTTTGAGCTTGAATCTATAACTACAAGGACCTTTTACCCATTTCTCATGGTGGTTGGTAGCGTTAATTCATGAGGGTCACTCCTTTTTGGGTTGATGCAAACGCCCCAATCAGATGAGATCCCTTGAACGTATCATTATTCTAACAATGATATTTTCAACCTCGACCTATGACTCTGAGGTCCCTTTAAGAAACCTTGGACTCGATGGTTGTGTAGTAGAGTCTCATGAGGAGTCTTTCTCGTGGGACGACACGAAAACCTCACCTAGAAGAGATTCTTTCAAAGGTATTATTATCGGATGAATCTTTGTCATGGTAATAATATCTTTGAAGAGATCCATGACTCTAGGAACCTACCCGTTTAGAGCCTACCTATGGGGTTCTGATAATCAGAGATATCCGATATTTACTTGTTGTTCTATATAACCTCAGATGTGATTGAGCCTGTGATCCTGAGCATTGCATTGCATTTGCATTGCATATCATTCTCTCATCTAGAAAATTCATCCATCCTTTGTCCATAATCCGCAGTTGATTTCCCGACGCACGTATTAGACTTGAAGTAGTACTGGAAGACCATGGAGCACTTGAAGTAGAATCAAGTTGAGCCGAGGAGAGACGTGAGCAACCTGAAAGGAAAGATGAAGCAACTGCTAGAAGTTATAACAATTGTGGGGAGAAGAAAGGAAAAGTTTCAAGAAGGTACCACAACTAGGAGTTTTACTCTCGTAGTTCATTCCACTCTGCAATCTGTAGTGAGTAGCCTGTTGTGTGTTGTTCCTCTTGGGTTTTATCCCTAACCAGTTCTTCCAAAGCCTCGGAATTAGAGGTCATAACCTATTCTGGATCGGAGAGGCAGTACGAAGTCTTAGTCGTGCCCTATTCTTGACCCTATTCCTATACCGTGTGGACAACGGCTATCATACCTGATTCAGTGTTCATTGGTCGCACCCACACCCCTCGGGCCAGCTCGTACTCCTCCTCCACTTAGATATGATCCTAATGCGCAGTGTGAATACCATAAAGGGGCAAGGGGAACTTTATTGAAGGATGTTGGTCATTCAAGAATAAAGTTCAAGAGCTGATTAACAATAAACGCCTAGTCTTCGAGGAAGACAACCCAGGGGTAGAATATGGGTATCACACTGGAACCATAGGGCATGCCGTTGAAGAGTGTGAAAGATTTCGAAACAAGTTGTAAAGATTGACCAGAAAGGAAGATCCTGGCGTAAATGGTTCAACTTAAAGGTCTGACAAAGAGAAAGTACATACCGGTCTTAGATACATTTAGCCAAACATTATATTCAACATAAATAACTTAAACATGATATCTGAATGTAAAGACAACATATCATTAAAGTAAAGGATACGATAAAACAATAATCAAAATAATACTAATAAAAACTTGTAAAGTCGAATAAAACGCGGGAACTTGAAGTGACGACAAAAATGCTTAATTAATGTCGGCATGCTTTTTGATCCAAAAGTATAAGAACAAAGAAAAAAACAGAATTGTGACAATCTCTCAATGCGAGCAATTGTCACTTTTAACGGTAATATATGCCTAAGACTAGAAAGGAAAAATAGCAGAGCTTCCGCACTATCTTGGATAACTCAAAACTATGAAAAATATAACTTATGTAGAGGTCCTCATCCAGAAAATCGTCTCCTGAACGTGTATGGGACATTGAGACAAAGTAGGAGAGTGGGAGAGAGAGTCCAAGCAGAAGTCATGTTTTTCTGTTACTGCATGATAATGGTGACCACCATTAGGCAAATGGAGAATGCCATTTGCTCAATAGTTTGTGAAACATAGGCATGACAAAACTCGAATAGTAAGTGGTTTCTAAGCTAGTGCTAGGGCGATAGGTACTAGACGTTAATACCAAGGATACCATCACAACACATATCCGCATTTCGCGGTCGGAAACTCCCTCCTTATGCAAACCAAATTGAAACATGCCATTATAACTCAACCTACATTCTTTGTTCTTTTTCACCTCTTTTCAATATAGCACAATCACATTAACCCTGTTATCCTCGCACACACACGGTAAGTAAATATGTTAGTGTCTAATGATCTCAATATAGGTTCATATTTCTTTCTTTTTCTTTTTTTCTTGATTATTTGAACTTAAAGAGTCTGTTTCGTTAGGCTAAGTTCTTGGGTGAGGACCACCTAACTAAGAGGGAGCATATCCTTTCATTTATTTTTCTTTTTCAATTCAATTTGATTCAACTCGGAGATCATACACATATTTGCATCGGTTCCTCACTTAGTGTGTGCATAAGGATAGTGTTGACTGCTAGTATGAACTACTTAGAGGTTACTTATAAAACTTATAGCTTAAGGTTTTGGCATAATGGTTACTGGCCGCAGGACACTGATGTGTTTGTCGAATAATAACTGCAAGTATACAGTCGTTCGTTTAGTTTTAAAAAGGTTGTCAAACCCACAGGGATTGATAATAAAACTAATGTTATATATCGTTGCAGTGCAAAGCTAAGGCTAATGATTAACATATTATGAACACGAAGAAAAGTACTAACTGCTAAAGGTTTGAAAATAATGACGAAACGAGTTCGGAATATGGATTCTGCGTGCCTAAGGAACTTGTAGAAATCGGGTTCTAATTACGACTGAACTCAATTCTTTAGAAAATACCGACTTAAAGACTCTGTCTCACACTCTCGCGCTATTGACAAGAACCACACTTCCCAACCACGGGATTTTGCTCTCGCTCGCCCGTTTCAATTAAAAAGTGTGTTTCAAAAGTCAATGTGATTCTGAGCGATGCCTAAAGTGCTCTTACTGTTTTTAGGATCGATTAGTTTCCACTATCCACTTCATTCCTCACACTCCCGCGCTATTGGCCTGAAATTTAGTTTATTCCTCACTCTCGTGTCGAAATAGCAAGTCATGTAATTTGGAAACTAAAACCGAAACTATCATATGATCATAAGTTTTCACCTAAATTTTTCTACTGAGTCACGTCAGTAACAATGGTCCTCATACACCGATCTCAATTAAATTTAGCCAGACATTATATTAACTATAGCTAACATGTTCATACTTAACAAATTTAAAGTTATCATGTTAAACAATAATTAAAAGCAATAACAAGTAAAAACAAGAAATAGTAAAAACATGAAATTAAAGTAAACGCGATTGAAATGAAAATGTCGGCAGGCTTGAAATTATGATCCAAAAGTACAATACAAAGGAAAACGAAAAATAGAAAAACAGTTGCGACAATCCCTTGGTGAGTTATTGCCGCTTTCACAACTAAATTTGTGCCTAAGAACTAATCGTAATTTCTGCAGCACTTCCGCACGTCTTTCATCACCTGGAATATGACCCAGAGGTCCTATATATAGAGAAAACTGGCCCTACAACTACCATGGGACGTGCATGAGAGTGGGGGGAAAAGAAGTTATCAAAAACTGCCTGGAACTACTGCTGTAGAAAAACTACTGTTGTGAACTAATGGGAATGCCATTAGGGAAATGGTGAATTCCATTGGCTTTTTCACTTAAATGACATGGCAAGCAAGGTGGTGGAGAACGCCATATCAGCGACAGAGGTAGAAATGCTTCTTTTGTTGCACTATTTGCTATCCACTCACTCCTTTTTCGGTTTTCTTCCGAATCCGTAACGGATGAACCTGATATCTGCAAAGCACAATAAAACAAAGTAAAATGCAATAAGACTCAATAAATATGGACAAATAATGCGTGCAATGAGCCTAAAAACATGATATGATTTCTCGTTATCAGTTACTCAAATCGTTATCACATAATTAGGGAATTTGGGGTGTTATGACGATATCAATGTTATTGAAATTTTCCCAAGTCTTCCTAACACAACCTAAAAACAAAAAACAACCTATACTTTTGAAGTGTCGTGCCATGAATCAGAATAAAAAAAATTCTGTTGGAGGTCAAATCTAAGGGAAGTTTAATAACAAGTGAAAAATATTCATGCAATAAGACTCGACATCACATGTTATGACTCGACCAAAGACACAAGCAGTTAAAAGAAACAACTTATTCTAAAAGAAAAAATAACTAGAAAGTGAGTAAATACAAAAAGTAAAGTGGGAAAATTTAAAATAACGCGATAAGTAAAGCGATAAAAAATCCTCCCCACACTTGAACCAAATATTATCCTCAATATTTTAGTACAAGGTAGAAAAAGAAGTGGTGAAACCTGGGTAGTCGGTCATCAGTGTCGACCTCGGTGTCGTCCAAAAATGCCTCTATTATGCACAGGGTGTGGCGCATCTACATGCTGCATGTACTCCATCATATCCGCCATCCCCATACATAGCTCATTCATCTGCTTGATAAGGTCCCCCATGTTACGCTCAGTCCACTCAACATAGTCATTATGCTGCTCCTAAATCTGGAGAGTGGTGGTTATCATCTCATTCTACTGTGTCTGCATGCTCCTAAGTAACAGGTCACGCTCAGCATCGACATCGTTCCAGTGTCTCAACTCAGATAGGACGTAGTCAAGAGAGGTCCTGATAGCTGTGTAACTGTAATCCTCACAAGGCTGATGTCTGGCTGAGGTACCTATAAAAGAATCAGCAAAACCCTGTGCAGTGTGTGAGTGTACGTCAGTCTCAAGTGCATCATGCTCCATACCATCAATCTCATCATCAGTGTCATTATCCACAATATCATTAATATTAACATTATCGCTAGGCTCTAGGGTATTCAGATCATATGTCCAGTCGTTCCTTACTCGCACATCAGTGTGCGTGGAACAAAGCAAAGTAACACCTCTGATGCCCCGGTTACTAACCATTAAATAACACCTTCCTTCTAGTTTACTCTTAACAAGATGCATGTTACGGCAGACATCCAAATCTAAAAGAGGCGTCTCAAGTGGCACAAGTGTGGCCAACTCTGTGCCTAGGTCCAAAGTGCGGGCTATGGCTGTAATTAGCCCTCCAATGCAAATGGGATTGTCGGCCCTAACACTAACAAACTGAAAGTGTGTGAGTAGGAAAGGTGTAGGGTTCCCCAATGTTCATGTTAGTGCGCAGTGTAAAAATAAAAGATCCTTAGAGTTCACTTTCCCGTTATTTTCTCGGCCGAAAATGGTGTTAGCTAATATGCAGTGTAAATACCGAATGGACGGGTTATGGATGGCGGTGGCCTTTAGGCCTTTCCAATTAGCAGTGGCCTCGCCAGTGATCTGTTGTCAAAAACCAAGTGCATCAGTTTGCCAATCACTATGTAAGGGATCTTCATAAGCAAAATCATCCCCATGATGGAACTGTAATAAACCAACAATCTAATCTTGGCTAAATGTGTAATCTCTGTTAAACATTCTAAATGAAACCGTGCCTATAGTGTGTGATGCACCCATAGGCGTGGCATACCTAAATGAACTAAGGAACTCGTAAGTGAGCCTAACCTCCATAGGGCTAGATAATAAGCAAAAGTAAGTCATTCCTAAGTTTTCTAACATCTAGTTCATACTACTTATTAAGCTTAAATCACATAGGGGAGAATTATCGGGATACCTTGTAGTTGTGATATCTTGTTTTCTGGTCATCACCCTCTATGCCTTCTCTAAAAGCGATACCCATGTAATATATCTATCTTCTAGGTCTCATGGCTCTTATTGGCATGGTGAATGGAAGAACTGAGGATTAAAGGAATGATTAGGAAATAGGGAAAGATGGAGAATGAGTAGGATAGTTTTTGGTTAGGAATAAGAGTAGGTTAAGAAAATTTAAGGTAATGGAATGAAGGTTGAATGTTGGAAGATAAAGAGATGAATTATTAGAGAGAAGAGTAAGAGATGGTGAGTATTGAATATGAGAGGTTTAAGAAAATGTGCCAAGGGAAGTTTAAAAATTTGAAATTGTTGTCTTACTGATATGGCGATCGGCATTAATCCAATGGCGAATTCCATTAGCTTTAAAATGTTACTATTTAAAAAGTAGTCTAATGGTGAACGCCATTAGCATGTTGGCGACCTCCATTTTCTTTAAATGCGCATAAAATTAATTTAGGCTTAAAAGTAATGATTTTAAGTGCTTTTCAGTTGTGCTAAGGCCAAAATTTGGTTAGGTAATTATAGTTTAGCATGTGGCCTTAATTGGAATAAGACATCATGATAAATAAATAAATAAAGATACATGAGAGAAAAATGAAAAATGAAAAATTACAGCGAAAAATTCAACTAAAAACTCAAAATGAAATAAAACAACAATGGAAATGGAAATTGCATTAAAACGAAAAAAAATTGTGGGTTGTCTCCCACACAGCGTTCCGTTTAATGTTAGAAGCTCGACAAATAATGTAAAAAATGACATGAAAATAAAGGAATCCTGATTGGAGAAACATGTAAAATTCCTAACTAGAAAATTGGGAAATATTTCTTCCCCCACATTAGACAAGGTAGTGTCCTCACTGTCTAAATGCATGGTAGGAAAAAAACATACGGTAACAACAAAGTAATATTAGCCACTACGATGTCTGATAATAGGCTCAAAAAATCATCTCATGGAGTAGATTTGTTGGAAAAGGTGATCGAATTGCTCATTAGACACGTCCGTAAAACCAAGGAAATCCATGCGCAGAGTTGTTAGCTCTCTTCTAAGGGTGGCAATTTCTGTCCTGAGGGCGTCAATTGCAGCAACGTGATCAATAGAAGGCTCGGCGTGACTATCAAATGTGAGTGAAGCAGCATCATAGAAAGTGTCATTACGATTCTCATAAGCTTGGGGGGTATCAGGTGGAGTGGGTGACTCACTTTGGCCCTCTAAATCATATAATAAAGTACTTTTGTTGTACACTGTAACACCCCACTCTACCTCGTACTCGTATTATAAAACATATACGGAATTATTTCATAAAAGTACATCAGAGTTCTCAAAACAAGTAGGATGTCAAACTAAGTCACTTCACTTTTTCATAATTAAACCAATGATATCTAGCTTTCAATTAAACAACGGAATAAATTCAATTGTCTAAACATAATTTCCACAACCGGTGGTTATACATCATTAATCCAACAAATAAAAGATACGTAACAATAAATCAAGAAAATAGCAAAATACAATGTAATCCCGTCATCCCATGTTACGTATCAAAGCGACTCCTAGGACTCGGTCAAATAGCAACACACTTCAAGCACTACTCAAGTACCTGGTCATCTGCACTCCCCAAGGAGCACATACGCAACAAATAGAAAAGGGGTGAGAACTACATTCAATAAATAAGCGGTGAAATACACATGCTAAGGAGTAGTTACACACCACACATATACTCATACACGTGCCACCTTAATCACTAGGCATCAATAGCCCATATTCAAATACAAATATGCAATGTGACTCACTGACTCGATACAATGCATGTGGTACCAACACAAATACATACGGTTCACCCTAGAACCCGATTCCTGTCGGAATCCGGATAAGTCGTATATGTTCCTCTGAACTACAACTTATCTCCACAACGACTTCCACGTGAAGTCCGGATGAAACTAGGCACCCGTCATGGATTCCCACCTAGCCATCTCCATAAGATACATGACATGAAATGCATGACAACACCATTATGCAAATATAATAACTCAAGCTTAATTCACGATCACCAATGATCCACACGATCCATCCGCTCACCGTAATCCTCTCAGGAATTACCACCATCGCACAAGACTGTCCACATTAGACAATCATGGCTCATACTCATCAAAACACACCCATAAGGGCAAACCCAGATAATTCCATATTCTCCCGATTTAATTCATTACTAACATTTCTTAAGTTCATTTTAGTTCTATTAATCCTACCCATCGAACGAAATTGCTTTCCAAGCAAAATCTGGACAGAAATCACAAAAATTGGGGAAAAGTCACCACAGGCTGCCCATACGCGTAACACCCTCCCCCATACGCGTATTGCTCTGCTGGCATACGCGTATGGACACTCCCTTACGCGTATTGGCAGAGGCTCACACCTCTCCCAGTTCCCTCAAGCAACCCCTTATGCGTATGACTACCCTTCATACGCGTATTGACCAGGCCCATACGCGTATCACCAGATGGTTGTGCTGGCACTGGGGGCAGGGCATATCTACTACATGTACAGTCCTTGGAAAGTCCCCCATACACGTATTGACACCTCTAATACGCGTATGACCAGTAGATCTGTCAAAAAAACTCGGTTTTCATCATCTCCACGAGTTTCTACTCAAGATTCATCATTCTATCTTCCCATTCATCCTAAAACTCAGATTTTAATCGATTCCAATGAATCCTATCTTCTATGCTTTCCAGATTCTACTTATTAGATCTAATTTTGAGTACAGTTAAACCCTCAATTCTCATACTAACATCTGTCATAATTTCACCATAGTGTTCATAACATTTCACACAAATTTTAGATCAGTTCTAGATTCGTTCATCCAACACCAGACTAGAAATATTCAGCAATGACAGTAATCACAAGAAACATCACAAAGTTACGAAATCAGGTCAATAAACAAGAACAACCAGAAATTCCTACGATTGAAAGGACCTCTGACTATCCTCTCATGTTAATTTACCCATATTGAAATTCATTCTCCCCCCTTACCTTGGATTGAAGCTTTTTTCTTTACAACAATGAAGAATTGGTTCTTTTTGCCCTAGCTCTCCTTTCTCTGTCTTTTTCCTTTTTTACGTGTTAACTGACTAATTCCTCCACTAACTCTCTCTTAACCCCTTAATCAGATTTTAATTATATTAGTCCAATTAATATTAATAATAATAATCATAACTACCATCCTATTAATATTATTATCAATAATAATTAAATAATAATATCAATAACTATAGTATTCTTATTATTGTTATTAAATGATTAGCATTATCATTATTATAGGTCCACCTCACCCCAACCAAGGCCACCTCTCACTCCTGCCATTAACCTCATACCCTTATCAAAGACATCACAACCAATATGCATACAATAAAGTACCAAAAGTGACTAAATATTTTAAATGGGGTGTTACAACTCTCCCCCACTTAAAATATTTTCGTTCTCAAAAATGTACTTGATGAGAACAATTCCGGATACGACTCTCGCATCTTGTTCTCCAATTCTCAGGTCACACTTCCTCCATCAGCTCCTCCCCAAGCTACTCTCACCAACGGGATATCTTTCCTTCTTAGTTGTTTTATCTTGCGGTTTTCGATCCTCAACGACATCGCCTCCACCGTAAGGTTATCTCGAACTTTACTTCATCTCTCTGAAGCACAT
This sequence comes from Lathyrus sativus, assembly GCA_963859935.3. Lineage (NCBI taxonomy): Eukaryota > Viridiplantae > Streptophyta > Magnoliopsida > Fabales > Fabaceae > Lathyrus > Lathyrus sativus. The sequence continues at coordinate 333,840,044 of OZ012741.1, forward strand.
GAGATGGATCAACAACATACTTCCGAAGTTGCGATACATGAAACACGTCATGAAAATTCGAAAGTTCGGGTGGCAACCGCTCCAACCCTCTGCAGAATATGATATGGTCCAATGAACTTAGGATCCAATTTCTTTGATTTCAGTGCGCGACTAAAACACCGGTCACCGGATTGACTCTAAGAAATACATGGTCACCCTTGCTGAATTCCAAGTCTTTCCTCGTATTATTATGCTAGCTTTTCTGCCTACTTTGGGCCATCTTCATTCTCTCCCTAATCATCTGGATTATCTCCGTGGCATGTTGCACAATCTCGGGTCCGAGTACCGTACTCTCGCCCGACTCATATCAACATAGAGGTGTCCTACACCTCCTACCATACAATGCTTCAAAAGGTGTCATTCCAATACTAGAATGATAATTGTTGTTGTAAGTAAATTCAATCAGCGGTAAGTGAGTATCCCAAGCGCCTCCCCGCTCGAGTATACAAGCTCTCAACAAATCTTCTAATGACTGGATAGTCCTCTCAGATTGACCATCGGTCTGTGATAAATTGAACTTAATTTCAAACTGGAACCCAAAGCTTCTTGCAAGCTTTTCCAAAATCCAGAAGTAAACCTCAGGTCTCTGTCAGATACAATGCTTGACGGAACCCCGTGTAACTTCACTATCCCTCTGATATAAATTTCGGCTAACTTCGTCAAAGGAAAACTGATATTCATCGGTATAAAATGTGCCGACTTCGTCAATCTATCCACAATTACCCAAACTGCGTCAAAACCTCCCGCTGTATTCGATAATCCAATCACAAAATCCATTGCAATATTATCCCATTTCCACTGTGGTATTTCCATCGGTTGCATCAAACCGGATGGTTTCTGGTGTTCCACCTTTGAATTTTGGCAAGTCAAACAAGCATACACAAACCGAGCTATGTCTTTCTTCATACCCGGCCACCAAAATAATTTCTTCAGGTCTTGATACATTTTCGTAGCTCCTGGATGAATACTCAAGTTACTCTTGTGACTTTCTTGCAAAATTACCTTTTTCAAATCAGGATTATCTGGCACACAAATTCTGTCTCTGAACTTCAACACACCAGAATCATCTACTTTAAAGTCTTCTTCCTTATCCGTTCTGCCTACGGTCATCAAGTCTACCAATTTCAAATCCAGTTTCTGTCCTTCTCTTATTTCACGAAGGAACTCATTATTCACTTTCAGTATCCCTAACATTACACTTTCCGAAGTTAACTCACAAACCATACTCAAGTCTCTAAACTGCTCAATCAAATCTAATTCTCTAATCATCAACGTCGACATATGTATCGTCTTCCGACTCAAAGCATCTTCCATGACGTTAGCTTTACCGGGATGGTAACTCAAGCTAAAGTCACAGTCTTTCAGAAATTCCAACCATTTCCGCCTCGTATTTAACTCCTTCTAGTCAAACAGATATTTTAAACTCATATGGTCACTGAACACTTCAAATCTCGACCCGTACAAATAATGTCTCCAAACCTTTAATGCAAAAACAACTGCAGCCAACTCAAGATCATGAGTAGGATAATTCCTTTCATGAATCCTCAATTGTCGTGAAGCGTAAGCCACAACCTTGCCATCTTTCATCAAAACACCGCCTAATCTCATTTTAGACGCATCGCAATATACCACAAAAGGATCATTCAGATTTGGTAATGTTAACACTGGTGCGGTAGTCAACCTTTTCTTCAGTTCTCGAAAACTTTCTTCACACAAAATATCGCATACAAATGCCTGGCCTTTTCTATTCAACTGGGTCAATGGAAGAGCCAAATTAGAAAACCTTTCGATGAACTTACGGTAATAGCCTGCCAAGCCTAAGAAACATTTAATCTTTGTCACTGACTTCAGAGCCTCCCACTGAAGCACAACACTCACTTTCGATGGATCCACTGCTATGCCTCCTCCAGAAATAACATGTCCAAGAAAACTCACTTCGCTCAACCAAAACTCACACTTCGAAAGTTTTGCAAATAATTTATTATCCTTTAAAACTTGCAACACAACCCTTAAATGCTCTACATAATGTGCTTCTGACTTGGAGTAAATCAAAATGTCATCAATGAAAACTACTACAAAGTGGTCCAAATAAGCATGGAAGATACGATTCATGTACTCCATGAACACACCCGGTGCATTAGACAAACCAAACAACATCACTGCATATTCATAATGCCCATATCGAGTTCTGAAATCTGTTTTCTGGATATCATCTTCTTTTACACGGATTTGATGATAGCCTGACCTCAAATCAATTTTACTGAACACACGAGCTCCCACGAGTTGATCCATCAGATCGTTCATTCTTGGAAGTGGATACTTATTCTTGATGGTTACTTTATTCAACTGGCGATAATCGATGCACAAGCGCATACTGCCATATTACTTCTTTACTAACAAACCTGGCACTCCCCATGGCGACACACTGGGTCTGATAAACTTTTTGTCTAATAATTCTCCCAACTGAGATTTCAACTCTGCCAATTTTGACGCTAACATCCTATATGGTGCCATAGATATAGGTTTGGTACCAGGGACAAGATCAATCATAAACTCTACTCCCCTCTCTGGAGGTAATTCTGCAACATCCTTTGGGAACACTTCAGAAAATTCTCTCACAACAGGTAATTCCTCAAGTGACGACTTACCTCCGTAGATAACGAAGCGAACACTGCAAATACTTTAGCTTCGTCTTCTACCAATATTCTCAACCCCTTAGTAGATATAACACTAGCCATTTCTTCTTCTTCGGGAGTCATGAATAACAACCTCTTCCTATAACAATTAATATAAACATAATTACTCTCGAGCCAATTCATCCCTAAAATAACATCCAGCTCGCTGAGCGGTAGACAAATCAAGTCCACTCCAAAATCCTTACCAAATATTGACACATGACAATTCAAACACACTAAAGATGTAGTGATTGATCTAATGGAAGGAGTAGCAATCACCATTCCTCTACTCAAAGTAAACAGCACAAGCCCCAGTCTCTTCACATAATCCATAGAAATAAACGAGTGAGTTACACTTGTATCAACAATAGCAATCAAAGGAGTGTTATGAATGTAACACATACCTCTGACCAAACGATCCTCGCTGGTAGGCTGAGCTCCCACCAATACGAACACCTTCCCACTGGTCTGAGACTTCTTCGATTTTTGACAGTGGGTACTAATATGACCTTGCTCACCACAGTTGTAACAGGTTGGTATGTTGGTTCTACAATCCGCCACCACATGACCTGGTTTTCCACACTTAAAACACTTCTTCACCTCATTCTGACATTCATTTGCATGGTGACTCACGCCACCACATCTGAAACACTTGAGAGGATTGGAAGGATTTCCTCCCCCACTTGGTTTCTTCCCAGCAACATCTTTCTGCTTTCCTTTATCAGCCGGAGCACGGTAAGGTGTATTCCCATGCCTCTGTTTGCCTCTTCTGTCACCTAGATTCTTATAGTGAGAAATTTTAGCTTTGTTGTCTTCATCATAGATTCTACACCTGTTCACCAGCTCAGGAAAGTACCTGATCTTCTGATAACCGGCACCCAGTTTGATTTCAGAATGCAGCCTGTTCTCAAACTTGATACACTTTGAACTCATAGCTGCATCAGTATTGTAATGAGGAAAATACTTTACCAGTTCGTCAAACTTAACTGCATACTCTGCCACTGTCATGTTCCCTTGTTTCAACTTAATGAATTCAATCTCTTTCTTTCCGCGAACATCTTCCAGAAAATGTTGTTCCATAAACTCTGCCCTGAACACTGTCCAATTAATGGGACCCTCACCAGCTTCCAATCTCTGGCGGGTGTTGTCCCACCAATCCTCAGCCTCACTTTCTAGCATATGGGTACCAAATTGTACCTTCTAATCCTCTGAGCGTCCCATGACTCTAAAGATCTTCTCAATATCCCTCATCCATTTCTGTGTTACATCTGGATCATGTCCCCCTTCGAACTTAGGTGGCTTGTTATTTTGGAACTTCTCCAAGTTACGAAACTCTCCGTTTCCAGCATTCCGATTGATATTCTGACCACTGTTATCCACTGCCTATGCAACAGCTTGTAACGCAGCAGACATCGCAACATCATTCCTGCCAGCCATACTGCTCAACATCCACAAAAACACAGGTTAGAAAAACACACGACTATAGACATCCTATAGTCAGACTCTACTATAACACTGGCCGGACGAACCGACCTGCTCTGATACCAATTGTAACACCCCACTCTACCCCGTATGCATATTATAAAACATACGGAATTATTTCATAAAAGTACATCAGAGTTCTCAAAACAAGTAGGATGTCACACTAAGTCACTTCACTTTTTCATAATTAAACCAATGATATCTAGATTTCAATTAAACAGCGGAATAAATTCAATTGTCTAAACATAATTTCCACAACCGGTGGTTATACATCATTAATCCAACAAATAAAAGATACGTAACAATAAATCAAGAAAAGAAGTGGTGAAATACACATGCTAAGGAGTAGTTACACACCACACATATACTCATACACGTACAACGCACATACACGTGCCACCTCAATCACTCGACATCAATAGCCCATATTGGAATAAATATATGCAATGTGACTCACTGACTCAACACAATGCATGTGGTACCAACACAAATACATACGGCTCACCCTAGAACCCGATTCCCGTCGGAATCCGGATAAGTCGTATATGTTCCTCTGAACTACAACTTATCTCCACAACGACTTCCACATGATGTCCGGATGAAACTAGGCACTCGTCATGGACTCCCACCTAGCCATCTCCACAAGACACGTGACATGAAATGCATGACAACACCATTATGCAAATATAATAAATCAAGCTTAATTCACGATCACCAATGATCCACACGAGCCATCCGCTCACTGTAATCCTCTCGGGAATTACCACCATCGCACAAGACTGTCCACATTCGAAAAGCATGGCTCATACTCATCAAAACACACCCATAAGGGCACACCTAGATAATTCCACATTCTCCCGATTTAATTCATTACTAACATTTCTTAAGTTCATTTTAGTTCTATTAATCCTACCGATCGAACGAAATTGCTTTCCAAGCAAAATCTGGACAGAAATCACAAACATTGGGGAAAAGTCACCCCAGGTTGCCCATACGCGTAACACCCTCCCCCATACGCGTATTGCTCTGCTGGCATACGCGTATGGACACTCCCTTACGCGTATTGGCAGAGGCTCACACCTCTCCTAGTTCCCTCAAGAAACCCCTTACGCGTATGACTAACCTTCATACGTGCATTGACCAGGCCCATACGCGTATCATACGCGTATCACCAGATGGTTGTGCTGGCACTGGGGGCAGGGCATGTCTGCTACGCGTACAGTCCTTGGGAAGTCCCCCATACGCATATTGACACCTCCAATACGCGTATGACCAGCAGATCTATCAAAAAAAACTCAGTTCTCATCATCTCCATGAGTTTCTACTCAAGATTCATCATTCTATCTCCCATTCATCCTAAAACTCAGATTTTAATCGATTCCAATGAATCATATCTTCTATTCTTTCAAGATTCTACTTATTAGATCTAATTTCGATTACTGTTAAACCCGCAATTCTCATATCTAACATCTGTCATAATTTCATCACAGTGTTCATAACTTTTCACACGAATTTTAGATCAGTTCTAGATTCGTTCATCCAACACCAGACCAGAAATATTCAGCAACGACAGTAATCACAAGAAACATCACAAAGTTACGAAATCAAGTCAATGAACAAGAACAAACAGAAATTCCTACGAGAGAAAGGACCTCTCACTACCCTCTCATGTTAATTTACCCATATTGAAATTCATTCTCCCCCTCTTACCTTGGATTGAAACTTTTTCCTTGACAACAATGGAGAATTGGTTCTTTTTTCCCTAGCTCTCATTTCTCTGCCTTTTTCCTTTTTTACGTGTTAACTGACTAATTCATCCACTAACTCTCTCTTAACCCCTTAATCAGATTTTAATTCTATTAATCCAATTAATAATAATAATAATAATAATAATAATAATAATAATAATAATAATAATAATAATAATAATCATAACTACCATCCTATTAATATGATTATCAATAATAATTAAATAATAATATCAATAGTTATAGTATTCTTATTATTGTTATTAAATGGTTAGCTTTATCATTATTATAGGTCCACCTCACCCCAACCAAGGTCACCTCTCACTCCTGCCATTAACCTCATACCCTTATCAAAGACATCATAACCAATATGCACACAATAAAGTACCAAAAGTGAATAAATAGTTTAAATGGGGTGTTACATACACATTAATCCTCTCATGGTTTTGTAGTGTGAAATTATACACCACTTGATTATCAATCAACAATTCAAACTCTTGTGGTCCTAAATTTCCTATAAGGTGTCGGTTAAAGCAGAAGTTAATATGCATGGGACGAATACCTCCTAAGGCGGTTAAGTGGTTAAGGGGGTATTAAGGCCAATGGCTGAGGAAATCATCATAACCAATCCTCCTATAAGGATAGGACCATGGGTGTCTCAGGAAATCCTGTTTAAATTTGCTAACATAAATGTTGCAGCATTCACTGGTCTAGATTGGAAAGCACAGAACATGATAAATAACGCATCTCTAGATACCGAGGTAATGTTTTCCTCTTTCCCATAGAGGGTCTGGGCTAGGATCTTATGGAAGTAGCGAATAGCTGGGTTATGGATGTTTTTAGAAAACATATAGTTCGGTTCAGGGTGATGGTTTCCGGCTATACTACCCCAAAAGAAGTCAACTTCAAGCTCTATGAAGACATCTTCCTGAGCTACAGTGAACACATCAGGGCCACTAGGAAATGCTAAAAGGTTAGCCATCTCATGGTGTGTGAAACAGTATTTGGTCCCAAACAGTCTGAATGTAGTTAGGCCTCTGTTGAATCCTAACCCTCTATTAGGATCATAGAAAAAGGAACTAAAAAACTCAAGGGTCAGCCTACGATATGTGTTAAACCTCATCCTCACAGCAAAGTTCTCTCATCCTACCTGACTGAGCAAGTACATCACACTATCTCTAATACCTAAGGTGGTCATAGTGGGTCCGTCAGGGTAAATAGATAATACCATCTCTCTCTGAGCTAGGACTTTGAAACATTGCCTCTGGGCTTTGTTCCTGAAAATAACCTTCATGTCGTCTACGGGCTGCATTCTCTATAGTTAGTATGAAAGTTAGCCTAAGCTATGTTAGCCTGATAGCAGACATTGAACAAGTTAGTAATGGTTATAACAATGAATGTACCACATAATAGTATTTGGAAAGAAGAAAATAAAAATAAAAATCTAAAACCTAAGATCGTGGGTTTCCTCCCATGCAGCGCTTCATTTAATGTCGGGAGCTCGACATCATTTGAGAAGAGACTATTCTTTTGAAAGAGCGGGCAACTCTTCTAGTTTGTAGCTTATGTAGAAGTATTTGTTTTCTACTCTATGGTAATGCTTAAGTTGTTGCCTGTTTACAACGAATGTCTCATTTGATTTACCTCGTATTTCTACGGCTCCATTTTGGAATACTTTTAAAACCTCAAAAGGGTCGGACCATCTAGAACGAAGTTTTCCTGTAAATAGTTTCAGTCGAGAGTTGAAAAGAAGGACTGGGTCACCCTTATTGAATTCTCACCTTGTTATACGTTTATCATGCCACTGTTTAGTTCTTTCTTTATAAATCTGGGAATTTTCATAGGCATCTAATCTAAGTTCTTCCAGTTCATGGATGTCTAAAATTCTTTTTTCTCCTACAACTGTATAATTTATATTAAGGGTCTTAATGGCCCAATAAGCTTTATGTTCTAATTCGACCGGCAGGTGACATGATTTTCCATGAACTAGCTTAAGTGGGGTGGTTCCTAACAGGGTTTTATAAGCTGTCCTATAGGCCCACAGAGACTCGTGAAGTTTTGTTGACCAATCTTTCCTAGAAGTAGCAATGGTTTTCTCTAATATTTTCTTAATTTCCCTATTGGAAATCTCAACTTGTCCACTCGTTCGAGGGTGGTAAGGTGTCACTACTCGGTGTCGGACTCCATATTTGAGCAACAGTCTCCCAAAGATATTTAAAATGAAATGGGAGTCGTTGTCACTAATGACGAGTCTCGGCACACCAAATCTGGGAAAGATAATATTCTTTAAAATTTTAATAACTACTCGTGTGTCATTTGTTGGAGAGGCTACGGCCTTAATCCATTTCGAAATGTAATCAACAGCTACAAGTATGTATTTGTTACCAAAAGAAGATGAGAAGGGGCTCATAAAGTCAATACCCCACACATTAAAGACTTCCACTTCTAAGATACCTTTTAGCGGCATCTCATCGCGTCTAGAGATATTTCTAATGATTTTGCACCGGTCACAATTTACAACCGCGGTATGGACATCTTTCCATAAGTTAGGCCAAAAGAGGTCGGATTGCAAGATCTTTACACAAGTATTGTATGTGCTTGCATGCCCTCCATAGGGTGCAGCATGGTAGCGGGATATGATGTTATTTACCTCCTCTTCAGGGACACATCAATGAAAGATACCATCGGCGCCTCTTTTGAAAAAATAGGTGCATCCCAGTAATAATGTTTTAAATCATGAAAGCATTTCTTCTTTAGTTGGTAAGTTAAATCTGGTGGAAGTTCTTCGGCCGCTAGGTAGTTGACAAAGTCGGCATACCATGGCACAATGGTTTTAGTATATACTGCTTCGACAACTTGATTAGTTTCTTCGTCATTATAAATTAGAAAGGATTCAGTTGTGTTACTTTCCAACTGAGCTACTGTTGATCACAGGGGAAATCATTGTTGATGGGTACTTGTTTGACTTTTATAGTATCATGTCTAGTGAGGTGATCAGCTACAATGTTTTTTGTTCCCTTTTTTTCTTTATTTTCTAAATCAAATTCCTGAAGTAGCAAGATCCATTTCAAGAGTTTGAGTTGGTGTCCTTTTTCTCAATAGATACCTAATTGAGGCATGGTCGGTGTAGACAATTATCTTAGCTTCTACTAGGTAGGAACGGAATTTATCTAACATGAAAATGATGGCTAAGAGTTTCTTTTCTATGGTGGCGTAATTCATTTGTGCTTCATCTAAAGTTCTACTTTCGTAATAAATCGCATGAAGCTTTTTGTCTTTGTGTTATCCTAAGACTGCAGATATGTCATAGTCACTAGTGTCACACATTATTTCGAAAGGTTTACTCCAATCAGGTGGTTGCATGATGGGTGCAATAATTAGAGAATTTTTCAACAGTTGGAATGCCTCTAAGCACTTTTCATCGAAGATGATTTCAGCATCTTTCGTTACCAGGCCAGTTAATGGTTTAGTTATTTTGAGAAATCTTTTATGAATTGTCGATAAAAACCGGGGTGTCTTAAGAAACTACGTATTTCTATAACAGTTTTTGGAGGTTGAAGGTTCTCTATCACTTCTATCTTAGCTTTATCGACCTCAATCCCCTTGTCGGACACTATGTGTCCAAGTACTATTCCTTGTCGAACCATGAAATGGAATTTTTCCCAATTAAGTACGAGATTAACTTTTACACATCTTTCAAGTACCATTTCTAGGTTCGTCAAACATCCTTCAAAACTCTGCCCACAAACAGAAAAATCATCCATAAATACCTTAATGACGTCGTCTAGAAAATTTGCAAAGATCATCATCATGCATCTTTGAAATGCTGCGAGAGCGTTACATAGTCCAAATGGCATTCTTCGATAGGCGAATGTACCATAGGGACAAGTGAAGGTAGTCTTTTCTTGGTCATCAGGATGAATAGGGATTTGGAAGAATCCTGAATAATCCTCTAAATAATAGAAATGAGAGTGTTTAACCAATCGCCCGAGCATCTGATCTATAAAAGGGTAAAGGGAAGTGATCTTTATGAGTGGCTTTATTCAATTTTCTATAGTCAATTCACATCCTCCATCCAATTACAACACATTTTGCTATAGCTTCGCCTTTTTCGTTATTGACAACTGTAACACCTCCTTTCTTTGGTACGACATACACTGGGCTGACCTAGTTACTATCGGATATCGGGTATATAATTTCTGCTATTAATAGCTTTTGTACCTCTTTCTTAACTATATCACTCGGGATGGGGTTAATCATTCTCTAGTATCCTCTAAAGTTTTTACAGTCTTTCTCCAACATAATGTGATGCATGCATATAGAGGGACTTATCCCTTTCAGATATGAGATGTTATAGCCTAGAGTTTTAGGGTATTTCCTTAAGACATATAATAGCTTCTCAGTTTCTATGTATCCTAAGTCTGCATTGGCTATTACAGGGTGTTCAAGATCTGTGTCGAGGAATTCATACCTTAGATTTTGGGTAGTGTTTTAAGTTCTACAGAAGGTTTCTTTGGGCAAGGCATAGGATTTGGAGTCAGTGCTAAACATTCCCTTAAACTATCATCTATGCATGGTTCACACCAATTATCATCTTCTATTATAGGAGGTGCTTGAATATTTAGTACTTCAGTACACTTAGATTGTTCCATCTCCATTTCTCTTACACATTCGTCGATGACATCTAGGGAATAACAGGAGTCGTTGATAGTTGGTGCCTTTAGGAATTGTGAAATAATAAATTCAACTTTCTTTTCACCAACCTCGAAGGTTAGCGTTCCTTTCTTCACGTCTACGATGGCGTCATCATTGGCCAAAAAGGGTCTTCCTAGTATGATGGGAATGTTGGAATCTTCCTAGAAATGACCTATGCGAACGGGAACATTCTCTAACATACCTACAAGAAATTTAACAGAATGGTCGGCTAGTTGGAGAGACATTCTTGTTGGACTTACTTCTCCTAGTTTTAGTTTTTCACATATAGAAATGGGCATTAAACTAACACTAGCTCCTAAGTCGCATAATGCTTTGTCTATGACACACATGGTATGGAAAAACTACCTGAATCTTTTAATTTCGGAGGCATGTTATTTTGAATTATAGCGTTACACTCTGTAGTAAGTGTAACAGTCTCATTATCCTCGAGCTTTTTCTTATTAGATAGGATCTCTTTAAGTAACTTAGCATATGAGGGCAGTTGCGTAATAGCTTCTGTGAAAGGTATAGTGATATTAAGTTGTTTACAAATCTCTATGAATTTCTTGAATTTCCCTTCATTTTTAGACGTAGCAAGTCTTTGAGGATAAGGGGTCAGTGGTTTGTATGGTGGTGGAGGCATATATAGTTTTTCTTTCTCTACGGCCTCTTCGTTTTTGTCATCATTCTCATTTGGATTATCTGATTGGTCATTCATGGTCACCTTTTCACTTTCTTTTCTAGAGTTCTAATACATAGATGGATTATAGATTCTAGGATCTAAAGGTCCATCTAATTTTGTCCCACTTTGCAATGTGATAACATTAGCATGACCTTTAGGATTAGGTTGTGGTTGGCCAGGAAATACTCTGGTTGTGGCTGTTGTTACTGATTGTTGTTGGGCTACTTGATAAATTTGAGTTTCTAACATTTGGTATGGGTAGCCATTACATCAAGCTTACTCTCCATTTTCTTCATTAGCTCACTCGTGTGGGCGTTTTGGTTGGTGAACTCTTCATTTTGTTGAGTTTGGGTTGCGATGAAGTTCTATAGTAATAGCTTAACATTTGACTTCCTAGGTGCTTGAGAAGCAGCGGGGGCTCCTTTATGATAGCCTGGAGGAACAGCTGGTGATGGGTTTGGAGCGAACAAAGCATTGTTGTTCTTATATGAAAAACTATGATGGTTCCTCTAACCAGGATTATAAGTGTTTGAGTACGGGTTTCCTTGGGCTTAGTTTATTTGGTTAGTAGGAATACTAGCCAAAAGATGACATTCGACATTATTGTGCCCAAGTTTTCTGCATAATTTGCAGTTGGGTGTCACAGCAACCACGGTGGCTGCTGGAGTTACGGTCAAAATCTCAATCTTTCGAGTAAGCGTATCCACTTTAGCACTGACACGGTCTAGGCTATTAATTTCGTACATTCCGCTTTTCATAGCAGGTTTCTCTGTAGGAGTTCACTTACCTCCCCATTGGAAATGGTTTGAGCCCTGTTTTCAATGAGTTGATAGGCGTCTTCATAAATTTGTCTATTAGAGTTTCGTCAGCTGCAGCGTTCAAGTTTAGCTTGGTGTTGTATAGAAGACCATTATAGAAGGTAGGTATAATTATCCATTGTTCAAGTCCATGATGCGGACAGAGCCTTAGCATGTCCTTGTATCTTTCCAAGCATCAAAAATGGATTCATTGTCTTTTTTCCTAAAATTGTTGATTTGGGCTCTTAGCATAGCAGTCTTGCTAGGTGGGAAGTATCGTTCTAAGAAGACTTTTTCATGTAATGATAAAGTTGGATGGTAGATACTGGAGCCAAGCTCTAGCTCTATCTCTTAAAGAGAAAGAAAAAAGCCTTAATCTTATGGCTTCATTACTAAAACCATTCGCTTTTACCGTGTCATCGTACTGCACAAACATTGATAAATGAAGGTTCAGGTCGTCTGTAGGACTCCCAAAAAGCTAGTTATGTTGAATGGCCTATAATAATGAAGGTTTCAGCTCAAAATCGTTTTGTTCGATGGAGGGGCAGCAATGCTATTGTGTGGTTTATCTTACGATGGAACAACATAGTCCTTAAGAGGAAGATTCGGTTGATTTTCAGCCATAGGTATTCTTAGTTATAGAAAAGGAATGTCAGGTTTAGAATGATTGTATTTTATCCGGAATTCGCTGATTCGGCATCTTAAATTAATGAAACGCTTGATATCATCAATTGGTTGCTCTAACTGTTCGCCTTGAGAGCGAGTGTTTGACATACAATCGACGAATAAAAAGGGAAATTTTGTTTCCTTAGTCTATATTGCGCAACAATGGAATTACAATATTGACTAAATTATTTCCCAGCAACAACACCAAAAACTTGATCGCGACCTTACGTGTCTATCAAATGATCTAACTGTAAGTATACAGTCTATCGCGTAGTTTAAAAAGATATCGAACTCACAAGGACTAATAATCAATTTACTGTTATCAATTGATATTGTGTAAAGCTAAGACTAGTGATTAAAAGGTTTGGACGGAAATAAAACGTAAATTGCTGAAGGTTTAGAAATATAATAATAAAGAGAGGCCGAAATATGGATTTCGTGTTCCTCAAAGACTCTATAAATTTTTAGGCATTAAATTATAGTTAAATTACGTTTTGTATAAAGTATCAGTTTAAAGACTCTATCTCACACTCTTGTGCTATTGACTAAAGCCACACTCCCTAATCATGAAATTTTGTTCTCACTCGCGCATTTTAATTAAGAAGCGTATTTTGAAAACTAATTAAATCCTAATCGATTCCTAAAGCGCTCGTGTTGTATTTAGGATCGATCCTCAGTTTCCACTATCCGGTTCAATTCTTAGACTCTCGCGCTATCGGCTCAAACCTTAATTTTATTTTCACTCTCGTGACAAAATATTAAGACTTAGAAACTAAAGCTAAAACATAATTTATTGTAGTTTCTCACCTAATTTCACTACCGAGTCCCGTCGACGACGACGGTCTTCATATACCAGTCTCATATATGTTTAGTCAGCCATTATATTGAACATAAATAACTTAAACATGGTATCTGAATGTAAAGACAACATAACATTAAAGTAAAGGATGCGATAAAACAATAATCAAAACAATACTAATAAAAATCTGTAAAGTCGAAATAAAACGCGGGAACTTGAAGTAACGATAAAATTGCATGATTAATGCTGGTAGACTTTTTAATCCAAGAGTACAAGAATAAAGAGAAAACAGAATTGCGACAATCTCTTAATGCCAACGATTGTCACTTTTAACGATAATACATGCCTAAAACTAGAAAGAAAAAATAGCAGAGCTGCCGCACTATCTTGGATAACTCAAAACTATGAAAAATATAACTTATGTAAAGGTCCTCAGCCAGAAAACCGTCCCCTGAACGTGTATGGGACGTTGAGACAAAGTAGGAGAGAGATAGTCCAAGCTGAAATCACGTTTTTTTGTTACTGCATGATAATGACAAACACAATTTGCTCAATTAGTAAGTGACGTGGACTGGGTACATGGAGAACGCCATTAGGGCCATGGCGAACGCCATGTACCAGAAGTGTGATATTTCTGCACTTTCTTCTACTCGTCAGCTCTTTTTCAGTTTCTTCACGCAATCGCTCCATACTTTATTAAAACGTGAAATGCAAATAGAATATGACATAAAATCGATAAAACATAATAAAATGACATCAAATAACACGCGAATTGAGTCTAAAACATGATACTTTTTCACGTTATCACTGAGCCTGCTCCTCCTCTTGCATATCCTAATGAGTTGGTTTTAGCAGATCTCTTGGAGCAGTCTGCACCAAGTACAGATGTGACCCCATGAAGAACCATGTGATGTACCCCTCGACGTAGCTCTAGTCATTTGGTGTTATGGTAGCCCGTGCCTCCTTCGGTACCATATGACTCTCATAATCAACAAACATCTCCTCTATCTGTCTACAAGACAAAGCTGGAGGAGCATAGACAGCAGGGTGTCTGGGAATGGTCTGGATATATCCAAACTTCCGTATGATGCGCTCGTGAAGATAAGGAGTAGTAATACACAATCTGCAGGCCAACCATCTGGAGTATAGCATTGTCTCGTCAAATAACTGTGTCTGACGGTGATCCCCGTAGCTATTGAAGTGCATGTCCTCAGCAACCAAATGGTCAAGATAGACTTTGAAAGGCTCGACCACTTAGTTCCCTATGAGCGAGATAACAAAAGCACAGGCACACAACATATCCTCAGTGTACTCATCCACACTCGTTCAGCCAGCGATGTGCGGGAAGTGGTGGAGGATCCAAGCCTGGAATAAAAATTATTAAAAAAAACATTCAAGGATAAAAAATTATCGTCAATGATTTCGCAAATATGAAATGAAAATGACAAAAAACATTCAAGAATTAAGAAATATTACCGCCAGTAGTGTCACGCTGCCAATGACCTGCTTCGTCTTCCACCGACATCTCTCTCTCACCTTCGAATAAAGATAGAGCAGGCAAGTCGCCCCCAGTTGTACTCACGGATCTGAATGAGATCCAAGAAGTACCAGAGGTATGAAACATCAGTATAAGTAGCACTCGTGTCCACAAAAATGCAAGTGTCAACCAAAAAATAAGTATCCCCTCAAAGCATGAGCCTTGTGTACCACCACCTACTCACCATCACCATGAGTCTGTTGTGCCCTAAGGATCTCATCATCATAGGTCTTCCTCAGGAACTCAAATATAGCATGAGCACCCCTGGTCCTATCCACCTCCTTCATCGCCTTCTCCGGATCAGCCCCCAGATGCTCTATCATCATCTTGATTGTCACGTCTTTGATCATCCTTCCATGATCGAGGAATCTCCCCCTGATCGAAAGAAGTAACAAAAACGAAACAACGTCCAGTGTGATAGACATCTTATCATGCGAGAGAGGAAATGAAGAAGTCTAAGAATGTCATTTCTCCACGAATGCATTAAGCATCCCGTGGTTGACCAGAGTATAACTAGTCATGCATAGGTCCTTCAGGCCAGATAAGGATAAAACTGTCTAAAACCAATCCTCATTCGGCTTAGGCAAACCATAAATCTTCCTCCATGGTTAAGAAACTTGCGTGGATGACTCTCTTAAAATTATCTAGAAATAATCAATGCCAGTAATAATCAAAGTCAGAAATAATTGATGTCAGTAGTTAAAATTAACGCATAAAAAACTTAAAAATCCAACTAATGTTACCTCTCTGTCCCAAATATATCTGGAAGTATGGTCTAGATACAAAAGAAGTAAGGACAAATCATATGGACATCCTTTAAAACCCTCTGTCTTGGCATCCACAGCAACCTCACCCTTCGGAGGTGGCACTGGATCAACAGTGGGAGGTGGCACTAGATCAGCAGTGGGATGTGGGTCTGGAACAACAGCATCATCCATAGAAGGTGGCACTGGTGAATTTTGACGCCTGCAGGAGGATGGTGGAAGTGACGCGTTAGATGGTGAATCTCATCTCCTACGGGAAGAAGAAGAAGAATGTGGGGTGGCCTGAGGTGAAACACGATCCCCAAGAGTAGACGGTGCCTCAGAAGTCGACGCCTCTGCCTGACTAGAGTTACCTGGAACCTCCGGAACCTACTGGCTCCGCTTCCGCCGAACGGATGCGTGCTGAGCAACCCTGCCATGTCTCAGTCTGTCAACTTTGTCAGCTATTATGCTTGCAAGGTAAAGTAAGGCATGTCATTAGTGCACAGAAACAACACACACCAATAAGAAAATTTTTATTAAAAAAACATACTGCATGAAGTTCTTAAGATGAATCTCCAGAAATACCATAAAACTATAACGTTGAACAATTTCAGAGATGCATCTCAGGAAACACCATAAAACTATAATGTTGAACAATTCTGGAGATGTATTTCTGGAATTTTCAAAAGTATATAAAACGTTGAATAATTTTGGAGATGCATCTCCAGAATGTTCTGCAAAATAGAGGTCACATCAATGGCGAGTGTACCTCATTCAAGTTGAAAAAAACATTATTTGATCGTCATTTTTAGCCAACAAAAAAGTTATAAACTATGTCTAAACTATGTTACATGCGATTCCTGCACAGTTCTAACCCTAATCATTTATTACTACTCGTTTATGCTAAAACTCTAATATTTACCGAAAACTCAAAAAGTTTACTTGAAATTTATGGTTTTGATGTTATTGAATGATGTTATAGATGATGTTTGATGTTTCCTTGAGTTCTTTTGAGCTTTACTTGATGAAAATTGATTTGGTGAAGTTGAAGCATATTGAGAAGGAGAAGAGTTGAGTTTGAGTTTGAAGGAATGTGTGAAATGAGGAAGGAGAAGAGTCTGGCGCGACTTATAATCCAAAATGTTATGGAGATATATCTCTGAAATATTTCAACGTTTACTTAAGTTTGTGTGCGTCCTAAGATATATCTCCATAATAAGGGAGCATTTTTGAAATTTCATATGGTACGTTAGAAGTATATAAAGTGCCATAAAAAATTCTTTTAAAAAAATTAATTGATTGTTAATGGACTAATGGATTATTTTGATCCATCCACTGACAATTCAATTCATATTCATTAAATCCATCTATTTCACCACTCCTAATTAAAATTGGAGTCTTAACATCACTTAGTTTAACAAATACATCCTCGATTTGTTCCGTTCAATTTCTTCATTTAATGTAAGGTTCGCTTCAGAGAGAACCGCATAGTGAGCCTCCTTCCGAAGTGTTGAAATGTGTTATTGTTGAACCTTTGAAATAAATCTTCAATCCACATTGTGATTTTTCTACTGTTGAGTTTACATAAACAGAATACATGAGATATAAAGACCTAAGGTGTAATTAAATAAAAACTTGATAAAGAGAGTATGATTAGAATAACAGAATAAGGTGAAGACTGAATTGGATCTAAAATGAAACTCCAACTGCACCCTTGTCCATTTCAATGATTTATAGAGTAGATGTTGATGGTTCAATTGCTGTAATTCTCGAAACTAGATTCCCAATAGCCGAGAAAAGAACACATTCACGCAATCAAAATGTCATCAACAGTTCTGATGGTTCAATAAAATATAAATTCTAATTTTTGTTTTATAATTTAAATTAAAAAGCTTATATTCAAATTGTCAGATTTTAATCGAACAGTTATTAATACTTCAAATGCATGATTGCAAGTAATTTCAATTGCAGTGAATAACTGTAAGTCTCTCTATAAGAACTCGAGCCCGGTTGGAATCACACATTTTTACTAAATATGGTTCAAAATACCTTTTCTTAATTGATATTACATCTGTCCCAAAATATAAGAACTTGCTGAGTTATTTTTCCTTTTTTATAAGACTCTCATCATATTTCAAAATGCATTAGTTATTTCTTTATCCACATACTCCTAGTTAAGTTGATTATGAAGATATCAAATGTATTACGATATTACAATACTTAGAATATTTCACATTGTTATTCAAAAATAAACTATGACATCAAGCTAGAGGTCAATTGCTATTCAAATCCAATGTTACAATTTTCACATTGTATTACGATTAATGATCAAGTTCATATCATATTATTGGAGACCAACATGACATCAAGCTGTAACTCTAATGTTTTTTAAGAAAATTCTTAAACCAATGGGCAGAGAGCTTATGGTGTCTTTTAAGATTATCTTTGTAATCAACAAAGTTAATTCCAAAACGCATGGTGTATCCGGCAATCCATTCAAAGTTGTCCAAAAGTGACCATGCGAAATATCCTTGTACTTTCACGCCATGCCTTCACACATAAAAGTAAGAGTTAATAGTAGACAAGGTCATTCAATATGAAATGAGTAGAGAGATGGTTCTACTACTTACTTGATTGCAGATGAAATATAATAAAGATGACGATAAAAGTAATCAATTCTATAAGTATCCATGAGCGCCTCTTCAAGTGGTAGCGTTGGATCATTCAACTCGTCCATACCATTTTCTGTTATGTATATCAAAGGATTGTTATACTTTGTCTTTGTGTACAGTAGTAGCTCTTGAATCCCCCTTGGATAAACAAATAGCCAAGGTGAAGCAGCCTGGACACAAATGTTGTTTCTTAGTTATTTGTAAAACAAACAAATCATATAGACAAATTATCTGATTGTATAAATGTCAATACGCGGGCATGCGCACACATTCATATCTCAGATGCAACGATATAACTGAAATAGAGTCTTACTCACCTGTGGTCCAATTGGTATCCCATTTCGCGCAGCTGTCATAAGGCATAGCAGAAACATTTTACATCAAAGAAAGGAATTATCTTCTTTTCATTGAAAAAATCAAACGAAAGTATCACAAACTGTATATATAATGTATAATTCTTCATGAGTTGTGAACAAGGTATTCCTACTTGTTAAATTGACGTGAGTATCCTTGAAATACGTTGATTTGCTTGTGTCGTTATTTGAACGTGGTATATTGGCCGCATAATTTGAGGTGTAGTAATTGATTCCGATAAAATCAAATGAGCCGGTAAGTATCTTGGATTGCTCTTGAGTGAACTTTGGTAACCGATTTCCCACAAAAGACACCATGCTTAGTGGATACCCTCCTGTTGTCATTGGCTGCATAAACCTACAAACAAACCCCTTAAGAAGCTTGAAGCATAACATAAACAGTATTACGGAAAATATGAACAAATGCAGTATTACGGTTGCACGGTTAAGGAAAAGTTGATAGGAAATAGCCATTACCATCCAAACATGAAATCAAGAGCACGTTGAGCAGCTTGATGATCTAATGTGTCATTTGAGAACGGCAAAAACCAGTGACAGTTTAAGGTGATGCCTATTGAACCGTTTTGAGAAGCCTGCTTCCATTATTTGGAGTTAGATGATTTTATGGACAATCACAACAAAATTTCAATTTACGGCTGTATACCTGATAATTGGTTCTATAAATTTTGACAGCAGCTGCATGAGCAAGGAGTTGGTTGTGTGAGGCCATGTAGGGCTCTGTACCCATACTGTAAGAGTGTGGCTCATTAAGAGTAATCCAATGCTTCACTCTATCTCCAAATTCCTTGAAGCATACCTCTGCATAGTCCTGAAAATCATTTCTGCAGAAAGAGATTCAACAACAAAAACATGAACAATCAAACCTTAATACTACGAGAGGTGGATTACATCAATCAAGTGATGTCATAATGCTCTAACATGGAATATGCATATAGAAATTTGTTCCGCGAAACTTACATAATATTGGGGCTCAAGAAACCTTCGTACTCGTCTTGTAAGGCTTGGGGAAGATCCCAATGAAAAAGGGTTACAAATGGTACTAGACCTGCATCAATCAATAATATGATATACTAATATAGTATTCCCTCCTAAAGTAGCATGGTTTATGCATTACCGTTATCGAGTAGCTCATTTATCAGGTTGTTGTAATATTTGATTCCTTCTCGGTTGATACCCGCACTTACTTTTCCTTCTGCATAGTTGTTAGAGTTGTTAGTGTAAATGAAAGATTCAACCATATGAAACTGTTTAAGGATTTGACTAAATTCAACATTTGTTATTACTTGGCAATATCCTTGGCCAAGAGATGGAGAATCTGTATGCATCTGTGTTCATATACTTCATGATTGCAACATCATCCTATTAACATGTAAAAATGGTAAGCACATGAACTAGACACAAAATTATGATTTTGGTCTCTCAAAACTAAAACTTGTCAAAAGTTAAATAGAGATTAAACTTAAAAGATCCGTTGTTTTATAGATTTAAAAATATATTTAACAAAAAAGTTTATAGATTTAATTGATATGCATTAACAATGTAAAAATTTTTACGTTAAATTCATTTTATTTATTTACCCTCAAATTTCAATGAATTGGATGCACCAGCAGTACCTTATAACGATGATACTGATCAACAGCTACATCTCCATTGCTTCTATCCAATATTTTTTCTGTAAACAATTACACCAATTACTTAATTACAAAATCAGACTATTGCCAATAGCATTACTGTTATCAAATTAATAAATAGTCATGTTACTTTTAATGATAAAATAATTTTTTTATTAAAATATTGTTATTAGTAGTAGTTAATAAAATAAGTAGATAAATTAAAATATAATAAATATTGTTTTGACAAAGTGTATCTCAAAAAAGACTTTTCCCTTTCACAAAGTGACAAATAGAACATGTGCAGTTTATTTCCCCAAAAAAACCTAATATTTCCAGGTTTGGTGACAAAAGAGGAGTTCCATCATGTATAATTGGTTCAGATCAGAAAAATATTTTATTGTTGTTTGGCTTTTACCCTTTTAGTTTTCACATATTGCTTTGATGCACACTCTTTTTAGTGACCACCCACTCTTTTTTTTTTCTTTTTTTTTCTTTTTTTTTCTTTTAGATATCCACCACTCATGAATTATAGAAGGCAATCTATATTTTTTTTAAGTATAAATCGAATATTTTTCAGCGCAACTGCAAAAATTCCTTTTAATCGAGGAGAATTACAATGAATACGACAAAGCTTTTATTTAAGAATATATATATATATATATATATATATATATATATATATATATATATATATATATATATATATATATATATATATATATATATATATATATATATATATATATATATATATATATATATATATATATATATATATATATATATATATATATATATATATATATATATATATATAAACTTAATATTTAATTTTGGTATAATATTTTTCCTTTAATTATAGCTTTCATTTAAGTAATTGTATTTACTATTTTATTCTTTTAAAATACTATTTTAATAGTTAATTAACAAAATTGGTTAAATTCAATTGGATGAAGACCAATTACATAGCAACAATTTCACCAATAGGAACAGTATCAAGTTTTACAAAAGAATATTATTTTGATCTTATATGTCAATTATTTATTTAATTTTAAATTAAAACAATGCAGATAAGTAATATATATATATATATATATATATATATATATATATATATATATATATATATATATATATATATATATATATATATATATATATATATGAAGCATGGGTATTTTTAAAATGGTGAAGTATCGGTATCAGATACATGTACCGTACTCGTAGTACTTCATTTTTTCTCATTATTCGATTTCGAGTGAAATTTGTAATTTTTTTAAATATCAATATAATATATTTATGTATTTTCATTTCTTTGTTACTATATCTTAACTTTATTTTTTATTTTTTATTTTTATTTTTATAGTAATTTTTTTGTTATGTACCCAACAATTTAATTTTTTAACTTTTATTTTTTATTAACGTACATCTTAATTTTTTTTTAAAATACCGTATCTCGTACTAGTACCGTTATCTGCACCGGATACTGGTATATATATATATATATATATGGTATATATATATATATATATATATATATATATATATATATATATATATATATATATATATATATATATATATATATATATATATATATATATATATATATATATATATATATATATATATATATATATATATATATATATATATATATATATATATAAAAGAAAAATAAGGATTAGAAAAATGAGACTCGGCCAATTCCCTTTCAATGAAACAAAAACTTAAAGAAAGATAAATTTAATCTATTCTTTATAAAATCTGCTTTCAAACACAAGGCCAAACAGACACGTTTGTGTCTGTTTTTCTACTAGTCAATATAAACTAATTTAATATCCCATTCCTTTGTCTAAGTGCCCTGTTTTTATAAAAAAGATAATTGCATTTTGTTTTAGTATTCTAAGTACAAAATAATATTACCTGTTGTTTATAATAAAAAAAAATTTATAACAATTATTGATGATAAATAAATAACTGAAATGAGATGAATAGTACTCCATAGTTAAATGTACTATGAAAAAATAATAAATAGTTTTGTTAAAAGTAATAAATTTAATAGTTTTTTTATAGAAAAGAGTTAGTAAATAATAACTACTACACAAATGTCTTTATTAAGAAAACTAATACGAAAAATGTCAGGTCAAAAATCATTAATCAATAACTAAAAGAGAACATGTAAATGAGGTACATTTTATTTTCATTGAGTTATTAAACAAATTGAGATTACGATTGTGCTAACCATCTCAGGTCCCTAAAATTGAGATTATGATTGTGCTAACCTCTATCTCAGGTCCCTAAAGACGCGTTTTAAAAAATTAAAAAGTTATGTTGTAAAAATCAATTTCCATGACTTTTAAGAAATTGAACATATATAATGCTTCTAAAATAACATTTTTTATATTTAATTTCTTAATATGTGTCATTTCATGAGATAATTAAGGATAGAAAGTAGTAGAGCTTCATATAAAAATTACATAAAAAACAAAGGAACATACCTGGATATTTATGAGTAAAGTTATCCCATGTACTTTGTCCTCTACCCCCTTCATTTGCAGCACCTTCATACTACAAAATCATACCTTAAAATAAATAACCTCTAATTCTTAACCTTCATTAGCCTTTATGATGATCTTACAAAACGTACCTGATAGGAAGAGGAAGCAGTTCCAAAAATGAAACCTGCCGGAAAACTGCTCCGATTTAGAGATGTCCGGTCAACAAGTGTAGTAGGAGTAACAGCCGCCGCCATTGTAATAAGAGTCAAGACACCAAGGTTGAAGAGATTTAGATAGCCATTGAATGCCATGCCCTTATCAAATTCTGATTCTGTTCAATTACAGTTGTTGCTGAGAATGAATATGGAACTTGATTGTTGTGTGTGTGAAAGCCAGGACTTTATATAAGAAAAGACAAGACATGTGAGAGAGATGAAAATTTTAGTATATCCTAATGGCCACTAATTTGGAGTATGTTAGCTTTTTCAAAAGAGTAAAATATTCTATCCAGTTTAGTACATACCAAATGTAAGATTAATACAATATATTAAAAAGATTTTAAAATGATTTTTAAATTTGAAAAAATGTCATTTATATTTTTATCTGGTTGTACGTATATGCAGAAAGATTAAGTTGTAATAACAAAATCTACACATAAAGACACAAACCTGATAAACATCTTAGAATACTAAGAATGTAGAAGATCAGACTGATACACTCTTACAAATTTAGAGAGCAAGTTGTTATAAAATATATAATTTCCTCTATATTCTCCGGAAGTCTCGTTGTAAATAAAAAAATTAAAATTAAAATTATATGTGAAAATGAGAATATGTTTGGAAGGACATGACTGCAATTTACCGTTTACATTTGGCATTAAATAATTTATATATATAACAGATCAAAGTAAAACATTATTTAAGATTTATAACTTACCTTGTTACATTAATACTAGATTAGTACAAATCAAGTAGGTTCAAAGTATATAACTTAACTCAGATATGTAGGTCCAAAGTATTAATACTAGATTAGTACAAAATATCATTAAAAAAAAATTTCAAATTATAAATACAAATGGTAAAAGAGTGAATACTAAATCTGAATTCTTTTATTAACAACTCTTTTATTTAAAAAAATAATAATTTATATAAGAGTGAATTTCATATCACTTCTAATCTGAAATTCATTGTTGGTATTTGAAGAAATAATGATAATTTAAAATGTAGTTGGATAGTGTAAAAAATTCTGGTAGATAATTGAAAGATAGTAGCAAGTAGTGTGAGAGCTAGTTCTGTAATATGGAAAAAGAGGCAACACATAAGTAATCGATTTATTGTAGAAGGAGAATAATAGTATGATGAAGCCTCCAATGTTATTGACATAGGACCTTAAAGGCTTAAATACAATTACACATATGTTTGTCTATTTATAGGTGCTTGAGGATGTTTCTAGAATAGAACTATTTAGACTTTTGTTTGTCTTTTCTATGTTACATTGACACAGAACTTTCTAGGCAATAAGTTAATCTAAGAATTATTGGAACAATCTAAAAACATGTAGAAACTTTAAACTAGTTTAGTTTTCTCTAAACTTTGTCATTTATTTTTACTAGAATTTTTATCTAAACTTTGTCCTTTATTTTTACTAGAATGTTATAGAAATGTGCATCAATTTCAACACTCCTCTTGATGCATATTTCAGTAACTCCAAGTTTAGTTCATATTTGTTCAAATGTGAATTTGTGAAACTATCTTCTCCTACATTGATACTTTTATGTAATGTATTTTATTTTGAAAAGCATTATCTTCACCATGATTCAATTTTGTCACACTACTTGTCACAATGATTATTATTAAACTCTTTCTCATCATTGTTGAAGGCTTTTGACGATAATCATTCTCGCTCCTTAGTTGCGCTTGTGATCTTCCTTGTTTGTCTTGTTAAAGACTTATAACAAGATCACTTTTGTTGTCAAGTTGCATGTGAATCTCCTTGTCGATCTTATTGAATATTTCTGACAAGGATCACTCTTGCTTCTTAGTTGCTTATGAGTCTCCTTGCCATTCTTGTAGAAGAATTTTGACAGAGACTCATTCTTGCTCTATTAGTTGCATTTGTCTTCCTAGGCTTGTATTCAAGTTGAGCCTCAGAGGTCACGAGTCTCAGTTTTTTTTATTGCCTACACTTGTGCTCTATCAAAACTCGAGCCTTATTTGTCATAGTTTACGATATTAGTTGGACTTAAAATTAAGAGGGTCGTACTGTTAGGCTACCTGAACTCCTCTCTCTCTCTCTCTCTCTCTCTCTCTCTCTCTCTCTCATTTTTAATTTTGGATTTGAACTCAAACAGAGTCGGACCGTGTAGCTACCAGTACTCCTTTGTGTTTGAGTCAGAGATCTCATTTTCTAGTTTTAATAAAATAGTTGGTGACAAGAAATAGTTTGCTATGCTCAGTGAATGACCGAACGTAGTTCTGATACCACTGTTGGTATTTGAGGGAATAATGATAGTTTAGAATGTAGCTAGATAGTGTAAAAAAAACTCTGGTAGATAGCTGAAAGATAGTAGCAAATAGTGTGAGAGCTAGTTTAGTAACACGGAACAAGAGGCAACACATAAGTAATCAATTTATTGTAGGAGGAGAATAATATTATGATGAAGCCTCCAATGTTATTGACATTGAACTTTAAAGGTTTGAATACAATTACACATATGCTTGTCTATTTATAGGTGCTTAAGGATGTTTCTAGAATAAAACTATCTAGATTTTTGTTTGTCTTTTCTATATTACATTGACATAGAACTTTCTAGACAATAAGTTAATCTAAAAATTATTGGAACAATCTAGAAACATATAGAAACTTTAGAGTAGTTTAGTTTTCTCTAAACTTTGTCATTTATTTTTACTAGAATGTTCTAGAAATGTGCATCAATTTCAACATTCATTAAAACAGATAACTTTTCCTTGTGTTGAAAATATACAAGTCCTAAGATTTTTTAAGGAAATTCTTGAACCAATGCGCCGAGAATTTTGGATATCTTTTCAAGCCGTTATTAAAATCCACAAAGGCGAGTCCGAATCGCACCGTGTAGCCAGAGTCCCATTCCATGTTATCCAACAATGACCATGTAAATTATTCCTTTACATTCACAGCATCCCTTCTATGCATAAAGGCCAATAAAGCAGAAGAATTAATCCAAAAAATAAAATAAAAAAATAAAACAAAGAAAGAAAGTAAGTATGCAACCCCATACGAGTTTTCTACATATTCATTTTTACACTTAAGAAGACAAATAACCACCTTCCTATTTTGCCTCTCCCTTTTTGTCAATAACAGATAAATGTAAAAAGAAAGGCTTGAAAACATGGATAGGAATAAAACTACTATAAATAGCATGGATATGATTAAAACTACTTTGAATTAATATGTATAAGACCTACAAATAAATAACTAGGAGCTGGGAGACCAATCTCATAAGCATTACTTACTTGATTGCGGTTTGAAGATAATAAAGATGACGATAAAAGTAATCAATCCTGTAAGTATCTATTGTTAGAACACATATTGGTTCTTAATATATCTCAATGTTTTGATGATAACATTAATGAAATTTTGTATAAGAAAATATATACTCTAATTTTGTTCAAGTGTTTTTGTTTCAGATATCAAGTAAATATTCATATGAAGACAAAAAGAATTCCTCTGAACATTATTTAACGCAAGACTCTGAGCGTAGGAAGTCCAGCTACAGAAGACTCTGAAGCGCAGCACAGAAGACTCTGAAGCGCAAGCTGCAAAAGACTCTGAGCGCAGAGTATAAAGATTCAGTATTCAGAAGACTCTAAGAGAACTAAACGCTGCAAGTACAGAGGCTCTAAGAATCAAGTCAACTTTGATCAAACATTCACACTAAGCACTTTGCTGCAAAACTCTCGATAGAGTGACTCTGATAAAGAAGAACAAGGAACATCATCAGAGGATCTAATGCAAGATTATTTTTCACATATGTTCATTTGAAAAGACATTGTTCAAGAAAGATACGTTGTTGAATGTCTACCAACGGTACTATTTCTCATTCGTGCGTGACACAAGAATTCAGGCAAAAAGGGAATGTCAAATCAAGACGAAAAGTATTTGTCCTTTCTGTCTACATCCTACAGTACTTTCTTTATTTGAGAAAGTGTATTATATAAAGAAGTCTTCATCAACACTTCAAACACAAGATTTCCACAAGACTTCAAGGTTAAGAAATCCAAGAACAATCAAAGTAGAAACTCATACAAAGAAAAACATCAAACAACTTCCTACATCAAACACGTATGTTTTATTTGTTCTTTACCTGTGTAAATCACAGTTGTGATAATAGCTTTTTAGAAGCACCTTAAACACGTTGTATTTTACCTTTGTAAAAGTTTCTTGAGAGACCAAGTTGTGGTCAGGATTCTTGAGAAGACTAAGACAATTGTCTTAGTGATATCATTGTAATCAAGTTTTGATTTAGTGGATTAAGTCCTCGTTTGAGAGAGGCGAAATTACCTTGGCCGGGTGGACTGGAGTAGTTTGAGTTCAAACGAACCAGGATAAAAATAACTTGTTATTTTCTATTGTCATTATTGTTTTTGAAAACCCCTTATTCAACCCCCCCCCCCCCCTTCTTCTAAGTGTTTTCCTACCTTCAGTTGGTATCAGAGCTCCGGCTTTGAAGTGCTATCACTTAACAGTGACAGAGAAAGATCCAGTTGGGAAAACTCTTGATTTTTTATCCTTGATATATTATGGCTGAAACTTCAACTTCATACAACAAATATGATGATAAAGATAAAATCAGCACAAAGCCTCCAATGTTTGATGGGAAAAAATTTGATTATTGGAAGGATAGAATAGAAAGTTTCTTTCTAGGCTATGATGTTGATCTATGTGATTTGGTTATTGATGGATACACTCACCCCACTGATGGTGAGGGCAAAAAGATTGACAGAAAGTCAATGACTGATCAACAGAAGAGAGATTTCAGAAATCATCACAAAGCTAGAACTATTCTGTTAAACGCTATATCTCATACTGAGTATGAGAAAATCACAAATAGAGAAACAGCGTTTGACATGTTTGAGTCATTAAAGATGACACGTGAAGGAAACTCTCAGGTGAAGGAGACAAAGGCTCTTGCGCTTATTCATAAGTATGAAGCCTTCAAAATGGAGGATGAAGAATCTGTGGAAACCATGTTTTCAAGATTCCAGATTCTAGCAGCTGGTTTGAAGGTCCTTGACAAAGGATACTCCACTTCTGATCATGTGAAGAAGATCATCAGAAGTCTACCAAAGAAGTGGAGACCCATGGTCACAGCGCTGAAGCTATCAAAGGATCTTAACAAGATCACTCTGGAGGAACTCATCAGTTCCTTAAGGAGTCATGAGATAAAGCTGGAAGAAGACGAGCCTTAGAAGAAAGGTAAGTCTATTGCTTTAAAATCAAATAAAAAATCTGACAATAAAGATTTTCAGGTACTTGAGGAAAGCTTTGGAGAATCTTCCTCAGATGAAGATGAACTGTCTTTGCTTTCCAGAAGGATCAATCAACTCTGGAAGCATAAGTAAAAGAAGTTCAGAAACTTCAAAAGACCAGAAAAACGTGGTGAATCTTCTGGACACAAAAGATCTGGCAAGAAAGAAATTATATGCTTTGAGTGCAAGGAGCCAGGACACTACAAAAGTGAATGTCCCAAACTTCAGAAGGAGAAACCCATAAAGAAGTTTGAGAAAAAGAAGAAAGTTCTGATGGCCACGTGGGATGACTCATATGATTCTGAAGCCTCATCAAAGTCAGAAGATGAATGTGCAAATGTTGCACTGATGGCTGACACAGAAGACCATGAAGAATCATCTGAATCTAGATCAGAATCAGATTCAGATTCAGAAGAGGTATTTTCTAAACATACCAGAGCTGAGCTAGTTGAAAGCTTATCTGAGATGGTTGAAAACTATAGTAAAATCAGACTCAAATACAAAAAGCTTCAGAGCTATCTTGCATCTGAGACTGATCAGATGAAATCAGAAATTGTTGAGCTAAGAGAAAATAATTTTCAAATAAAAACTGATTTAGAAAAAGCTCAACAAAAGTCTGATTCAGATACTGCGTCTTGCTCCAAAAATATTTTAGAAGAGTATGACTATAGTTTTCAGAGGTTCCTGTCCAGAAGCCTAGATAGAAGCAAAATGGCTTCCATGATCTATGGTGTTAGCATGAATAACAGAAAAGGAGTTGGATATGAATCACCCTCTGGGAAGGATTTAAATCCAAAACCTGTTGATAAGCTGATCATCAACTATACTCCTATGTACACTCATTTTAAATATGGTCACCTAAATGACATAGAGCACACACGTACAGATCAGATCACTAAAAGCTTTATTAAACCAAAACCTCGTCAGAATAGAAAAGTTTTTAAGGAAAAGAAGTTCAGGAAGAACTTCAAACCAACTAACCCCAGAGGACCCAAAAAGATATGGGTACCTAAGGATAAAATAATCTTTGTTGCAGATGTCCTTAGCAGCAAAGTTAAGACACCAGTCATGGTACATGGACTCTAGCTGCTCATGATATATGACGGGAAGAAGGTCTATGTTCCAAAGCCTGGAACGTAGATCTGGAGGAGACGTGAAGTTTGGAGGAAACTAAAAGGGCAAAATCATTGGCTCTGGAACAATTGGTAATGGTAACCTCCCTTCTATCTCTAATGTTCTTCTTGTTGAAGGATTAACACATAATCTATTGTCCATAAGTCAATTAAGTGACAATGGTTATGATATAATCTTTAATCAAAAATGTTGTAAAGCTGTTAGTCAGAAAGATGGTTCAATCCTCTTTAATGGGAAAAGGAAGAACAACATTTATAAGATAAATCTTTTAGAACTGAAAAATCAAAATGTTAAATGCCCTATGTCTGTTAATGATGAGTAATGGGTCTGGCATAGAAGATTGGGTCATGTTAGCATGAGACGTATATCTCAGATTAACAAGCTCAATCTGGTTAGAGGACTTCCTAAGTTGAAGTTTAACTCAGATGCTCTTTGTGAAGCATGTCAGAAAGGAAAATTTTCAAAATCTTCTTTCAAATAAAAAATGTTGTTTCTACCTCTAGACCATTAGAGCTACTTCATATTGATCTGTTTGGACCAGTGAAAACTGTATCCATTAGAGGCAAGAAGTATGGATTAGTCATTGTTGATGACTACAGCAGATGGACATGGGTAAAATTCCTAAAACACAAGGATGAGTCTCATTCTGTATTCTTTGACTTCTGCAATCAAGTCCAAACTGAAAAGAATTTTAATATTATCAAAGTCAGAAGTGATCATGGTGGTGAACTTGAAAATAAATATTTTGAAAATTATTTTAAAGAAAATGGAATTGCACATGATTTCTCTTGTCCTAGAACTCCTCAACAGAATAGAGTTGTAGAACAAAAGAATAGAACATTGCAAGAAATGGCCAGAACCATGATCAATGAGACTAATATGGCAAAACATTTTTTGGCAGAAGCAATTAATACAACATGTTATATTCAGAACAGAGCGTCTGTAAGACCTCTTCTGGAGAAGACTTCTTATGAATTGTGGAGGAATAGAAAGCCTAACATTTCTTATTTCCATCCTTTTGGATGTGTTTGTTTTATTCTAAATACTAAGGATAATATGAACAAGTTTGACTCTAAAGCACAAAAGTGTTTTATGATTGGATATTCTGAACGCTCTAAAGGCTACAAAGTATACAATATTGAGACACAGATTGTGGAAGAATCAATTCATGTCAGATTTGATGATAAGCTTGGCAATCAAAATCCAAAGCAGTTTGAAATTTCTGCAGATAGAGAAGTTCTTCTCACAGACTCTGAAGAATCAGAGGTAGATAGAGTTAAAGCAAAAGAACCAGAAGCTACTTCTGATGCTACTCCGTTAGCTGCTCAGCTGGAGAACTTAACCATTTCTGAAGAAACCCCTCTGAAAGGATCCTCCAGAATCAAAGCTTCTCACCCAGAGGAAATGATTATTGGAAAGAAGGATGGCCCCATCAGAACAAGATCCTTTCTCAAATCATCTGGAACATCATTGTTTGGTTTAGTATTGATAACGCAAAATCGTATATATATATATATATATTGACGCATAATTCAACTAATGTTTGACTGGTTTCAATCCGATTTCGGGTTTTTTCCATGTTATTTGTCTTATATTTTGCAGGTATTTAAAGATCATGTCTAAACAAAGCAATATGAAGAAAAGAAGCAATTACAGATGAAATATGGACGAAAACCAGATGAAAACAACATGAAAAACAGCAGATGCGCATTTTGCTGCTGTGACGACCGTCACACCTCCATGACGACCGTCACACACCATGACGACCGTCATGCAGGCAAAATCGCAAAGCTTCAATTAAACGTGCAAAAACCAGTTCCAAGTCCCAAATAATGGACCGCTACTCCCTAATTTTTCTGACTCCAAGTCCACCTTCTTCAAATTACAACCGTTAGCATTTCACCTCTATAAAAGGGGAAGGAGGGGAGCTGAGAAAGGGAGCCGCATTCAGATAACGAAGTGCTGCCCAAATTATTTTCCAGAGCAAATTTAGTTTCATTCTTGTTGTTTTTATTTCCTTTCCTTTTTCCTGTATTCCATTTCTACAATATTCATTTGTGCGCTCTATTGGTTTGAAGACACAATCCTGCCGACATCGTTGGGATTTGGGCAAAAGCCAATTGGATACGTTACAGGTTTTTTATTATTTCGTTAATTGTAACTTTAATTCCCAGTAATATGAATGTTCTAAATTTCTGCTTTTATTTACGTTTTACTTATTCCAAATCCATGTCTAACTAAACCAGAGTAATCGATATGTAATAATAATTCAGACGGGATTTGATAATAACCGGTTAAAAACTTTCTTTTTCAAAAGTTGTTTATGGCCTGAGTGTTTAAACGTATTTCCTGAATAAACGTTCGTCGCGACAGCGAGAACTTATTTAAAAGTAGTTTTGCCACGACAGTGGGAAATTAATTAAGGTACGAACCAACAAGCGACAGCTGCGGCTAAGACCAGATAGTAAACACTAGGCATTTGTTTTAATAACAGCGAAAGCACTTTAAAATAGATTAGAACTTAGAGATTTCCAAAAAGCGATTTTAACCCCGAACGGGATAGCGACAGCATACGTTCCTCCTTAAAGTTGCGACTAGCGTCAACAACCATCGTGAGACGAAGGTCTTTAGATCACTATTTTCTTCTTAAATAAATTCAGAAAAATATTTTATATACCG
Source organism: Lathyrus sativus (assembly GCA_963859935.3). Classification (NCBI taxonomy): domain Eukaryota; kingdom Viridiplantae; phylum Streptophyta; class Magnoliopsida; order Fabales; family Fabaceae; genus Lathyrus; species Lathyrus sativus. The sequence goes on from OZ012741.1 coordinate 333,872,390, forward strand.
GTAACTTGTCAAATCCCCGAAGAACATAATTATTGCATATCGATTCGCGTAATTATAATTCAAGTAACGTTTTTAGTTCCCTTTAGTGATAGAAATTATTCCCTTAAACATTATCTACCTAGCTAAACATAGTAACTCCCGAGAACACTAGTTTGATTACGAGTCCTTGTGGGATCGATATGTTTTATTACTACGCGATAGACTGTGCACTTGCAGTTAAGTTGTATTAGACATAGAAAGTCGCGATCAAGTATCACTTATTAAACCTACCTCTGTGGATGAAGCTCTGAAAGACAATGATTGGATACTTGTTATGCAAGAGGAGCTAAATCAATTCACAAGGAATGATGTTTGGGATCTGGTTCCAAGACCAAAAGGATTTAATATCATTGGAACAAAATGGGTTTACAGAAACAAGCTAAATGAGCAAGGAGAAGTCACCAAAAACAAAGCTAGACTGGTTGCTCAAGGCTACAGTCAGCAAGAAGGTATTGATTACACAGAGACATATGCTCATGTGGCAAGGTTAGAATCTATTCGTTTGCTTATTTCTTTTGCTGCACAGAATAACATCACTCTGTATCAGATGGATGTTAAAAGTGCTTTCTTAAATTGCTTAATTGAAGAAGAAGTTTATGTTCATCAACCTCCTGGTTTTGAAAATGAAAATTTTCCAAAATATGTTTTTAAATTAAAGAAATCACTCTATGGCTTAAAACAAGCTCCCAGAGCTTGGTATGAAAGGCTGAGTAATTTTCTTCTGGAAAATAATTTTATCAGAGGAAAGTTTGATACAACTCTCTTTCATAAATCAATTAAGAAAGACATTTTAATCTGTCAGATTTATGTAGATGATATTATTTTTGGAACAACAAATATTACGCTTGGAAAGGAGTTTGCTGAGTCTATGCAGGCAGAATTTGAAATGAGCATGATGGGAGAACTCATATTCTTTCTGGGAATTCAAGTCAATCAGACTCCAGAAGGCACCTACATACGTCAGACAAAGTATGTGAAGGAGCTTCTGAAGAAGTTCAACATGACAGAGAGAAAGTTAGCAAAGACTCCAATGCATCCAACAAGCACTATGGGAAAAGAAGAGGTAAGTAAAAAGGTATATCAGAAGCTCTATAGAGGTATGATTGGTTCTCTTCTGTATTTTACTGCTTCTAGGCCTGATATTCTTTTCAGTGTTTATCTATGTGCTAGATTTCAATCAGATCCTAGAGAATCTCACTTAACGGCTGTTAAGAGAATTCTGAGGTATCTGAAAGGTACTACTAACGTGGGTTTGTGTTACAGAAGATCTGATGATTTTAAATTAGTTGGATTCTGTGATGCTGATTATGCTGGAGACAGAGTTGAACGTAAAAGTACTTCTGGAAGCTGTCAGTTTCTAGGAGACAATTTGATCTCATGGTACAGCAAGAAGCAACCCACAATAGCACTCTCAACTACAAAAGCAGAATATATTGCTGCTGCTGGTTGTAGTACACAGATGCTCTGGATGAAAAGTCAGCTAGAAGACTATCAGATATATGAGAGTAACATTTCTATCTTCTGTGATAACACTTCTTCTATTTGCCTCTCTAAAAATCTTATTTTACATTCTAAGGCAAAGCATATAGAAATTAAACATCATTTCATCAGAGACTATATTCAGAAGGGAATTTTAAGTTTAAATTCTGTGGACACAGACCATCAATGGGCTGATATTTTTACAAAACCCCTTGCTGAAGATAGATTTAAATTTATTCTGAAGAATATTAGTATGAACTTTTGTCCAGAATAAAACTATTATTCAGATGAAAAATGATTAATGTCTATATTCTGAAGTGTTGCATCTGTAATTTCTTTCGTTACCTTATTATTTTTGTGAAACTCTAAACTAATAAGCTTCAAAGGATTTGAGCGTTGGTTAACGTTTCATATTCTAAAGAGCTTCAGAGGCAAAACAAATCAAACACGTGTCACATGAAATCTGAAAAGGTGGAGTGTACAAAGTGAGATGTCGTTTGAGGTACTGTTTGAATTATTGCAATTCTCGTTTTCCCCCCCACTTTTGTCAAATCTCATTAAATGCTTGAAATCATTCTGTTTGTTTTAATTAAATGTGATTAATCGCTAAGTGTTGGTTGTGTTTTCGTGCCCTAATTGTTCTCTATATATTCCACGATTTCACACTTTCATTCTCTCTCACACCTTTTATGCATTTTGGCCTTCTCCATTGTTTTCTCTTCTCCGTTAAATCTAAAAGAAGATCAGTTAATCTCAAAAGTTCGTCAATGGCAACTCCATCTTCTTCATTTCAAAATTTAACATCAACAATGGTTGGGGTATCAACATCGTTAGAAAAGGGTAATGAAACCTACAAAGCACCAGAACGAACTCTTCTAACACCAGTGGATGATCTAGAAGTTCTTTGTGAGTTCATAGTGAACTTTGAATGCATGGCGAAGAACGACTTTGATCTTCGTCCAACGGTATCGTCTCAAGGTTGGGTAAAGTATTTTGATAGGCTGTTTGGTCCAGTTTTCCCTCATTTGGTCAAGGAATTCTGGATTCACGCAAAAGTTTGCCCCAAGTTCATAATTTCGTATATTTTGGGAAAAGAAATCATAATCACTGAGGATTTGATTCGAAAGCTGATAGGGTATGAAGAAGTGGATGGTGTTACACATCTTTCTGCAGGACGGGTAGACATGGATGAAGTCTATAGAGAAGTTTTCACTTTTGGGATGTCTTCAAGCAAGATCAAAGATTTGAAGACACACTATAAAATCTGGGCAAAGATCTTTCTAGGATGTATTCACCACAGAAAAACTCTCCAGACTACATCAACGCAGAACAGCTATACTTTCTGTATTGTTTGGGAAACAATATCAAGGTGGATCTGCCACACTTGTTATTTGCTCATCTGTGGAACCATGTCAAAATGTCCTGAGAAGAGATCAGAACAAAACATCAGAAGATCAGAAATTGGATCCCAATGGAAAGACTGATTTCTGGTGTACTCACAGAAAATGGATTAGTTGCACATCTGACAGAGGCAGGTCAGACAGAAGAATTGGAAACAATTCTGGGAAAGCCTCTGGATGGGAAATGTTTGCAAAGGATGAAGCTGGTGGAGGAACTCTCTTCTGATCCTGTTAAGGTTAACTCATATGAAGTTTGCAGAAGAAGAGTCCCAGTGGAAGACTTTCCATTGTTTACTGCAGAGGAGCCCAAGGAAGCTCTGCTTTTCTATATTGAATCATGTCTAGAAGATGGCACTCCCATACCAGCAGATTTGATAAAGAGAGCATCTGAACCTACTCCAGAAATAATTGAGAAGAAGAGAAGGAAGAAGAGAAAGGTTTCAGAAGAAGGTTCTGCACGCACCAAGAGGAAAGCCTCTGAAGATGGTTCTTCTGTGAAGGCTAAGTGTTCCAAACCTTCAGGTAACACTTCTGCTATTCCTGTTCTGGAAACTATAACAAAAATTCTAACATCTGAACCAAAAACATCTGAACCACAAACATCTGAACCAAAAACATTTGAACCACAAACATCTGAACCAAACCCCTCTGAACCAAACCATTCAGATCTCAATCCCTCTGCCCCTGATCATAACATCCTTGATATCCAACCTCTTATGATCGTACACCCTATCTCATCTGGATCATCTGACTCGTCAGAATCATCTGATTTATCTGACTCTGACCTATCAGATGTTACCTCACTAACACATAACTCCCCAAACCATCCTGATGCTATTCTTACTCCCATTCCCACTCCTACTCCAATTCCCTCTCCTACTCCCATTCCGTTTCCTACTTCCATTACCATTCTTACTCCCCTTCCTTCTCTTTCCCTAGAACAACCCTCATCTTCTGATAAACCTTCATCTTCTGTTGACCCTAAGGAATCCTTCTTAGAGGCCCTCCTTAAACCCACACCTAGATCAGATGTTGGGACTCTATTGTATGGTTTCGAGGCAGAAATGCAGATGTGGATGTCTGTTGCTAGGGAAAGGTGCCTGAATAGAGTGAATCCTCATGATTCTGAAGTATTTTGGACTACTTTCAGAAGAAGGTTCAACTATGTGACTGAGAACCTTCAAGCTGCTTGCTCTGCAGATGCTCAAGAGAATTTCTCTGAAGCTGTTAAATTTGCTCTTCTGGGTGTACGCAGAACTCTAACTCGGTTTCTTGAAAACACACCTGCAAAGGCTGTGTGTTCAGCATCTGAAGAAACTGTTGCACTTCAGATTAGTGAAATTCCTCAGCCTGCAGAAACTATCACAGAGGCTGCTATCTCTGAAGAGACTCCTGCATCTGACAAGCCTTCTGATATGGACTTAGAGACATCATCTGGTTCAGTGGTCATTCCAGAATCAACAGTTTTGGAGAAAGCTTCTAAAGAAGTTAAAGTTTCTGAAGACGTCAAAGAAAAGCTTGCTCAGCAAGAGAAGATAACAGAAGAAATTAAAACCTGGATGGTTAAGCAAGAGAAGACAACAGAAGAGATCAAGACTTGGATGACTAAGCAAGATGAATCTACTTATGAGATAAAGACTTGGATGGCAAAGCAGGAAGCACAAACTTCTGAGATAACTAAGCTTCTGAAGATTATAGTCTCTCGTCCTTCTTAGTTGTTTTTCTTGTCTGTGCACATCTATGTTTTCGCTATCTTCTGAGTTTTTTTAACTGAATACATCTGATTGCTTTTCTTCTGCTTATCTGTTATTTGTTTTCTTGCTCTGATATTTTTTGTCTTAAATGATTTTTTTTTCTGAAATCACCTTTTGATATGACTAAAAGGGGGAGAAAGTGAAAATTTTGATTATTCATATAAACAGATACAAAATGGTAACTCATACATGATAAAATATAACTAATGTTGAATTAAGTGTTTCAGAGCTAAAAACTTCTCATCTGACAATATCAAAGCTAACTCTGACACTAGAAAGAATACTAGTGCTGAAAGGGAAGTATTTTTTTCTAGCAGTATTCATTTCAGGGGGAGATTCATAATCTCAGGGGGAGATATATATTTTTTCTTGTTTTTGAATAAAATTTCGTATAGTTTTGTCATCATCAAAAAGGGGGAGATTGTTAGAACACAAATTGGTTCTTAATATATCTCAATGTTTTGATGATAACATTAATGAAATTTTGTATAAGAAAATATATACTCTAATTTTGTTCAAGTGTTTTTGTTTCAGATATCAAGTAAATATTCATCTGAAGACAAAAAGAATTCCTCTGAACATTATTTAACGCAAGACTCTGAGCGTAGGAAGTCCAGCTACATAAGACTCTGAAGCGTAGTACAGAAGACTCTGAGCGCTACCTACAGAAGACTCTGAAGCGCTAGCTGCAGAAGACTCTGAAGCGCAAGCTGCAGAAGACTCTGAAGCGTTCCTACAGAAGACTCTGAGCGCAGAGTATAAAGATTCAGTATTCAGAAGACTCTGAGAGAACTAAACGATGCAAGTACAAAGGCTCTGAGAATCAAGTCAACTCTGATCAAACATTCACGCTAAGCACTTTGCTGCAAAACTCTCGATAGAGTGACTCTGATAAAGAAGAACAAAGAACATCATCAGAGGATCTGATGCAAGATTATTTTTCACATATGTTCATTTGAAAAGATATTGTTCAAGAAAGATACGTTGCTGAATGTCTACCAACGATACTATTTCTCATTCGTGCATGACACAGGAATTCAGGCAAAAAGGGAATGTCAAATCAAGACGAAAAGTATTTGTCCTTTCTGTCTACATCCTACAGTACTTTCTTCTACACACTATTTGAGAAAGTGTAGTATATAAAGAAGTCTTCATCAACACTTCAAACACAAGATTTCCACAAGACTTCAAGGTTAAGAATTCCAAGAACAATCAAAGTAGAAACTCATGCAAAGAAAAACATCAAACAACTTTCTACATCAAACACTTAAGTTTTATTTGTTCTTCATCTGTGTAAATCATAGTTGTGATAATAGCTTTTTAGAAGCACCTTAAACACATTGTATTTTACCTTTGTAAAAGTTCCTTGAGAGACCAAGTTGTGGTCAGGATTCTTGAGAAGACTAAGACAGTTGTCTTAGTGATATCAATGTAATCAAGTTTTGATTTAGTGGATTAAGTTCTCGTTTGAGAGAGGCGAAATCACCTTGGCCGGGTGGACTGGAGTAGTTTGAGTTCAAACAAATCAGGATAAAAATAACTTGTTATTTTCTATTGTCATAATTGTTTTTGAAAACCCCTTATTCAACCCCTTAACTAGCGTCCAGACGGGCACTCACGTGCCCGTCTGTCCGCTTTTTATAATACTCACACGTGTAAAATATAAATTATATTATTATTTTTAATTAATTTTCATTTTGTTATTTATTATTTTTAAAATAATAGTAATAGATAATTGTATAAAAGATAATAAATTATTACATAACTACTATTTGTTAAAAAGAAAAGTTAAAATTTAAAATAAAAACTGAAAAGGGTATATTTGAAAGAAAAAAAAGCTACACAAAAATCATGTTTTCCCTTTATATATAGGTATAGATGTATAATTTACCTAATAATTTCCATTAAAAAAATCACTATTATCATTTTTCACATAACTTGCTCCTATTAACTTTCTATTTAACTTCTACTATTAACTTTTTACATAACTTCCATTTAAAATTATATTAAATAAAAAAATATATCATTTTTATTTTTACTTGTGCATTAAAAAAACAGACAGACGAGAATATCTGTCTGGATGCTAGTTATTACTACTACTAATAATAATAATAATAATAATAATAATAATAATAATAATAATAATAATAATAATAATAGTGGTTCTAAAAATAATAATAATAGTAATAATGCTACTAATACTTCCCACCTATTGTTAATTAATTTATCATTATCTTAAAATTTTATTGATTTTATTCCGTTAAGGCTAACTCCTCACACTCACTGTTAACCACACATCCTTAATTAAGCTAACAAAATCATAAACAACACACAAAATAATTACAACACGACTAAATAATTAAATGGGATGTTACAAATATCGAAATTTATTTATTTTCTCCATTTCATGATTCATTTTTTCTTTTTGTTTAATTATTTAATATCATTTAATTTATATTATTATTGATTATTATAATTAAATAACTAATAAGAGACTTGTGTGTCCGCACGGGTTGTGCAATGTTATATAATTTAAAAATAAATATTTATTAAAAAAAACAGAACTTAACTTAACTTTATTATTCAAAAAATAAACACTCATTTAAAAAATAAGCAAAATTCAACTTTACTTTTAAAAATCTATTAAAATAATTGAAATTATATAAAAAATTATATAAAACTCTTAATACAAAGAAAAAAAATAGTCTATTAAAATACACTGATTAATTACTAAAATATAAATTCAACACAACAATCTCAACAAAATCATTATTCTAAAGTTTTATTGATTTTATTTCGTTAAAGGCTAACTCCTCACACACACTCTTAACCACACACCCTTAATTAAACCAATAAAATCACAAACAACACATAAAATAATTACAATATGACTAAATAATTAAATGAGATGTTACAAATTTCGAAATTTGTTTTTTTCCCTCCATTTCATGGATTCTTTTTTCTTTTTGTATAATTACTTAATGCCATTTAATTTATATTACTATTGATTATTATAATTAAATAACTAGTAAGAGACAGGTTGTGCAATGTTATATAATTTGAAAATAAGAATTTATTAAAAAAAAATAGCACTTAACTTAACTGTTTATTCAGAAAATAAACACTCATTTAAAAAATAAACAGAATTTAACTTAATTTTCAAAAACCTATTAAAAATAATTAAAATAATATAAAAAAATTATATAAAAGTCTTATTACAAAGAAAAAAAATAGTCTATTAAAATACACTGATTAATTACTAAAATATAGATTCAACACAACAATCTCAACAAAGCAAAAAATAGTCTATTTATTAACTTAAAGTGCCTATTATATGGTTATGCTACTAGTGTTTACATGCTGTCTTTTTACGGTACTTTTAATGTATTAATAGGACTAATGTGTTGGAAGTATTGCATATTTTTATTATATAAATTTCAAAAAATTAAAAAAAAAATTATTTCATTCAATATCAATTAAATACATAATAAATTATATTATTTTTTAGAATTTAATTGTATGCACTGATAGTATAAAATTATTTTACACGGTCAATCAATCACTCTCATGTATTCCACTACATTATACTATAAATTTTAAGTTAATGATATGATATGGCACATTCATAAATTTTTAGTGAATGACGGTGTAAAATTATTTTACACTGACAGTGCATATCAATTAAACTCTATTTTTTATATAAAAATTTATTTTCTTATCTATAATATACATTTAACTATTTGTATCAAATTTTATATGTTTTTTCTTATAAAAATATCAGCTAATGTTAAATTAAAATTTTAAAAATGACAAATATATAAAAATAATTTTATTTTATGAAAGTAATGCATAATATAGAATAGATAGAGTATAAAATTTATAAAAGTTTAGATAAGGTGTAAAAGGTAAACCTTATATAATATAGCACATAGATATTAAGATAATAGTATAATGAAGTTCAAAGTTCAACAACACGGCAATTGAATTGACAAGCAGTGCCTTAGATTTAAGGAATTGGATTATTGCAGACTTTGTAGCATCAGGTTTTATCTCATTAAAAAATTGTTTATAGTTTTAGGATACTGATTCAAGTGAATTAAGTTGTTTTCAATATTAGGATTGCCAATTACTTTCATACTAGTTTAGTTCGTTTTTTAGACGCGGTTGTATATATGTTGATGGTTTTGATAGGCGCAATTTCTTTATAAAAGAATAATGTTCTGAAAAATATATTTTTTTCTTTTTTCATATTTTCATTTTCATCTATTAAAAATTTTAGGAAGATTTTGTTATTAGGACTCTAGACTTTGTCTCATAATACTCTTGAGTTTCAAAATTTGATTTGACACCTCTCAATTTTCGATAGCACTCATATTATCTTTGACAATATTTTAGTAAAATAGTGCACACGAGGTGTGGGAGGAACGTGAAAGGATATTGCAGGAGGTGTGAGAGGAGTGAGAGGATGTTGCAGGAGGAACGGGAGAAGATGTTGCCGGAGATATGGGATAAGCGAGAGAGGTTAATTGGCTAAGGTAACAATAAAAGTGTATCAGCGATGTGATTGAGGTATAAATATAATTTAAAATATTTGTGTTGTATGTTGTTATTGTTTGTATATTTTAATTTTTATATTGTATTTCAGTCATTTTTATGATGAAGAAATTGAAATCAATGGGTGCACTCAACCACCCAATTTCAAATCAGTTGGACATACATGAGAAAGTAGTTGAGAAAATTATTATAGATGGTGCAAGTACGAAAGATAGTTGTTCTACCTCACATCACAATATTGAGAACACACCACTTCAAGTAGATAACACTTAGAGACTATCAAGGATGATAGACGATATTCTAGAAATCTCAAAGTTTAAATTAAAACATGAACCACAACAACCTTTTATACTTCATAAAAGTTGTCTTGTGAAATTTTTGAAGGCAGATGATTGGTTGGTCATACCCGTAATGCAATTGTGGTGCTTGTAAGTATACTTTTTTTTACAGGAATTTCAGTTTATATTGTTCTCATACTTTAATATAAAGATTTTACTTTTGCATTAACTTTTAATTTGGGTCTTGCATGAGATGTGTGTCGAAAGAAAATTGAAAAAAATAGTGTTTCTTAGATTCATTGAACATTCAATTTCGAGGTAATGCAGCAAACACTATCAAAGATGTACATAAAAAATAAGTTGGTTAGTGAGAATAAATATTGTTACCTAGCACCTTTTATCCATAAGTAAATGTATGATTTAATTTGTATTTTCATTTATAAATCAATTTTATACACATTTTTAATTATTCTGAGTGTTTCTATAGGAGCCATAGGCAATTAATTATTTTCTGTCTGAAGAAAAATGTTGTAGTTATGTTATACTCGTTACAGTATAAATTTGATGAAGATATGCAAAAGGTTTTGAGTGAGTAAGTGATATTATTTATAATACTCAAATTTTACCTTTAATTTTGAATAGTTTTTATTAATGTTTAATATTTACCGACATGTAGAGCTATGGAGGGGTACAATTTTATGAAATGTAATCTACAAGGTAAAAAGCTGAAGTTCATAGAACTACAGGTACGTATTACTTGTGTTTTTTGACATTCTTTTATTTTTACTAATGTATTACTTGTGCTTTGTATGTATTTATTTGTAGTCGTGAAAACAACCCGAAAATTTTGAATGTGAATACTATGTTACGAGACATATGTTTAATATTGTCTTCGGAGACATTATCAATAGATGACTTAATGTATTAAATTTATCCATATACATGTAATTTATGTATATTTCTTAAGTTAATGTTGATGTTGTTAGATCATCACAATTTAAATTTTGTTCAAATTATAGGGGTTTAGCGACGAAACATCATTCCCACAAGAAGATGTAGATGACATTCGATCACACTGGGTCGGTGCATTCCTATCTTATCATGATTCTCATAAACAATAGTTTTTCTTGGTGGTTGTAAGCATTGTATAGGGTTTTGTCATCATAGGTTTAAATATGTATAAATTATCTTGGTAGAGGTTTTTGTAAGAACACAAATTGTTTCTTAGTAATACCTCTATGTTTTGATGATAACTCTTATGAAATTTTGTATTAAAGAATTATATACTCTAAAATTTGTTCATGAATATTCGCTGCAGATGTTAAAGTATATATATATATATATATATATATATATATATATATATATATATATATATATATATATATATATATATATATATATATATATATATATATATATATATATATATATATATATATATATATATATATATATATATATATATATATATATATATATATATATATATATATATATATATATATATATATATATATATATATATATATATATATATATATATATATATATAAGAGCAAATTAATCTGAACATGGAACTATGGAAGGCTCTGAGGAGTCAGAACCATCTTATAGAAGAATCTGAATGCTGTCTGCAGAAGGATCTGAAGCAGAAGCTACAGAAAAATCTGAAGCAGAAGCTGCAGAAGGATCTGAAGCAGAAGACTCTGAAAGATTTGAAGACTCTGAAGCATTAAAGATCTTTGTATGAGAGTTAAGAAGCACAGTTTTTCAGAAGACTCTGAGAGTACTACACGCTGCATGTACTGAGGATCTGATTCATAAAACTCTGCTCTGATAGAACTACACGCTAAAGCACACTTGCTGTATTACTCTGATTCAGCAAAATCTGATGGGCATCCAAGACTCTGATCACGCAGACTCTGATGTTTACTTTGCTGAAGTAAAATACTTATTGAAGAAGAATTCAAAGTCATATCCGTTGATTTGGCTCAACGACTCTTTCCTCTTTCATGCTTGACACTAGAACACAGACTAAAAGCATTTCTCTGTGCATTCTACTTCCAAGAAAGGTCATGTGATGTGAAGACAAAAAAGGTTCAGGCCTTTTCAGTACACAGCCTCCAACGTCAAGACTTTGTGGACTACTGTGCATATAAAAGCAAGTCTTCCTCATCTTCTTCACTAGACGAATCTTTGATAGAAACTCTTACAAGCTCTCATAAAATATTCTTATTCTCTTTGCTGAGTTTATTCTTTTGTTCTTAACATTAAGTGAAAAATCACTCTTGTGATAAAGCTTGCTAGAAGCATTCAAACACTTGTATTTATCTTACATTTCATTATAATAGTTCCTTGAGAAGATCCAGTTGGGATCAGTAGTTCTTGAGAAGACTAAGAACAGTTGCTCTTAGTGATTGCTATTGTAATCAGTTGATTAATAGTGGATTAAGTCCTTGTTTGAGAAAGGTTAATCACTCTTGATAGGGTGGACTTGAGTAGTTAAGTTTAACGAACCAGGATAAAAATCTTTGTGTTTTTATTGCTATAAGTTTTTATAAATACTTATTCAACCCCCCTTCTAAGTATTTTCTCACCTTTAGTTGGCATCAGAGCTCCGGTTCTGTGTGTGCTACCACTTCACAATGACAGAAAAGATCCAGTGAGAAAAACTTTGATACTTATATTTGGTTGTTATTATGGCTGATGTTTCAACATCCAACAAATATGAAGAAAGAGACAGAATCAGTACAAAACCCCCTATGTTTGATAGGGAGAAATTTGATTATTGGAAAGACATGATTGAAAGTTTTTTCCTTGGTTATGATGCTGATTTATGGGATTTGGTCATAGATGGATATGTTCATCCCATTGATGGGAATGGCAAGAAAATAGATAGAAAATTTATGACAGAAGCCCAAAAGGAGGAGTTTAGAAATCACCACAAGGCTAGAACAGTATTGTTAAATGCAATATCTCACACTGAGTATGAAAAGATCACAAATAGAGAAACTGCATTTGACATGTTTGAGTCCTTGAAAATGACTCATGAAGGAAACCTTCAAGTAAAAGAGACCAAGGCTCTGGCTCTAATTCAGAAGTATGAAGCTTTCAAGATGGAAGAAGCTGAATCTGTTGAAGCCATGTTCTCCAGATTTCAAATACTTACAGCTGGACTAAAGTTTCTGGATAAAGGTTACTCTACTGATGATCACGTGAAGAAGATCATCAGAAGCTTATCTACCAGATGGAGACCTATGGTGACTGCGCTGAAAATGGCTAAAGATCTGAACCAGATTTCCTTGGAGGAACTAATCAGCTCACTAAGGAGCCATGAAATTGAACTTGAGGAAGATGAGCCTCAAAAGAAAGGTAAGTCAATTGCCTTAAAATCTAATAAATTTGCTAAAGCGTTGCAGGTAATAGAGGAAAGCTCTGAAGATGAAGATGAATTATCCATGCTGTCCAGAAGAATAAACAAACTCTGGAAGCATAAAGGAAAGAAGTTTAGAAACTTCAGGAAGCCTGACCAAAGAAAGGAATCTTCTGGACACAGAAGATCTGGCAAAAAGGAGGTTGTCTGCTACGAATGTAAAGAACCTGGGCATTACAAAAATGAATGTCCAAAGCTTCTGAAAGAAAAGCCTAAAAGAAAATTTGATAAGAAGAAGAAGGTTCTAATGGCAACCTAGGATGATTCAGATACATCTGAATCTGAATCTGGGTCAGAAGAAGAATGTCCCAACGTAGCATTGATGGCAGACATAAAAGATCAGGAGGAAGAAATTTCTGACTCTGAATATGACTCTGACGCTGAAGAGGTAATGGCTAAACTCACTAAAGATGAACTTATCAAAGTGTTATCAGAAGTTCTGAAGAGCTATAACAATATTAAGCTCAAATACAACGAGCGTCAAAGCAATCTTGTATCTGAGAATAATATTCTCAAATCAGAAGTGGCTGAGCTAAATGAAAAGAACTTAAAAATGAAAAATGATTTTGAATTAGCTCAACAAGACTCTGATTCTGAAACTGAGTCTGAATGCAAAAATATTTTGGAAAAATATGACTACAGCTTTCAGAAGTTTCTTGCTAAAAGCATAGACAGAAGTAAAATGGCTTCTATGATCTATGGAGTTAGCAGAAATAACAGAAAAGGAATTGGATATAAATCTTCCTCTGGAAAGGATTTAAATCCAAAACCCGTTGATAAAATTATCATCAAGAAGACTCCTTTATATTCTCATTTTAAATTTGATCACTTGAATGATATTAAACACACTCGTTCTGAAAAGAACATTCATGTGTTTAAATCTAAGGCTAGTCAGAATAAACCTTATGTTGAAAAACAGAAGTTTAGACGAACCTTAAGAACAACTAACCCAAAAGGACCCAAGAAGATCTGGGTACCTAAGAGTAAAATAATTCCTATTGCATATGTTCTTAGCAGCAAGGTCAGGACGCCAGTCATGGTACCTGGACTCTGGATGCTCGCGACATATGACGGGAGAAAGGTCTATGTTCCAAAGTCTGGAGCTTAGATCTGGAGGTGACGTGAAATTTGGAGGGAATCAGAAGGGCAAGATCATTGGATCTGGAACTATTGGAAATGGTAACCTTCCCTCTATTACTAATGTTTTACTTGTAGAAGGATTAAAGCATAATCTATTGTCCATAATAAAGGAACCAGAACTATTGGAAATGGTAACCTTCCCTCTATTTAACGGTTATGACATAATCTTTAATCAAAAATGTTGTAAAGCTATTAGTCAAAAGGATGGCTCAATCCTATTTAGTGGAAAGAGGAAGAACAACATTTATAAAATAAATCTTTCAGAACTTAAGGTTCAGAATGTTAAATGCCTCTTGTCTGTTAATGAGGAGCAATAGGTCTGGCACAGAAGATTGGGGCATATTAATATGAGACGTATATCTCAGATTAATAAACTTAATCTTGTCAGAGGACTTCCTAAGTTGAAGTTCACCTCAGATGCTCTTTGTGAAGCATGTCAAAAAGGGAAGTTTTCAAAATCCTCTTTTAAATCAAAAAATGTTGTTTCTACTTCCAGACCATTGGAATTACTTCATATTGATCTGTTTGGACCAGTGAAAACTGCATCCATCAGAGGCAAGAAGTATGGATTAGTCATTGTTGATGACTATAGTATATGGACATGGGTAAAGTTCTTAAAACACAAGGATGAGTCACATTCTGTGTTCTTTGACTTCTGCAAACAAGTCCAAAATGAAAAAGATCTTAAAATAATCAAAGTCAGAAGTGATCATGGTGGCGAATTTGAAAACAAATATTTTGAAAAATATTTTAATGAAAATGGAATTGCTCATGATTTCTCCTGCCCTAGAACTCCACAACAAAATGGAGTTGTAGAGAGGAAAAATAGAACTCTGCAAGAAATGGCCAGAACCATGATCAACGAGACTAATCTGGCAGAACACTTTTGGGCAGAAGCAATAAACACAACATGTTACATTCAGAACAGAGTGTCTATAAGACCTCTTCTGGAAAAGACTCCCTATGAATTGTGGAGGAACAGAAAGCCCAACATTGCTTATTTTCATTCTTTTGGATGTATTTGTTATATGTTGAACACTAAAGAGAATCTAAGCAAGTTTGATTCTAAAGCACAGAAGTGTTTCATGCTTGGATATTCTGAACACTCTAAAGGCTACAGAGTATACAATACTGAAACACAGATTGTAGAGGAATCTATACATGTTAGATATGATGATAAGCTTGACATTGGAAAGCCAAAGCAGTTTGAAAGTTCTGCAGATAGAGAAGTAGTCTTCACAGACTCTGAAGGCTTAGATGTAGAAAAAGCTAAAATAAAGGAACCAGAAGCAACGCCAGATGCAATTCCTTTAGCTTCTCAAATGGAAAACTTGAACATTTCTGAAAATTCAATTGTCAAAGGATCATCTTCCAGAATCAATGCCTCTCACCCAGAGGATGTGATCATTGGGAAGAAAAATGATCCAATCAGAACAAGATCATTTCTCAGATCATCTGAAGCGTCATTATTTGGGTTGGTGTCAGTTATTGAACCAACTTATGTGGATGAGGCTCTGCAAGACAATGATTGGGTAATTGTCATGCAAGAAGAGCTTAATCAGTTCACAAGAAATGACGTATGGGATCTGGTTCCAAGACCTAAAGGATTCAACATAATTGGACCCAAATGGGTATTCAGAAACAAGTTGAATGAAAAAGGAGAAGTTGAAAGAAATAAAGCAAGGCTTTTTGCTCAAGGTTACAGTCAGCAAGAAGGAATTGATTATACAGAGACTTATGCTCCTGTTGCAAGGTTAGAGTCTATTCGTTTACTCATTTCTTTTGCTGCACAATATAACATCACTCTATATCAGATGGATGTTAAAAGTGCCTTTCTAAATGGTATTATAGAAGAAGAAGTTTATGTTCACCAGCCTCCTGGTTTTGAGAGTGAAAAATTTCCAGAACATGTTTTTAAACTAAAGAAATCTCTTTATGGTTTAAAACAAGCTCCCAGAGCTTGGTATGAGAGGTTAAGCAATTTTCTTCTGGAGAAAAGTTTCATCAGAGGCAAAGTGGACACAACATTCTTTTGTAAAACATTTAAGAAAGATCTTCTAATTTGTCAAATATATGTGGATGATATTATATTTGGATCTACCAATACTATGCTGGGAAAGGAGTTTGCTCAATGTATGCAGGCAGAATTTGAAATGAGCATGATGGGTGAATTGAGATTCTTTCTGGGAATTCAAGTCAACCAAACTCCAGAATGCACATACATTCATCAGACCAAATATGTTAAAGAACTTCTGAAGAAATTTAACATGACTGATAGTAAGATGACAAAGACTCCCATGCATCCAACTAGTACACTAGGCAAGGAAGAGGTAAGTAAGAAAGTAGATCAGAAACTCTACAGAGGTATGATAGGATCTCTTCTCTACTTAACTGCTTCTAGACCTGACATTTTGTTCAGTGTATGCTTGTGCGCAAGATTCCAATCAGATCCTAGAGAATCTCACTTAACTGCTGTTAAGAGGATTCTAAGGTATCTGAAAGGTACTACTTACGTGGGTATGTGTTACAGAAGATCTGATAAATATACATTAGTTGGATTCTGTGATGCTGATTATGCTGGAGACAGAGTAGAGCGTAAAAGTACTTCTGGAAGCTGTTAGTTCCTTGGAAGTCATCTGATCTCATGGTACAGCAAGAAGCAACCCACAATTGCACTTTCTACAACAGAGGCAGAATACATTGATGTTGCTGGGTGTAACACGCATATGCTCTAGATGAAAAGTCAGTTAGAAGACTATCAGATCTTTGAGAGTAATGTATCTATCTTCTGTGATAATACTTCTGCTATATGTTTGTCTAAAAATCCAATTTTACACTCTAAGGCAAAACATATAGAAATTAAGCATCATTTCATCAGAGACTATGTTCAGAAGGGTATTATAAACTTAGCCTTTGTTGATTCAGATCATCAATGGGCTGATATTTTTACAAAACCCCTTGCTGAATATAGGTTCAAGTTTATTCTGAAAAATATTGGTATGGATTTTTGTCCAGAATAATATTTATCAGAGGCAAACTTCTCAGATGCAAAATGTTTAATGCTCTGAAGTATTTCATCTGTTAATTTATTCATTTTCTTGAATTATTTTACTTGTGTAAATCTGAACTAACAATGGTCAGAGGATCTGAATGTTGGCTAATGTTTCATTTCTCAAGAGATTTCAGAAGCACATGCAAGCAAACACGTGTAGCTCAGAAACTGAAAAGGTAGAGTGCACTTTACTGAATTAACGTTTGAAGTACTGCTTTGAAAATCTGATTTTTCTTGATTTCCCCCCCATCTGTCAGAATCATAATTGATGTGCAATGATGTTTTTACTTTTTCATTTAATGCTATGTGAAGCGTGCTTATGTGACTGTTTGTGTGCCTGATTTTATCTATAAATACCACAAATCACACCATTTCACACTTTTCACCTCACGAACATTTTATGCATTTCTGTCTTCTTTTTGCTCTTCATCTAAACCCTAAACCTAAAACCTCTCACTCAAGAACAACAATGGCATCTGTAAGAACACAAATTGTTTCTTAGTAATATCTCTATGTTTTGATGATAACACTTATGAATTTTGTATTCAAGAATTATATACTCTAAATTTGTTCTAGACTATTTGCTACAGGTACTAAAGAAAATATTCTTAAAAGAGAAAATTTGGATCTGAACAATGATATTATGAAAGGCTTCAAAGGTTCAAGAGTATCTTAAATGAAGATCTGAACGCTGCTCCCAGAAGAATCTGAATGCTGTCTACTGAAGATTCTGAAGTAGAAGCCTCTAAAGAAATAGAAGACTCTGAGAGTTCAGAAGCTTAGTCATCAGAAGACTCTGAAGATACTGCGCTGCATAGTATTGAGAATCTGATATAGAAGACTCTGATCTGACAGAACTACACGCTCAAGCACACAAGCTGCATATACTCTGATTCAGCATAATCTGAAGAACATCCCAAGACTCTGAAGATCCAGAAGATCTCTACTCTAGAGATTCTGAAGATCTAGACTCTGATGTTGATAGCTGAACTTACTTAGTGAAGAAGATTTGAATATGTACGTTGGCATATCTCAACAGCTCTTTCCTCTTTTATGCTAGACACAAGAACACAGACAAAAAGGTTTTATCTGTGCATTCCATTCTAAGGAAAGTTTCTGCAAAGTAAAAGACAAAAGACACCAGGCTTTTTCAGCAGAGCCTCCAATGTAAAGACAAAAGGCACCAGGCTTTTCAGCACAACCTTCAACGTTGAGAAGACTTCATGGATCTAAGTGCCTATATAAAGAAGTTCACTCCATCTTCTTCAGTAATGATCTTCTAGCAAAAAAATTCACTCAAAGCAAAACTCTCAAAAGCTCTTTTATTTTATTTGCTGTAACATTGTTCTTAAACTTAAGAGAAATATCACAGTTGTGATAATAGCTTTTTAGAAGCATTCTTACTCTTGTAATAGTTTTACATTGATTGTAAAAGGTTTCCTTAAGAGGATCCAGTTGGGATCAGTAGCTCTTGAGAAGACTAAGAACAGTTGTTCTTAGGTGTTACTATTGTAATCTGTTTGATTAAATAGTGGATTAAGTCCTTGACTGAGAAAGGCAGATCACTCTTGAGAGGGTGGACTGGAGTAGTTGAGTTCAACGAACCAGGATAAAAATAACTGTGTTTGAATCTTTAATTATTTGTCATACTTATTCAACCCCCCCCCCCCCCCCCTTCTAAGTAATTTTCTCACCTTCAGCATCTTCTTCATCAACATCTGCTCAGATGCAATCAAGCACTGTTGTTTCTTCTCCTAATGTTGAAGCGTACAAGGAACATGTGAGAACTCTTCTCACTCCAACTGTAGAACTGGAAGTTCTGAGTGAATGCTTTATAGATTTTGATTCCTTGAAGAAAATGGGTATAATCTTTCTTCAACCATTCAAACTCAAAGTTGGACAAAGTATTTTGACAGGCTTATGGGTTCTATTTATCCAACTTTGGTGAAAGAATTCTGGATACATGCTCAGGTGTGCTCTAAATTCATCCATTCTTCTGTCCTTGGAAAGGAGATTGTGATTACTGAGAAGCTGATCAGACAACTTATTGGGTACTCTGAAACTGATGGTGAAACCAGTCTACAATCTGCTCGTGTGGATCTTGCTGATGTGTTTCAAGAAGTTAGTATTTATGGGGAACCAACTAGCAAAGTAAGGGAACTGAAGCCAGTCTACAGGATCTGGGCCAAGATTTTCATGAGTTCCATCTTTCACAAAAAATCATCAAATTCTCCAGATTATGTCAGTGCTGAACAACTCTACTTCATGTTCTGTATGAGCAAAGGAAAGAAGGTGGACTTGCCTTATCTTCTGTTTAGTCACCTTCTGAATCATATAAAGGAAACAAGAGAAGAAGTAAGAGTCAAAACTGGAAAAGTTAGGAATTGGATTCCTATGGGAAGACTGATATCAGATATTCTGACCGAGAATCGTCTGGTAGAACATCTGTATGCAGCTGGATTGGCAGAGGATCTGTCCTATGTCATAAGTTCTGTCATCAATGGCAATACTCTGAAGAGGATGAAGGTCATCACAGAGCTTGCCAGCAAACCTAAGAAAATTGCTACTAAGGATGTCAGCAACAGAAGGATTCATGTTGAAGATTTTCCCATGTTCAGTGCTGATGAACCTAAGGACATCATTCTGAAATACATTGCTGAATGTTTAAGAGATGGTATTCCTCTGCCTGCTAACTTAGTACAGAAGGAAGGAGAAGTTCTACCTAATCTTCTTAAAGAAAGGCGTTCAAAGAAGATTGCTAAAGAAGGATCTAAGGCTCAGCCTAAGAGAAAAGCCTCTGAAGCTGCTGCTAAGCCTCAGAAGGTAAAGAAAGTGAAACAAACTCCTCCAGAAGCAAGTCTGGAAGACATTAGAGAAACTATCAAACAGGTATTAACATCTGATCCAACACCAACCATTCACTCTCCATTACCTTCACCTCCTCCATCACCTTCCAGACCACAATCATCTGTACCACCATCATCTGGGATTCATTCATCTGAACCCTCTCCATCTCAACCTACACATTCTCAACCATCGTCTGTACAAACTCCAATTGAACCACCTCAACCAAAAACACAACCAGAACATCAACAACCACAACAACCTCAACCGGAACCTCAATCACAACAACAACAACCACAAGAACATCAATCTCAACCCATTTCATCTGAACCTCCCCAACCAACACCATCTGAACAATCCTCAATAATAGAACAATCGTTACCTGTTCCAGAACCCTCTATCTTTAACTCATCCAATGACATTCTTGATTTGGAACCACTTGCAACCATGGTTGTCTTGTCATCCACCTCATGTCACTCCACTGAATCATCTGATTCTGAATCAGAAGTTCACTCACCCTCCTGTTTACACATTCCTGATCCATTCAAACCTACATTTTCTGACCTATCAGCATCTGACCAAATCAATCGTAGACTTTCACTTCGCTCCAAATTCAACCTCTCAGATTTTCAACCTTCATCATCTGAAGCTGAAATTTCAACAACCCCTACACCTCAACTCACCATACCACAACCATCTGAACCTCAACCATCTGAACCTCAACCATCTGCACCTCAACCATCTGAACAACCACCATCTGATCCAACACCTCCTGATACCACTTGTGAACAACCTCAGCCAAACGTTGAATTTGCTGAAAAAGTTACTCTTGAGGAATACCTTTACCCCAATCCTAGATCAGATGTTGATAAACTGTTTGAGAATTTCAAAGAGGAAGTTCGTATGGGGATTGCACGTGTGGAAGAAGAGTGTCTGTTCAGTATAGATCCTGTTAAGTCTGAAGCTGCTTGGGATAAATTTATCTCTAAGTTCAACGTTGTGGCTTCTCATCCCAAGGCAGTCTGTGCTGAAGATGCTAAGGCAAAGTTTGCTGAATTGGTCAGACAGACTCTGATGAGCATTCCCAAACCACCAGTGCTGCTTCTGGAAGCTGGTCCTGCTGAAGACTCTCCATCTGAAGATGTTGCATCTGATATGGACATTGGTGCGTCTGAATCAGAAGTGAAGGCTGACAATTCAGAACTTGTGAAAGAGGTTAAGGAAATCAAGTCCTGGATGATCAAACAAGAACAAACCACTGAAGAGATTAAGACTTGGATGACCAAGCAAGAAGAGTCTATTGCAAAGATCACAGATCTTCTGACCCTGATTGCATCTCGCCAGCCTTAGTTTATTTTCATGTTTTTTGCACTATTGTTTGCATCTGCTTTCTCTTGCTTGTTTTTTGATCATCTGTTATGTGAACCATCTGAATGAATGAAAATGTTTGTTTTGCTTTTCTTCTGTTATCTTTTCTATCTTTACACATCTTTTTGATTATGACAAAAAGGGGGAGAAAAAGAATCTGATTGTTCAATCCATAAGCAAATACTAAAACGAAATTCAGACATATTATTAACTATCTTTGAATTTAAGTCTTTCAGATTCTATTGTTTCATTTGACAAAATAAATTCATTGAAGTTATCCTGAGAATTACCCAACCAGACTCTGATTCTTGAAGCAAATTGTACTCTGATTCTAAACGAAAAACCAGACTCTGTGTTTGAAAGAAGTCATCAGACTCTGATTCTGAAATACACTCAAGCAAAAAGGTAAGCATTCTTTTCCTTTAAAGTATTCATTTCAGAGGGAGATTCTTAATCTCAGGGGGAGTTATAATTACTGTTTTTTTATTGAACAAAATTTCTCATGTTTTGTCATCATCAAAAAGGGGGAGATTGTAAGAACACAAATTGTTTCTTAGTAATACCTCTATGTTTTGATGATAACTCTTATGAAATTTTGTATTAAAGAATTATATACTCTAAAATTTGTTCATGAATATTTGTTGCAGATGTTAAAGTGTATATATATCTAAGAGCAAATTAATCTGAACATGGAACTATGGAAGGCTCTGAGGAGTCAGAATCATCTTATAGAAGAATCTGAATGTTGTCTGCAGAAGGATCTGAAGCAGAAGCTATAGAAGAATCTGAAGCAGAAGCTACAGAAGAATCTGAAGCAGAAGCTGCAGAAGGATCTGAAGCAGAAGACTCTGAAAGATCTGAAGACTCTGAAGCATTGAAGATCTTTGTATGAGAGTTAAGAAGCACAGTTTTTCAGAAGACTCTGAGAGTACTACACGCTGCATGTACTGAGGATCTGATTCATAAAACTCTGCTCTGATAGAACTACATGCTAAAGCACACTTGTTGTATTACTCTGATTCAGCAAAATCTGATGGGCATCCAAGACTCTGATCACGCAGACTCTGATGTTTACTTTGCTGAAGTAAAATACTTATTGAAGAAGAATTCAAAGTCATATCCGTTGATTTGGCTCAACGACTCTTTCCTCTTTCATGCTTGACACTAGAACACAGACTAAAAGCATTTCTCTGTGCATTCTACTTCCAGGAAAGGTCATGTGATGTGAAGACAAAGAGGTTCAGGCCTTTTCAGTACACAGCCTCCAACGTCAAGACTTTGTGGACTACTGTGCATATAAAAGCAAGTCTTCCTCATCTTCTTCACTAGACGAATCTTTGATAGAAACTCTTACAAGCTCTCATAAAATATTCTTATTCTCTTTGTTGAGTTTATTCTTTTGTTCTTAACATTAAGTGAAAAATCACTCTTGTGATAAAGCTTGCTAGAAGCATTCAAACACTTGTATTTATCTTACATTTCATTGTAATAGTTCCTTGAGAAGATCCAGTTGGGATCAGTAGTTCTTGAGAAGACTAAGAACAGTTGCTCTTAGTGATTGCTATTGTAATCAGTTGATTAATAGTGGATTAAGTCCTTGTTTGAGAAAGGCAAATCACTCTTGATAGGGTGGACTGGAGTAGTTAAGTTTAACGAACCAGAATAAAAATCTTTGTGTTTTTATTGCTATAAGTTTTTATAAATACTTATTCAACCCCCCTTCTAAGTATTTTCTCACCTTCAGTTTTGTGTATCACAATTGTCATTGTAAGTATTGTAAGCATTGTACATTGATTTTGTAAACAATGTAAATTTGGTATTTTGTGTTATGTTCTGTATAAAATACAAATACTTTGATTCTGTCACATAATTTGTATGTTATGTGCAAAAAAATGATACAGGTCAGTTAAAATGAGATTTAAAACAAACCATAAATGGAAAAAATGTTATACCCCTCGAGTATTAACAAAAACTGACATAAAAATGGGTCTTTTCCCATTGATTATTAACAAAAATCGAGAGGTATATGGTGTGCGCTACATAGTTTTTTAAAAATGTTTTGTTGCTAGGGATCAAACATATGACTTTTTTAACTATCCCCTCAGTTATTCAGAAACCGATGGCTAAGGTGGCAGGTTTTCATGTCGCCCTTCGAAACCTCGCTTGCCTAGCTGAGGTCATATATCTGTCCATTCGAGATAAAATGGATATATTTGCAGTAGTGTATATGTTTTATGTTGTTTGAGTTATGTTGTTGTTGATAAAAGTTGTATGTTGGTGATAATTTGATTTTTGTTGATATATGTTGTATTTTGTTTAAGGTATGTTGATGTTGATAAAAGTTCTATGTTGCTGATGATTTAGTTTTTGTTGAGATATGTTGTATTTTGTTTAAGGTATGTTGCTATTGATAAAAGTTATATTTTGTTGACAATTTAGTATTTGTTGATTATGTTGTATTTGGTTTAAGGTATATTGTTGATATTGTTGATGATGATGTATATGTTGTTGATTATTAATGATATACCTTATACATTGCAGTTTTCAATACTTTAAACCAACATGTCCTATATGATGAGTTTAAGATGTCATATTTGGTTTGAATTTTTTACCAACCCGTCACTAACTAAATAACCTTTCTAATTGAATTAGAAATTTATAATATAAAAAATTAATTTGTTAGAAAACAACTTACATTGAACAATGTTTTTTGAGTTTTCTTCCTTCCATTCTAAGTATCTCTCTCTTTGAGAGTTAGAATTTGGTTTAATACTTTTAGTTCTTCAATTAACATTTCTTTCTTTATTAGTTCAATGAAATAGTAGAGAATGAAGTGTTGGTTGAAGATTCACAAGCATCGAACCTAATTCTAACACTCAAAAAGCGAGATACGAAGAATTAAAGGAAGAAAGCTAGGAAAACATTGATCATTGTAACTTTTTATTCTAATATAACTTAATTTGTCAAATTATTAATTTATATATCAGATTGAATGATTTTATGTTTAGTGAGTAGTTGGTGAAATAAGTATTCCACATATGTTATAATAAACTCAAATGAATATATCACCATGGTTGAAAGACACAACCGTAGAGAAAAATTGTGCGCGGAGTCTTTCACTACAGTTGGAAAGAACAAACATGGTGAAAAGTTGAGAACACAACCAAAATGATTGTCTGAGAATCGAACCTCTAACCTCTACCTTTTACTATGGTTATCATAAGCAACCATGGTGATACGTAAAGCGCAGCTGTATTTTTACCACGAGTTCTAGTACACGGTGGTAAAGAGCGTAGTTACTACCAAATCATGCTTTACCATAGACCTCCACCCGTGATAATATCCTTTTTCCAACAGTGGTTAAATGTCATTTCTGTAGTAATGTACTTTACAATTTACCAAGATTTCTTGCAAAATTTTCATGAAGTGATTTTTCACTACATCCCACAGCTCTTTTAAGAAGCCAAAATTAACATCTTCTAGTCTCACACTCTTGAAACTATCATATTCCTAACTACATTCTTAATCTCAATTTCTTTAAACTCCTTGATCAAATGATTAACATCTCAACTGTCATTTGCTATAAATGATAACATCATCTTATATCAGATGGATGTTAAGAGTGAACTTTGAATGGTTACATAACTGAAGAGGTGTACATACACAACCTCCTAGTTTCAAAAATCATAAAAACCCAGATTTCGTTTTCAATCTTAAGAAATCATTGTATGGTCTGAAACAAGCTCCCAGAGCATGGTATGAAAGACTAAGAATTTTTCTTCTTAAAAATGATTTCACCAGAGGAAAGGTTGATACCAATCTGTTATGTAAAACATTCAAAAATGATATTCTTGTTGTACAAATTTATGTTGATGATGTTATATTTGGCGCTAATACTGCTTTGTGCAAAGAATTTTCTAAGTCTATGCAGGAAGAATTTAAGATGATTATGATGGGAGAACTCAAGTTCTTTATGGGGATTCCGATCAGTCAAAGTCCGGAAGGAACTTAAATCCATCAAAGCAAGTACACTAAAGAACTTTTGAAGAAGTTTGACATGTCAGAATGCAAGATTTCAAAGACTCTAATGCATCCTACATGTATCCTTGAGAAGGATGAGGTAAGTGGTAAGGTATAGAAAACAATATACAGAGGTATGATTGGCTCTCTCTTATACTTGACTGCTTCTAGACCTTACATTTTCTTTAGTGTATGTTTGTGTGTTCGCTTCCAATCAGATCCTAGAAAATCCCACTTTACAAATGTTAAGTGGATCTTCAGGTATTTGAAAGGTACTATCCTTGGCTTGTGTTATAGAAAATCTAAAGAGTACAAGCTTGTTGGTTATTGCTATGCTGGAGATATACTTGAAAGAAAAAGTACTTGAGGGAGCTGTCAGTTTCTGGGAGACAACATGATTTCATAGTCCAATAAAAGGCAATCAACCATAGCACTATCAATTGCTGAAGTTGAATACATTATTGCTTTTGGATGCAGCACTTGGATGCTCTAGATGAAGAGTCAGCTAAAAGAATTTCAGATATATGAGAGTAACATTCATATCCTCTGTGATAATACTTCTGTTATATGTTTGTCTAAGAATCCCATTTTGCAATCTAAAGTTAAACACATTGAGATCAAACATCACTCCGTACGTGACTATGTTCAGAAGAGTATTTTAAACTTAAAATCTATTGATACAAACCATCAATGAGCTGATATATTTATAAAATCCCTTGCTGAAGATAAATTCGTCTTCATTCTGAAACATTTATCTATGGAAACATGTCCAAAATGAAGCAAATGATTATCTCAGAATGTTTATTTTCTAAGAATGGTTTAATGAGACTCTGAGATATATTAACTCTGAATGTGCGAGTCTTCTGAAGTGAGAAGTTTTCATATGCTCAGAAGTATCCAATCAAAACCTCATTATTGAACGTTTTGAAATTTGGATATTGAAGTGTTTTTGCATTAATGAGTTGTCAATCAGTCTTGGAAAGTAGAACAGTTTTAAAAGACAATTGTCTTAGAAAAATGAATTGTTTCTAGCATCTGAGTGACACATTGGGCAAACTCACTTATCTTGGGATTAGGTAAAATCTTCACATTTTACCCTTTTGTTAGATTTTGTGCACTATTCAAGATTTTAATCATGATTGCAAAAATATTAATATAAACCCACTTCACTCACTTCACACACCCTTGCTACTTTCACTTCTCACACTTTCTTGTTTTCAAACCTCAAAAATATCTCAAACCCTAAACCCTTCTTATTCATTAATAATGGCTTATCAACAAGAACATTCTGCTCAACAAGAATAAGATAAGCAACAAAATCAACAAAAACATGTTGGATCTACTAAAAGCAATACTCATGGTTCATTATCTACACAAGAACCATACCGTATTCCTTGTCTCCTCCAAACATATTCTTCAAAGCTTGCTTCCGAAACTGACAAATATGTGTTCACTGAAGATGCCTATGATACTCCTGGACTTACTTTATCTACTACTGCATATAAATTAGAGGTTCTCTGTGAACTCGTGGTTAAGTTTGACAACATGAAAGACAATGGTTTTGATCTTTTGACTGCCGTAAGGTTTCAGGGTTGCAAAAGTACTTTGAAATTCTTCAAGGTCTAGTTTTTTTCCATCTTGTAATATAATTCTGGATTCATGCTAAGACTTCTACCTTATAAGTTACTTCTTTCGTTATGGGAAAGAAGATTGTCATTATTGAGAAGCTTATTGCCAAACTCATTGGTCATGATGGGTCTGGAATAAGATGTGAACAAACGGTGGAAAGAAGGTATGAACTAAATGAGATTTCAAAAGTTATTTTTATCTCTGAAACTCATTCCAACAAAATCAAAGATCTTCACCCTATTTTGAGAATTTGGGCCAGGATTCTTCTCGAATGTGTCCATTATAGAAGGGCAAAAAATTCCTCTGACTACATTATCGCTGATTAACAATATGTATTCTACTTCATTTCTACTAAAAAGAACGTGAATCTCCCCGAACTTCTTTTTCAGCACTTAAGAGATATAATGAAGGAAATCAGAGAAGGTAGCAGAAAATGAGGAACTAGATTCCTCTTGGTAGGATGATTTCAGACATTCTAATAGAGAGTGTCGCATTGCTGCGAAGAGGGGCCGACAAGGAAAGAAGAGTCGCCACCGTTTGTTATTTATCCCAAAAGAGGGAAAGGAAATGATCAGAGAAAACCTACGAAAAAGGGAAAAGACAGGTCATCGCAACCATATCTCGGGTTCGGGAGTCGGTTACGCAAGGGGAAGGTATTAGCACCCCTCATGTCCGTCATACTCGACGGGATCCATGCTTGTTATCTACCTAAAATGGTGTTTACTATCTAAGCTACGGCTCAGGGGTAAAAGAAAAGAAAAGAGACTCGATAGAGCATCGCCGCTCTATGCCTACATATTCCCTCGTGCAATGGGAAAGTCAGAGTCAACGTAGTTCGGCCAACTACGGGTGAAAGGTGGGGAAGGTTTCTCACCAAGACATCGCCATCTTGTGCCTACGTATCCTCATCTAGTATGAGAAATCAGATCAAACGTAGTTCGGGCTAACAAGACCACAGGTTGGTTCGAAATGTTTTACCCGAGTAGGGTTAAAACTTAGTTCTAGCAGTTAGGTGTATACATCTCGACCATTGGAGACTTAGGCGTTACTCGTTTGCGGTAGAACCAAGAGTTAACAACACTCTCCTTATGAAAAAGGTTTTCCAAATTAAGATCCCGAAGGATAAAAAAGTTTGAAGTTTGTTTTTGTGTTTTTATAGAAGAAGTGCATTGATTATTGTTTGTAATTCATGTTGCACTAAAGAATATGACTTAGGAGCGAATGCGTTGCATATCGTCCAAAGGACATACACTAAACACTCTAGACAATTGAGAGGAGGCCCCCCAATCACCATTTCCCAAATACTTAAGGCTCGTAGCATACAACATTCATTATCCTTTATTAAGTGACTTGAAAGAGTTTGAAGATGAAAAGAGAGAGACTTCTCTAAAGGGAGACTAAGACTCAACCTAATGTTCTCATACAAAATGCACCTATGATTGGGATGAAAAGGAATGCTACCTAATGTTATCATACATGGATTCAAACCTAAGGTCTATCATAACCTCTCTTGAATAAGAGAGATTAGATGTCCTAAGGGAACATGGCAAAGAAGAAAGAAGAAGGAAGCAAAAGATAAAGAAAGTATGCAAACATGTTATGCACAATTAGAATGAAAGTGAGGAAGGAACAAAGTGTGGGGCAGTAGCCTCCACAAGCACATATCAACCTCAAGCATGCATATTAGAAGATGCAAAAGGATGAAAGCAAAGAAAAGAATGCACACACACAAACAAGAGTGAAATGAAATGGGAGAAATGGAATTCCTACAACCATTTGTCATCAACCACAAACCCAAAGGCAAGCCAAAAAGAAAAAGAAGAAGCCATGATTAAATGGGAGAATGGGAGGAAATGTGAGGACAAAAAGGAACTCAAATGGGCAACTCAACCATAAGTAACACCATAATCATGCGAGCAAACACAAGAGAAGTCCTCAAAGAATCACCATTCGTGATATGTTCAAAGTTCCTCCAAATGAGGGACTAAACCATATCAAATGGGACTCAAAGGTCATTGGACAGAAGTGGGGATGAAAGGACAAAATTCACAAATGCAGAAGCAAACACACAAAAGATAATTGCAAGAATAGGCATGGAGAAAGACCTAGGTCTTAAACACATTCAACATTTGAACTTCAAATGGAAATCCTAAAAGATTGCAACTCAAGCACAAGAAGCAAGCATGTGTATGACCTATAAACTGATATCCAGCAAGCTCAACATGTTGACAATATGAATCAAGAAGAGTTGAGAGCTTAAGAGATCCATAAGTGTCATTTCCAAATCAAACTAGGTCAAGTGCTTGTATGAACCACCCTTAGAAGTAACTTGACTTGCAAGTTACCTAAAAAATAGGAAAAAGACTCAAAAATAACCAAATAAAATCTCAAATGAACATAAAAATGTAAGCAACCAGGGGCCAAAAGATCACCACTAAAGTCACTTCAAAGCATTATCAAAGAATTTGATTCACAAGGATGCTTCACTTTGAAGGAGGGTTGTCGAGGGTCAAATAAAATGAGATCAAAGTCAAACCAAAATGAACTAAACCAGGGCCAAAATCATCCTAAGAGACTCCTCAATTCATCATTCACATAAGAAAAAGGTCTCAATCATTGGAGAAAAATATTGGTCCACAAACAAGGCAAGAATACAAAAGGAGCAATAAAAGATCAAATAAAAACACCTCTAAATATTAATTCCATTTTTAATTGAAAAATAAAGGAAAATAAAAATAAAAATTATCAAAAAATATTTAACACCCTAAAGTGTCCTAAAAATATTTCTGGGGAATTTTATAATGCTTGGAGGTATTTTTAAATAATCAAAAGCAAAACAGAAAACAAATAAAAAGAGAAAAAAAGAAAGAAAAAGAAACAATGCAAATAGCAAGCGAAATAGGCAAATGCATTGGGCTGGATCTGCATGGGGTGTCAAAAGCACCATGAGCCCAACACAAACACAAATCAGAAAGGCACCAAAACACAGCGCTTCATTAATTGACCTGGCAGGTCAATTTCCACGCCAGCATAGTCAAACAGATCACAGCCACTGATCTCACTCAGGTCAAAGATTCCACACGCACACATGGCAAGCCAGGTTAGCTCGCCTTCATTAGAACCAGATGACGGAGCAACAGTTCTCCGGTCATCTTCTCCGACAACGCAGTCGGAGTTGCTGGTTCTAAACATCATCAAACAACATGAAATTTTATGCCAATCGAAAGAGGAACTCCTGTAGATCAAAGATCCAAGCTCAAAATTCATTAATCATGCATATAATGAGAGATTCAAACGGTTGAAAGCAAGAGCACATAACTGGAAAATTCATCAAACATAAAAAATAACCATCCAGATTTTGCCTACAAGAGTAGGTCTTCAGATTGCAACAAAAATGGCATGGATCTAATACATATCATGAGATATATCTCGATTTTAAGATTACCTAACGGAGTCTCTCTATTGGAGCTTCACAGGTGCTTAAGCTCGCTGGTAATTGTGCAGAATCACTCCACTTCACTTGAGGAAGAAGAAGGATGCTTCAATTTTGCTTGAAATGGCTCCAATCTCAGTCCACAATTTTCACTTTGCTCTTGAATTTTCCCACTGCAATTATGCTCTCCCTCCATGAATTTTCATGAATGAAAGCTCAAACTTCATCTGGAGCTTTTATACAATGGACCTAGAATGCATTGGAGGCCCAATATGGCCTGGTTGGGATGAATTGGAAAAAATGCCCAAAGTTGGAAAATGAGTTCATGCATACATGAATCTCCCTCCAATTCCCCTTGAATTTGATTGGAATCATAAGTTGGCAACTTGTTTTGATCATGTGGATGGAAATTAAGCCTTAATTTGATCCAATGGTGGAGATTTAATTTGAAACTTCTTTGTGAAGTAACATGGAATTGCACGTATTTTGAACTTCATACCTTAAATTTTCTTGGTGCATCTTGCTTTTTAGATAAATGTGAATCAAAATGAGCACACATATGGCATGTAAATGAATTAAAACCAATTCAATTGAATTCATGACTCTAAGTTCATTTTTCAATTGAATTTCTTCACCAATCCTCATATCCTTGCCAAATTCATGACAAACTTGTGATCCATGATGGAATTGAGATCATTTGAAGCAACTTTCATGTTGGATAAAGTTTCATTTGAAGTGCTTAAGATCATGAAAATGACCTATAATCTCACTTTCCCAAAATACCCCTGCCTTGCAAGCTTCATAACTTGAGTTCTACAAATGAGATGAAGGACTTCTAGGAATTTTTGGAAAGCTAAGATTATGAAGAATAACTCTCATGTTCACTTCAAGTTGAAGAGAAACTAGCTTCTAGGTCAAAAGTGCCTTAGAAGTTGGTTGACTGAAAATATGGTTCATCTGAGACCTCTAACTTGTCAACATCATAACTTGAGTTTCACAAATCCAATGGATGAGTTCTAAAACTTAAAAGAAATCTAAAAACATGATCTACAAGTGTCGTGTTTGTATCAAAGTGAGATTACACTTGTATCGTGAGATGTGTGGTCTTGAAGTCAGACACTAAACAAGAGATTTTACACTGACAACCTCTGAAACCCTAATTTAGTAACTTCTTACACTCTCGATTCTCCTTGATTTGATCTTGAAATAACATTATAGGTGTCCCAACACAGCTATCCATGACTCTAATGACTTGGAATTAGGTCTCAAACACATTCAAGTCCCTAGTTGACTTTGCACTAGACAGATGAAACCCTAGGGATGCAACCCTTGACTGCAACCTCTTGCACATGATATAATCACTTAGATGAGCTCCACAATGGCTTCAAAAGCACTCAATGAGCTTCTCCATCATCTCATATCCATATCCATGAGCTTGTAATCCTCAGATGATTTGAACTGAGCCCTCTTGCATGAGCTAGAAATCCTTGATAACCTTCTCTTGAGATGCACACCTCTCTTGATCCCCTGCAAACAACCAAGCTATGCAATGCAAAGATGCTAGATAAATGAAATGAAACACAAGCCAAGTAAAGAAAAAAGGTTGGGCAAATTTTGGGGTACAACAGCTGCCCCTATTCAAACGACTTGGACCTGACTGGGTGAAAAGTGAACGGCTTTCAAACCATCAAGGTAAAAGACGGTTGAATACCAACGAACCCGGAAATTTGCCAACCGCAGAAATAGAACTGAAAACCGCTTCGAGGACAAAATCTTCGGAAATAACTGCATAATAGTTGCAACAACAGTAAGCTGACTGATTACCAATCCAAAACCTCAACACACAGTCGGGAGAAACGTCTGCTAACGCGCAGGCAACGACACTAAGTCGGAAAGAAACATTTGATATCACCATCAGGAATCCAAACAACTCTGCTTGGGGAACAAGGAGAAACTTAAACAAATAACTTTGGCGGGGAAACAAAAGAAACTTAACCAAGTAACTCTGTTAGGAGTCCACCTAGAGAACATATGATAAGATGAACACATCTATCAAAGGGTTGTTGTCGAGGTCTGGATACTTGTATGGACTTAGAGAAGATAAATCGATGCTAGCCAGGGTCTGGATACCGCACGTGCTTGAGTAAAACTGGTGCGAGCTGGAGTCTGGATACCACACGCACTCGGACAAACATCACTAGCCAGGACCTAAATGTCGCACATACTAATGGAATAATCATTAACCAGGGCCTGAATGCCGCGCATGCCAAGGAAAAGCGCGGTGTGAGCCAGGGTCTGGATACCACACGGGCTCAAGAAAACATCATTAGTCAAGATTTGAACATCACACATACCAATGGAAACGTCATTAACCAGGACCTAGATACCACGCAGATTAACGAGCACGATCACTAGCCAGGGCCTAAATGCTGCACATGCCGATGAAACAAACGGTGTGAGCCGGGGTCTAGATACCACACGGGCTCAAGAAATAACCGGAGGAAGCCGGGGTCTGGATACCGCACAGGCTATAGAAATAAACCATCACTAGCCAGGGTCTGGATACCGCACATGCTATAGAAATAAACCATCACTAGCCAGGATCTGGATACCTCAGATGCAAATGGAACTAATATCAGCCAGGGCCTGGATGCCACACATGCCGATAGGATAAATCGAAGGAAGCCGGGGTCTGGATACCGCACGGGCTTGAGCCAATAAAACCGGTGAAATTCGGGGTCTGGATACCACGCGAGCTTGCTGGAAGCATCATTAATCAGGGTCTGCATACCACACCTACTAATGAAACAATCATCGACCAGGGCCTGGATGCTGCACATGCTAATGAACACACATCGGTAGGAGCCGGGGTCTGGATACCACACGGGCTCAAGAGATATCATTAACCGGGGTCTGGATACCACACGAGTTAATGAGACTTAAGAAAATGTCATCGGTCAGGATCTGAACATCACACATAATAATGAACAATTGGAGGAAGCCAGGGTCTGGATACCACACATGCTTAAGAAAACATCATTAACCGGGGTCTGGATACCACGCGGGTTAATTGCACAATCATCAGCCAGGGCCTGGGTGCCACACATGCCAATGGGATAAACCGATGCGATCCGGGGTCTGGATACCACACGAGCTCAAGAAAAATCATTAACCGGAGTCTGGATACCGCACGGGTTAATAAGAATATCACCGACCATAGTCAAGTGACACCGCTGGGGAATGACGTAAGCCGGGGTCTGGATACCACGCGGGCTAGCGGGAATTGCCATGGTCTGAACACCATACGGGAAATAAAACATCAATCATCTGTTGGAGCAACACCCGAAAGCAAAGAGGTGACAACCTGGCTTATGTTCCACATGCATATGTTTGAATATGGCGTAATGTTACGCATTTAGGAGGATGCTATGCACGAATGCAGATGCAACATAACAGAATCAGCAAAATAAATGCTGAAGAGAAAACACCGCCCTGTTGGGGAAAAACAAAGCATGTCAATCACGATTGGGCTTAAGCTGGGGGAAACAAGCTCTGGATGGCTTCCTGCCAAGAAATTCCCTGATTAACAGTGTTCTAACAAGAACGTGAATCCACTCTGTTGGGGATTCAAATTATAACCTGCCGATAGAAACTCCCTGAGTGGCCTTCCAGAATACAAACCTTCTGGGGGATAGACAACTCGGATGGGGGAACCACCGTATACTCTACTGGAGAAAACGCCCTGAACAGCCAACCAGAATACAACTCTGCGGGGAACAGATGACTCAACTGAGGAAAGACAACCAGACATTGAAACGGATCTAACCTTGCTAGGAATCAATGACTCTATGGGGAAAGCACAACCAAACACCGAGGTTGATCATACTCTACTGGAGAAATCAGCCCTGAATGGCCTTCTAGAATATCACATTCCAGGGAACAAACCACTCTGCAGGAGATAACCATCAACACTGCGAGTAACTTCACCTAACCAGAACCTTGAATGGCCTCCCAGAACAACACCCTGGGGAAACAAATGACTCTACTGGGGAAATAGAGTTTTCTATCAGATATTCTGCTCTGCTGGAGATAAATCCATCCTGCCGGGAATTACTCAGCTGGGGAAGAAACCTTTCTCTTCAGACTCCACTGGGGATAGAATAAGTTCATCATGTTAACCAAGTTTTTTAGGAGTTAAGAAATTTTATGAGATGAACCAGGTTGTTTGCTAAAAATTCTTCAAAAGACATTAACTAAACAGTGTGTTGAGAACCAGGCTATGTGTTAAGAATTCATTAGAAGAGTTTAAACCTGGATGGTGTACCAGTTCTAATGATAACCGTGCAGTTAACCATACATATATAAGTTCTAACTGATCATGCTCAGGTACGAGGCTGATAACCAGAACTTATGATACTCAAGGCAAAGTCTTTCTGAAATACTTCAACAACCTGGCCTCTACTTCTCTAACCAGGCATTTTAGGAAGTTATTTTCTTCATGCTGATTGAAATTTTTATTATTAGGATTACTTTAAAGATTTAATGCAGGGGGGCTTGCAAACCTAACTCTGAGATTCTAAGATGAAAAATAATTTTAATAGTATAAAATTCAGGGAGAGCTTACAAACCTCACTCTGATGTTTTTATATGACTTAACTAAGTAAAAATTGCTCATCAAAATACATGGGTTTGTAATCATAAAAAAGGGTGAGATTGTAAGAATAAAATTTGGTTGTGCATTTGACCTTTAGTTTTGATGATAATAATACATTGTTTCTTAGAGAAATTTTTTGTACACGAATGGTTTTGTCTAGTGTGCTTTTTTTAAAAGGTTCTGACTCTGAAGAATTGGCATGTGACGTCATCAGACTCTGGGCTCAACACACTTAGACTCTAAAGAGATACAAAAGTACGTTTCACAGGTTACGTCAAGATCTAGAATAATCTTAGACAATGATTCTGATGAATGTTTGTGCTAAAGCTTCTGATTGTGACTCTGATATGAGAGCTTTTGAAGATTTATCAAGCTCTCAAGATTCTGAAGATTAAGTCATGAAGACTCTGAAGACTAGGTTTTGAGGAACTATATCAAGATTCTGAATACAAGGTTCTTAGGCTTTTTTCAACTAGTCTCTTGATCCTTCTAAACATGCTTCAACAATATTTACTCAGAAGCCTCTAAATATTAGAAGATAAGATCAAAAGGTTTTGCGTGAGAAAAATAGTACACAATACAAGATCATATATTCCTTCCACTACGCTAATTTTGTGGAGTAAGGATTGTACTATTTGTACCATTTTGTCTCCCACCTTGGCAGACCGTTATGCAAGGTGACAACTCATTTATGAAGATGTCCATTCTACCCTCCAACTGATATTTTCATGCCTATATAAAAGAGACTTAGAAGAATGAATGAAGTTGTTAATTCCGATACTCTATTCACGCTATAACGCTTTCGTTGGACGTACTATTATTGTGAATATAGATAGAAAACACACATAGAGCTTTTGTTTGTTATTATGTGATTATTTCATTATACTTAAACTTTGTGTAATCTGCTTTCTTGAAGCATATTTGTAAACATAAACACTTTTATCTCATTGTATTGAGGTTGTTTCCTTGAGTGACTAGGATTTAGTCAGGATACTCGAGAAGACAAAGACGGATAGTTTTGTGTGTATGTAATTCGGTGATTATAGTGGATTGAGTCCTTATTGAAAAAGGCAAAATCACATTGCCGAGTGGACTAAATTAGCTTCATTAATAGTGAACCAGTATAAAAATAATTGTGTTCATTTATTTTTACTTTTGGTTCAACTTTGTATGTTTGGGTGCAAAAAGTTTTTATTTTGGAAACCTAATTCACCCCCCCCCCCCCAATTTCTTGTGTTTCTTGCCACCTTCATATTACATGTGTCTGGAAAGAAAGATTGGGTTGTCAATATAAAACTCTCGATGAAGAACATGGTGAAATTTGCAAATGACAATCGTCTAGCAGCTGAAGGTATTGGTGATGTTTTGAATATGAGGAAAGATGGTAAAAGGTCAGTAATTTCCAATGTATTGCATATACCACACATAAAGAGTGATTTACTGAGCATAAAGAAGTTGGTAGAAACGAAATACAAAATTTAGATCAAAGACAAGATGATGAGAACTCTCGACTCAACTGAAAGGTTAATCCCGAAGGCTCATATGTCTCAGAATAGAACCTTCAAGATTGAACTTAATGTGATGGAGTACAAGTGTCTTGCAACTACAACTAGCAGGGGATGAATGGATATACACTATAGACTTGGACATCTCAATTTCAAAGACATCAGAGATCTGAAAAGAAGAAATATGGTTTTAGGATTACCAGAAATTGACATTCCAAATGAAGTATGTGAGGAATGTGTGCAAGCAAAGCATTACAAAAACAACTTCAGCAAGGATGTAGGTAGCGATTTGAAGATAATTCTTGAAGTCATATACTCTGATGTGTGTGGTCCTATCCAAGTGGACTTGATTTAAGGTAACAGATATTTTGTCACATTCATAGATGATTTCAGTCGAAAACTGTGGGCTTACCTGATCAATAAAAAAAAGTGAAGTGATTGAGATATTTGCTAAGTTTAAATCTATGAATGTGCCTTAGAAATATACTTAACTCTTTATTATATTCTAATTTATTTTTTTATTTATAATATACTTAACTCTTTATCATCAAATTTTATATGTTTTTTCTATAGATAAATATTTAAGGGTATTCTAATAAAAATGAAAAATATATAAAAATAATTTTATTTTACAAAAATAATGAGTAAAATAGAATAGATAGAGTAAAAAATTTATAAAAGTGTAAATAAGGTGTTTAAAAAAAAGAAAAAAATAGTAAATCGTATATAACATAGTGTCATACCCCAAATTTGTCCTACTTCGGTAGTTAATGAATGTTTTATTGCTTCAGGACTTCTAGCCATGATTCTCCAAGACTCCGTTTATGAAGACCTTGTGTGTGCTCATTGTGGTTATAATCCCTAGCAATTTATGTCGAATTCTTGTGGGAAGAACGTGCCTCCAGCCCCTTGTACCTAAACTCATGTGTGTCCTCGTTCTCACGATCAGACAGACATGATATGATCAATGGCATAAAGTACATGATTGGATCTATCTCGCAACACAATTGTTGGGTTTAAAGAAATTTAAACCCTATTTTAACTTGGTTACAAACTTCTCTAAAGGTTGTTTAAGCCTCACTACAAGTTGCTTGTTATGTTCTTAATTCAAGTTACTTCACATGATGCTTCTGGATATGGTCAATTTAACCTCAGGCTTTGTTCGGTTGGTAACAAGCATCAAGTTATATTTGGATTCTGAATCAGTTTGTGACAAACTTAGATTTAGCTTGCAAATTTCAAGTAATAATTAAACTAGAATTTAGATGTAATTCGTCCAGAAGATATTTCGATTCATTTTTATGGTATAATGCATTAGTTCCTAACCATACAAGCTATGTTTGAGGAATGGGCCACCCTTATTATACAAATCCATCAGTCTCAAGGCCAATCTCATCGATATGGGTACGATTAAATGGACGCCTAATTTTAGATGAAACGGAAAGTATATACTCTCCTCCTAGTGAGTAGTTAGTTAAGACAATGCTCACTTTCCATAACTTACGATCCATGAAATAACTTACGATCCATGAAAGGTGATTAATGTATTTTAATACTTAAATGGTGGGAAGTTGATTTTTTAATCTTGTTGTTTGAGATTTGGTCTCAAGTACGTTTGTCTTTGGATTAGCTAAGTTTACGTTGGTCGTCGGGGCTAGAAGTCAAGGTGGTTTTAATGTAATTCAAGACATATATGAGTTACTTCCGAACACAAAACCAAGTTATGAAAATTAATACTACTCACCAAATAGTGTTGAATTAATCTCAAGGTGATGAAAAAATTTAAACCAGGTTTGTTTTAATTTGTTTTCATTTTCTTTAAGCCATAATCGAACAGAGCCCATATGTGATATATGTTTGGCGTCCTGTTGTGGCTTGGGACCAAATCTTGACCAAGTAAAATAATAAATAGTGAGAGGCCTCAAGTCAAAGCCATGTGACGTGTGTAAACTCATTGTAATTATGAACTGTGAGCTGAGGTCTGGAGCAGTTGTTCATGACAGAAAGGCGACAATGTTACTAATAATACTTGTTAGCCACACTCATTAGTGTATTGTTGTTAAGCTAAATGAAGCAGGGTGTGAATCATAAGTTAAAACCAATAATAATCTCATACCATTTAGCTTGTGGATATTTAGTTGTAATTATGACTTGGTTACATAAAAAGAGATGTTCAAGACAAAAGAAAAACAACAAGCTGATAACAGAGAAACAGCAAATGTGATTGCAATTTTCCGGCGCAGGACTAGGATAGGAAGGAGCGTGTACATCTTCTCTTGAAATACTGTCAAGCTCATGAATGCCTAAAAACGCTAATTTCTTTTCCATTAGCCAGCTCCTAGACATAAGCAATTGTTTCATTGTGAAAACGTCGACGTAACCGGGAGAACTGTTATTTGGAGAAGGTGGAGAAGTAGTTATGGAAGTATAAATTGGAAGGAGTCATGTGACATGAAAAATCTGTGTCACATGTAGAATGAAAATTTCAGCAAAAAAATAGTATACACGAGGGACTCGCAAGCCCAGATAAATTCAGAATGACTCAAAGTTGTACATGTAATCTATCAAATATTGAAGCTTTGACTAGACCGTAACTTGGAAGTTGTGTGCACCTTATGTTCCATGCTCCGTGCATTTATGTCGTAACAGATACTGCAAGCAATACCCTTTGTCCTCCTAGTTCTTCAAAGTCTCTATTTGTCAAATTTCTAAGTGGCACTTGTTATGTCCCAACAAGGCCAAGATCATATTAAAGAGGCCAAGCCCTATTACATAAAGGTCAGATCAAAACAAGCAAAAGTCACTTAAATGACTAAGATTGCAACACAACACCTTCACATCTAACTGCCTCATCACCGTGCAAACACACCTAACAA
This sequence comes from Lathyrus sativus, assembly GCA_963859935.3. NCBI lineage: Eukaryota > Viridiplantae > Streptophyta > Magnoliopsida > Fabales > Fabaceae > Lathyrus > Lathyrus sativus. The sequence goes on from OZ012741.1 coordinate 333,911,851, forward strand.
ACTTTCCACCACTGCTTTGATACTCTTCAAATCATTAAACAACATTAAAAGTTACCTGTAAAATTCTTGATCCTCTCTTTTCTATATCATACCACTGAGATAAGCACATGTGAAGTTTGTTTACATAACTCAAGTACCGATGGATCTCCAAAGGATAATGAAATGGATTTGCCGGATATTGTTACATAGATGTCAAAGCAGATCCAAGGTATTGTCCTGCAAGTTTTTAGACTTGAAAGTAACGAAACATCCGAGCGAGAAGAAAATAATTTGAAGTCATGGTTCATCTTAAGAGTTACAAGTGTGGATTAACAGAAACATCCTACGGGTCGTGACAAGAAGAATGTGGATGGTCCATTGGCTCATGAACATGGAAATTTGCCAGGATCTTCGGTCCCAGTGAAAATAGCCAAACCAGAGCTGACTGTATTCTAGCACCACCCCTTTTGTGTGAACTTGACATGGAAGTTATGAGAAATCTGTCAACAGAGATATTATCATAAGTCAATAAAGTTTATGGAGGGCAGTTAGTTAATTAATAATACCAAAGATAAAGGCACAGACAAAAATACTTGTATTGGATGATTGTTGTTTCCATCAAATCCATGAGTTTGGAAAATACTCTGGGTTAGGATTTTGAAGTATTCATGATTGGTCGAAACCTATAATGAAAATCATAAAACATCTTGTCAATTCTCAAACTTCTCAGAGTATGAACGACAACAATTAAGTTCAAACACACAATTCATTTCAACAGCAAGAACACGCATCCGTGATAGCAATGGGATTCATAACAGAATAAACAAAATAATTAAACCAGTCCAAATTATCCAAGAAAGCAACTATGGTTTTAACAGTCAAGAATCATGTTGAGTCAACTAAAAACCATACATCAGCAAAAGCAATAGCAGTAAAAATGGTACATTTTACGTGTGGTAAAAATTCAGTGAAAATCAGATATTTTGCAAAAACACTACAGACAAAAACAAAGAATGAGTCACTACCCCTGGTCCCCACAAAATCTCAGCAAAAATTCCTTCTAACGGTTTTTAAGGATTGCACAGCTCATATTCACACGAATGAGAGCATATTCCTCTAAAAATCCCTAAGTTCACACGCACCAGAAATTCCCCAAAAATCCCCTATAAATAGGATCCGATGATTGGTGAAAAGGACGAGAAAAATCTTACTGAAACGCTGCCAATTTTCAAATCAGAAAGAAAAACCCTAGCGAAGCTCTGCGAAATTCAATCCTCAAAATACCTAAAATCACTCCAAAGTTCTTCCTAAAAGTTGATAGAGCTTCACATTAAAGCTCTAGACAACTCGAACTTAGCCACATCACTCGAATCCAAAAACGAAGGCAAGCAGGACGCGAACGAAGAAGAAGAAAAAAGGAAAAAGATATAAAGCACGAACTACCTACCTCACGGATTTGCCGTCAGAATAGCTCAAAGTTGGAGTGTTTCCTTGTTCACTTGATTTTCGCTCGTCAACATGGTTTTTGCTCGCCAACATGATTCTTTTGCTTGAGTATGTTGTCCTCTGTTGTGTTTAGACTTTGAGTTATGATTCTGGGTTTATTTATTAGGATTGAATTGGAAATTAGGGATTTGTTAACACCATAGGAGTAGAACAAACATGGCGAGAAGGGTGAGTTTCAGAGAGAAAGAAGATAGGTGTGGGTCGTATAGTGACGAGAGGAGGAAGATATTCAGTGTGAGGAGAGATATGGAGAGTTTGGGTTTAACGTGTTAATGAGGTGGGTTTTTTCCCGTTTATTGCCAAATTTGCTTTCCCTAGATGTTTAAGTCTTAATCAAATTGGTTAAAGTTTTTTTTAATGCTGAGTGTCTTTGGAAGTAGCACGTAGCACCTAGGGGATGTAACTCGAGGCCACACACCTGGGTCTTCTTAAATTTTGTCTGCTGTTTTTTTCTCTAGATCTTGAAAAGATGATTAGTAAATTAACATTAATAGGTAATTGTTGGTGCATAGGTTTAAATATCAGATTAGGGGTTATGCTAAGTTTAAGTTATGAGACCTTCAAGTTTTATTGGTATGGTTATTTAACTTAATTAAGATTTAGTAAAAGTGTCCTATCTTAAAAACTAATTGCATATTATTTAAATTATTATTGATATTATCATATTATTAATGATATTATTAAAGTATAATATTAGTAATATTGTTAGTTTTATTTTTTAGATTTTATTATGATAGTGGATATTTACTTTGTAACATAGTTTTATTTAGATTATATTTAGAATTTCATCAAATTTGTTTCTTATTTTTCTTTTATAAAGTTCAAAATATTTTTAGATTAGAATAAGTAAAAATACCTTTTGAATTTATATGAAAGTGGTGGATCCTTGGAGTCTAGCACTCCTTGGATCCTTAAGCGACCACTATCGAGGTGTACGCCTTGAGTTGTGGTCGTTTCGTCTTTCATCGTTAAAACTACCCAACCTTCTTTAAACCTTTCAAAATAGGTGAACCATATTTCTAATGATGTGTCTACCCTAGTTTAATCCACCTACGCTAATATTTTCAAACCATTTTTCTTAATTAAATTACGAAAGTATCGAGTTCTTGGAGTCGCGCATTCCTTGAATTCGAGAGTGATAACTATTGAGGTGTACGCCTCGGTTAGCGTGTCATTCGAACATTCGTTCCTAAAACACCTCTTCTAATTACTTGGACAAGTACTTTTACTGTCCAACAAATAATATTTCATAATTAATGGGATGAAAAAGATGTCGTTGGGATCTAGCATTCCAATGATACCCCGACTAATTGGTTACGAGGCCGACGTCTTGTTTATCGAATAGTCGCCATTCCTCCTAAACATACAACTCGTCTAACCTCGTTTCTCACCCTCGTGTGATCGAATCTAGATCTCCTTCAATTCAAACTCTTTTGCGTCTAAACCGTCCATCAAACATATTTCGAATGAAAAAGGTATCGTTGGAATCTAGAATTCCAATAATATCCCGATTAATTGATTGTGAGACCGACGTCTCGTTTATCGAATAGTCATCATTCTTCTTCCAAAATACCTAACCAAACTCCTTTTCTCGCCCCCGTGCAATCAAAACTTTAAACCTATTCAAATATATTCTCTTTCTCAAACCGAAACATCCAATACGATAAACTTGATTCCTCGCCCTCGCGCGATCCCTACAACTCAAACAACTCTTCTCAAAGAACATTGTTTAGTCCATTCTTCTGCGCATAACAAACTCGTGCTTCAGCCTCCCCTAGTTAGCAGACAAGCCAATGTTTAGCAGTTAGAATGCGACATAAACTCTCATTCGACTCTTAGATAACCCTTACCAAAGAACATTGTTTAAACCTTTCTTTCACGCATAACAAACTAGTGCTTCAGCCTCCCCTAGCGAGCAGACAAGCCAATGTTTAGCAGTTAGAATGCGACCTAAACACTCGTTCGTTCCCAATTCCACAATCCCCTCTTTTTCCCGTAGTCCCACGAACTACGAATGCTCTGATTTTCCACTTCTTACAAGTGAAGATACGTAGGCACAAGGGCCTCAATCCTTGGCGAACACCCTATCTTAAAACTACCCATTTCCCCTATAGGAGAAACCTTAGAAGAAAACAAACAAGCGTAGTCAACTTTACTCTCGAATCAAATCAAGAGGTTCTCGTTGAGTACAACGGACGTAGAGGGTGCTAATACCTTCCCTTTACGTAACCGACTCCCGAACCTTGAATATTGGTTGCGATGACCATGTTCTTATCCCTTTAAAGGTTTTATCGGTATTTTCCTATTCCTGCCTTGGAATAAATAATGTTCGGTGGCGACTCTGTTTCGAACGTATTTTCTGCGTCCATCGTGAGGATCGTATTTTTCGAGGTACGACACATAACACATAGATATTAAGGTTTAAGATAATATAATGAAGTTCAAAGTTCAACAATACGGTAATTGAATTGACAAGCAGTGCCTTAGATTTAAGGAATTGGATTGTTGCAGACTTTGTAGCATCAGGTTTTATCTCATTAAAAAATTGTTTATAGTTTTAGGATATTGATTCACGTGAATTAAGTTGTTTGTTTTCAATTTTAGTTTCAGAACCTATACTTTAGTTCTTTTTTTAACGCGGTTGTCTAGTTCGTTTTTTATGGGGTGAATTGTGAGAATTTGTATTGGGATTGTGAGGAAGATGAAGATGTTACAATTGATTTTAAATTGGATTAGTCGGTCTAATAGATAGAATATTAGGAAAAAGAAAATGAGATTTTACATTAAGAGAGAATTTGATTTTAAAGATATTTAAGTAGGTTTTGAAGAATATTTCTGATATATTTTTAAATTAATTATTAATTATTTGTTTTAAAAAAGATGTAGTCGCCATGCAAATTTTAGAGGATGATTATATTCATAGTCTTTGTGGTATTTAGATTGAACTCTAGTGTCAATAAGAGTAGTTTTATGGTTCAACAAGAGTTGTGCATGCTGTAGTTGAAGCCTGTTCAAGCATGATGTCAGAATATGTTAGTTTTGTGTTTAAGTTAGCATGTCGAATTAGACATTGCTTATAATCTTAATTGTTAAGTTAGATTGTAGTTTAAGTTAGCTTAATAATCTATAAATAGACCGGTTCTCTCATGTTGTTGAGAGAGATTAATTGTTATTATTCACTTGTAATCTTTGAACCCTTATTAAGAAAGTTAAAAGTAAAACAATTTTATCCAATTCTTATTCTTGTTCTTCCTTCATCTCTCTCTTTTTCGTAAAATCTAATAGGATTTCTAGTGTTTGTTCAAAAAACTCAAAATTTACCTCATAACTTTGTTATGTTATTGACGACATCGTTTCACAACAAACTGGTGCAGTGAGCGTGGAGAAAATGTCGTCAACAAAGTATGAGATTGAGAATTCATTGGTGTGAATGATTTTGGTTTGTTATGTTTGTTCAAAAAACTCAAAATTTACCTCATAACTTTGTTATGTTATTGACGACATTGTTTCACAACAAACTGGTGCAGTGAGCGTGGAGAAAAAAAGTCGTCAACAAAGTATGAGATTGAGAATTCATTGGTGTGAATGATTTTGGTTTGTGGCGCTTAAAGATGCAAGTCCTTCTTATTCAACAGGGATTGTTAGAAGCGTTGAAAGGATCAGAGAAAATGGATGTTGCCGTATCGTAGAAGAAGACAACGATGGTCGAAAAAACCCACAATACCATTGTATTGAGCCTTGACGATAAGGTTCTCCGACAGGTTTCAAATGAGAAAACTGCAGTCGGTGTATGGACTAAATTTGAAGGTTTGTACATGACAAAATCGTTGCTTAATCGTCTCTACCTGAAGCAAGCTTTGTATTCATTCAAGATGAGTTAAGACAAAGCCTTGGCTGAGCAGCTGGATATGTTTAACAAGTTGATTCTTGATCTTGAGAATATCGAGGTCAATATTGATGATGAAGATCAAGCATTACTGTTGTTGTGCTCTTTACCTAAGTCTCATGCTCACTTCAAAGAAACTATTTTGCATGGAAGAGAGTCGTTGACCTTTGAAGGTGTTCAATCTGCCTTGTACTTTATGGATTTGAATGAACGAAAGGAGTAAAAACCATCTTTTGTTGGTGAAGGTTTGTCCGTTAAGGGGGAGTTCTTAAAGAATAATGCTAAGTTTGAGAAGAAAAAGGGTAAATTTCTACATAATTCTTATGGTGGTAATGCTCCCACTACTAAGTGTTATCATTGTAAGAAAGAGGTTCATACAAGAAAAGTATCCCTTGTTCGGCTAAACAATCATGATGGAAAGGATAATGGTAAGTAACCTTATGGTGGAAAGTAACCTTTCAAATTGAATTAGAAATTTATAGTATAAAAAATTAAGTTATGTTAGAAAATAACTTATATTGATCAATATTTTTCGAGTTTTCTTCCTTCCATTCTATGTATCTTTCTCTTTGAGAGTTATAATTTGGTTTAATACTTTTAGTTATTCAATTAACACTTTCTTCTATTAGTTCAATGAACTAGTAGAGAATGGAGTGTTGGTTGAAGAGTCACAAGCATTGAACCTAATTCTAACACTCAAAAAGTGACATACGAAGAATGAAAGGAAGAAAGCCATGAAAACGTTTATTATTGTAACTTGTTATTCTAATATAACTTAATTAGTCAAATTATTAAGTTTTATATAAGATTGAAAGATTTTATGTTTAGTGAGTAGTTGGTGAAATAAATATTCCACATATGTTATAATAAACTCAAATGAATATATCACCATGGTTGAAAGAAATAATCGTAGTGAAAAGTTATGCGTCGAGTCTTTCACTACTGTTGGAAAGAACAACCATGGTGAAAAGTTGAGAACATAACCAAAATGTTGGCCTGAGAATCGAACCTCTGACTTCTACTTTTTACTATGGTTATCATAAGAAATCATGGTGATACGTAAATCGCTACTGTGTTTTTACCACAAATTTCTGTACGTGGTGATAAATAGTGTACATACTACCATACCATACTTTACCATGGTCCTCCACCCGTGGTAATATTCTTTTCCTAACCATGATAAAATGTCCTTTTTGTACTTCAAATTGAGGATGAAGTTGATGAAAGTTCCGCCCTTAGTTCAAAAAGAACAAAAACTTCTACGGCTTGGGAATTTTTTGAAAAGTTTGTGGACGATAAAGGACTCCCAAATGCCAAATGTAAAAATTGTGATAAAATTTATATGGCTAGAGATGGTGGTGGCACTTCAAATTTGATAAAACATGCAGTGAAATATGTTGGAAGACGGAATGGATCTTCTTATCCGCCACTGGATCAAGAAAAGTATAGGGAAAATATTTCTAAGGTAATTGTCAAACACAATTATCCTTTTACTTTTGTTGAACATGAAGGGATAGTTAACTTACTTTGTTTCTTACACCCCGATGTTAAGTCAATTACTAGAAATACTGCAAAGTCTGATGTTCTGAAGGTGTTTAGAAAAGAAAAAGGAAACTTAAAATCCTATTTATAGTCGATTCCAGGAAAAATTTGTTTAACATCCGATCTATGGTCTGCAATAAATACAGATCAATATATGGTTTTGACTGCACATTTTGTTAATAGGAATTGGGAATTAGAGAAAAAAGTTGTATCCTTCACTCATTGTCCACCACCTCATAGCAGTTTTAATTTGGCTGAGAAGTTGATAAATTTGCTAAAGGAGTGGGGTATTGAGAAAAAAATATTCACGATTACTTTAGACAACACATCTAAAAATGATGTTATAGTGAATATATTGAAGAAATATTTATTATCAGGATTAGGATTGATAGCTGAAGGTACTTATTTTCATGTTAGATATGGAGCACACATCTTAAACTTAATTGTTCATGATGGTTTAAAGGTGATAGATGGATCTTTGGATAAAATTAGGTTGTGTGTGAAATATGTAAGAGGCTCAGAAGCTCGAAAGATAAAGTTTGCATTTTGTTTAGAGCAACTTTCAAATGTGACTTCTAAGCAAGTTCGTCAAGACTTACCTACTAGGTGGAATTCCACTTATCTAATGCTTGAGACTGCTATGGGTCAACGAGAAGCCTTTACCCTCCTAAGCGATATTGATCCCTATTTTGATTGTTGCTTATCAAACGAGGAGTGGGATGAGGTAAAAACCATTGCTGATTTTTTGAAGCCATTTTATGACATCACTGTGTTTTTTTCAGGTAGCACTTATCCAACCGCCAACCTCTATTTTAGTGGTGTGTGGCGAATTCATATGAAAATCAAGGAAGTTGCATGTGTTGATCATAGTGAGTTTGAGAAACGAAATCAATTATATTGCATGGCTAGAAGAATGAAGAAAAAATTTAATAAATATTGGAATTCTTATAGTGTTGTGCTATCATTTGCTGTCATCTTAGATCCTAGATATAAATTGCAGTTTGTTGAGTGGTGTTATGTGAGGTTGTTAGGTGGTGAGGGAGTACAAGTTGCAAAGTTGATTTTTGATAAGTTGAAAGCTTTTTTTCAAGAATATCTCAAGTCCTTAAATGAAGCAAGCACTTCATCTTCACAAAGGTCAATTAGAGGTTTCTTTTGAAATATTCTTGAAAAAAAGCTTTCAACTTATCAAAAATATACTTTGCAACTTGTACTCCCTCACCACCTAACAACCTCACATAACACCACTCAACAAATTGCAACTTATATCTAGGATCTAAGATGACAGCAAATGATAGCACAACACTATAAGAATTCCAATATTTATTAAATTTTTTCTTCATTCTTCTAGCCATGCAACATAATTGATTTTGTTTCTCAAACTCACTATGATCAACACATGCAACTTCCTTGATTTTCATATGAATTCGCCACACACCACTAAAATAGAGGTTGGCGGTTGGATAAGTGCTACCTGAAAAAAAAACACAGTGATATCATAAAATGGCTTCAAAAAATAAGCTATGGTTTTTACCTCATCCCACTCCTTGTTTGATAAGCAACAATCAAAATAGGGATCAATATCGCTTAGGAGGGTAAAGGCTTCTCGTTGACCCATAGCAATCTCAAGCATTAGATAAGTGGAATTTCACCTAGTAGGTAAGTCTTGACGAACTTGCTTAGAAGTCACATTTGAAAGTTGCTCTAAACAAAATGCAAACTTTATCTTTCGAGTTTCTGAGCCTCTTACATATTTCACACACAACCTAATTTTATCCAAAGATCCATCTATCACCTTTAAACCATCATGAACAATTAAGTTTAAGATGTGTGCTCCATATCTAACATGAAAATAAGTACCTTCAGCTATCAATCCTAATCCTGATAATAAATGTTTCTTCAATATATTCACTATAACATCATTTTTAGATGTGTTGTCTAAAGTAATCGTGAATATTTTTTTCTCAATACCCCACTCCTTTAGCAAATTTATTAACTTCTCAGCCAAATTAAAACTGCTATGAGGTGGTGGACAATGAGTGAAGGATACAACTTTTTTCTCTAATTCCCAATTCCTATTAACAAAATGTGTAGTCAAAACCATATATTGATCTGTATTTATTGCAGACCATAGATCGGATGTTAAACAAATTTTTCCTGGAATCGACTATAAATAGGATTTTAAGTTTCCTTTTTCTTTTCTAAACACCTTCAGAACATCAGACTTTGCAGTATTTCTAGTAATTGACTTAACATCGGGGTGTAAGAAACAAAGTAAGTTAACTATCCCTTCATGTTCAACAAAAGTAAAAGGATAATTGTGTTTGACAATTACCTTAGAAATCTTTTCCCTATACTTTTCTTGTTCCATTGGCGGATAAGAAGATCCATTCCCTCTTCCAACACATTTCACTACATGTTTTATCAAATTTGAAGTGCCACCATCATCTCTAGCCATATAAATTTTATCACAATTTTTGCATTTGGCCTTTGGAAGTCTTTATCGTCCACAAACTTTTCAAAAAATTCCCAAGCCGTAGAAGTTTTTGTTCTTTTTGAACTAAGGACCTAACTTTCATCAACTTCATCCTCAATTTGAAGTACGGGTTCATCACCATCGGTAGACATATTTCCTATAATTTGACAATAATTGAAGGTGAGTGCAAAGGAAATCAAACTGAATTATCCAATTAAAACCCACTAATAACATTAAGACTCGAAACCATAAAAACACTTCAATAATTTATTATGCATCAACTAGCTTTATTTCATATAGATTAATGACATTACATGTCAAAAAATACAAACAATATATATCAAATTTCCTAGACATTAATGACATTACATGGCAAGTATCATACTACATAATCCGGCCCTCTTCAGAAGCTTCCCAGCACACTTGAATCAAAGAAGTTTCCCCATGCACAACCACAAAAATCACAGTTCACTCTGCCTAAACTTTTCATAATCTTTTGATGATTAGTTAATAATCGATTATGTCCAAGCAACCAAACAAACAACTTAATACACTCCTGCACATTGAGATTCCAGACGTTCTTCCAAATATTATTATTTTCCTCCTCATCAACCTCTTTCAAAGCTATCAAGGGATTCAATCATATATTCCATGATAGGAATAATGTCATTGAAAATTTTACAAATGAAATCATTGTCTATCATGAAATTTATGTAATAGTTTTTTTGAAATAAGTCGGTGGCAATTAGGAAGAAGGCTACTGCTCCTGCCAATTATTAAGCATAATGTTTGATAGTATGAAAGGAAAATGAAGTCTATGTTTAGATTGGTGGTGAGTTTGGCTAACTCACGATAGCATTTTGATATCACTGTGATATCATTGAAGCTCTATAGGGTAGCTTTTGTTAAAATTATATTGATATCTTGTGATTATGTCTAACTTACCGACAACTTAAATACACACAAAATGACACGAAAGTTGCCTCATTACAGAGACAAGACACCCATTTTGCTGGATTTCGAGTTCTAATTGGTATAAGAGCTGAATATATTTTGCATGCTCTATCAAGGCTATTAAAGTGGTTTCAAACAACTGATATTGAATGCATTCTCATGCAAATTTGAACACATGCATACTCAAGTGAACCCAGCGACACAAATGAAAACTAATTACAAGAAGTTCTTGCAGTATATAATAACACACATACAAACTATCATCAAAATCAAGAATGGACTCAGCCTAACAAAACTCCAGAATCTAGATCAACAGGGGAAGATTCGATAAGTCATTATAAATGGTTTCTCTTGATGCTTCCACAAGTTTGATTGGATTAGAAGCAGGAGGTATAAGTAACAGCATGATGGTTTTCGTTTTGTGAGGCTCCATATGGAAAAATTGATGGATAATTTTCCAATTTGACTTGCTGCAGTAACAATCTACCAAAGTCCATCAACCTTTTAGAGTCTCGCCTATTTTCTTTATATTTAGTTATCAAGTCAAAACTTTTTGGAGTATTCTTTCTGCATTCTTTTACATGCGAATAACAGAAAGGTAAAGTTCTCCTTTGATATATGAGCTAGAAAATTATTTGGAAAATATCTCAGTAATAGATTACAAATTACTCTTCTAAATAATAACATCCTTTTCCAGCAAGTTAGAGATCCAAGCCAAATATCATCAAAATGTTAGAAAGGGATCAATGAGTTTTTGTATCTCATCATTATAGAAAAGAGTTTGAGGAGAGAATGGCAGGGAGCAATTGCGAATGGGGAAAGGCTCCTTTACTATAAATAATTTAGTTATATGAAAGAGAAGAAAGGTGAAAAAGGCAACACTGGAGCAGCCATATATCTAGCCTATATGGAATCTTAATCCAAAATCTGCTCTCATACTCTGTACCTTATCCTAAACTAACTATTCCTAAAGTTTTAGTTAGGTAAAAACAAAATTAATGGTTTTTTTCTTTAATCACTAAAATGACTTTGGAACCAAAACCAGCTCTCACAGTTCTTATTGTTTGCAAGTAGTAATACCCTTATTGTTTGCAAACCAAAACCAGCTCTCACTGTTCTTATTGGTTCTGCTGCTGTTGGTTCCAAAGTCATCTCTAAGATGCAAAATCCTATAGTAATTATAATCATTTCTAACAAAGTATCATTATTTGCATGTTCTTAACCAAGCATAATCAAAATAACACTTGAAACCATATTTCTATCTTAAAATAATCATCTCTAACATGCAAAATCCTATAGTAATTATAATTCTAAGAACGTCTATAAACCTTAAAAATAGTTACAACAGAGTAGTTAGAATCACCATTTCCAAACAAATATCTCCAATTGATAATTTTAAAACACTTGAAATCAAGTATATATGTATTTGCGATTTTTTAACCAAGTATAATCAATCAATAACACTTGAAATTAATTTCTATAGTAGAACACAATTCATATAACAGAACACAAAAATATTACCGAATGTCGAGTAAGAAGCCATATTAAATAGCTAAAGAGAGAATATCCAGCCACAACAATTACGAAAACTGGTTGTTTCTGATTTGAATTTGGGATATTGTAGCACCGAAACGTTGCAATTGTAGCACCCAATTGTTGAGATGAATGGCGATTGAAGCACCGAAACGTTGAGATGAATTACTAGTGCTTGATATTAAAACGAAATTGAGAGAAGAAGAAATTGGGGAAGAAGAAATTTGGAGAAGAAGAAATTTGGGGACGAAATTAGGATTCTTGGTTTAAACAGAAATTTGGAGAAGAAAAAATTTGGGGAAGAAATTAGGGTTCTTAGTTTAGAGAGTAATTTGAAGAAGAAGAAACTTTCTAAGTAATGTTTGGGAAGAAGAAGAAGAAATTAAATGTTTTTGTTTTTTTGTGTTTAAAATAAAAAAAAAATTATTTAATGGAAATGTTTAATGTTTTATTTATAAAAATAGTTTATTTAATTAATTTAACAAGTGATAATATAAGATCTAATGAATTTATAAAATGAGATGGATGGATTGAATCCATCCATATGAGTTAGTGGATAGATTGGATCAAATCCATTAAATTATTTTTTGTTTTATGGATAGATTGGATGGATAAATTATTGGATGAATTGGATGGATAATATCTAAATGGATTTTATTACCACCTCTACATAAGACTCTAAATTATTTCCAATGGACACTCCAATTGATTCTAGACAAAGAAAATAGTTAAGCAATGTTGTTACTATAATCTAGCATGCTCGCTTTGCCTTTCAAATCTAACTTGTTGAGATTAATCTTTTGAATTTTATACAAAACGTTGCTCCTATGACTTTGATACTGTAGATCTTTCATAATCTTTCAATTCTTTTTAAGCACAAAACTCCCCTCACCCATTGACATATTCCTGTTACCCTTCAAAATCGTGCCAACATTTCAACATTTTTAATGGTTTTGGCCCCAATCATCAATTATCATTTTTATCTATAAGGAACCTATCACAATGAATTTGAAAAACATATGTTCAAGCACGACTACAAACATGAAATCCAATTCTCGCATCACTTATCTAATAAAATATATTGATCTAGTTTGCTCGTGCACATTCCATCTAGACGTGATTAAATGAACGTCCTTCCTATAAGATTTAATTTTAATATAATTTGTGTTGATATAAAGTTATTGAAACAATTAAGGGTGCTTAAATAAATTAGTTATTTAAATTATTCATATTTATATTTAAATTCCGTTATTAAAAATCGATTAATTATTAGTATGGTTTTAACCAAATTTATATTTTGGATATATTGTTAATATGGTTTTAACCAAATCTATATATTGGACATCCATGTTCAAAATAATAACCAAATTAGTCAATTTTTTTATTAGAAAAATTGACAGAAATTTTTTTTTTAATTAATTTTCTTTTTGAATTTTCAAAAACTAATTTTTTTTTAAATAAAAAAAGATATATTTTTTCTAAAAATTTAAAAAAAAAATTAACTTTTAAAATGATTTTTTTAAAAACTTTTTTTAAAAATAAAATTAAATCAAAACTAATTATAAAATTGGTTATGGATATAACCAATTAATAACTAGTTTATAACCACTTTATAAAAATAATAACCGGTTATTACAATTGATTTTAATAACCGGTTATAACATATAGATTATTTATGATTATGGATTGGTTATAGAAATTAACAGAGCATCCCTAGAAACAATTCATATTTATTAGCATAAATCACTTTTTTCATCAATTTTTTGATTAATTTAGACCATAACTATTTTTTCTTAAAAAATCACAAGAAGCATATATATATATATATATATATATATATATATATATATATATATATATATATATATATATATATATATATATATATATATATATATATATATATATATATATATATATATATATATATATATATATATATATATATATATATATATATATATATATATATATATATATATATATATATATTAGAAAAGTCAAAAGCAACTATTTTTGTTAGTAAATCATACCTACAAAGCTTCATAAAAAAGTACATGCAATGGAAAGTTAATTTGTCAACATAAGTTATAACTGCACTCATATATCATGGATGCCTATTTGAGATTTTTTTAATAATCCAAAAGTTGTTTAAAAAATAGAGAAAAAAATTGGGAGACATATATGTAGCCTAGAAAAAGAAAGGGGAATAGAAAACAAAATAATATTCGATAACATTATTAAATTGGATCACGTTTGGAACGGAGTCAGAAATTTTAAATAGTGGAGATAAATTTATATATAAATCTTTTTATTGAAAATATAACAAAAACATGTCATTTTGAATATGATTCATAAAGATATTTATAAAAAAAATAAATATTTCAATAGTTGTAGTTGAAATTATTTAACAATTAATAGTCACTCAATAAAAAAAAATCTAAATTAAACAAATAAAACAGTAGAATGTATTCTAAAAATTTAAAATTCAATAAAATTGTTGTCCAGGAAAAAAACATATATGAAATAACATTCAAAATAGCCATTTAAATGAAAACTATATATATTTAGTAGTATATAAAAAATAAGTGGGGGCATATGCCTACACTTTATTATTAGTGGCTCAGTCCCTAATCATGTATGTGGGTAGTGAGGGCATGTGCCTCTACTTTGTTATTAGTGGCTCCGTCCCTGATCATGTATCTGGGTAGATGATAAGACCATCTACAATGGATCTTTCTTTTATAAGCCATCTTCTCCTATATTTTGTGGGTCCCACTTTATGTCCTGTATATATAAGATAAGATATTCGTAATTTATAGTGTCATATCATATATTAATTAAATAATTATTTATATTGTGTATATATATAAGATAAGATATTCGTAATTTATAACATTATATCATATATTAATTAAATAATTTAATAATGTAGTTCATATCTCAATTAAAGTTAATTGAAATATTGAGATAAATTTGGTTCTATATTTACTATCTTTGAGTTTTGATAATTACAAAGTATAAAAAAAATAATTTTGTATTCTAATAGTTTGTTGAGTATGTACATTTTGATCAAGTCAGAAACTAAATTAAGCAAACTCTGAACAAGCTAGAAACTGAGTAAACCATAATCTTAACAAGTTAGATCCTGAATATAGCTGACTCTGATCAAGCCAGATCCTAAATAGAGAAGACTCTGAACAAAGCAGACGTTAATCAAAGTTGAGCAAAACTAACTATAGACTCTAAACAAAGAAATTTTGGATAAGAGAGACTATGAACTCTAGATGAGAGAGACTATGAATTCTAGATATAGAGACTTTGAACTTTTGACATCATCTGAATCTGAACCAAAGTGATAATATGAAAAAATTCTAAACTTAAAGTTAAACTCTGGATTTACCAGTCAACACTTCCGAAGCAAACAACCCATATGTACTATGATATATTCAAGCCTCATTATTCAATAGACTCTGATGTCTATTCTCAAGGCTCTAAACTCTGAGCATGCTTTAAATCTTTCATACACAAAGCCAATGTTTTAGAGAAAAAAGAAAGAATGAATATTCTAAGAATATAGTACAAGTTAAGCGGCAAAATTAAAAGAATTGTACTACAAACGACTATAAAAGATTTTCTCTCCACTACCCACAATTTATGGTTGAACCGCATACTAACTATTACAGTTGTGGATTTGAAGAAGTTTCCACTTCTATCCTCCAATGGTCTTATTTTTCATCTATATAAAGAGGACAACAAAATTGTGAAAAGATAGCTTTTGCGAAGAACTTGAAGAAATTTTATGCTGAAAGAATTTCAATAAAGAAAATCAACATCAAGAAAGAGAGAGAAACACTTGTAACTTCATTTCAAATATTCTTAAGTGTAAAGTCTGATTTTCCCTATGTGTATCTGCTTATTTAAAAGCAACTTTCATTATTATAAATAATACATTTCATGACAATACTTTCACCTCACCCAGTAGAAAATCGAGGTAAAACTCCAAGACGTGTCATGATTTATTTATTTATTTTAAAAATAATATTTATTCCCTCAGATATTGAATATAACCGAGGGAAAAAGTAATCCAAGACATGCTTTGAATCCCAGCAAAAGTAGTTTAAGTCCATACTTTCGAAGTTCCAAATAATTACTTCAAGGGTTGGGACCCCAGTTTAGGCGTAGAGGCGGAAAGGCTCACACCTATAGAAGACTTGAAGAAAGTCCAAATAGGGCCTCGTGTCCATTTAGTCACAAAGATAGGCACCTCCTTGTCTGTAGGGGATTGGCAGAAGGTAGTCGACCGACTAAGAAGAAACATCAACTTGTTTGCCCGGCCCCCCTCAAACATTCTAGGTATAAACACCAAAGTTGTGAGCCATCTCTTTGCCATCAATCTGTCTGCCAAACTAGTGGCTCAAAGAAATTAGAAGGTCGGCGAAGAGAAGAGGTTCGCCATTGATGAAGAGGTGGAAATGCTACACACCACCGGGTTCATCATTGAGAAAAGGTACCCCACTTGGCTAGCCAACGTGGTCCTGGTGAGAAAGGCTAAGAACAAATGGCGCATGTGCATAGACTTCACGGATCTGAACGCCGCCTGTCCCAAGGACCCATATCAATTACCAGACATCTACCACCTGATTGATAATTCCCCAGGCTATCGGGTGCTGAATTTCATGGATGCCTACTAAAGATACAACCAGCGATTCATGGACGTTGTGTTCGCCCATAGAATTGGGAAGAGCCTCGACTAGTGTCAGACAATCATCAATATGAGGAGCCCCACTAATGTGAAGGAAGTGAAGTAACTTACTAGACGCCTAGCTGCACTTTCTCTCTTCACCTCTTGTGTGGGTGACAGAGTCTTCCTTTTCTTTGCCGCCATGAGAAAATAAAGGAGAAGTTTGAGTGTATAGTTGAATGTGAGGAAGCTTTCGCCAATACCAAGGAGTTCCTCACATCACTCTAAAACCTCACTCGCTCGAAGGAAGACTCACCTTTGCTCGAATACCTCTCAGTCATTGAACGGGAGATGAGTACAATCATTGTCCAAGAAATAGACAAAGCAGAGAAGCCTGTGTATTTTGTAAGAAAAGTGTTCAAGGGCGCAGAAACACACTACCATAAGTTTAAGAAGCTCACGTTGTTCGTTGTCACCACATCAAGAAAATTCTGACCTTATTTCCAAGGGCACACCATCCTAGAAAAAACTAACTACTCTATCCGCCAAGTATTGAAGAAACCCGACCTGATGGATAAAATGGTTTTCTGGTCGGTAGAACTCTCGGAACACGACATCCAATATGTTATGAGGGGAAACATCAAATCACAAACCCTGGTCGATTTTATCACCAAACTTATTTTTCTCGTTGAATAGGAGCCACCGTTGAAATGGGCGTTATCTATCGATGGTGCCTCTAACGTGAAAGGAAGTGGTGCATGAATAATACTCGAAGGACTAGGAAACATAGTTATTGAGCAAGCTTTGAAATTCAAGTTCACTGCCAATAATAACCAGGTGGAGTACAAAGTGTTCATTGCCGATATGATCCTTGCCTTGGAAATGAGGGCTACCAAATTAAAATCCAAAAATGACTCTCAATTGGTAACTAACCAGGTCTATGGATAATACCATGCCAAGGAGCCTGCTCATAACTTCAAGGTGGATCTCTTGTTGAAGTTAGCCACCTCAAAAGTCGCGGGGTTCAATAGGACAGTCATACAGGAAAATTTGTCCTCCCCCAACATCGAAACGGGTGAGATAAACTTTATGGAATTCATCCCCGGGTCCATCTAGATGTCGCCTATACTGCATTACCTGCGGTCTGGAAAACTCTCGCCTAACACAGGAGAAGCGATAAATATCAAAAGAAAAGTTTCCAAATACACCCTACTCTTAGGAAACATTTACAATGGGGAAGGTCACTCCCATGTTAAGGTGCCTGGAGGAGAGCGATATCGCCTTAGTTATCACAAAAGTCCATAGAGATACCTGCAACATCCATATTGGTAGGAAAACTCTTGCCCACAAACTATTAAGAGCAAGTTAGTACTAGCCCACATTAATGAAAGGCAACATCTCCTTTGTTAAGAAATGTGACCAATGCCAAAGACATGATGACCTTCACCACGCCCCAGAAGAATTCCTTCAGTTGATGACCTCACCCTGGCCATTCTACTAGTAAGGTGTGAATATCCTAGGCCCGTTCCCTTTGGCGCTAGGACATCTAAAATTCTTGATAGTAAGACTGGAATGCTTCACTAAATAAATAGAGGGGGAAGTGGTGGAAACAATCATAGCATAAAGAGTCAAGTACTTCTACTGGAAAAGAATCATGTGTCGATAAGGTCTCCCCGATGCCATTATTTTGAACAATGGAACCCAATTATCCAATATCATGGTTAGTGACATCTGCAAAGATCTAAGCATGTAGACAAAGTTCATATCTGTGGTACATCCTCAAGCCAACGGACAACTCGAATCTACAAACAAGGCTATCCTCAAAGGACTCAAGAAAAACTCGGACAACACCAAAGGTCTGCGGGCGGAGCTGCTACACGAGATACTATAGTCGTAACACGCCAAACCATAGTCCACCACCAAGGAAACCCCGATTTCATGGGTTATGGAGCGGGCACACTACTTCCTACAGTAATTGAGACAACATCATAGCGAAGATCATATTTTGACAAAGAAGTAAACAAAATAGGATTGAAGTGTGCAGTGGATCTGGTCGACGAGCTACGAGAGGTCGCCCACGTCCGAGAGTTCTCTGCCAAACATAGAGTTGCCGGGAGATACAACTCCAAGGTAAAACTGAGGGAGATGTAGGAGGGCGACTTGGTATTAAAGGAAGTGGTCATACCTGTATAACAGGGGATGCTACAACCTAACTGAGAATAGTTGTATCACATATACCAAAAGCTGGCTCACGAAGCATACAAATTGCAAGAACTTAAAGGACCGCTCCTACCCTAGACTTGGAACGCACTCCACCTCCGATATTACTATAGTTAAAATTGCTTGTAACTTTCTAGTAAACTTTATACCTATGTAATCTTGAATAATCATTCCAAAGCTTTGTTTTGCCATGGACCCCCTCTAAAGTAAAATTTATGCTGGACCTTTAAGGAATGATCCTTGCCGCCCCTCGAGGTGATTGCATGTTGGACATTAATGGAAGGGTCTTTGTCGTCCCTCGAGGCAATTATATGATAGACCTTCATGGAAGGATCCTTGTCTTCCTTCGAGGCAATTGTATGTTGGACTTCCACGTGAAAATCCTTGTTGCCTCTCAAGGCAATCACGCGACTGAACTTCCATAGGGAGATTGTGGCCACCCTCTCAAGCCATACTCAATTGACCGAAAGAAAAGCTTTTTCCTGAGAAACTCAGTATATCCTTGGGCAAGATAGTTTCCAAAATTATGCCTAAGAGGCACAACCTATATCAAGTCCCAAAGACTTAATGTCAAGTCTTGCTAGAGGTCTCGATAGAAGTCCTTCTTGAAAGGTTAAGATGACACACTTGAGGGACTCTACGTCCCCCCAATTGGGCTATGTGATATAATATCTGAGGGACTTAGAATTCCTAGAGCAGAAAAATCTTTTGTCAATGGACTCAGTATCTTCTCGGGCAAGATAGCTTCTGAAGTAACGTCAAAAAGGTGCGGCCTATATTAAGCCCCAGTGACTTAGTGTCAAGTCTTACTAGAGGGCTCAATATAAGTCCCTCCTAAAAGGTTAAAATAAACTACCTAAGGGACTCAATAACCCCCAATCTGTGCTATGTGATATAATATTTGAGGGACTTAGAATTCCCAGAGACGAAAAAGCTTTCGCCCAAGGGACTCAATATCTTCTCGAGAAAAATAACTTTCGAAGTTATGTCTAAGAGGCATGACCTGTATCAACTCCTAAAGACTCAGTATCAAGTCTTGCTAGAGGGATCGATAGAATTCTTGCCTGAAAGGTTAAAACGACTCACCTGAGGGACTTAACGTTCCCCCAACCGGGCTACATGATATAACATCCAAGAGGCTCAGAATTCCCAAAGCAGAAAAAGCTTTTGCTTTAGGGACTAAGTATCTCCTCGAGCAAGATAGCTTCCGAAGTCATTCTTAAGAGGCGTGACCTGTATTAAGCCCTAAAGACTGAGTGTCAAGTCTTGCTAGATGGGTCGATAGAAGTCATGTCTTAAAGGTTAAAACGACCTGCCTAAGGGACTCGACATCCCCCAATTGGGTACATGATATAATATTTGAGGGACTTAGAACTCCCATAAAAGAAAATGCTTTCTTCTGAGAGACTCAGTATCTCCTCGAACAAGGCAACATCAAAAGTCATGCCTAAGAGACGTGACCTATATCAAGCCTCAAAGACTTAGTTACAAGTCTTGCTAGAAGGCTCAATACAAGTCATGCCTGAAAGGTTAAAACGACTTGCCTGAAGGACTTGACATCCCCTCAGTTGAGCTATGTGATATAATATCTGAGGGACTTAGAATTCCTAGAGCAAAAAAAGCTTTCGGTCGAGGGACTAAGTATATCCTCGGGAAAGATAGCTTTTGAAGTCATGCCTAAGAGGTGCGGCCTATATCAATCCCCAGAGACTTAGTGTCAAGTCTTGCTAGAGGGCGCGATAAATATCCTGCCTGAAAAGTTATAACGATCAGCCTTAGGGACTCGACATCTCCCCAGTCGGGCTACGTGATATAATATATGAGGGACTTAGATTTCCCAGAGCAAAAAATTCTTTCGCCCAAGGTATTCAATATCTCCTTGGGCAAGATAGCTTTCGAAGTCATGCCTAAGAGACACAAATTTTATCAAGCCTCAAAAACTTAGTGTTAACTATTGCTAGAGGCTCGATAGAATTCCCGCCTGAAAGGTTTAAACAGCCTTCTTGAAGGACTCGACATCTCCCTAGTCAGGATACATGATAAAATATCTAAGGATTCCAATACCTCAGTAGCTAAGCCGTATGGACATAGGTCATTAGCAACATGAAATCCTAAGGATTGACAAAGGCCTCACAAGGGAAAACATCAGCCCCCAGAATACTCCCATTAATCGAGAGTAAAATAAACACTGCCATATGCATAAGGAATCGTGTATGAGGAATTGTGTAGTGTTATATTTGCAAATATCCATGCCTAGGGAGGAAGCTTGGTGCCACCCTAGGAAAGGGGCGATGGCGTAAGGTCTCCCAAAGGGTGGTACCGCCTCACCCATAAGTTTTCCTCACCCCTAGGAAGAAGATACATGGGATAATACGTGTCTTAGATAACAGGAAATTCAAGATAGTTACTGGCCCACATATTCCTTGGAAATAAGAACTCAACAACATACTCTTTGACTGGGTAGGCGACAACCTTTTCATGATAGCCCTGAGGATAAAAGAATCCCTATAAATACTCCATCCCTCAAAAGGAGGGATCAAGTCATATTCACTCAATACCACCCAATACTACTCATAAGTGTAATACCCCAAATTTTGCCCTCAGATTAGTCGATTCATGTGGCATGTCATCTCATTTTCGCATTACCTAACTATTAACGGGTTGTGTAGTTTTGTTTCGTTTTGCAGGAACCGCGTCTGGTACACTTTAGTTGTTAAAGGGAAAAATGGTCATTTTCACGTTGTTTACTGACAGTCCTCGAAGCTAAGTTATCATCAGGGATTAATTGAATAATTAGGGCCTCCGCTTTCGAGTTTTTTGTATTTTTATTTTCTTTGAGGATAAACAGAGATTCAGGGTAACTTTTGGCATCAGGATTTTTGAGATACGGTAATTAATTTGACGGGCTGAGACTTAGTCGTCAATTGAGTTCCGAGACATTTATTTTGTCACTTGGGTTTGAGTATGTTTGAGACATTAAGCTGGTTCGGTTCAAATCGGGACAAGATTCCATGCGGCGGAATTTCTGTTTTAATCAGTTTATTTTTCTGTTTTTCTGCTATCTGCCAGTTATTTTTGAAGCCAAAGCAGTAGAAATTATGATTCGGATTTGGGTTTTGATTTCTGTTTGATTGAGGTTTATGGGCTGAGTTGGTTTATGGTTTGGTATTTTATCAGAGACGCAAATTGAATTTTAATGCGGAATATATTTTTGTTTTCACTATTAATCGGTTTTCTCTGCTTCCTTCCTGTTTTACTTCGTTCAAGACTATCATCGATTCTATCATCAGGCGTGATATAATTTGGAAATATTGGATTGGAACTGAAGGTTACATCATGTTTTAAGCAACACGGTTTGAGATGACGAAGTTTAATTCATTTGGGTTTTTCTGGAATTTATTCATATTGGTTTCATACGATGAAGTTAGTTTTATTATTAATCTTTTAAATTTAACCGATTAATTTCATTCAGAGAATTTTGACCAAGTTGATTTTAATCAGATATTGTTTTGGATCATTCGGTTGCGACAAAATTAAATCATGGAAAGAAGAATCAAACGTTGTTCTTGCGTAGAAATGTTTGTGAATTTTATTCATAAATAATTTTATTACAAATTATAAAAGAAAATACATTTTGATTTTTATTTCTAAGTCCTATGATCTTCATGCCAATTCTTCATGTTTCTTCATCCGATGTTTCCTTCCGTACCTGCACACAGACAAAGAACAGAAAAGCGGAGTAAAAAATGTTAGAATTTATATTGACACCCTCAGAAAAATGTCATCATCGGGTGTCGGGAGGGCACGACAATTTCCACAACCTAGTCCCACTTCAATCCTCGACCTCGGCATCAACTGGTAGTATCTGTTCTTTTCGGGACAGCCAAAAAGAAGAGAAAAAGAAGTCCTGGGCCGAAAATGATTTTTGTCGGAAAATTGTTTCGAAGCCAAACGGATTACCCACATGAATTTAAAATCCATATCCATCTATCAAGTAAATATATCTAAGACAAATCCAAATATCAAGATTTCAAAGCCAACTGAAAATCCAAATCTGGAGCTATGGATCCAAGAATAATATTTTGGCAAATCCAATATCTGAAAATAAAACGGGTATCCAAATCAACATCAAAAAAGAATCAAACTCATCCAAGATCCGTAAATCATAACTAAATCTAAAACAATACCAGCCAGCAAATCCGAAATAAAATGAATAAACGTAAAATCCGGATCCAAAAGCCCAACAGCGTAAGCAACTTTTCACAAATATCACAAGAACCCAGCCACCAAACCGTCCAAGATCAACAAGCAATGACCACCGTTCAAAGTTCATCCGATAAACTTGCCGAAAACATATCAACACCCAAAGTGCATCCGGCCCACAAACCAACAAAACAAAATCATATAAATGGTTTTCAGATCGGAACCCTAAGGGAGGCTCACAAGCAAAAACGGCGGCGACATAACAAAAGTTGGATTCAGAAGCTTCCAGCTTCATCATCATTCGCGGAAAAAAGAAGAAAAGAACCAAACTTTTATGAAACCGTGAGCTCAAAGGCGAAAGTCACCGACACCGTTCATCAAAGAAGCGGCGGGAAATCCAAAGCCGTCCTCAGTTCTCAACATCATCGGACCGTCCCCATCATCGTCCGCGACCGAAACATCACCGAAACCGCAAGCCGCCGACGAAAGAGGTAAATCCATGTTTTTACGATTTCGTGTGCCTCAGGTGGAATCGAAAGAAGGATGTGACATGCAGCAAGAAAAGAGGAGGTTTTCGAGCTTCGAGAAGCTTCCATGGTGCAATGGAACCGCCGCACCCGCAAAAAAGGGGAGGGGTTTTGAGAACCCCAACATATGAATTCTGTATCGACCCTTTTGTCCGATTAGTGAACGTGTGCTTTTGTGTTCTGTTTATTTGTTTTCTGTAAGTCACTATTTGAAACGTTTTATTCTTTATATAACCTCTAACTAAGAAATAATAACGTTCACAGCTTCTGGTTTAGTAAGTTTTATAACCAATAATTTAATTAATTTTTCTTTTTTTTAGTGGCCGTTAATTGAGTATTTTTTTAAATTACGGTTGTGGCATGTGTTTGTTAATGGTGTATAACTTGTAATCCAATCTGCTTTATACATTATAAAAAAGCGGGAAATCAACTTCTTTGTGAAAATGAGAGTTGTACGTTTTAGAAGGGGGTTAAAGTCTTTGTCAAAGAAAATTAAGTTAGCCTTTCCTTTTTCTTCTTTTTCAAAATTTAAATTAATTGGTTTCATTAATAAAAATTCAAAAATGGAAATTAATTATTTCTTTTTTCTTCTTTTTCAAAATTTAAATTAATTGGTTTCATTAATAAAAATTCAAAAATGAAAATTAATTATTTCTTTTAAAATAGAATTCAAAGGATTTTCTAACCGTCCGCTAATTTTCGTCCGAATTTCCGTTGACTCCTCTTCACCTATGTTCATTCCATGAGTTTTGAGCATGTTTTAATTTTTTCAGTTGTGACCATGCGAGGCAATCGTCGCATGTTATTCTGTCTTTATTTTTTTTCCATGGATGTAATTTACGCGAGGCCATGGTCGCGGGTTTTTTATTTTTCATTTTTTGGGGACTTGTAATTTACGCGAGTGATCATCGTGACGCTTTCTTTATGCTTCCTTTATTTCCGCACTTTAATACTGCCATATAATAATTTGCCATCCTTGCATGTTTTACCGTTTATTCCCTCCGAAGGAATTAGGTCTAAACCGTTTGACCGTCGAGTCAATAGTCCTAACCCTTGACCGTTTCAAAACCCTAATAGCCTAGGTATCCCGCCGTGGACGAAAACACCCTTTACCCTAGCATTAGGTCAAAGAGTCGTCGTACTCTGTTTTAGGGTTTCCCGTCGTGGAATCCCTAATTTCAACCCTAATTTTAATTCAACTTTTCAATATAGAAATAGGAGTTTCAAGACTCCACGTAACTGTTTCCTTAAGAAATGCTTACTCCCCATTGAAACCTTGACCACAGTCAAGACGTTTCTAACCTACCTTTCGAGGGGAACTACAATTACTCTGATTCCATTCCCTAACCCGAATATGTAGGCACAAGATGCGATGTCTTGCCGAGTAAATTTAGGAATAACCATTAGGTCTTTAGGTCACTCTATCCCTTAGCTCAATATATATTAAACCAGATAATAAATAAAAATAAAAGGCATACAATAAACAAAAGGTTCCTGTAGAGTACTACAGAAGATTGGGGTGCTAGTACCTTCCCTAAGCTTAACCAACCCCTTACCTAGGTCTCTCCCCGCATTGTGTTTATGATGCAAAAATAGGTTTTCTCTCTTTTGACCTTTTCCTTCGGATAAATCAAAGAGCGGTTGTGAATAAAAAAATTGTGATTCAAACTAATTAATAGTTTGTTATCCTATTTCCACCACAACAGAAAATGGCGACTTCATGGGGAACCTCCTAATTTTTAAGGGTTGCCCCTATTTTGTTTATTGTATGATATTTTTATTTTGTTAATTATCTATATATATTATTGTATATTGTGGGAATATTCTTCTATTGTGAGATAAGTCCTAACCCGGACTTGAGTGACCCTATTATAGGATGGCGATATATTCAATGAGGCTTATAGGGAGTGAGTCCCGACCAAGCCGATTTGAAAATCACCGCTCGATTGAGACCCTTCCATAAGATAGTTCGGTTTAATGAGTAGTCGTGAAAACTTTTACTATGTTTGGAAAGGAGTCTATGATATTGAGGACCGTAGTACCTTAACACCCCTTTGGCCTTATATAGGACGTAGTGCGGGAACTATGTGGGAGTAGTCTCACAATGGTTGCTACGCGATACTACCCTCAAAAGAGGTTCTCTTGAGAATATTATCGACCCCCGAGTCAGTCGGAAGGTTGGTAATATCCGAAGGAAGGGCTGATGACTTTGGGCACTTCTTTAGAACCTTGTTTGGTAGGTACAACTAACCTTAGTACATACCTTATGGGGATGGATATAACCTAACTCCTTGCACACACCTTTAACCTAGAACTTGTGAATATATGTGCATTGCATCCATTAAAACATTACATTGCATCACATTTCATGGAATTCAAACTTTATTTATGAACATTGCAGGACACTATGGATTACAATAGAAGAAAAACTTTGAAATATAATTTTAAAAGTCTTAAGCTAGATGACCTAAAGAAGCTATGATCTTTAGTCCAAGATCGAGACGGATTTCGAAATCGGTATGAAAGGTTGTTATCTCTGTTGGAATATAAAGTGAACGAAGGACTTCTGTCAGTTTTGCTACAGTTCTACGATCTTGACTACCATTGCTTCACATTTCCCGACTATCAGTTATTACCTACTTTGGAAGAGTATTCTCAGCTTGTAGGGCTGCCTATTTTGGATAAGATTCCTTTCCCCTTCATAGAGAAGGACCCTAAAGAACAGGATATTGCTAAAGCTACATGTTTGAAGGTATCTGACATTAAGGAGAATATGACTCATAAGGGTGAAATTTTTGGGTTACCTACGAAGTTCCTAATCAAGAAGGCCCAATATTACGCCGATCATTTGAGTATGCCTACCTTTGAGAAGATCTTTGCCTTGCTTATCTATGGAGTGTTGCTCTTCCCTAATTTTGAAGGATTTATGGACCTTAATGCCATCAAGATCTTCATGCAAAGGAATCCAACACCGACCTTATTGGGTAATACCTATCATTCTGTACATCTCCGAAACCTCCATGGTGGAGGGATGATTACATGTTGTGTGTCGTTACTGTACAAGTGGTTTATTTTGCACTTGCCTAAGTCCGGTCCTTTTTGGAGTCCCACTCAAGGACGTTGGTCACAAAAAGTTGTGGCTTTAACTCACTCTGATATTGATTGGTACAACCGTATTTATGATGGAATATTGCTCATTAACGGTTATGGAGATTTCACTAACATGCCTTTACTCGGTTTTAATGGAGGAATAAGCTATAATCCAGTCCTAGCTCGCCGACAGTTAGGGTATCCCTTGAAAGAACCGCCTAAAGGTATCTATGTGGAGAAGATCTTCTTCGAAGACAACAAAGAACTTCAAGAACAGATTATATCCTCTTGGAAACATCTTCATAGGAAAGGACGAGAAAGTTTGGGAAGGCCGAATTGTGTTTCTATGGAGCCATACCTTCAGTGGGTCCGAGAAAGAGCTATCAAATTGAAGATGCCTTATCCTCGCCAAGATCCTTTGCCTCAAAGAGAAGAACCTGTCCATATTTTCATGACCAAAGCTGAAACTTTGAAGATCGCCTTGGAAAAATCACAACACGAAACCGAAGCATGGAAGAACAAATACCATGTGATGGCCAGTGAATATGATGAACTTCAAAAGCAGTTTCATTCGAAGGATGAAGAAGTACTCTCCGACAAAAAGATAAGACTCTACGAGGATTTATTTTCCTCCGATTCTCCGCCTGCTCGCCGAAGTTGTGGATGATGCTTCCTTAGGATCATTATTTAGCTTTTATTTAGCTTGTCTCGTTTAAAGACTTTATATTTATTTGTAATCTGATTTTTCAATTAATAAAAATTTCTTGTATTCCGTAATATTCGTAAATGTTTGAATTCCATGAAGTCGTTCATTCGCATTTTGCATCATATTTTTGCATTTCATGTGTCTCCCGATTTTCTCATACTCGGTTCTCTTGCCTTCCAGTTTCGTCACCCTGATTCGTTACAACACTAAAGCTCAAGCTCGAAAGAGGATGGAAGACCAAGCTCGAGAATTTGATCGCGTCGACAATGAGCTAGCAGACCTTCAAGGGAATGTAGGAACGATTATCGAATTGCTCTAGGTTATCAATGCAAAGATGGATACTCAGCCTACTGTGGTTTCTGAGATTAACGCTACTGCTGCCGTAGATCCTCCAGTTGTTTCTGTTGAGAACCTGTTTCCTTATGGTCTTTCGCAGAGTTTCATACATCCTTTTGTTGTTACATCAGCTCAGCAAGCTATTCTTGTTGCCGCATCAGTTCAACAAGTTGTTCCTGTTATGCAAAATGTTCAACAAACGGCGTCTTTGGTTTCCGAGCCTCCTAAGGTGGTTCCTACCTTCACACAAGTTAATGTCCACACTCATGTGCAGCCTTATCTTAATGAGCCTGTTTATGAAATTCTGGATGATAATGATGGAGGGTACCAGCCACATGATAGGCTTCGTGAGGAAGTT
The DNA here is from genome assembly GCA_963859935.3 of Lathyrus sativus. NCBI lineage: Eukaryota > Viridiplantae > Streptophyta > Magnoliopsida > Fabales > Fabaceae > Lathyrus > Lathyrus sativus. Next base: position 333,939,851 of record OZ012741.1, read on the forward strand.
GTCACTATCGATAAAAGATTGAGAAAGATGGAAGGGGATCCGATTTTTGGTGCTGCTGCTAGAGACATTTGTTTGGTTTCTGGTCTAGTTATTCCGCCAAAGTTCAAGACTCCGAACTTTGACTGCTATGAAGGGACTACTTGTCCGAAAAGCCATTTGATAATGTACTACCGTAGGATGGCTGCCCATGTGGAAAATGACAAATTGATGATTCACTGCTTTCAAGACAGTCTGAAAGGTGCTTCGTCAAAGTGGTATTTGACATTGGACCAATCTCGCATCAAGTCTTTTCAGGATTTATCCGATGCATTTATTAAGCATTATAAGTACAACATGGATTTAGCTCCTGACAGGAGACAACTGTTGAGTATGACTCAGAAGAGCTCTGATACTTTCAAAGAATATGCCCAAAGATGGAGGGAAATCACTTCTTAAGTCGAACCTCCTTTGACTGAAAAAGAACTAGTTGATTGGTTTGTCGACACTGTTCGTCCCGAGTTCTATGAGAGGATGGTGGGTAGTGTGACTACGAATTTCGCTGACATTGTTGCTGTTGGTGTTAAGGTTGAATTGGCCATGAAAAGTGGAAAAATATCTGGTGGTTCTAGTAGTTCAAGTACGAAGGACCAAACTAAGAAGTCTTCTTTCAATCCTCAGAAGAAGAAGGAAGGAGAGACTTGTGTTGTATCTTCAGGTAGAAGGAGGGAGCGGCAGTATCAATATCCGCCGCAATATGCTCAACCCCAAGGTTACCCGGGTCAGTATGCTCCACCGCCGGATGTGGCTGCTGTTGCACCGTCTTTTAATTAGCAAGCTCCACAAGCTCCCGCCTACCAGCCTCTGCAGCAGGCTCCTGGTTATCCGCCTCCGGTTTATCAGCAGCCTCCGCCTAATCACCAGCAAGCATCCAATGCTCCGACAAATCAACAGCCGAGGAATCAAGCACCTCGCCAAAATGCTCAGACTAGGAGACAATACAAGCCTTGTCCGCCGATTTCGATGATGTTCACCGAGTTGTATCCTTACTTAGTGCAACAAGGTTTGATCACGACGCGAGCAATGGGTCCTGTTGCACCCTAATTTTTGACCTCAAGACTCCACCTCTTTGGGTGTTTTATTTTGTTTTTTTACCTTTATACGCGACTAACAAGTGTGTGCAGGAATATTGATTTCAAGGGTAGATTCTACTTATTCTCACAGCCCAGCCTTTCAGGACGTAATCAATATGATTCAGGACCCTAAAGTTTTCTACTGGTTTGAGCCTTATAGGATTGACCAACTGTTTCTTCTATGGCATTCGGGTTGGAATGTATTAATGTCACTTTACCCAAGGGTTTTGAAAGCCCCAGCATATCACAAGGAGAATTGGGTTGTTCCCTCCATTGGTGTTGAATATCATTATTTGGATTTATATCTCTGTGGTTTATGTACCATGTCCCTCATCATTTAAGTCTTTCTCTGTGGAGGCAGAAAGGATTTAAGATCTGATTCATTCAGGTTATCTTTTGACTCATCCTCAAATCTATGGAAGCAAAGTTTCATGCTCTGACGTGAGATTGTATTTTGTGTTACTCATTCAAGTTGTAAATGTCATATACGAAATTAGGCCCAAATTACAAAGTACATATTCTGGGGGCGGATCTGAGATTATTTAAAACGACCAAATTACAATTTCAAGGTGATTTTATTTTCATAAAGTAGTAACTCAAATTTGAAGATGCTAGAACTCTACAAGGCCATATCCTTCGATCCACAATGTCCACTCCAGTGGTATTATGTCCAGAATTATCGTCTCAAAACCACACGCTATGACACTTATGCATCAAATTTATATACAACAGAAAGCCACAAAAGAATTTAATTGAAGATGTAAATTAAATACAATTTGGTTTCATTGCTCAAATTATTACAAGATGCTTCCTTTTTTGACAAGTAACGATAATTGGTATTGATGGTTACATTATTGCCACCTAGGCGGTAAAACATCAAAGTTTATGTGCTCCTCCTGCCCAAGCAGTCTTTGTAACCACTCCTGTTGCTTTGATTATTTGAGAGCTTAGTGGGAAAATCAAATATAATCTTGGAATATATTGGAGCAAAACAATCAACGCAAGAGTATTATTCTTGTGATCAGTCTGAGGGGTCCTTGTGGCTGGTATGATAAACCAGATGACCATCTAAAAAGAAAAACCAAGAAGATATTATGAATATACCGCACCGCTTTAAAGAATTTAATAAGCAACTCATAGTCTATTGAGATTAAGCATCAGTCTTAGAATCGCAAGCTTAGCTTTCAGAAGGCACAACAGGTTATATGTTAAAGCAGAATAACAAACCTGCGATAGTGGTAGTGTGGCAATAAAATCAATGAAGAAATCAGATCTGATGTATCTCCTTGCAATTCTACTTGGGTCCATGACAAGTTCGCCCCTTCCAAACACCCGTGAGCTCGGTGCCACATACGCCGTCCTAAACTTAATCATGATGTGCAACAGATAAAAAGCATCCACAATGAACAAACCAAATAACACCACAACCATGGCATACCGCAAACCCATGAAAATCCAAGAGTTATGCATACGGTTATGAGGTCAGAGGTTAACCTGCAATTTGATTTAACAGATTAAATTAAGAGAAAAGGAACAAAGTTGCAATAATCCAAAGAACAGACTCCTAAGAGACATCTAGAATGGAAGTTCAACTAGAAACGGTAAAATCATACGCAACAGACTGGGAGTCCTAGCCTCGTGGCGAGTAACCCGACCGACCTGCAACCACACAGAACAGCATTGTTTGATACCTGCAAACACATTTGCTGATACAACCATGAAGTTAGCAAGGAACCCCGCGTAGGAATACTGAACAGGTAAGTTATGATGCTGACGAATTTGGTAGATGTGAAGGAAATGCACAAGGGCATTCATTAAACAGGGGTCTCACAATCAATTGCAAAAAACCACTGAAAGTATTTTAGAAGCAGTTAGTCAGCAGTTACCTGCAGACACGCCAAGACGGGATCCTCCGTTGATAACTCCTTCCCCTTACTTAGCTGAGTGGTCCTATAATCTAGAGAATATTGCAATAACCTGCAAGTCAAGAAATCACACATAGCTGCCACCAGAGGTACACGAAGAAACCGTACACAGTATTCACAAAGAAAAGAGGTTCATATACACTGACAAGGACATCATTAGAAATTACAAAAACACGCACGAGAAGCATAACACGGGCATAGTATTTGCTAAATTCATGGCACAGAACTCATAGTTCCATAGACAATAAGCAGCATGTACGAATCAAGACGAGAGATTGAAAAGAGAATTTGAGAATGGTAAATTTAGTTGGAGAACTTATAGAGAAGATGTTTATATGAGCATTGAAGCTGCACTTACTAATTTGATCGGTGAACCTGCTGAGAAGCTACATACTTCACGGATTTACGACCACAACAAGAATTTCAGTCCTTTAGAGGCTTGTGCATTGGATGGTACAAGGCTCCCTATTGATCAGTTCATGACATCATATGCATTGGGATTTACAGCTCCAATAAGGAATAATATTGATACAGTTTTTGACCGAGATTTTCTACTGGGGCTTCTTTCTGCTAATGCCATCACACCAGCGCATCTTTCCCGACTTGGTGAAGAATGGGTATTGTAGGCTTCAGGGGAACTCGGATTTATCACTCCAAGTGACTCTGTTTCAACAGGAAGCAACAACATACCATCAGAAAAGGATCCCTCCATACCAGAGCAGCAAGTATGTAGCACCAACTTGAGCACATCACGAAACTGTAAGAACAGATGAAACAAGCAAACTGATTAGACTATGAACGCGACTAATTCGAAAGTGATCAAAAAAATACGGAAGGGAAGATCACAGTAGACCCAACTTGACATATTACCGTGGCTCTGCATCCTTGTCTTCTGCACCTTTACAAGCCTGAGGCCCACGCAGACAAGGACTTGCTTGGGCAATTCAACTCACTTCCACCTGCAGTAACACCATTACAAATCATTTTCGGAAACGCATAGAAACCAAGCTTGCTTGCAAGTCATGGACCACTACTTGAAGGTATGATGAGAGCTGCTTCAGTTGCATGTTTTGCGGGAATGACTTCGTCTGCATTCATCTCGAAGCAGCAGAACTTCACTTTGTCTTCTTTAGCCCACACTATTGTTCATGATAGCGCATCATCAGTGAGGTCTGCAACCTGTCAAATTATTGGAGTCATTTCATGTTTTCCACAAGTGCGTCAGAGTGCAGAGATGGGTGAGGATCCAAATTTCAGCTATCCAGCCTGTCTGTTGATTCTCATGTTGATGTCGGAGGTGCCAGTTCTGACAGTGCTGTGCCGGGTGATACTCTGAAGACTGATAAAACTGAGGACACACATAAGGAACAAACCTCAAAGAAGAACACATCAAATTAAACAAAATGACAAAGGAACAGAGATTGAATTCGAAAGTATACCTTGCTAACACTTGAGACTGTTACCCTGCATCACCAGTTTTTCGTGAAGCTTCTCCAATACACGTACCAACCACAAGTTTCCCCCCCTCTGGGCTTCTAATCCTTCTTTTGGCCCAAGACCTTCACCACCTGTACCTGCCAAGTCAGAAAATAATGATTGGAGAATATTCCTTGAGGATAGAATCAAATCGAATTATCAAGTTTGCTATTCAGAATCAATCGAATCCTATCTCAATTGAATCAAAGCTTTGAAGTATCAATTAAGTGGCTCATTACTACAATCACCGAAATGGGAAGTTTTCCAATTTGATTCATCCTAGAATGGAAATCCAAATTAACATTCAAGACTGACTTAATTGAATTTCAATCAGAGAGGCCCAAATCAAGACCTATAAAAGGAGGCTAAAGAGAAAGGGTTCAAAGAGATCGAAAATCATCAGAGACACCGAAAATCACCATCGTAAACCTAGAAAATTGAGAAGAAAGAAGACTCATCTTTTTCCGCTGAAGGAGCTATTCCCAGCCATCGCGAGTTCAACCGACGGGGCACCCGTTCTCGTCATCTCCAAATACCGCCATCGCCAACATTCGGTAAGCTCTCGTTCTCATTAATCTTATGGAACTACTGACGTTTCCGATTTGGTTTCAGGTTCGAAAGTGAAAAACGATGGATGGAGAGGTCAATTACAATTTGGGAAAGAGGAAAGAGACACTAATCGAGCGATTTGGGAATTGAAAGGGATTTAGGGTTCCGTTTTTTTTATTGCTTTGTTATTTTTGTAATGTATTATCTAATCACATATCATCACCACACAACACCACCTTAATCTACCGTTAACCCACTTAACTCTAATTAACAACTTTTTTTAAAATCTGTTTTTAATTAAAACAATCATTTATATAATAATTTAATTAATTAATCATTTTCTTTAATTTATTTAACTAGTAATTAAATCTTTTTTAGTAAACCACTAATTAATTAATCTTTTTTTATTAATATAACCATTTACTTAATATAATTTAACTAATAGACTTTAATTAACCTTTTAATTAAACAACTAGTAAACTTTTTTTAAAATCTATTCTATTCATCAAATTTTATCTATTTTAAAAACCATGTCATATTTTAAAATAACTTTATTCAATAAAACAATTAAAAAAAACTCAAACTATTTTATAATTAACTTGTTTTTATTAAAACCTTTCTTCTAATTAAATTTAACTTTAATAATAACCTTATTTTTTTACATAATGATAATTAAAAACTAATCTCACATATTCCTCCTAATGATTTCTCGAAAATTAATCTTCTTAAAATAATCAAATAAATTCTTAAAAATCAAATTCACTTAATCTAATAATATAATTTCTCATAAAGTCAACCTCACCTAAAATAATTTTCACATAAGTGCAATTCAACTAAAATCAATTAATCTCGCCTAAAACTAATTAACCTCCCTTAAATTAACTTAATCAATCAATCCTTCTCAAATCAACTCAAACATTCCTCTTAAAATTAATCAATTTCTTTATAAAATCAACCCAACTAAAATCAGCTTCTCGTCTAAAAACAATCAACTAAAATTAATCAAATCACATCATCCAATTCAATCGTGCACACTCACATTCACGACACATTCACTCTCCCACACTTCAGCGCTTTCATGCGTTTGTGTATGGTTTACTTTATCTGCAACCTTTATTTACCGTAATTTAACATTACCGTCATTTACATTTATCGCATTGCATTTCGTCCAAAGGAAAAACCCTACACATGATTCAACAATTGTGTGTAGTGCATCATTTGCATCATTCTCCCACACGATCCTTGATCCCATTCAAGTTGATCAATTAAGATAGATCCTACCCCATAAGAAGAACCGTTCTTTATCTTTTACAACATAGGAAAACAATACAACTCAGCATACAATATTCAAATACTCAAACGTTAGAGAAAGATGTTAATCATCTTAAGCGAGATAGAATCTCCAGCCCACATCAACTACAATCAATATCGTAGGAACTTTACCTTAAGAGAGATAAAGGTGTACCTCGTCGATCCCTATCCGAGTACTTGAGCTCTTCTCTTAAGATGATGCAAAGACTACATTCCTACAACTTGTGGCGGTTAAATCTCTCTTAAAATGACAACTCACCTTTTCTCCTAAAATCAATCAATCAACTACCCTAAACCCGTAGGAACTTTGACCACAGTCAAAGAACTCCTCTAACCCTTTAGGGGAACTACAGATACTCTGATTCCACTCCCGCAAGGATATGTAGGCATAAGATGCAATGTCTTATCGAGTATACTTAGAAATAAACCCCTAGGTCTTTCAACCTTTAAGCAGATAAACACTTAGCAATAAACAAACATAAAACAAGAGGTTCCTGTAGAGTACTACAGAAACTTAGGATGCTAGTACCTTCCCTAAGTTTAACCAACCCCCGAATCTATAACTCTCTAAACCTTGAATTTGCATTGCATCGTGGGAATTTTGATCTTTATCCTTTCCTTTGGATAAATCAAAGATCGGTTACAAATGGAATTAACGATTCAAGCTAATTAATAGTTTGGTATCCAAATTTCACCGCGACAGGTCCGCCTCGTAATCCTTTGCCTGCCAATTACAACGCCGCTGATCATTGTTTATTTCATGAGGGCGCGCCCGGATATGATTTGGAAGATTGCTATGCTCTGAAGGATATTGTCAGACAGCTGATAGAAAATAAGATCTTATCGTTCAATGATCCGCAGCCCAATGTCAAAAGCAACCCCCCGCCTAACCATGGGGCTGTTAATTTTGTTGACGACTCGTCCATTGAAAGGTCTTATTCTTGATGTAGCTTAGATCAACACAGTTGGGGCAAGCAAGATGACCCATGTCGTCATAAACGCCTATTGAAGGACTTGTCATACAGTTCTTTCTGTTTATTTATATTTTGTTTCTTTGATTAAGCATAATTAGCATGTACGAACTTGTTATTTTGAATAATTAATGCAATGCATGTTTGTCTTGAATAAATCCATTCGTTTCACTCGTTAAAAATATTTTTTGTTCATAAACTTATAATGCCAACTTTATCTGATTTCTTGCTTTGATAGAGAATTGGGAGGAGGATGATGAATAAAAACATCAGATCTCTTGTCGTATGCTTTCAATTGAAACTTGCTGATGATGTAAGGCATTGTTTCAAATCCCAAACACCGGAGATATAAGGATGATAATCCCTCTTTCACCCCTTTGAGCTTTGAAGTAGGAGTTTTTTTCTTTGCCAAACATTAAAAAACCCTTTACTTTAACCTGGGGCAGGGTAGTTATTCAGTTAAATTGATTGATCGCTCAGACTCTCAAAAAGGAGGAGCGAACCTTCGAGAATTTATCCCTAATATATTAAGAGAGTAGAAGTCAAAAATGCAATGACTATCCCTCTAAGAATGGGGCAGTCACAAGCCTTTCAAAAGAGTCACACGACTTAGTCAACAAAAATAAAAAAATATAGCCCGCTAAGTCAAAACCTATGAAGGAGACTTAGGCAAAACTGAGGCATCCCGCTGGACTCCAAAGGTAAATCCAAAAGACGTTGTCCAGGAAAAAGTTAGGGAATAAAAATAAATAAACAAGGGGTTACAATAAAGAATCCCCAATAAAGAACAAAGTCATGTGATCAAACACAAAAGAATATAGGTGAGTGACTGCCATGTCCAAAGCCTTGATGAGTTCTCAACCATATCAAATCTATTTGAGATATGAGTGCTCATATCCGGTTAACTAAATTAGGATTGGAGAACATCACGAAGAGTGGGGGGGGGGGGTACAAATAACTTTGAACCTTTATCCTTTGTTTCTTAAACCGTGAACCAAGCCACGATACAACCTTTAAAAGACCTAATTGAAGTAGGAATTCATTTGAAAGCATACTCGACGAGACAACGTTTCCTGACTCCTACGAGCTATGCTCAATTTAACGTTGGCATTATAAGTCAAATTCATATCCTAATTAGTGATTTCAGTCACGAGTTATTGCAATATCTTTTTTTTCAAAACAAAAACAAAAAAATTCAAGACAAATATATGTGCATTAACTATTTCAGGATTAGCATTTCATGCGTGTTGGTTTTGCCTGATATCTTAGAAACTTACATATAGATGTCACAGATCCTGCTAAACAGGGGCAGGTGGCATTCCAAGCCGATTGTTGATGCAAGTCTGACTTTCTTGAGAGCTACTTCTTGAAGAATCAGTCATGACACCGTCAATCTGAGCCAGTTACGTCGAGATCTGACCAAATCTCTCTAAGAGTTTGAAAACAGTGGGGGGCAATTAGACTCCAGGTTCTCTATAAAATCCTCTTGAAATGACTCTTTCCCATAAAGCAAGCGCTCTGGGGTATGACATTTTCAAAATGTCGACTACTACAAAGTCCATTGAAGATTAAAACTACCATGTTTTCACAACATTCTTCATGCACCCGATGGATCTTACTCCCGGTGGTCTTCATTCACCAGTAAATCTCATTGTTGCAGAATCTACGTCCTAACTTTTGCCTCAACGCAGTCCCCAGAGAGACTTTAAGCTGACGTAGTCCCCAGAGAGACTTTAAACCGACACAGTCCCCAGAGAGACTATAAGCTGACAACACTTTGAACCGAGCAGGTAATTTCCCAGACAGCAGAGATCTTACTAGCATTTTCCCAGTGATAGTCCCCAGCGAGACTCTAAGCTGTCCCCACTTTTGGGATCCGTCCGATAAATCCCCTATGACTCTCAAGACTGCAGAGATATCCCTGGCATCCTCCAAGTGATATATGTTTTGGAAGACCCATTCTCAGTGGAACTATCTGTTCCTCGGTGAAATTGCCTTATCTTCCTCAAGAATACTTCCCAGGAGACTGCCATATTCTCCCCAAGAGGTCAGGATACTTCCCAGGAAGGTCTGTTTGATTTCTCCCCAGTAAGTCCGACGAACTCTCCTCAGGGAAGTTTTGATATCTTTTATCCCCAGCCGGATGTACCTTCTCCACAGGAATCTGATGTACTATTCCCAGGAAGTTGCTACACTTATCTCCATAAAGCTGCCTAGCTCCACATCTTCCCATATAGCGGATATTTATTTTATCCCCGATGTCTCTGATCCTAAGAGTTCTTTAGGCTGATTATGGTTCATGATAACAATCCCTCATGTGAAATCATGACATCTTATCCCCATGCGGAGGTCATGAATCCCCAGTTGGAGTCATGATATCGTCCTCTCCAGTGAAGTCGTACCGTATCCCCAAGTGGATTAGTTTCTCCCCAGAGAAGTTGGAACTTTGAAGCCAGATTCGGTTCTACCATCAACTCTTCCTATCCTCGATAGATGTACTGTTGCAGAGGTCGCAGGGTATTCCTATCGAGATGTTTATCTCATCTCATGTCTCCTCTCTCATCTGTTTTGTCAGCATATGCATGAGCCTAAGCACCACATACTCATTGCATGACATTTTCATACACATTACCATACACATTAGTGTACACTTTGGCATGCACATTAGTATCTATGTTGTCTTGCTATCCATGTCATCCTTGGTCGTTACCAACGAGTAATTGGGTTTGTCTGCTCTCTCCAAGTAGATCGTCAGCCCAAGGCATAAAATACGTGTTTGTTCCAAGTTTCCCCACAGAGTTCAACCCTCGTGGACGATGTTTATTTCTGTTACCTTTCCACGTTAGGATAAGGTAGTCCCCATTCGAGTTTGTTTCCTCAATGGAGTTTTTTTTATCGAACTTCGGTCCCGTCAGTCACCGAACCTACCTGGGCGTGCATTTATTTTGCACTATCTTTCAAGAAAAGCCTTCACAATCCTTTGCAGATATGCGACAGTTCTCGCCTGAGAAGCTTATCACTACAATTGACATTACAATACATCTTACAACAGTTGGTATGCGACTGTTCTCAGCCGAGAAATTATATCACCTTCATTACAACTTTCATTACAATTTTTCATTACACTCTACAATTGATCTTCTCGTACAAGGAGCTCAATTTTTATTACAACCTTCATTACAACTTTCATTACAGCCTTCATTACAATCTTCATTACAATTTACATTACCTGTCACCACCTCTACAAGCAGTTCTCACCCGAGAAGCCTATCAATAAGCGGTATTTCTCGCCTGAGGAGCTTATCCTATCTTCGTCATGACTTGCAGCAAAGGGCCATCTCCATCGAGCAGTTGGGCTTCCGTTTTCCTTTTCATTCGAAGTACAGAGAGGTTTTAAACTGAATCATATTCAGGAGAGCTTGAATCTTGAAGTATGAAGGAGTTCATTTTATCCTTTAGTAAAAGAAGGAGCTGAATCATATTCAGGAGAGCATGAATCTTGAAGTATGAAGAAGTTCGTTTACCCTTTAATAAAAGAAGGAGTTGAATCATATTCAAGAGAGCATGAATCTTGAAATATGAAGAAGTTCGTTTATCCTTTAGCAAAAGAAGAAACCGAATCTTGTCCAGGGAGCACAGACTTTAGATGTGAAGAAGTTTATATTATCAATCAATCTATTATCCATAGATAAGCAGCAGTCTCTTTATTTGAGAGCTTATCCAGTTTGGCATATAAGTCCCTTTCGACGATAAGTGGCAGTTCTCTCTCGAGAAAGCTTATTAGGGCGTTTCCCATTTAAGACCATTTATTTTGGTATACAGCCGGTTTTACCCTGTATATTTTCTACGGATTCCTAAATTTCGTCTGATCCTGTCACGAGGGAGAGTTTCTAGAAGCTCAGATGTTATTCTTTGCTCAAAGCTCCATCATTTTGTAATCGATCCTACAGTCGTGCAGATCCAGTTTTATCTTTTACCCTAGAGTATCAGCCGGTCACGCATGAACCTATTGAACAATTACTCTTAGATATTCCCCAGTGGAGGCCGTCTCACCGGTGCCATCTCCGTTGAGGATCCCGTTTTTACCGTTCCCTTTCTAAAAGTGATAATTGGCCGCGCTCGCACCAGTTGACCATCGCTTTAGAATTCCCCAGTGTCGTGCTGTTATCCCAGTGCGTCGTTTTCCCCAGTGTGTTTCATTCGTCGCGTCTGTCCCCTATGTCGTCGTGTCGTCTGCATCTTTGCATTAACCATTCCAGCATACGCATCATAGCATGACCAGCATTAGCATATTTCCGTTTTGTCCATAGCATTTCATATCGCCGCATCTAAGGGCAAAATTTTCGGTTATCTATATTTAAATCCCTCCACCGTGATTTCTCGAGTCTCTGCCGCTCAAATCATCCGGCATAGCTATTTAAACAGGGGCAACTGTAATACCCCAAAATTTTCCCTCAGATTAGTCAATTCATGTTGCATGTCATGTCATTTTTGCATCAACTAACTATTAACGGGTTGTGTAGTTTTGTTTCGTTTTGCAAGAACCGCGTCTGGTACACTTTAGTTTTTAAAGGGCAAAATGGTCATTTTCACGTTGTTTACTGACAGTCCTCGAAGCTAAGTTATCATCAGGGATTTACTGAATAATTAGGGTCTTCGCTTCCGAGTTTTTTGTATTTTTATTTTCTTTGAGGATAAACAGAGATTCACGGTAACCTTTGGCATCAGGATTTTTGAGATACGGTAATTAATTCGACGGGCTGAGACTCTGTCGTCAATTGAGTTCCGAGACATTTATTTTGTCACTTGGGTTTGAGTATGTTTGAGACATTAAGCTGGTTCGGTTCAAATCGGGACAAGATTCCATGCGGCGGAATTTCTGTTTTAATCAGTTTAATTTTCTGTTTTTCTGCTATCTGCCAGTTATTCTTGAAGCCAAAGCAGTAGAAATTCTGATTCGGATTCGGGTTTTGATTGCTGTTTGATTGAGGTTTATGGGACGAGTTGGTTTATGGTTTGGTATTTTATCAGAGACGCAAATTGAATTTTAATGTGGAATATATTTCTGTTTTCACTGTTAATCGATTTTCTTTGCTTCCTTCCTGTTTTACTTTGTTCAAGACTATCATCGATTCTATCATCAGGCGTGATTTAATCTGGAAATATTGGATTGGAACTGAAGGTTACATCATGTTTTAAGAAACACGGTTTGAGATGACGAAGTTTAATTCATTTGGGTTTTTTCTGGAATTTATTCATATTGGTTTCATACGGTGAAGTTGGTTTTATTATTAATCGTTTAAATTTAACCGATTAATTTCATTCAGAGAATTTTGACCAAGTTGATTTTAATCAGATATTGTTTTGGGTCATTCGGTTGCGACAAAATTAAATCATGGAAAGAAGAACCAAACGTTGTTCTTGGGTAGAAATGTTATAAATAATTTTATTACAAATTATAAAAGAAAATACATTTTGATTTTTATTTCTAAGTCCTATGATCTTCATGCCGATTCTTCATGTTTCTTCATCCGATGTTTCCTTCCGTACCTGCACACAGATAAAGAACAGAAAAGCGGAGTAAAAAATGTTAGAATTTATTTTGACACCCTCAGAAAAATGTCATCACCGGGTGTTAGGAGGGCACGACAATTGCCGCAACCTACTCCCACTTTAATCCTCGACCTCGGCATCAACCGGTAGTATCCATTCTTTTCGGGACAGCCGAGAAGAAGAGAAAAAGAAGTCCTGGGCCGAAAACGATTTTTGCCGGAAAATTGTTTCGAAGCCAAACGAATTACCCACATGAATTTAAAATCCATATCCATCTATCAAGTAAATATATCCAAAACAAATCCAAATATCCAGATTTCAAAGCCAATCGAAAATCCAAATCTGGACCTATGGATCCAAGAATAATATTTCAGCAAATCCAATATCTGAAAATAAAACGGATATCCAAATCAACATCAGAAAAGAATCAAACTCATCCAAGATCTGTAAATCATAATTAAATCCAAAACAATACCAGCCAGCAAATCCGAAATAAAATCAATAAACGTAAAATCCGGATCCAAAAGCCCAACAGCGTAAGCAACTTTTCACAAATATCACAAGAACCCAGCCACCAAACCGTCCAAGATCAACAAGCAATGACCACCGTTCAAAGTTCATCCGATAAACTCGCCGAAAACATATCAACACCCAAAGTGCATCCGGCCCACAAACCAACGAAACAAAATCATATAAATGGTTTTCAAATCGGAACCCTAAGGGAGGCTCACAAGCAAAAACGACAGCGGCATAACAAAAGTTGGATTCAGAAGCTTCCAGCTTCATCATCATTCGCAGAAAAAAGAAGAAAAGAACCGAACTTTTGTGAAACCGTGAGCTCAAAGGCGAAAGTCACCGACACCGTTCATCAAAGAAGTGGCGGGCAATCCAAAGCCGTCCTCAGTTCTCAACATCATCGGACCGTCACCATCATTGTCCGCGACCGAAACATCACCGGAACCGCAAGCCACCGACGAAAGAGGTAAATCTATGTTTTTACGATTTTGGGTGTCTCAAGTGGAATCGAAAGAAGGACGTGACATGCAGCAAGAAAAGAGGAGGTTTTCGAGCTTCGAGAAGCTTCCATGATGCAATGGCACCGCCGCACCCGCGAAAAAGGGGAGGGGTTTTGAGAACCCCAACATATGAATTATGTATTAACCTTTTTGTCCGATTAGTGAACGTGTGCTTTTGTGTTCTGTTTATTTGTTTTCTGTAAGTCACTATTTGAAATGTTTTATTCTTTATATAACCTCTAACTAAGAAATAATAACGTTCACAGCTTCTGGTTTAGTAAGTTTTATAACCAATAATTTAATTAATTTTTCTTTTTATTTTAGTGGTCATTAATTGAGTACTTTTTAAATTACGGTTGTGGCATGTGTTTGTTAATGGTGTATAACTTGTAATCCAATCTGCTTTATACATTATAAAAAAGGGGGAAATCAACTTCTTTGTGAAAGTGAGAGCTTTACGTTTTAGAAGGGGGTTAAAGTCTTTGTCAAAGAAAATTAAGTTAGCCTTTCCTTTTTCTTCTTTTTCAAAATTTAAATTAATTGGTTTCATTAATAAAAATTCAAAAATGAAAATTAATTATTTCTTTTTTCTTCTTTTTTAAGATTTAAATTAATTGGTTTCATTAATAAAAATTCAAAAATGAAAATTAATTATTTCTTTTAAAATACAATTCAAAGGATTTTCTAACCGTCCGCTAATTTTCGTCCGAATTTCCGTTGACTCCTCTTCACCTATGTTCATTCCATGAGTTCTGAGCATGTTTTAATTTTTTCGGTTGTGAGCATGCGAGGCAATCGTCACACGTTATTCTGTCTTTATTTTTGTTCCATGGATGTAATTTACGCGAGACCTTGGTCGCGGGTTTTTTATTTTGCATTTTTTTGGGACTTGTAATTTACGCGAGTGATCATCGCGACGCTTTCTTTATGCTTCCTTTAGTTCTGTACTTTAATACTGCTATATAATAATTTGCCATCCTTGCATGTTTTACCGTTTATTCCCTCCGAAGGAATTAGGTCTAAACCGTTTGACCGCCGAGTCAATAGTCCTAACCCTTGACCGTTTCAAAACCCTAATAGCCTAGGTGTCCCGCCGTGGACGAAAACACCCTTTACCCTAGCATTAGGTCAAAGAGTCGTCGTACTCTGTTTTAGGGTTTCCCGTCGTGGAATCCCTAATTTCAACCCTAATTTTAATTCAACTTTTCAATATAGAAATAGGAGTTTCAAGACTCCACGTAAATGTTTCCTTAAGAAATGCTTACTCCCCATTGAAACCTTGACCACATTCAAGACGTTTCTAACCTCCCTTTCGAGGTGAACTACAATTACTCTGATTCCATTCCCTAACCCAAATATGTAGGCACAAGATGCGATGTCTTGCCGAGTAAACTTAGGAATAACCCTTAGGTCTTTAGGTCACTCTATCCCTTAGCTCAATATATATTAAACCAGATAATAAATAAAAATAAAAGGCATACAATAAACAAAAGGTTCCTGTAGAGTACTACAGAAGATTAGGGTGCTAGTACCTTCCCTAAGCTTAACCAACCCCTTACCTAGGTCTCTCCCCGCATTATGTTTATGATGCAAAAATAGGTTTTCCCTCTTTTGACCTTTTCCTTCGGATAAATCAAAGAGCGGTTGTGAATCAAAAAATTATGATTCAAACTAATTAATAGTTTGTTATCCTATTTCCACCGCAACAATAGGGCATTTCGCTCCTAACATCCCTAACACTAGTAACTTAAACCGTCCGCTTGCAACCTAGTAGCATTGGCGACATACAGAGTCTCTCACCTCATGTGAGCTGGTCCCTTACACAGTCTAAAAAACCACCACCCAAGGCTACTCACCGCCGTGAGCTAGCCCTCATCCATTCGTGTAATATACCTGTCGCACCCTAATTTTTGACCTTAAGATTCCACCTCCTTGACTGTTTTCTGGCGTGTGTTATTTTACTTTTGCACATGTTTATTAAGACTAACTAGTTTATTCATATGCATTTGATCTTAAATAGTATTTCAGGGTACGACCAGGTGATCTCAATTTCGAAACAAACTAGGGGTTTGTTTCTGCTTGTTCTAATTTATAATTAATGCTCCCGGTCTTTTTGTCTTTTAATAATATTTCTCTAATAAGCTTTGCTAAGACCAGGTGAACCTCATTCTCATGTTCAACTAGTGGTGAGCGTAGGTTGTGAGGCAACGTTGCTATCCTTTTGTTACAAGTGAAGAGAAGTACGAGAAGTGTTATTAGGGGAGGGTGTTTCATAAAATATCTCCTATGCTATTCATTGTCGTCCGGATATTGCCCTCAGATTCCGTTTATTATTCACTCAATAAGGGAAAGTCCCATTCTTATTGAAGGAGAATCATTGAACACTTTGCATCATGATCACATTATCACAAAGATGAAGACACGTGAATCTTTTTACTTCCTACCATTTGACTCAAAGTAACAACAGGTTCTAAGTTACAAATTTGAAGTATTACAAATCAGTTACATTCAATTCTTAACAGCATCTACAAAACTTCTACCGGCACTTGTCACGACCAAGATTGTGAGGAGCCTCGTCGTTCCTAACAACAATGCCTTAAAATGATTATGCTTAACTAACGGCTCTCCGCAGAAAGACCGGCAATAACTGAATTTGACGATCTCCCTCAGAGTTGTAACAGTGAGGCCAGGAAGTATCAACCGAGCATCATCCCGTGGTCTAAAGGAATTGGTCAGTAGGATCCTCCTTGAGTTGATGGAGAAGATCTTGAGAAATTTGCAAGAAATATCCCTGAAGAATGTGTCCATTCAAAAGGTAAAGACCTGCAAAAGCTCCTAAGTCCATCTACCTGAAAAGAGGAGAAAAGTAAGCAACAACAACAGCGTAATTCCGTCATACCGCAATCATGTGACGGGTTTCAAATCCATGGAAATCCACAAATTACACATACATAGCTGCAAGATTAAGGGAGCAGAGTCACGACATCTCGTCACGCCCAACCCTCGTATTTTGTTCTCACCGTCCTTGCCATCTCCGGTCCACAACCTGCAGCTATCCACTACACCAGTTGAGAAAACTTGAGAGGTATAAGCTTGTAAACTAAGGAATTCAACTCCAAGCTTCCGCCGACGCAACTCGAATGTAGCTTCACAACCTACATTCACAATGAGAAACTTAGAGCAAACCATTTACAATCATTTACCAATCTGGGAAGTATACATAAAATGGAACAGGGTGGCCGCGACTACCTCATATTATAAAGCTACACTAAGCACTTTACGACAACCTCGCAATAATATACCGACGACAAAGGAATTATGCAGATGTCGTACCCTGCTACAATGAGATCCTCCGCGTCGATCCTCTGGCAGTTGAGGGTCTTATAAATCAAAGCATTACCTACAAAGATTGGAAGAATTAATGAGGCTATCTAGGATTATATACGTGCGGTTACTGCTGAAGCTGGGTCACTGATTGAGTCGTTTCACCTTTTCAGTATACACATATATACTTGGAACAAGTTATCTACCTCCCCCGTTGCTACTCTGTAAACGTTTATAAGCAAGAAAATTAGACAACAGCTTGCAAGTTGGTTACACAAAAAAACAGAACAAGAATGAAGCTGCCAATTAAATCAATGCGGTGAACATCGAGATAACGACAGTAAAGGACCTACCTGAAGATCGTTCTAGGATGGACAATCCACCAAATTCAACATAAACCTGAAATGGAAAACATTGGTAGTTAGAAGTGGTCATGATAACAGATTCTGATTGAAAATAACAACCAATCCTTGCCAAAAGTGGAGCTTATCATAAGGGACTTAAAACCTTATTAAGATGAACCAAGAACCACCGTTAACGGCCTTGTTTATGAAGGATTATTGAAATTGTTAGTAGAACCACCCTCCTCCCTCGATGCACTCTTCATGACCTGTCCAAAACAAACAAGGAAAGTATTCATTCACTCACCGCCATCAAGCATATTCTTGACGGTCTTCAAGCGTCTTCATTGTACTTCCAAAGCGGTCCTAGCATTCAAAGTGGAAATCAAGCTCGTTGTGTTCTTCCAAGATAGACCTGAAACCAAATCAACCAAAGAAGATCAAGTCACCGTCATCTTTTAAGTTACAGCATCTCTAAAGAAACATTAGGCAACCATAACCAGAATGAACAGATCAAAGTAGGAATTAGGATTGTCACCTAAATTCAAGTTCTAGTAATGACAGCACTTCATCGGATCCTGCTATTTCCGACCCGGTCTCATGACAGGTTTCATATTTGTGCCTCTCTGCATTGAATCAGCTGCGAAAAACCCGCGTTAAAACCATCCAAGATTTGTTCACATAATCCCTTAATGCATCAAGATAAGAAGCAGTATGAAGAGGTTGAAGCTCGTTCCTCCGCTAGCATTGACCAGCTCAAAGACTTGATAATAACCGTTGACGGTATAGCCTCGAGACTGCACCTTTATTACTCATATAGCTCACTGAAGACATTCACTCTGCAATTGGGCCTCCGTTGGACTTTGACTCTCGGAATTGCCTTCCGTCTTAACACGCACCATGGGGTTGTTCAGGCACTGCATTTTCCAAGAAAAAAACACATAAGGAGAATAGAATAACTGAGAATTACAGACAGATACAACAACACACAAAAATGGACAACATTGAAGTGGGTTTGATGCTTCTAATTGCCAGCATGAGTTTAGAACACTATAACGCCAACGCCAGCACACAGTTCTAGCACCAAGTACGTGTATATGTTTTGAATTGGATTTGCCGCTAACAAGTCGAAAATGCCCAAACATCTAAATGTACTTCCCGCCACTAGAGAAACCGTATTAACCTTTCTGCATAAAGAAACAGGTGTTAAAATCCATTAAAGCTTAAGACAGATCCAATTGTAGTTCGGACAGGAAAGCTTACCAAGAATTTCCAGTCGAGTTACCGACATCGTTCACGACTCCTCAAAACCTGTGGAAAACGCAAGCTTCATCACGATAATGGGCAGCCTTCATAGCTTCGCAAAGGAATTTCGTGCCTAAAGAACACGGAGAAAACGTAGTTAGCGGCAGTTCGGTGATCACTCATATCAATTCGTAAGAAAGGAAAATTGGCATTACCTTATGCCTATAAGGATTAGAGCTGTTGCACGTAAGGATGCGGTGCAAGTCCGAAGCCATATCGTCGGTTTGAGTTCGCCATCATCAATCTTCCTGCATAAAGTCTTAAGTCAGAATCATTATCAGAAAAGAGTTTAGTTTAAACACACCTCAAACAAAGTAACTGAAACTGGTAAAGGACCTCACGTGATTGACAAATATGGGCAAAATTGCTCTTCAAACACAATCAGACAAAATAAGCTGGATATGGCAGGTTCATCAATCACTGATCCACAACAAAGGAACAACAATTAGACAGTAATTAAAACCTTCCGAATTAACATTAACGAAGCCATAAATTAATTCCAAAACAAGACTAGACAGGTCGATACAAAGAAGGAAGGAAACTTTACCATCAGGATCTTTCATTCCAAAACGAGCAGCCATATACCATTAATGTAGTATCAATGCTTTCAGACTCTCAGAGCACCTATAAAGGAACAAGAAACTGAGATGAGAAGGGACCAGAAATCGACAATCACAAAGAGATACGAAAAAAAATCCATACGAACATCACAGATTGCACAATCCACAATATTCAAAAAAAAAACCACGCAAAAATCTCACAAAAATCCCCAATCACAAATTCACAACAGTTCATCATGAAAAACCCCAATTCCCAATCGAATCCCTAAATTAAACCCCAGAGGTCGGAAATCTAAAAAGGAGAAACTTATCTCCTCTCTTCTTCGCAAGAAACCGCCGGAAGCCGCTGCGAAAAACTCCCGTTCGCGACAAAATCATTTACCATCATTGTCCCCCGCCGTCCTTCATGAAGCCACCTTCCGTGATCTCAACTAAATGAAACCCCTGCAAAACCCATCTTTAAACATGAGATTCTTATATTGATGTTAATCCGTTGTTGTTGATTGTTTTGTTTATGCAGGAAATTGAAGAATAGAGAAGGAGAGAAACATAGATCGTGAAGAAGAAGATGGATCGAAAGGGAGAGGGAGATGAAACGAGGGACGGTGACGATGGAAGAAGGAGAACGAGAGACAAGGATGGATCAGAGAAAGAGGGGAAATTGGGGGAATTTTAGGGTTTCCTTTTAATTTTTATATTGTAATCCTGTGCACACACATACACGGTATCACCATGCACCATCACAATCACAACCACATGATCCACATCACGCGACCCTCACACGTGTGTTCACCGTAAGCCTGCACCCGCGTAACACTCGATCACACGCCCTCTCCCAATTAACTCCAAATCCTCCCCTAATCAACCAATTAACCGTTAATCTTTTTTTATTAGTTTAATTACATGTCTAATATTTAATTAATTAATCTTTCTAAAATAATTAACCTGTAATCAAACCTTAATCACTTCTTTTTTAAAAACTAATAATCTTTTCATTAACCCCCTTTTATTAGGCAATTTAATTAATTTAATATTTCACTAACTTTTTTATATATCATGTTATTAAAACCCTTTTTAGATTATTCAGAAAGATATTTTCAAATTTAATTGGCTCCTATAATAATAATTAAAATCATTTTATCTTAATAAACCTTTTAAAATAACTCTCATTTTTTTTATTATTAACTAAAACTTCTTTTAACCTCTTAAATAATCCCTTAATTAATTTAATTCTTTTTTTCATAATAAATTTATTCATAGCTTTTATATAATAATAGACCTCCTTTTATTGTAAAATTAACTTTTAACTTTTATAATAATTAAGAGTTCCGCTTTTAATAAACTTTTATAATATAAAAAACCCTTTTTCATAATTAATAATAAACAACTATTTTACTCACTTCATGGCAATCCTTTTTATCGATGAAAATAATTTTTATAAATAGCTTTAATAATAACCTTTATATTTATATAATAAAAAAATAAAACTATTTAACTTTTAATAGAAATTTTTTATATAAATAAATAATGAAAAACCTTTTATGATAACTTAAGTAAAAGGAGAACAACTTAAAAATCATTTTCATAATTTAAAATACATTTCACTTGTTAATAATAACTAAACCTTTTAATATTAGAAAACTGTTTTCTTAAGTAAATTAACTTTTATAAGATAATGAACAATTTTGCTAAAACAAATCTAATGCAACTTCCTTCCTAAAATTAATCCAACTATTTTCTTAAAATCAATTCAACATTCCTCTAAAATCAATCTCTCCCTTAAATCAACCTTTCTCACATATAAAACCATATCACCTAAATCAATTCAACCTCCCTCTTAAGGTCAAACTTTCTCTAATCAACTCCCAACTTTAATCCAATCGTGCACACTTCCACTCGCACATTCACAATTCACACACTTAGCGCTTTCATGCGTGTGTATGCTTTACTTTCCGCAATTTACAATTATCGTATCTATCATTCTCGTATTGCATTCCGTCCAAATGAAAAACCTACACATGATTCAACAATCGTGTGTAGTACACATCATTTGCATCATTCTCCCACATGATCCTTGATCCCATTCAAGTCGATCTTTAAGATAGATCCTACCCCATAGGAAGGACCTTATCTTTACAACTTAGAACAAACATTCAATCAACAATACAATATTCAAACACAATAGAGAAAGATGTTAATCATCTTAAGCGAGATAGAATCTCCACCCCACATCAATATAATCAATATCATAGGAACTATGCCTTAAGAGAGATAGAGGCGTACCTCGTCGATCCCTATCCGAGTACTTGAGCCCTTCTCTTAAGACGATGCAAAGACTAGTTTCCTACAATTTGTGGTGGTTAAATCTCCCTTAAAATGACAACGTATGTCTTCTCCTAAAATCGATCAATCAACTACCCTAAACCCATAGGAACTTTGACCACAGTCAAAGAACTCTTCTAACCCTTTAGGGGAACTACAAATACTCTGATTCCACTCCCGTAAGGATATGTAGGCATAAGATGCGACATCTTATCGAGTATACTTAGAAATAAACCCCTAGGTCTTTCAACCTTAAGCAGATAAACACTTAGCAATAAACAAATATAAAACAAGAGGTTCCTGTAGAGTACTAAAGAAACTTAGGATGCTAGCACCTTCCCTAAGTTTAACCAACCCCCGAACCTAAAACTCTCTAAACCTTGCATTTGCATTGCATTGTGGGAATTTCGATTTTTATCCCTTCCTTTGGACAAATCAAAGTTTGGTTGCAAAATGAATTAAAGATTCAAACTAATTAATAGTTTGGTATCCAAATTTCACCGCGATAGAAATGGCGACTTCACTGGGGATAGCTTTTGTGGGTTCCCCTATCTTGTTTTATTTACTTGTTATATATTTGCTTATCTGTTTATCTGTATAATTGTTTAATTGTTGCTTTTGGGTTGTGATCCTTGAGTGGTGAGACAAAGTCCTACACCCGGACTTGAGTGAACTTAAGATAGGATAGTGATATGTTCGACGAGGCTTATAGGGAGTGAGTCCCGACTAAGTTGACTTGAAAATCACGCTCGGTTGAGACCCTTTCAAAAATGGTTCGGTTGAACGAGTAATCGTAAAAACTTTTACTATTTTCGATTGGAGTCTATGATATTGAGGACCGTAGTTACCTTAACCCCACTTTGGCCTTTATTAGGATGTAGCACAGGACTATGAGGGAGTACACCCGAAATAGTGCTACGCGATGCTACACTCAAAAGAAGTTCTCTTGAGAATATTATTAACCCCCGAGTTAGTTGGGAAGTTGATAATATTCGATAGATGGGCTGATGACTTTGGGAACCTCTTTAGAACCTTGTTCTGCAAGTACAATCAACCTTTAGTCCACAACCTTTGGGAATGGGTATACCCTTGACTCCATGCTCGTTGCAAACCTAGGGTCTCCCTTTGTCTGTTTACCTTTGTGTCCTTATATGCTTACTTGTGTTTGTTGCACTCATATAGCATCATATTGCATTGGTTTCATGGGATCTCGAGTTTTATTTATAAACATTACAGAGAACCATAAGGATTACAAAAAAATATATTTTTAAGAGTCTTAACCTGGATGACCTAAGGAAGTAGGAGCTCAGATCGAAGAATCAAGAGTACTCCAAATATAAGGGGCTTCCCTTTATTACTGAGGATCAAATGAAAGACTTTCATCAATGTTGAAGGTCCGAGTAAACAAGGGCTTCCTTCTGTATTTTCCAACAAGGGATAGAGGATTTATTTTCCTCTACCATGTTACTCCTTAGAAGACGATTATGGACCACTTATTTTCAAAAAAGATCCAAGTGGAGGAACAAACCAACAAGCACGATGAAGGACTTCCTTAGGACTTTATTAGCTTTTATTTAGCTATTGGGTCAGGACTCTTATGGGAATGTTCATTTGTAATCGATATCAAAAAATAATAAACAAGTTTTCTTTGGTATTCAGTAATATTTATAAATACTTTAGTTCCATGAAACCTTTTATTTTGCATTCTTGCATTTGCATTTTGCATCAGCATAACATCCTTTGCATTCTGGGGGGGTCTCACTTTTGCTTCATCTTCACAGACCACCACAAACTGAGTCACCAGTACAACACTCGAGC
Organism: Lathyrus sativus; assembly: GCA_963859935.3. Taxonomy (NCBI): domain Eukaryota; kingdom Viridiplantae; phylum Streptophyta; class Magnoliopsida; order Fabales; family Fabaceae; genus Lathyrus; species Lathyrus sativus. The sequence continues at coordinate 333,963,431 of OZ012741.1, forward strand.
CAGTCAACGCCAAAAGATGGACCAACTTGAACAAGAGAATAGAGTGCTCCGTGACGAGGTTGCAACCCTGAAGGAAAATTTGGAAAGGTTGAATGGTTTAGTTGAAGCTCTGTCTAACCAGTCTGCACTCAACAATCAAGAAGTTCAAGGGACCGTTATCTCCGAAGTAGTATCAACACCGATCCCAGTGGTGTCTACCGTTGCTGAAGTGACCTAAAACATGCCGCCAGGTTTCCCGTTGGGGATGCCTCCTTATTTCACTCCGGCCGGTTATCGTCCACCTGTTCCCGAGGTCCCCGCCGTGACCACTGTTCAAGCTATTCCTACGACTACTGCTGTAATGACCACTGCACCTCCGCAAATGAACGCTACTCCATATATCTTAGACAATCCAAATTTCCATAGGGTACCCAGCAAAACTGTGGGTTTGGAAGAGAGAATGGATGGATTTCAAGGCCAATTTGCTGAGATGCAGAAAGAATTAAAAGCCCTTCGTGGGAAGGATTTGTTTGGGAAAAGTGCTTCCGACTTATGTTTGGTTCCGAATGTCAGAGTTCCGCCAAAGTTTAAGGTCCCTGATTTTGAGAAGTACAAAGGAAATACTTGTCCTCAGAGTCATCTCATTATGTATGCCAGGAAGATGTCTGCCCAAACTGATAATGATCAACTGCTCATTCATTACTTCCAAGACAGTTTGACAGGTGCTGCACTCAAGTGGTACATGGGGCTGGATAGTGCGAAGATTCGAACTTTCAATGATCTAGGGGGAGCCGTTGTCAAGCAGTATAAGTATAATGTGGATATGGCACCTGACCGTGATCAGTTGAGGGCCATGGCTCAGAAAGGCAAAGAGAATTTCAAGGAATATTCTCAGCGTTGGCGCGAGTTAGCTGCGCAAGTTATACCACCATTGGAGGAAAAGGAGATGACCAAGATTTTTCTGAAGACTCTAGGTCCGTTCTTTTATGAGAAAATGGTAGCAAGTGCACCCAATGACTTCACTGAAATGGTCAATATGGGAATGCGTTTGGAAGAGGGGGTTTGTGAAGGAAGATTAGTCAAGGAAGGGAGTGCTCCCAATAATGCTAAGAAGTATGGGAGTGGTTTTATGAAAAAGAGAGAACACGAAGTAAGTGTTGTGCAACAAGGAAGATCCAAGAGAGGGTATCTGATCGGTGGATTTCACTTGTGTTTTCAAACGCTGTTTGTTGTTAATTTCGCAATGTTTTTATCTGTTTTTCGAAGCTTTAGTTGTTATTATCTGCATTACTCGTAGTTGTGTGTCTTCAAGTCTTATTTTTAAGTTTATATTACTTTTGCCGTTGGTGCACGTGATTTGGTTTCTTTTAGTGTGTTTTTGGCAGGAAAGGATAGCACGACAGTCGCACCGCTTTCGGAAGCAAAGAAAAGTCGGAAAAGGGAAGTCAGAGCTACAACACGGGTACCCGTGTTGCACAACACGGCCCGTGTCATGGAGGACACGGTTGGCAGACACAGGTAGACCAAAGCAGAAGAAAAGGAGACTCATACTTGCAACACGGGTGCCCATGTCATGCAACACGGCCCGTGTTGCAGCCCTTGGAGAGGAGACACGCCCTGAAGAAGTCAGCAGCCTGACACGGCCACCCGTGTTGCACAACACGGCCCGTGTCAGGGCCACTGGGAGTGAAATTTTTGTGTTTTCTGATTTTTTGCTGTCAGATCTATTTCGAAGGGCATTTGAGACATTTCGCGATGTAATTTGAATTTAGATATAAGAGTCACTTTTTAGAAAGTAGGGGACACTTTTGAACTGATATTAGGATTGACAACTGAGAAGAGAGTCGGCGGAGAAAACAAAGGATCGATCAAAAGCGAAAGCAATTGATGATCCAAGGATTTCAACTTGCATTGTAATGATCTTCTCCTTTTCATTTCTAATTGCTTTTATGTTTACACAGAACATGAGCAGCTAAACCCCAAGTTGTTAGGGGGTGGTCCTGAGTTGCGATGTAATGACTTTTGTTTGATGATTCTATGAGAACTATGTTATTACCTTTATATATTTTATTTTGCATTAATCTTAATCGTATTCATATTGGAAAGTAGAATTCAAATTGTGCTTAGGCTTTAGTCTGGAAAGTCAACCTAACACTTTTGCAAAATAGTATCACGGTCGATATTGCTTAGGAATGAGGATATCCCGTATCACGTATTTTATGGTCGGAACTATTGCTTGATGCTTTTCATGGACACTGAGGAATTAGTGTACAGGAAACTCATCAAAGGGTTTTCATTAAGGAATTAAGAAAACTAAATTGGCCAACTGATGAATTAAGGTTAATAACTCTTATAGCAAAATAATCATACAGGGTCTTTACTCGCATCGTCTCCACTCCCCTAACATTGTTCTTAGATTGATTTATAAGTCATTATTTACGTTTTATATTACTCTGCTACCAACCAAACCACTAGACCTTTTGTTCATTTGAATCCTAAAAATTCCGTTAATTACTACGCAGTCCTCGAGATCGATACTTGGGACTTTTCCCTTATTACTACAATTGGTAAAAATAGTACACTTGCTATTTTCCTGATCAGTATCCGCCATCACATAAGGTTGCTGCGGTTCATCAGCCACAACATCAACAAAATTAACAAAATCAGCTATTCAATGATCAGAGTTGTGTACACAAAAGATTAGACTTTGATCCCATCCCGATGACATACGCCGACTTGTTCCTATCTTTGATTCAAAAGGGTCACATCCAGACGAGAGCTCCACCTAAGGTACCTAAGAAACTTCCGTATTGGTACAAAGCTGACAAATTTTGCCTATACCATCAAGGTGCTCCAGGTCACGATACTGAGAACTGTTGCAGTTTGAAGGCAGACGTTCAAAGGTTGGTTAAGGACGAAATTTTATCCTTTAAGGGTTCCATTCCTTATGTGCAAGATAATCACCCACCTCAACATGGTTCGTCCTTCACGAACATGATCCAAGGTTATTCGGGAAGCTCGTATCAATATAGTTCCTGAAGAATGAATCTGGAGGCAACATAGCAGACGATTCTGCATGTTTCTCCATTCCATACAAAGACTGAATAAAATCCTGAGAGGGGCTCATCAGGGTGTTTTCTTTTGCTTATGCGTATTTCATTTCTTTGATTAAAAGCATGTTTGGCTTGTATGGCTTGTTTATTTTGAATAATTAATGCAATAAAATGTTTGTCTTGAAGAAATCCATTCGTTTCACTCGTAAAACATTTCTCACAATTTATAATGCCGGCTATACCCAATTCTCTCACTTTGGTGAATAATTGGAGGGAGGATGATGAAGTAAAACGCAGGATCTCTCGTTGTATGCTTTTGAATAAAAAACCCTACTAATGATGTAAGGCATTCTTGTTTCAGACCTCCTAAAACACCAGAAATAGTCGACCTTTCTTTTAAGCCTTGAGAAAAGATCTGTTTTTTTCTCTCCCAATCAAAACCTCGTTTTTAACCTGGGGCAGAGCATCATAAAATAAACATTTATCAAAAAATTTTGGGTGGGAACCAAGATACTTTGACCCTTATCCTTTGTTTTACAAATCATAAACTAAACCCATATATATAACCCATAAAGTCCTAATTGAAGTAAGGTTTAGTCCAAAAGCATACTCGAGGAGATAACGTTTCCTGACTCCTATGAACTATGCTCAATTTGGCGTTGGCATTATAAATTTAAATTAATACCCTAACTAGTGATTGCGGTCACCAGCCATTGTGATATTCCTTTTTTTCAAAAAAAAGAAAAGAAATTAAGCTTCAAGACAAACATGTATGTTGCATTAACAGTTTCATAATCGACATTTCTGACTTGCTAGATTTGCCTGATGTCTTAGAAAGATTACATGAAGAAATCACCGATTAAAATTTGAAGACTTTGCTGACCTAGGGCAAATTATTTCGTCCAAGAGTTGGAAGACTCAGTTATACCATTAATCAGGGGAAGTTACGTCGAGCTTCTGCGAATATCTCCAAGAGTTTGAAAACAGTGGGGCATTTGGACGCCATGTTTTCTGTAAAATCCTCTCGAGACGACCTTTTATCGTGAACCATGTGACTTGGGGCATTTGAGAGTCGAAGGGGGTTTCTGATTTAGCTTCACTCATCCAACGTATTCAACAACTTTGTTAACCCAGTTTCCCCATTGGATGGATATTTATTTTATCCACAAAGCTTCTCCAATTAAGAGAGGGATCCGTTTCCGATAGGAAGTTTTGAAGCCTTGAAGCAAGACTGTGATCCCATATATGGTTCTTCACCTGTCTACAAGTGATGTTTCTATCTTCGAAGGTTGAGGGAATTTCAAAAGCAAGTGTACATTCTTCAAGCAATGTTCGATCTGTGAAGATTTGGTTTGAGTGCTCGGAATGTTTTTTTCATCTCTTTTGTTAGCATACGCATATCATATAGATAGATAGCATGGCATATGCATTTTGCATCTCTATTTTGTTTGTTCTGTCACTTTGGCTGTGTTTATCCCTGAGTAATTTGGGTGTGTCTTCTCCTTCAAGTAGTGTTGTCAGCCCTAGGCAGAAAAAGCGCAATGCTTCTATTTCCCCATAGAGTTCGATCCTCGTGGAAGATGGTTGTTTTAGTTAAATCCCATTTGAGTTCACACCTCGATGGTTGGGTCTTGCTTGACAGTTTCTCTTCAGTTATTTCCTGAATTGAACTTCGGTCCTTGACAATCACATTGTAGACATCTCCAACTTTTGATTGTGGATTAAGTGTGCATTTATTTCGCACTTAACTCCCCAGGAAGGGTTTTTATGAAGATAACTATTGAAGACGGATATTTCTCCAACAGCGTTATCAGAAGCTTCTCAACAATTTATATCTGGACTGCAACATCCTCTTTATTTGAGCAACTCGTTTTGATCAGGATTCCCTTCAAAACGACAAATGGCAGTCTCTTCAAGACAATCTGTCCATCCCCAGTGGATCTATCAAGATTATCAACTCGTCAAATGGCATCTCTCCAGAAATATACCAGAGAAATGCGTCGAAGACATTACACATATTTATCTTTAGTTGAGAATTTACACTACAAGGATACATATTTTACAGCTACAGCAAAGATATTCGTCAAGAATGTATTCCCCAGTGAGTTCACTACATAAGTCTGACTCCACCAGATGGCATCTCTTCCGAGAAGTTTGATGAAGTTTATTACAATGGATCTCTCTTTATTTGAGAGGACATATTTCACTGATCAACAAGCTTACATCTCTTGAAAATCCCCGTTGAAGCTTTATAATCTCTAGTACATTTTAATTTTGGTCAAACACCTTGGCTTAGGCTATCATACATTTGATAGTAGGTAATATACCATCTTCTTCTTGGTTAGATACCTTTTTCTTAGGCTGCCATATGTTTGGTGGTAGGTCATCTTTCCTTTGGCGTGTTCACCTTTTCTTAGGCTATCATATGTTTGGTAGTAGGTGATCTCTCCGTCTTTTGGTTATTATCTTTTCTTAGGCTATCATACATTTGATAGTAGGTAATATACCTTTCTTTTGGTCAAATACCTTTTCTTAGGCTGCCATATGTTTGGTGGTAGGTCATCTTTCCTTTGGTGTTCACCTTTTCTTAGGCTATCATATGTTTGATAGTAGGTAACACACATATTTTGGTCAGACGCCTTTTCTTAGGCTGCCATATGTTTGGTAGTAGGTGATCTCTCCGTCTTTGAGTTATTACCTTTTCTTAGGCTATCACACATTTGATAGTAGGTAATATACCATTTCTTTTAGTCAGATACCTTTCCTTAGGCTATCATACGTTTGATAGTAGGTAATACACCATTTCTTTTAGGTCAGATACCTTTGCTTAGGCTACCGAGATTGGTAGTAGGTCATCTTCCCTCTTCATGTTGTCTTTGCTTAGGCTATCACATGTTTGATAGTAGGTAATGCACGTTTCTTGTTTCAACCGGATATCTTTGTTTAGGCTGTCACACGTTGATAGTGGGCTACCCTTCACCTTCAAGATCTCGTTTCACTATCCAAGCTACTGTACTCCTGATGGTATTATTATATCTTATCTTCATCTTTGGAGAATCCGCAGCGTTGATTGTTGTCTCTTCTCGTGGCGTCCCGCTCGGTTGAGCCGGTTCTTCCCGTGTGTCGTGCCTGGTTTTTCCCCCTGTGACATTACTCCCCCGCAAAAGCTCTGTCTAGCATTTTCATATCATTGCATATCATCTGCATTCGGTGGCTTCTTAGGGCCAAAAATTCGTGCAATGTTTGTATTTAAGTCCCTCCTATCTCGTCGAGACGAAGATTTCAATCTCCATATCTCCGGCTAGAAGTAACTTAAATAGGGGCATCTGTCGCACCCTAATTTTTAACCTTAAGATTCCACCTCCTTGACTGTTTTCTGGCGTGTTTTATTTTACTTTTGCGCATGTTTATTAAGACTAACTAGTTTATTCATATGCCTTTGATCTTAAATAGTATTTCAGGGTACGACCAGGTGATCTCAATTTCGAAACAAACTAGGGATTTATTTCTGCTTGTTCTAATTTATAATTAATGCTCCAGGTCATTTTGTCTTTTAACAATATTTCTCTTATAAGCTTTGCTAAGACCAGGTGAACCTCATTCTCATGTTCAACTAGTGGTGAGCGTAGGTTGTGAGGCAACGTTGCTATCCTTTTGTTACAAGTGAAGAGAAGTACGAGAAGTGTTATTAGGGGAGGGTGTTTCATCAAATATCTCCTATGCTATTCATTGTCGTCCGGATATTGCCCTCAGATACCGTTTATTATTCACTAAATAAGGGAAAGTCCCATTCTTATTGAAGGAGAATCATTGAACACTTTGTCATCATGATCACATTATCACAAAGATGAAGGCACGTGAATCTTTTTACTTCCTACCATTTGACTCAAAGTAACAACAGGTTCTAAGTTACAAATTTGAAGTATTACAAATCAGTTACATTCAATTCTTAATAGCATCTACAAAACTTCTACCGGCACTTGTCACGACCAAGATTGTGAGGAGCCTCGTCGTTCCTAACAACAATGCCTTAAAATGATTATGCTTAACTAACGGCTCTCCGTGAAAACACCGACAATAACTGAATTTGACGATCTCCCTCAGAGTTGTAACAGTGAGGCCAGGAAGTATCAACCAAGCATCATCCCGTGGTCTAAAGGAATTGGTCAGTAGGATCCTCCTTGAGTTGATGGAGAAGAACTTGAGAAATTTGCATGAAATATCCCTGAAGAATGTGTCCATTCAAAAGGTAAAGACCTGCAAAAGCTGCTAAGTCCAGCTACCTGAAAAGAGGAGAAAAGTAAGCAACAACAACAGCGTAATTCCGTCATACCGCAATCATGTGATGGGTTTCAAATCCATGGAAATCCATAAATTACACATACATAGCTGCAAGATTAAGGGAGCAGAGTCACGACATCTCCTCACGCCCAAACCTCGTATTTTGTTCTCACCGTCCTCGCCATCTCCGGTCCACAACCTGTAGCTATCCACTACACCAGTTGAGAAAACTTGAGAGGTATAAGCTTGTAAACTAAGGAATTCAACTCCAAGCTTCCGCCGACGCAACTCGAATGTAGCTTCACAACCTACATTCACAATGAGAAACTTAGAGCAAACCATCTACAATCATTTACCAATCTGGGAAGTATACATAAAATGGAATAGGGTGGTTGCGGCTACCTCATATTATAAAGCTGCACTAAGCACTTTACGACAACCTCGAAATAATCTACCGACGGCAAAGGAATTATGCAGATGTCGTACCCTGCTACAATGAGATCCTCTGCGTCGATCCTCTGGCAGTTGAGGGTCTTGTAAATCAAAGCATTACCTACAAAGATTGGAAGAATTAATGAGGCTATCTAGGATTATATACATGCGGTTACTGCTGAAGCTGGGTCACTGATTGACTCGTTTCACCTTTTCAGTATACGCATATATACTTGGAACAAGTTGTCCACCTCCCCCGTTGCTACTCTGTAAACGTTTATAAGCAAGAAAATTAGACAATAGCTTGCAAGTTGGTTACACAAAAAAACAGAACAAGAATGAATCTGCCAATTCAATCCATGCGGTGAACATCGAGATAACGACAGTAAAGGACCTACCTGAAGATCGATCTAGGATGGACAATCCACCAAATTCAACATAAACCTGAAATGGAAAACATTGGTAGTTAGAAGTGGTCATGATAACATGTTCTGATTGAAAATAACAACCAATCCTTGCCAAAAGTGGAGCTTATCATAAGGGACTTAAAACCTTATTAAGATGAACCGAGAACCACCGTTAACGGCCTTGTTTATGAAGGAATATTGAAACTGTTAGTAGAACCACCCTCCTCCCTCGATGCACTCTTCATGACCTGTCCAAAACAAACAAGGAAAGCATCCATTCACTCACCGCCATCAAGCATATTCTTGACGGTATTCAAGCGTCTTCATTGTACTTCCAAAGCGGTCCCGGCATTCAAAGTGGAAATCAAGCTCGTTGTGTTCTTCCAAGATAGACCTGAAACCAAATCAACCAAAGAAGATCGAGTCACCGTCATCTTTTAAGTTACAACATCTCTAAAGAAACATAAGGCAACCATAACCAGAATGAACAGATCAAAGTAGGAATTAGGATTGTCACCTAACTTCAAGTTCTAGTAATGACATCACTTCATCGGATCCTGCTATTTCTAACCCGGTCTCATGACAGGTTTCATATTTGTGCCTCTCTGCATTGAATCAGCTGCGAAAAACCCGCGTTAAAACCATCCAAGATTTGTTCACATCATCCCCTAATGCATCAAGATAAGAAGCAGTATGAAGAGGTTGAAGCTCGTTCCTCCGCTAGCATTGACCAGCTCAAAGACTTGATTAGAACCATTGACGTTATAGCCTCGAGACTGCACCTTTATTACTCATATAGCTCACTGAAGACATTCACTCTGCAATTGGGCCTCCGTTGGACTTTGACTCTCGGAATTGCCTTCCGTCTTAACACGCACCATGGGGATGTTCAGGCACTGCATTTTCCAAGAAAAAAACACATAAGGAGAATAGAATAACTGAGAATTACAGGCAGATACAACAACACACAAAAATGGACAACATTGAAGTGGGTTTGATGCTTCTAATTGCTAGCATGAGTTTAGAACACTATAACGCCAACGCCAACACACGGTTCTAACACCAAGTACGTGTATATGTTTTGAATTGGATTTGCCGCTAACAAATCGAAAATGCCTAAACATCTAAATGTACTTCCCGCCACCAGAGAAACCGTATTAACCTTTCTGCATAAAGAAACAGGTGTTAAAATCCATTAAAGGTTAAGACAGATCCAATTGTAGTTCGGACAGGAAAGCTTACCAAGAATTTCCAGTCGAGTTACCGACATCGTTCACGACTCCTCAAAACCTGTGGAAAACGCAAGCTTCATCACGATAATGGGCAGCCTTCATAGCTTCGCAAAGGAATTCCGTGCCAAAAGAACACGGAGAAAATGTAGTTAGCGGAAGTTCGGTGATCACCCATATCAATTCGTAAGAAAGGAAAATTGGCATTACCTTATGCCTCTAAGGATTAAAGCTGTTGCACGTAAGGATGCGGTGCAAGTACGAAGCCATATCGTCGGTTTGAGTTCGCCTTCATCAATCTTCCTACATAAAGTCTTAAGTCAGAATCATTAGCAGAAAAGAGTTTAGTTTAAACACACCTCAAACAAAGTAACTGAAACTGGTAAAGGACCTCATGTGATTGACAAAGATGGGCAAAATTGCTCTTCAAACACGATCAGATAAAATAAGCTGAATATGGCAGGTTCATCAATCACTGATCCACAACAAAGGAGCAACAATTAGACAGTAATTAAAACCTTCCGAATTAACATTAACGAAGCCATAAATTAATTCCAAAACAAGACTAGACAGGTCGATACAAAGAAGGAAGGAAACTTTACCATCAGGATCTTTCATTCCAAAACGAGCAGCCATATACCATTAATGTAGTATCAACGCTTTCAGACTCTCAGAGCACCTATAAAGGAACAAGAAACTGAGATGAGAAGGGACCAGAAATCGACAATCACAAAGAGATACGAAAAAAAATTCATACGAACATCACAGATTGGACAATCCACAATATTCACAAAAAAAACCCACGCAAAAATCTCACAAAAATCCCCAATCACAATTTCACAACAGTTCATCATGAAAAACCCCAATTCCCCATCAAATCCCTAAATTAAACCCCAGAGGTCGAAAATCGAAAAAGGAGAAACTTATCTCCTCTCTTCTTCGCAAGAAACCGCCGGAAGCCGCTGCGAAAAACTCCCGTTCCCAACAAAATTATTTACCATCATTGTCGCCCGCCGTCCTTCATGAAGCCACCTTCCGCGATCTCAACCAAACGAAACCCCTGCAAAACCCATCTTTAAACGTGAGATTCTTATATTGATGTTAATCTGTTGTTGTTGATTGTTTTGTTTATGCAGGAAATTGAAGAATAGAGAAGGAGGGAAACATAGATCGTGAAGAAGAAGATGGATCGAAAGGGAGAGGGAGATAAAACGAGGGACAATGACGATGGAAGAAGGAGAACGAGAGACAAGGATGGATCGGAGAAAGAGGGGAAATTGGGGGAATTTTAGGGTTTCCTTTTAATTTTTATATTGTAATCCTGTGCACACACATACACGGTATCACCATGCACTATCACAATCACAACCACGTGATCCACATCACGCGACCCTCACACGGGTGTTCACCGTAAGCCTGCACCCGCGTAACACTCGATCACACGCCCTCTCCCAATTAACCCCAAATTCTCCCCTAATCAACCAATTAACCGTTAATCTTTTTTTATTAGTTTAATTACCTGTCTAATATCTAATTAATTAATCTTTCTAAAATAATTAACCTGTAATCAAACCTTAATCACTTCTTTTTGAAAAACTAATAATCTTTTCATTAACCCCCTTTTATTAGGAAATTTAATTAATTTAATATTCACTAACTTTTTTATATATGATGTTATTAAAACACTTTTTAGATTATTCAGAAAGATATTTTCAAATTTAATTGGCTCCTATAATAATAATTAAAATCATTTTATCTTAATAAACCTTTTAAAATAACTCTCATTTTTTTATTATTAACTAAAACTTCTTTTAACCTCTTAAATAATCCCTTAATTAATTTAATTCTTTTTTTCATAATAAAATTATTCATAGCTTTTATATAATAATAGACCTCCTTTTATTGTAAAATTAACTTTTAACTTTTATAATAATTAAGAGTTCCGCTTTTAATAAACTTTTATAATATAAAAAACCCTTTTTCATAATTAATAATAAACAACTATTTTACTCACTTCATGGCAATCCTTTTTATTGATGAAAATAATTTTTATAAATAGCTTTAATAATAAGCTTTATATTTATATAATAAACAAATAAAACTATTTAACTTTTAATAGAAATTTCTTATATAAAGAAATAATGAAAAACCTTTTATGATAACTTAAGTAAAAGGAGAACAACTTAAAAATCATTTTCATAATTTAAAATACATTTCACTTGTTAATAATAACTAAACCTTTTAATATTAGAAAACTGTTTTCTTAAGTAAATTAACTTTTATAAGATAATGAATAATTTTGCTAAAACAAATCTAATGCAACTTCCTTCCTAAAATTAATCCAACTATTTTCTTAAAATCAATTCAACATTCCTCTAAAATCAATCTCTCCCTTAAATCAACCTTTTTCACATATAAAATCATCTCACCTAAATCAATTCAACCTCCCTCTTAAGGTCAAACTCTCTCTAATCAACTCCCAACTTTAATCCAATCGTGCACACTTCCACTCGCACATTCACAATTCACACACTTAGCGCTTTCATGCCCGTGTATGCTTTACTTTCCGCAATTTACAATTATCGTATCTATCATTCTCGTATTGCATTCCGTCCAAAGGAAAAACCTACACATGATTCAACAATCTTGTGTAGTGCACATCATTTGCATCATTCTCCCACATGATCCTTGATCCCATTCAAGTCGATCTTTAAGATAGATCCTACCCCATAGGAAGGACCTTATCTTTACAACATAGAACAAACATTCAATCAACAATACAAAATTCAAACACAATAGAGAAAGATGTTAATCATCTTAAGCGAGATAGAATCGCCACCCCACATTAATACAATCAATATCGTAGGAACTTTGCCTTAAGAGAGATAGAGGCGTACCTCGTCGATCCCTATCCGAGTACTTGAGCCCTTCTCTTAAGACGATGCAAATACTAGTTTCCTACAATTTGTGGCGGTTAAATCTCCCTTAAAATGACAACGCATCTCTTCTCCTAAAATCGATCAATCAACTACCCTAAACCCGTAGGAACTTTGACCACAGTCAAAGAACTCCTCTAACCCTTTAGGGAAACTATAAATACTCTGATTCCACTCCCGTAAGGATATGTAGGCATAAGATGCGACATCTTGTCGAGTATACTTAGAAATAAACCCCTAGGTCTTTCAACCTTAAGCAGATAAACACTTAGCAATAAACAAACATAAAACAAGAGGTTCCTGTAGAGTACTACAGAAACTTAAAATGCTAGCACCTTCCCTAAGTTTAACCAACCCCCGAACCTAAAACTCTCTAAACCTTGCATTTGCATTGCATTGTGGGAATTTCGATTTTTATCCCTTCCTTTGGACAAATCAAAGTTCAGTTGCAAAATGAATTAAAGATTCAAACTAATTAATAGTTTGGTATCCAAATATCACCGCGACAATACCTACTAGGGCCTCTGAGTCTCCTTTCCCTTTTAGGGGGAACATGCATACACCCTATGTCTTCTTAGATAGTACAATTAGTTTTAAAGACACTAGGCACACTTAGTTAACATCCTAAGACACTAATGGTTTGTAATTTAACACTTAACACATTATGCCTCACATATTTTGTTGATAAAAACTCAATTGTAGAAAAATTATAATATGGATTGAAGATTTCTCTATTCCAAAGGCTCAATAACCCAAATATGTAAGTAAATTGTAAATATAAGAAACAAAATAAAATTACTTACATTCAACCAAAACACATTTCAACACTAGGAAGGAAGTTCACCATATGGTAAACTTTGAAGAAAACCTTACCCTTAAAAGAAAAACTTTGGACTACGCAAATAGAGGATGTGATTGCTAAACTAAATGACTTGTGCAGTGGAATCAAATCCTAACAAGTAATGTATAACTCATCAGGCGATAATCGAGAAGAATAGTTGATTGAGGTAGTTAATTTGATTTTTGTGGTTGTTTTGAAGATGAAGCTATTGAGTATCAGAGTAGCAAGATAAATATCACAAAATTAAGATATCAAGGAGTAAGAAAATTGACACAAAATATTTACGTGGAAAACCCTCAACAAATAAGGGAATAACCACAGACACCGGTAGAAAAGATTTTCACTAAGTGGAAAAAATTACAACAATTCTCTCTATATACAAAGAGAGAACAAATTAAAATCTCTCTTGTAATAGGAGAACACTCACTAAAAGAACCTTATAGGAGAAAATACAATATATTCTATCTCTCTAAAACTTTCTTTTATGTTATGTTGTAATGTTTTGAATTGTTGTTTTAGGAATGAGAAATGCACCTCTATTTATAGGTGTTCATCTTCACAATACCATGGGTGTTGTTACAAAACCATGGGTGTTGTTACAAAACTGTGGGTGTTTCTTTCTTGGTCCATAAATTGTGACTTTATTCAACCACAATCCTTGACCATAATCTTTTACCATGACCACAATATTTGATTATGACCACAATCTTTGACAACCTCCCACTTAAAGTCACATTTGGGATCTTCCAAAATCTTCTCTACCTTGCCAAATCCATGCTAATTACGCCTCAAATAGGCCATAGGAAGACCTACACCATGCAAACTTATCAGAGTTAATCAGCTTCGTCATTGCATCTGCTAGGTTATCTTTAGTGTGAATTTTCTGCATATCCACACTTCTTTCTTCTACTACCTCTCTGAAAAAATGGTATTGAACTCCTGTGTGTTTTGTCCTGGAATGAAAAGCTGGATTCCTTGCAATGTGAAAGGCACTCTGACTGTCACAGTACATATTAATATTTTGTTGCTTGTGCCCAAGTTCTTCCAATAACCTTTGAATCCAAATTTCTTCCTTACATACTTGGGTAGCAGCCATGTATTCAGCTTCTGTAGTAGACAAAGCTACAACAGTCTGCAATTTGGATAACCAGCTTACCGCTCCTCCCGCAAGTGTGAACACATAGCCAGTAGTAGATTTTCTTTTATCAAGGTCGCCAACAAAATCTGAATCAACATAGCCCTAATAATGATTTCTGATCCCCCAAAACATAATGCAGCACTTGAGGTTCCTTCGATGTATCTAATAATCCTCTTAACAACATTCTAGTGTTCATTACCTGGATCTGCCATAAACCGACTAACCATTCCAATTACTTGAGCAATATCTGGTCTAGTATATATCATAGCATACATAAGGCTTCCCACCGCTGATGCATACGGTACTCGAGACATTTCCATCCTTCCCACCGCTGATGCATACGGTACTCGAGACATTTCCATCCTTCCCACCGCTGATGCATACGGTACTCGAGACATTTCCATCCTTCCCACCGCTGATGCATACGGTACTCGAGACATTTTATAAGTGATAGAAAGTGGGGTGGAGACTGGCTTATAGTCTTGCATGTTAAAACGGAGCAATACTTTGTGAAGATGATTTTTTTAAGAAAGCCAAATCCTTCTGTCTCGGTGAATTTGCATCCCTAAAATCTTGTTTGCTGGTCCTAATTCCTTCATATCAAACTCCATAGCCAATTGTGCTTCAATTCTTGGACTCGATCTTTGTTGGGGCCTACCACCAGCATGTCATCCACATACAATAGCAAAATGATAAAATCATCATTATCATCAAACCTTTTATAATACGTACAATGTCTGAACTTAATATGTTATATCCAAAGCTCATGATGAAGGAATCAAACCTCTTGTACCAACACCTTGGCGTCTGTTTTAAACCGTATAGAGATTTAGTCAACCTACAAACCAAGTTTTCTTTACCTTGTTCTTTAAAGCCTTCGAGTTGGAGCATATGTATTTCCTCTTCAAGTTCTCCATGAATAAACACAGTCTTTACATTAAGCTACTCTAGATTTAGATCAAATGCAACACACATCGCCAAGACCACTCTTATTATGGTGAGTCTTACCACTGAATAAAATATCCCATTGAAACCAATACTTTCTTTCTGAGCATATCCTTTGACCACCAGTCTTGCACGATATCGTTCCACCTGATCGTTTCCATCTCGCTTAATGTTGAACACCCATTTGTTGCCGATGCTTTCCGACCTTTAGGAAGTTCAACAAGTTCCCATGTGTTATTTCTATGTAAGGCTTCAATTTCCTCTTGCATTGCTTCCATCCACAGAGAAGCATCTGAACCATTTAATGCCTCATGAAAGGTTGATGATTCTCCATCTTCTGATAGAAGATAATATGCATCATGACTTGCCATTATATATTCTGTGTGCCAGGATGGTTTTCTTATCTGATGTGTGGTTCTTCTAGGATCTACATTATTGACCTCAGTTGGTTCTTGTTCTTCGTGCTCTCGCTCTGCTTCAGAAGAATCATTTTCTCCTGACTTTTCCTCTATCTCTACCGTAGTAGTCTCTTTTATAGTGTTGTCATCTTTTTGCTCCTTTTGTAGTTCATTTTCTACAAAGATTACATCTCTGCTAAAAATAATCATGTGGGCAGCGGAATCCTACAGACGATACCCCTTCACATTGTCAGTGTAACCTAAGAATATGCATTTCCTAGATTTTGGGTCCAACTTTGTTCTTTCTTGGGAGTTTTACATCATGTACGCAAGACACCCAAATACATGCAAAAAAGAATAATCACCCGATTTTCCCTTCCACGTCTCCATTGGTGTTTTTAAATCAATCGCAGTTGATGGCGATCGATTTATCACCTAACAGGCAGTTTTGACAGCTTCTGCACAAAAAGACTTTGCCATTCCTATTGTTTTCAACATATCTCTCGTCCTCTCCAAGAGAGTTCTATTTATTCGTTCTGCTACACCATTCTGCTGAGGTGTATGAGCAAGAGTAAACTACCGTTTAATACCTTCTTGCTTGCAGAATGTCAGAAAATCACCATCTGTATATTCTCCTCCATTATCTGTCCTCAAGCACTTAATTTTTTTCCTAGTTTCAAGTTCCACTTGTGCTTTGAACTCCTTTAATACTAAATACACATCTAACTTCTTCTTGATTGGGTACACCCATAGTCTCCTGGAGTAACCATCAATGAATGATACAAAATATTTTTCTCCTCCAATGGACATTTATGGTAACTCCCACACATCAGAATGAATTAAGTCTAATATGTGTTTGCTTCTATCAGTTAACTTAGAAAACTTTAGTTTATGCTACCTGCTTATCACACAGTACTCGCAGAAAGGTAAATTTACCGACTTGAGCCCGGGTATGAGATTACATTCTGCAAGAACTTTCAAGCCTCGTTCTGACATATGGCTTAATCTGTGATGCCATATCATCGTTTTTTCTTCCTAGCTTTCAGCTGCTACTAATGCATCTGCTTCTTTCATCTTGTCTCCCAAAAGAATGTATAGATTTGCAGTTACCTTCTCCGCTTTCATCACTACTAGCGAACCTTTCACCATTTTCAAGATCCCACCTTGAACATGCGTCTTGCATCCGAGATCATCTAGTTGCCCAATAAACAACAAATTCTTTGTCAATCCTTTCACGTGTCGTACCCCTTAAAGTGTGCGGATAGTACCATCATACTTTTTCATTTTGATAGTACTAAATCTAGCAATTTCCAAAGCATGATCATTTCCCATCAATACATGTCCTTCTGAGATAGGTTCGTAAGTGTAAAACTAGTATTATCATGGAGTCATGTGCCATGTTTCTCCTGAATCTACTATCCAACCATCAGTGAGTTGAATTTCGCCTTTGGTACTAACTGTTGCTCCGCTATAAAGGATTTCTCCATCATCGGAGGTACTAGCAATACATCCTTGAGATGTACTTGCTTCAAAAGACTTCTCATTATTCTTCTTGTTGAACCAACATTCTTTCTTCAAGTGCCCTCTCTTGCCACAATTGTAGCATTTGAGGTTTGTTCTTCTTTGAGATTTTGATCTACCATAATTTTGACTCCCAGTGGGACTAGGTTTCGTTGATCTACCTCTCGTATTCGTCAAAGCTTCTATTCGTTTTGATCTTTCTTGTCGATCTTCCTTATTTTTACGCTTGGATTCTTCTTCAAGAAGAGCTCTGGCGACATCATTAAAGGATCGACGGTCAACAATATTATTATTTGTAATATTGATGACGAGTTGATCATACGAATCTAGTAAACTCTGAAGAAGAAGCTATGCTCGTTCATTTTCCACTATTGTGAAATCTGATGCAGATAGTTGAGAAATAATGTATTCGAATTGTTGATGTGATTCGACACCAAAATGGATTCACTCATTTGAAGAGTGTAGAGTCTTCTCTTTAAGAAAATTATGTTGTGAAGTGACTTGACCTCATATAGTTGGATGAGAGTATCCCAGATCTCCTTTGCAGTTTTCTTTTCTACTATACTTGACAAAACTGAATCTTCCATTGCTAAGTGCAAAACGGCAACAACATTATCATTCATCTCTCTGCACTTTTCATCAGTTGTATTTGTAGGTCTACCTTTAATTGCTGGTGAGCAATTATCCTTCATCGGGATTGCTTGCATCTTCAATTTCCATAGGGAGAAATTACCCCCCCTAAAATTTTCAATCTCAAATTCTGCAGCCACTTTTTTCTCATCGAACTGGTTTTCACAATTTCACCGTGAATAGCACAATATACGTGAGCAGTATTGTATATTTTTACCGTACACTAGAATAGATATAGTATACATTAACAATCTTTGCAAAAGTATACAACCACACGTGTGAATCGTAATCGTACACCGCAGCGGAAATAGAGACCGACACTAACTGCTCTGATACCATTGTTGGGTATCAAAGTAGCAAGATAAATATCACAAAATTAAGAGATCAAGGAGTAAGAAAATTGACACAAAATATTTACGTGGAAAACCCTCAACAAATAAGGGAAAAATCACGGGTACTGGTAGAAAACATTTTCACTAAGTGGAAGAAATTACAACACTTCTCTCTATATACAAGAAGAGAACAAATTACACTCTCGCTTGTAATAGGAGAACACTCACTAAAATAACCTTATAGGAGAAAATACAATATATTCTATCTCTCTAAATCTTTCTTTTATGTTATGTTACAATGTTTTGTGTTATTGTTTTAGGAATGAGAAGTACACCTCTATTTATAGGTGCTCATCTTCATAAAAACCATGGGAGTTGTTACAAAATCATTGGTGCAAAACCATGAGCGTTTCTTTCTTGATCCACAAATTGTGAGTTTATTCAACCACAACCTTTGACCATAATCTTTTACCATGACTACAATATTTGACTATGACCATAATTTTTGACAGAAGTTTTGTGTAGCAGGTAGAATCTTATGAGATAAATGTTTCTAGGAAATGAAGAAAGACCATTTTTGGGGTAGATGTGGGGCAATAAAACAAGGCTAGGTCATCTATACATATAAAAATGTTAATTTGAGAGAGAGAAAGAGATATATATTTTAGATAAAAACACAAATTAAATAATTAAACTCGAAAATGAAGAAATCAAGGTAAGGAAGCCGCAAACAAGTCGTGATAGGGTTCTTGAGGGTTTGGGGAAACAAAAAATGAAATTATTTAAATTAATAAGGATAAACAAAAAAGAATTAAAATATGTTTAATTAAAAACATATGCTTAGAATGTTGTATGTGGATTGTAATTTTGTCGTAGTTCAAGTTAGTTAAAATATAGTTATGTTGGTTGAGTTACTTGTACGACAAGTAATTAAGTGTCTATTGTTTATTTTGAGAAGTTAGTTGTTAATAGTTATGTTAGTTAGAATAAATGATTAAAATTAACTTTTTTTATTTATCATTCTACTCTCTTCCATTTGTCTCACATTTTTTCTCAGTTGTTTCTTTAGTCTGTTACAAGTGTTCTATCATTGACCAATAATTACCATATCAAAACATTTTAAAGATTATGATTCATAGACTTTTATACATGTTCAATAGTCTCGATATATATATATATATATATATATATATATATATATATATATATATATATATATATATATATATATATATATATATATATATATATATATATATATATATATATATATATATATATATATATATATATATATATATATATATATATATATATATATATATATATATATATATATATATATATATATATATATATATATATATATATATAATTTTATTGTATTAAAAGAGTGAGTAAGAAGTTATTTTACAAACTTTGAATACATTTATTGGCAATTCTTTTTATTTCACAGAGATCTACATGTGCGTAAGTTTCATTTCATTTTTTTGTAATCCTAACTTCAACAACAATGATAAAAAAAAAAATCATACCCCGTTAAATGGGTCGAAAAATCCTAAGTTCATAAAAAAAAAGCATTTTCTTTGAATCATGTATAGTATATATGTCTAAGATTTAACAAGGAAATTCTTGAACCATTCGGCAGAAAGTTTTGGGTGTCTTTTTTGACCATTTTTAAAATCAACGAAGACGAGTCCATATCTCAAGCTCAAGCCAGATTCCCATTCAAAGTTATCCAACAATGACCATGCAAAATATCCCTTTACATTCACGCCATCCCTGTCATACATTAAGGTCAATAAAACAAAAGAGTTAACTCCAAAAAAATGTTCCCACAATAACTAGAGGCTTAAACGTTCTTTCGATAAAATATAACTTACCTTATTGCACTTTCAAGATAATAAAGATGACGATAGTAGTAATCAATCCTATAAGTATCTAAGAGAGATTCTTCAAGAGATAATGTTGGATCGTTGAACTCGTCACGGCCTATAATTTTTTTTTGACATACTTTCGTTAGCTTTGTTAATATTACAATATTACACATATAATATGTATTATAAAAAAAATAAGTATTACCATTTTCAGTAATGTAAATTACAGGGTCCTTGTATGTTTTCTTGGTGTAAAGCAAAAGATTGTGAAATCCTTTTGGATAAATACATAACCAACTGGAAGCAGCCTGCATAAAATTGTAAAGTTATCTTTATATATCAGAAAGAATCTTTTCTAATACAAAAGTTACAAATGAAAATCATTGATATATTAGTTATCTTCCAATGAAATGATGAAATACATACCATTGGACCAAGAGGCTTGCCATTATGTTCAACTGTCATTAAGAAATAATAAACCATGCTTAGATAAAAAATTTAGAGTATGTAAAGTTACATTTATTTTAATTATGTTTGGAAATTCATTGAAACTTACATGTAGCATTAATAAGAGAATCAGTTAGTATGGCTGGTTGTGCAGCATTGCGGAGGTGAGGTGCATCAGCAGCATAGTAGGATGAATAATAATTTAGGCCTAGAAAATCAAAGGACCCCTTAAGTTCCCTTGATTCTTCTTTTGAGAATTTTGGTAACCTTTTTCCCACCAAAGTTCTCATGCTTTTTGGATATTTTCCTCTTGTAAGCGGATTCATATACCTATAGCAAAATGCAGATGCAATCAAATTTATGAAATACTCTGGATTCCTTTTACTTCGCATATTTAAGCAAATCATATATATAATTATATTTCTTTTAGATTCAAAACACAAAGTGAATCAAAATTAACTAATAGTTGATTTAATATTTACCATCCAAACATGAAGTCGAGACCTCGTTTTGAAGCATCAACATCTGCCTTCGCTGTAGTGGCCGGCTCGTACCAGTGTGAGACTAAGGTAATCCCTATTATACCTTGTTGAGATGACTGCAATTTGGTTATTTTGTTAGTATAACATTTCCAATAAGTTCAGACTTAAAAAACATGATCTACCAGTAGAAAGTAATTATCTCTTAATAATTGAGGACCTTATATTTGATCTGGTACAAATTTGCAGCAGCAGAATGAGCAAGAAGCTGGTAGTGTGCAGTCAAATATGGTTCTGTCCCTGAATCACCTCCTGTGCAGTTCAGTTTTAACCAATCTGAACATCGACCCGGTGCGAACTTTCCATATGCATAAGCGTTCATGCTCACACTCCATGGTTCATTTATTGTAATCCAATGTTTCACCCTATCACCAAATTCCTTGAAGCAAAGTTCAGCATAGTCCCTAAAATCATCTCTGCAAGATTGCGAATTACATATGTTAATCAATAAACTATAGTCGTAAAAAAATAGTCCTAAACGAAAAATTGGTGTCACTCACACAATGCGACGGCTTAAAAAACCTCCATACTCATCCTCTAAAGCTTGGGGAACATCCCAATGAAAAATTGTGACATATGGTTTTAAACCTGCATTATTCTCAATGATTAATAACCACATGCATATAATTCAAACACAATATGAAATAAACATCGACGAATCTTTACCCTTAGCCAATAATTCGTTGATGAGATTGTTGTAATATTTTATTCCTTCTTGATTTACTCCTCCACTAAGCTTTCCATCTATAAATAATTAATCAGAAATTTTGATTAAATACTATAAATCACCAATCTATAAAGAAAAATATTTAAGAAAAAAATGACATACTTGGTAGCACTCTAGACCAAGAAATCGAGAATCTATAAGCATCCATATTCAAATCCTTTATCAATCTAATATCTTCTTTGTACTTATGATAGGAGTCATCAGCTACATCACCGTTACTTCTATCTCTTATTTTTTCTGCAAATCATTTCATTAATAACAATAAGTAATCTATATACAACTTATATAACTAGAAAATTCAATTCGGTTTATATATAAAATAACTTATAGCGAGTTGCACTAAGTTGAATTAAAAATATTCATAAGTTATTAACATCGAAATAGCTTAATTATTAAATAAATTTAAGATATTAAATTGTCTTTATTGGAAGCTATAGTTTAAGATCTAGGTTGTAGACTACTATTTGAAGGGTTGTTTGCCGTGCAGATCCGTTAAACAAGAAAAAGTTAACTCTATAATTTCTTTCAGATTAATTGGGTATGTATCTGTTCCGGTGTGGGCCTCACCTCGGCAGGCCCAATACCAAATACGGCCCAACAGGCGAACTGAGCAGGCCTGGCACACGCCCCTTCGGACGAGCAGGACCGTCCGCCGGGCACAAGCCATCACGCCGCATCCCCTTCGTCGTCCGTCACACCAGACGAGCGAGACTACCCGGGCTCCCTCCGCGGGAGAATAACGTGCTCGGCGCACGTTCTCCACGTGCTCCCCTCCGCGGGGACACGTCATCGGCCAACCGCCCACCTCCGAAAGAGCAGGTCAAACCCACTTTCCGGAGACCTAGGAGCGGTTGAACTAGGGCGAAGACCACGTCCCGGTCTTCACTACGCCACGTAAGCCCTAGCAGTCATTAGGGTTGGGCCTGGTCGTCTGGCCCACCTCGAATGACCGTTGGCCCAGCGCTGGGGTCTCTCTATAAATACCCTCTTCTCCAAGAGGGTCAGGTAACTCTTCTTGCCCCCTTTTCTGTACTATTGCTTCCTCTCTGTCCAACTTCTTACTTGGGCGTCGGAGTGCTTTGCAGGTACACCCCCTCCTCGTTCTTACCTCGGCAAACAGATAACCGTCCGGCGAAGCGTGGCCAGTCCGTGATCCCTCCTGATCAGGTCAGATCAGCGGCGCCGTCTGTGGGAACGGAAACTTCCCCGTTACTCCGAGCAGAAAAACCAAAAGTTTCACCAAACCTCCACGGTTATGGCCAGCCCACGCCGCGACGACACTCCGCTCGATCTCGCGCTCAACACTGCCACCAACGGGAAGCAGGTAGGAACGGCGCGCCTGAATGAAGCCGACGAAAGAGACGGGCAAACCGCCTCACCATCGTCCGAGGAAAGGCCCCTGCATGCCGACCATCGCCCCCCGAGCCCGCCGGCATTCCACCCTGTTCCCATCCCGGCGGGAGCGGACCCCACGGTAGCCGCCCTCTTTGCAGCCATCAACCAGACGAACCAGCTGCTGTCCCAACAGAACGCTAGAATTGGAGCGTTGGAACGCGGCGGCTCCCCGAGGTACCCCCAGCGGGAAGACCAGAACGGAGGTTCGAGGAGCCCCTCACCTCGGCCCAGGAACCGCCGACCGCGGGTGGAGAGACGCCGCCCCCAAGCGACACGGGAACGCACCAGATCCCCGGCAAGACACGGTCGCGGGAGGAACCAGAACGCCGCGGCGACCCCAACCGAGGAAACCCGAGGCGGGAGCACAGGCCGGAGATCGAGGGCCCGAAACCCGGGACACACCGCGATCGGCTCATCCCCCCTGAGATCCCCGGCGCACAGCGACGAGGATGACTACCGCACCCCACTATCCCGGGAGATCATGGCGGCCCCTATACCCCAAGGAATGGAGAAGCCACCGACGCTGTCAACGTACGACGGCACCTCCGACCCGGACGATCATCTGGAAGACATCGAGGCCATGCTCGACTACCGCAATGTCCGGGGAGCCATCAAATGCAGACTCTTCCCGACGACTCTGAGAAAAGGCGCTATGACCTGGTACAAAAGCCTGGAGCCCGAATCCGTTACATCGTGGAGGGTCTTGAAGGACCTATTCTCCAAACACTTCACGGCGTCCCGGCGTCACCCGAAGACGGAAGCAGTCCTCGGGGCGATCATCCAAGGCCCCGACGAACCCCTCCGGAAATACATCGAAAGATTTACTCGGGAAGCCGTACAGGTGACGACTTCCGACGAAATGAAACGCTACTTAATGGAGCAAGGCCTGCGCCATGACTCCAAATTCTACGAGGCCGTGGGCATACACCGGCCCACGTCCCTCCAAGACTTCCTCGACAGGGCCGCCCACTACATCCGGTTCGAGGAAACACAAGCGGCCAACTCCGCCCGCGACACCCGAGACAGAGAAGCCCCCCGCGGGCACCGAGACGACGGAGCTTCGAGCCACCGGCGAGGAGGAGACCGCCGTCGGGATGACCGCCACCGCGAACCCCGCGAACAGCGCGAGCCGCGCGGCCCGGCAGGAAGGTTCACCGAGTACACCGCCTTGGTCGCTTCCCGCGAACGCATACTGGCCGAATGCGCTAAAACCGAGTTCGTGCAGGGAGGTGTCCGTTTTCCACGACCAACGCCGCCCAAACCCAACGTGGACAAGTCAAAGTACTGCCGGTTCCACAGGACCCACGGGCATGTAACGGAAGACTGCATCCATCTCAAAGATGCGATCGAAATCCTAATCAAAGATGGGCACTTAAAGCGATACACCCGGGGAGGTGAACCACCCAGATCGGAGGCCCCGGAGGCAAAGAAAATCGAGGAGCTCCCCTGCCCAGAAGACGGTGAGAGACTCCAGGTCGCGCTATGCGTCAGCCGCCCCGAGGACTGGTTCGCAAGCAGAGGACTCGGCATCCCCGAAGCACCCAGCTTAATCGGCGAGCCAATCCGACCAACCAGCCGATGGGAATACTTCCCCAGAGCCATGGTCATCTCTGATGGCGCTACGAGGAGTCTGTCCATAGGATCTGTGAAAAGGAAATTCGACGAACTCATCGCGGGCAACTCCGGCAAGATGAGCACACTCGACAGATTCCGAGGCCGCTCCAACCCGATCACGTTCTACCTCGAGGAACTACCCGGGGGATCTCCCAATTCCAACATTCCCTTGCTCATACGCGCACGTATGGCAAACTTCGACGTCAGGCGCCTCCTCGTCGATGGAGGGAGCTCGGTTGACATAATGTACTCACATTTGTTCACGACTCTCCAGCTCAACGAGTCCAACCTCTCCCCCTACGTAGGCTCCGACCTCCAGGGGTTCAACGGGACGACGACAAGACCCTGGGGATACGTGGAACTGAAAGTCACCTTTGGGGAAGAGGAAACGGCCAGAGACATCAGCATCCGCTTCTTAGTCATCGAATGCCCGTCCCTGTACAACTGCATCCTGGGCAGGACAACGATAGCAGAACTCACCGCGGTACCCTCCACCGCCCACCTGAAGATGAAATATTACACGAGAAGGGGAGCCGTGGTCACCCTCAACGGCGACATCGAAGCTGCCCGAAGGTGTTTTGAAGCCGCGCTGAAAGGCTTCGACTCCATCGCTCCACCGACCAAAAAGAAAGCACCGAGCGCTACGCCAAAGGACAAGCCAACAGAGCTAGTCGGATCAGTTGAGCTCGACAGTCGCTTCACCGACGAGCTCGACAATAGAAAGACTGACGCGGCCAACGAGCATCCAGCGCGCCCCATCCCGGATGGCGATTTCGAGCTCATTCCCCTCGGGGACGACACGACCAGAACCGTAAGGGTAGGCGCGGGACTCCCCGACCTCGCGAAACGACAGCTCCAAGCCTGCCTCCGCGAGAATGCCGACCTCTTCGCCTGGAGCGCCGCGGAAATGCCGGGACTCGACCCTGAGGTCGCCTGCCACCAGCTGTCCATCAACCCGACCGCAAAGGCCGTGGTGCAACGCCGTCGCCGCCAGTCTCCAGAAAAATCGGCAGCAGCCGAACAAGCTGTAAAAGACCTCTTAGAGGCAAATTTTATTTCGGAAGCCCGGTATTCCACCTGGCTGTCCAACGTTGTACTTGTTAAAAAGAATAATGGAAAATGGCGCATGTGTGTTGACTACACTGACCTCAACCGGGCATGTCCTAAGGACGCCTACCCCCTCCCCAACATCGACAAGCTCGTCGACAACTCGGCGGGCTTCAAACTCTTGTCCTTCATGGACGCATACTCGGGATACAATCAGATCCCGATGGCCGAACACGACAAACAGGCCACGGCCTTCATGACAGCATCGGGCAATTACTATTACAACGTAATGCCTTTCGGCCTCAAAAACGCCGGGGCCACGTACCAACGGATGATGAACCGCGTCTTCCACGAGGAGATCGGGGACATGCTCGAAGTCTATATGGACGACATGATCGTCAAATCCGGCGCGGAAGACGACCATGCGGCACATCTCCAGAAGGTCTTCAAGACCGCGAGATCATGTCGCATGCGCTTTAACCCGGAGAAATGCACTTTCGGCGTCTGCGCCGGTAAATTCCTCGGCTACTACTTGACCGAACGGGGGATCGAAGCCAACCCGGACAAGTGCCACGCCTTCTCCAATATAACCACGCCGACCACGAAGCGTGCCATCCAGTCCCTCAACGGCGTACTAGCCTCCCTCTCACGATTCATCGCGAGATCGGCCCAACACGCCCTCCCGTTCTTCAAACTGCTCAGGAAGGAGACCAAGTTCGAATGGACGGACGAATGTGAGAGAGCCCTTCGCCACCTCAAACGCGTCCTCTCCGAACCGCCAGTACTGACGCGCCCCGCGACGGGCGAAACCCTGTACTTATATCTGGCCGTCTCTAACGAAGCCGTCAGCGCCGTCCTCGTGAGCGAAGCCGGGGAAGGACAAAAGCCCATTTATTTTACTAGTAAAGCCCTCCACGGCCCGGAGGCCCGATACCAGCTGATCGAGAAAGTCGCCCTGGCCCTCGTTACAGCGGCACGCCGACTCCGGCATTATTTTCTAGCACACACCATCGTGCTCCGCACCGACCAACCCCTCCGCCAGCTACTCGGCCGCCCAGACATGGCTGGGCGCATGCTGAAATGGTCGCTAGAGCTCTCCGAGTTCGACATCACATACGAGAGCCGGCACGCCATCAAGGCTCAAGCGTTGGCTGACTTCGTAGCCGAGATGACCGCGCCCCCCGACCCGACCACCAGGAACCCCCTCTGGACCATCTTTGTGGACGGCTCCTCCAACTCTACGGGGGGCGGCGCCGGCATCGTCCTCGACAACGACGAGGGTACGATCATCGAAGTCTCCCTCACGCTAGCTTTCCCAACGACCAACAACCAAGCCGAATACGAAGCATTTCTCGCCGGCCTTCGCCTAGCATCCGACCTGGGAGCCAGGGACATCCGAATCTACACGGATTCCCAGCTGGTCGCTTCGCAAGTCCGAGGTGAATACCAAGCAAAAAACGACACCCTCGCCGAATACCTCGCGCTCATCAGTGACAAACTAAGAGGGTTCGACTCAGCAGAAATTCAACACGTTCCTCGGGAGCAGAACACCCGCGCCGACATCCTCTCCAAACTAGCAAGCACCAAGAAACGAGGCGGTCACAAATCGGTCATTCAAGAAATCTTGTCCCAACCAAGTACCAGCCCGACCACCACACCCCTCGACGTCAACGCCATTGGAGACGCGGACTGCTGGATGACCCCCCTCCACACCTACCTCAGCACCGGCCGTCTGCCGACCAGCTCTAGCGAGGCCAACGCAACGAAACGACGGGCCTGCTCGTACGTCCTCCTCGAGGGACGACTGTACCGCCGAGGCTTCGCAATCCCACTCCTCAAATGCATAGACAAATCCCAGAGTACGGCCGTTCTAGAAGAAATCCACGAAGGTATCAACGCGCAGCACCTCGGGGGCAGATCCCTAGCGCGCAAGGCCCTACGCGCGAGCTACTACTGGCCGTCAATGCAGTCCGACGCGAAAGAACATGTCAAACGGTGCGATAAGTGTCAACGACACGGAGACATGCACCTGGCCCCGCCAACCGACCTCACGTCCCTCTCATCTCCGTGGCCATTCGCCTGGTGGGGGCTGGATATCCTCGGACCCTTCCCCCTCGGTTCATACCAGAACAAGTACCTCATCGTGGGAGTCGACTACTTCACCAAGTGGGTCGAGGCTGAAGCTCTGGCCAAAATCACCGCCCACAACATTCTCCGATTCTACAAACGCAACATCCTCGCCAGGTTCGGGGTACCACTCGCCATCGTCACCGACAACGGTACACAATTTACAGACAAAAACTTCCGCGACTTCGTCACCAACCTCGGGACCAAACATCACTTCGCCTCGGTCGAACACCCTCAGACGAACGGCCAGGCGGAGTCGGCAAACAGAGTTATACTCAGAGGACTCAGACGACGCCTCGGAGACGCCAAACGAGCATGGGTCGAAGAACTCCACAGCGTCCTCTGGGCATACCGTACTACTCCTCACTCAACTACAGGGGAGACCCCATTTCGCCTCACGTACGGAACCGAGGCCGTAATACCGGTCGAAATCCGCGAACCGTCCCGACGAACGGAAGCTCCCCTAGACACCGACGACAACGACGGCTCCCTCCGAGAAGAGCTCGACCTCGTCGAAGAAATCCGCGCAGGAGCAGCCCTCCGGGAAGCCCGGCTGAAGCAACAAGTAGCACTTCGCCATAACCACAAAGTCATAAAACGCGATTTTCAAACTGGAGACTTAGTTCTACGCAGAAATCAAAAGGACTCCCACGAGGGCAAACTGGCGGCGAACTGGGAAGGCCCATACCGAGTCCGGGACAAAACGGAACACGGGGCCTATTACCTCGAAAACCTGCACGGTGAACAATTAGCTCGACCATGGAACGCCGCGAAGCTTAAGCGGTACTACAGTTAGCACATTGCCCGCGACGACCAATCGTCCCGGCCACTGGGGGGGGCGACATGGTACCACCGCACACCCCCGCGTCCACCAACGACCGAAGAAAGCAAAGAAAGCAAGCCCTGCCTCTCGTGTGCGCGGGCAGAAGGCCTTGCTCGGCAGGGAATACCTCGACCGAGGCTCCTCGTCGCCGTACCAAAACAGGCAGGACACCCAGCTCGCGATGGGCCGTCCACGCCCCGGGGAAAACTACCCCCGAAAGGCCCGGCTACATCCCCGGCCAAACCGGCCAGTCCCCTACACTACCGGTAACAAATTGTCGAGCTAAACACACCGAGCGAACACTTAGAAAATCTACAAGAAATGTCATACACATCAAAGGCATTCGAACAAATACGAAAAACAAGCATAAAACAACATGCAAACAACGAGCGCACACTTAGAAAATCCATGGTAAATATATTTAACAAAAGCGGGCACCAGCCCAGTAGTCAATAGTACAAAAACGAGCACGCAGGCCCAAAGCAAAAGATAAACACCGGCACGCAGGCCACAAAACAACGAGCACGCAGGCCCGGCAACCTACACTTCCTCATCAGCTCGGTCAGCAGCCACGGTTTCCTCGTCGGGGATAACGAAATAAGGATCGATCACCCTCCCATCAACGATCTCGTGGTACGGCCCTATCCCGTCCACGACCAGCTCGACACCAGGGTTGGCGACCTGAATCTGCTCGACCGCATTCTTGAACCCGACCTCAACGGCTTCCAGACAATCGCTCTCCAACACCCGGATACGGGCGATCAAGTCAGCACGGGTGATTAAACGCCGATCCCCCTCAGTCTCGTCCTCGGCCGGACGAACAGCGCTGTCCAGAACCTCAGTACGAACCTTCAGCGCCTGCACCTCGGCCGTCGCCGTCCCCAGCTTCTCTTCCAGCGAACTCACCTTCCCCTCAGCACCCTCTGCTCGTTTCCGCTCCTCGGCAACGTCCTTCTGGCTCTTCTCCAACTCCTCAGTGAGCTTGGCCAACCGCGACTGCGTAAAGGTGAGATCCCCTTGCAGTTTGGACAACTCAGCAGCAGAGCAGCCCTCCTCGTTCAGCACGAGAGCCGTCGTAAACGTCCGCATCATCGCGGCCAAGTCCTCAGCCAGGACACGCCGACGGGCCTCCCGATCAGCCTGGCGAACAGCCTTCACCTCCCCGGCGGAAACGATGGGGGAACGGGCACCATGAAAATACCCCGGGTGCTGGTGGCAGGGAGGGACGACATAACCTTCCTCGACGGCGCCGACCGTCAGATCCACCACCCGAGGCTCCTCGGACCTCTGCCTCTTCGACACTCCTTGGGACACAGGGGATTGGCTCTCTTGAGGCGACGAGGACGAAGTTTGGCCCCCCTGCGTCGCGACCTCCTGACTGACCAGCTGACTCACCCTCGTCCTCGGGACCCCGGCACTCCTGGCAGCACGCAACTGCTTCACCCGCTCGTCGACAGTAGACATGTTCGCTGCAAAAACAAAGAAATAGGTTAGCGACGATCAAAAACCCCGACAACGAGGGAAAACGAAACATCCCTACCTAGATAATCTAGAGCGGCCGCCCCGGTCGCACAGCCGAGCAAAGTCTTAGTATTTATCAAACGCTTTTTAGTGCGTACGTTCCCCTGGGCATCGAGGATGTACCGACCGTCGGGCGTCACCAGCTTCGACGGGGGAAGTGACCGCACAAAGGCAATTATTTTCAGATAAGCGGCCATGTCCTTCTCCTCGAGGGTTCCCGCCCGGACGATATACCTATCCGTCCCTCGACTGAAATGCTCCGAGGTCCACAGCAGATGTATCTTGGGAAGCCACGCTCGGAACCACTGGCCATCTACCGTGCGCTCGCCCTCGTCAAAGAGAGTGTCCGAGCCGTGCTGCGTGATCGGCTTGACGAGGTAGAACCGACCCTTGAAGTCTTTGACAGAATCACTGTACGCTTTAAAAATTTTGGTCGATTGTTTGAAAGAGACCCATCCGTGACGACCTCGCACCGTCTGCCGCTGCAAATGAAAGATGCGAAAGAACAACGGCACCGTCGGCTCCACCGAGAGGTAGAAACACACCACCTCGAAAGCCCGGATGAAAGCCAGAGCGTTCGGGTGCAGCTGAGACGGGGCAAGACGCAGCCAGTCAAAAATCCCCAGATGGAAGGCAGAGAACGGCAACCGGAGCCGAGCTTCTTTAAAATAAAATTCATACATCGGGAACATCTTCCGCCCATAGCGCGAACAGATCCGATGGTGCGCTTTCGGGCGATACACCTGCCAGTGTTGCGTTTCTCCTAGCGGCGTGTCCTCGACCGTAGCATACACGTCGGACGGGTCGACCACAAAACAAGAGGGGATGGTAAGTGGCTCCTCGGCCGCCCACTCCTCGGGCAAGGAGACGCGCCCGTCGTCATACTCCGGGACCTCGGGTTCATCATCTTCAACCATTATCCCCGGCACCAGAGCCGACATCTACACCTGAAAGCAGAGGACCTCGGTGAATTCGATAGCCAGGATCAAATCCACCCTTCCACCGCAAGTCAAGTGAAAGGGCGACAAAGGCCGAGGGGCGGCGAGCAGACATTCGCTCCCCGCCTACCCTCCTCGGGGATCGAAGAACGACCCCTCAGCCCTTCGGGGCGGCCTTCGGAGAAGATACTTCTCCCCGGGGCAGTCATCAGAAAAAGCCCCCGTCCTCGGGGCATTCATCGGAGAAAAGCCCCCGTCCTCGGGGCATTCATCAGAAAAAGCCCCCGTCCTCGGGGCATTCATCGGAGAAAAGCTCCTGTCCCCGGGGCATTCATCGGAACTAGCCTACCGTCCCCGGGACATTCATCGGAAAACTCGCCAGACGCGGCGGAACTCGCATCCCTCCTCGGGGCGCTCATCGCGCCCCGACCACACGTCCCAGTTAGACGACGAAAATAAAAGAGAGGGAGAAGAGGAACTTACTTGTAACGGCGGCGGACGGAAGAAAAAGCGAATGGCACGGCGTTGATCGGCGGCGAACGGCGGACGGGCAGAGACGATGAAAGATCAACAGGGAGAAAAGTAGCAGAATGAGCGGGGACCGTCATATTTATAACCCGGCGCGAGGCTCGAAGCGACCCTAGGCTCATTAATGACATAGGTTAGCCGCCCCTACGACCGCTCAACGCAAGACACGTGGAAGCAGCCTGACAGTCGCGTCTCTCCATCTGCCTCCTCCCCGTTCTACCGACGACCGGAGCCCTTCGCACGAGTCCCCCGCTCCAGACATGACGACCTTAAGTCCTCGCCCTTCCCCAGAGCTTCGACTTGGGGGGCTCCTGTTCCGGTGTGGGCCTCACCTCGGCAGGCCCAATACCAAATACGGCCCAACAGGCGAACTGAGCAGGCCTGGCACACGCCCCTTCGGACGAGCAGGACCGTCCGCCGGGCACAAGCCATCACGCCGCATCCCCTTCGTCGTCCGTCACACCAGACGAGCGAGACTACCCGGGCTCCCTCCGCGGGAGAATAACGTGCTCGGCGCACGTTCTCCACGTGCTCCCCTCCGCGGGGACACGTCATCGGCCAACCGCCCACCTCCGAAAGAGCAGGTCAAACCCACTTTCCG
Source organism: Lathyrus sativus (assembly GCA_963859935.3). NCBI lineage: Eukaryota > Viridiplantae > Streptophyta > Magnoliopsida > Fabales > Fabaceae > Lathyrus > Lathyrus sativus. The sequence goes on from OZ012741.1 coordinate 333,995,737, forward strand.
GAGACCTAGGAGCGGTTGAACTAGGGCGAAGACCACGTCCCGGTCTTCACTACGCCACGTAAGCCCTAGCAGTCATTAGGGTTGGGCCTGGTCGTCTGGCCCACCTCGAATGACCGTTGGCCCAGCGCTGGGGTCTCTCTATAAATACCCTCTTCTCCAAGAGGGTCAGGTAACTCTTCTTGCCCCCTTTTCTGTACTATTGCTTCCTCTCTGTCCAACTTCTTACTTGGGCGTCGGAGTGCTTTGCAGGTACACCCCCTCCTCGTTCTTACCTCGGCAAACAGATAACCGTCCGGCGAAGCGTGGCCAGTCCGTGATCCCTCCTGATCAGGTCAGATCAGTATCTATTATTTAGCTATTTTATGTCATGTTTTTTTTTTTATAAATAAATTATAAAACTTTAATTAGTTATGCTTAAAAGTTCGGGTATTCAGTCGAATTCCAAATGGATTAAAATTTGTTTAAAAATCTCATTCAATACAAAAATCCATTTAAGGAATCTATGTTTGTATATTTAAATTAAAATTATTTTTTATTAGTATAACAAAGATATATTAAAATATGAATATTTAATATAAAATATAACATATAATATGTTATAAATTAAATATATATATATATATATATATATATATATATATATATATATATATATATATATATATATATATATATATATATATATATATATATATATATATATATATATATATATATATATATATATATATATATATATATATATATATATATATGCACTGACAGTGTAAAATAATTATTTTACACTATCAACCAATCACCATCATGTATCTCGCCACGTCACACTGTAAAATTTAAGTTATTAGTATGACATGACATATTAATGAATTCCTATTGAATAATAGTGTAAAATTATTTTACACAGTCGTACATATCAATTAAACTCTAAAATTAATATTAAGAGAATAAAACTTATTGATTATGTTTGAAATATATGATACAGGTAATTGAATTAAAATACAATATTAAAAATATTAAAAAACCAATGAAAATTAATTTAATATAATATACTCTATCAAAAATAAAATTAATATAGTATATTATTAAGTTCAATAAACCTAGTGTTACACTATATTGTTATGTAATAAAAAATGACCCCTATTCATTCTATATCATACCACTAATTTTAAGATATCTTAATAATTGAAAATTGGATTCTCTCCTCATTTTTCTCTCATGCTCTCTCTTGTGTGAATCTGAACTATTGAATTAATCCAATGGTTGATAAATAAAAGAGAAAGTGAAACTTAGAAGAGAGAGAAATGTTTCACTTTCTATATGATTTCTTCATGCTTGCTGCTAACAAGAATGAAAATATAATATATTTTCACTAATTGTTAGCAATTACTCTGTTTTAAGATTTGTCTTGGTGAATGATCACTATTACCGAACAGCTAAGTAGAACCATTCTACTGTTGTCGTGCAAACACAACCATCGTCAATTGTGATATTCAATTGATTCCATTTTTGCTTTCTCTTATTATTTACATCCAAACAACAATTTGTGAGAGGAATTTTTTTGTTGTTTTTTTAGTATGGAGAATGAGAAGAAATAGTTGTAAGTTGATGAACAAGTTTTCATCAAAAGGTTTAAAATGATAAATGAAAAAAAAAAGCTGATACGTACACATAATGTTTTTTTTTTTGACAGAATAAAGTAGATGATAGATTCATATTTTCAAACATGAAAAAAACCTGGATATTTATGAGTGAAGTTATCCCAAATACTAGGTCCTTTTCCACCTTCAAATGCTGCACCTTCATACTAAAAAAAATCATATAACATAAAGTTGATAAGTTAATAATTACGCTTCTACAAGAAACATTACATAGATAACAATATCAGTAATAAAAAACAAATAACATAAGAAAATGAAAGAAATAGAGTTAGTGCCTGATATGCAGAAGAGGCTGTTCCAAAAACAAAGCCTTTGGGAAAACTGCTCCTATTGAAATCAGAAACTTGATGAAGACCAAGAGGTTTAAAAGCATTAAGAGGAGTAACAATGGTGATGGTTAAAAGAGAGAATAACATAAACACGTTGAAATAAAATGCTGCCATTTTTAATTCTGATTACTTTCCTGGCTATGCCTTACTTTATAGTATAGGAGGGACGATATTTCTTTGGCTAAGAAATAAGTTAGAATGAAAAGTTTGATTACTTTATCTTGAATGGTGGATATGCTTCACACGTCAGCCTTGTTTCATTGGTCAAATCTTATATTGGTTCATTGAGGAGTGAAAAGTTTGCTTACTTTATCTTAAAAAGTTTTATCAGTTTTTATAATTTAAGATAAAATTAACCACGATTTGAATAAAAAATTATTATTTAATAATTTTAATATTAACTATCAAAAGTGTGAATAAATTTTTTTTAAGAGTATCATTTTTTTAAAAAATTATAAAAATGTCGACCAACATGTTTAATCATAATAAATATTATACAAACATAAAAATTATTTCAGTTTTTTTTTCAAAGATAGACTTTTAGTATAGTATTAATTGTCAACAAATATACAGTGTTTATAATAGTTTAAAGTTTAAAGAAAGATCTTACAATCATCCTTATCAAATTGATAACATGGCATCTATAGAGCCTTTTTTTAGAATCATTAAAGTTCTAACAAAAATTAATTAAACTTAACATTCAATTAAATAAAAAATACTTTTCAACGAAAAGTAAAAATGAAAAGAAAAAAACAATTATAGTAAAAATTGTAAATCAAGAAATAATATAATGTTTAAATTTAGAGGTAGCCAAAATTTGAAATTTTTTTTTATAATAATCATATATTGAAAAGAAATTATCAAAATAATCATTAATTCAAAAAAATTTCTAAAATGGCTACCTGCGGGTTGCCATTCAAATTGGCGAAAGAGACCATTTTAAATTTTGGAGAAAGGAAATTCGCTAGGTGAAATGGCGAATGAGGTCATTTGGAATTTTCTCTAAAGTATATAGTTTGATTAGTTTTTAATAAATTCTAAATGACCTCATTCGCCATTTCACTTGGCGAATTCTCTTTCTCCAAAATTTCAAATAGTCTCATTCGTCAATCTGAATGGCGACCTGCTGATGAATAAGTAAATTAAGTTGTTTTCAATTTTAGGATTGCCAATTGCTTCTCAAGGTTTATATTTATAATATCCATAGTTTAGTTCATTTTTTATATAAAAGATTAATGTTCTGAAAAATATCCTGTTTATCACACAATATATATTTTTTCTTCTTATTTTTATTTTCATCATCTTAGGAAGATTTTTAATCATAATAAATATTATATAAAAATAAAAGCGAGTTCACTTTTTTTTTCAAAGATAGACTTTTAGTATAGTATTAATTGTCAACAAATCTACAGTATTTATTATACTTTAAAGTTTAAAGAAAGATCTCACAATCATCCTTATCAATTTGATAACATGGCATCTATAAAGCCTTTTTTTTAGAATCATTAAAGTTATAACAAAAATTAATTAAATTTAATATTCAATTAAATAAAAAATACTTTTTTGACGAAAAGTAAAAATGAAAATAAAAAATAATTATTTAAAAATTGTAAATCAGGAAATTAATATAATGTCTAAATGTAGAGGTAGTCAAAATTTATTATTATTATAAATAGTAATTTTCCAATAATATTACAATTTTTTACTATATAAATTTCAAAAAAATAAAACAGTTATTTCATTCAACATTAATAAAATACTTAATAAATTATATTAGTTTTTATATACTAATTTATTTTTTTTATCTATAATATACTTATCTCTTATCATCAAATTTTATATGTTTTTTTTAGATAAATATTCAAGGGTATTATAATAAAAAAAAATTAATTTACAAAAATAATGAGTAAAATAGAACAGATAGAGTAAAAATTTATAAAAGTGTAAATAAGGTGTTTAAAAAAAAGAAAAAAAATAGTAAACCGTATATAACATAACATTAAAATTTAAGATAATATAATGAAGTTTAAATTCATCGCGATACTATCTCAGTTACACTCTGGTATTTCCATTGGTTACATCAAATCAGAAAATTTCTGATGTTTCACTTTTGACTTCTCGCAAGTCAAACAAGCATACATAAATCAAGCTATGTCTTTCTTCATATCTGACCACCAAAACAATTTTTTAAGATCCTGATACATCTTCGTAACTTCTAGATAAATACTCAAGTTACTCCTATGACTCTCTGCTATGATCATTTTTCTCAATTAAAGATTATTCGACACACAAATTTTGCCTCGAAATCTCAACATCAATTAAATACTTAATAAATTATATTAGTTTTTATATACTAATTTATCTTTTATCTATAATATACTTATCTCTTTATCGTCAAATTTTATATGTTTTTTTCTTTAGATAAATATTCAAGGGTATTATAATAAAAATAATAATAAAATATAAAAATAATTTTATTTTACACAAATAATGAGTAAAATAGAACAGATAGAGTAAAAAATTTATAAAAGTGTAATAAGGTGTTTAAAAAAAAGAAAGAAAAAAAATAGTAAACCGTATATAAGATAACATTAAGATTTAAGATAATATAATGAAGTTCAAAGTTCAACAACACGGCAATTGAATTGACAAGCAGTGGCTTAGATTTAAGGAATTAGATTATTGTAGACTTGTAGCATTAGGCCCTATCTCATTAAAAAAATTGTTTATAATTTTAGGATATTGATTCACGTGAATTAAGTGATTTTTTTTTAAAAAATAATTAAGTATTGATTCCAATTTATAAAAAAAATAAAAATTTTAAAAAATTGACGAAAATGACAAATTTTCAACGGACGGTAGTCGTCATTTGAAATGGCGATTTAGTTGCTTTGGAAAGAAACAAAGTCGTCAGACCAATTAGCGAATTAGTTTTAGGGTTTTGTTTTTCAGATTTTTTATTTTTAGTTAATGGTTTAATTTATATTATTATCAAATAATTATATTTTTATTATTTAAAATATAGTTTTTAATAAATTTAAATAATTATTTAAAATATAATTTTTAATAAATCTAAGTAACTATAAAAAATAAGGTTTAATAAATTTAAGTAATATTTTTAAGTAATATTTATGAAATAAGTAATAATTATTGTTTTTAAATTATAAAATATTTTAAAATTTTAATTTAAATACAAAATAAAAATTGAATAACAATTTAATTTTAAAGCATATAAGTTGATTTAAATTATAAATTTTAAAACATAAAAATTGAGTAACCATTGAATTATAAAGTGTATAAATTTTGTAAGGGTATTTAAGACATATCATATGGGGCACACACTATTTTATTTTTCTATAAATACGACTGCAAACACATATATGTTTTCACAATATTGTATACCAAAAGACCACGTTAGTGCATTTTGAGTGGAGTAGAGTCTAGAATGTCTGCATTTCTAAATCAACGTTCTTCGTCGTCGTCGTCATCAACATCGGAGGAACCCTTTCCAACGTTCGATCTAATGAAAAGAAATGTCCTAGTTGTCTTTTCAGCAACAAAGCTCCGATGAAGGTGCTCCTGTGGAATACGCAGACGTTGGAGCACTTGCATAGGGAACTGAACCGCTGGCTAGAAGGAGATATTGCTCAAGGAGAAAAGATTAGGAAAATCGAGAGGCTGATGGAGGAGACCGGGAGAAACGGATCGACTCGTGAATGGAGAAAAGTGGAAAATGATGCCAGTGTCCTTGTGATGATGTTGACACCAAAGAAGATAAAGTTGATGGTCGTGATATCGTAGACGCCTTGGTGCAATGTTATGTTTTAAGTCTTTACGGTGTTGTTATGTTTGTTTAATTTATGTTGCCTTCATGCAGTGTTTTGTTTTCATGTTGTTGTTATGTCAGTTAACTATGCTTTTAATTGATTGAGACTTGGTATTATTCGAATGAAATTTTCTATTAATGGAATAAAAGTTGTTATTAATCGAATGAAATTTGATATTGATTTAACGAGACAAGATTACATATGAAACTATGCTCTGCTGCTTGATCCTACGTTAGGACATTTTGTTCGATTGTGTCCTGGTTGCCGACACGAACTACACAATCTCACCAGCTTGTCTGCGGTATCCATCTCAGTTCGAATGCGCGTGCTGTTAGGCCGACCCTTTTTCTGTCTGCGCATCAAGTCATTATGCCAAACAATTCGCCTTCGTATTGAGGCCAATAGTCCTCCTTTGCCACCACTTGAAAGCTGCATGTGTAGACATTGCATAGACTAATGACTTTGTGAACTGCAGAAAGAAGGTTGGTTGGGTCCTGGCGCAACTTCGAACATGCTGCTATGACATGAGAGCACGGCATACGAAATGCTTGAAACTTTCCACAATCACACCAGTTCTTATCCAATTCAACACGGTAACATCCCCTAGGCCTTCCTTCGTTGTGATCCATAGACTCAAAAACACTGAACCAACCAGTTGTGCGGTCAAAGATCTTGTAACTTCAGTGTTTCTGAAATTGTAACCGGATATTTCACATTCGAAAACTTCACTGTTAAGATGTGCCGAAATCATATATTGTGGTGTTTGAGACATAGCGAAAATTGTGTTTGAGTGTTTGAGTGATTGAGTGTTTGAGTGTTTGAGTGTTTGATGGTTTAAGGGTTTTAGTGTTTGAGGGTTTGATTGCTTGAGTGTTTGAGTTTAAAGAGTTTAAAGACTTTATTAAATAGTCTGAGTGTTTGATTGTTTAAAGAGTTTAAATATTTTTAACATGTATTTCAATTAAATCTACGTGCAACATGCTTGATAAACGATGACATGCATCAGAACTTGATGAGACGGGACAATGCAGGAATCTGCTTTTCACATGTGAAACATAGAGCCTTAATATGCAATCAATAACATGCAGCCTGCTTGATGAGACGGGACAATGAAGGAATATGCTTTTCACATGTGATCCTGCAAGCATCAGGACTTGATGAGACGGGACAATGAAGGAATCTGCTTTTCACATGTGATCCTGCAAGCAGCATGCTTGATAAGACGGGACAATGAATGAATCTGCCTTTCACATGTGATACTGCATGTAGTCTGCTTGAGTGTTTGACATTGCATCAGTACACTTGTCCCGCATGCGTTTACAACGCACATGCATCAGTACACTTGTCCGCATATATTTACAACACACATCCACTCGTGGAATATAAATATAGGGTCTTTGCCCAGCAAACTCTGCTCACAATTAAACTCTCCTACTCTCAAACCCTCAAACTCTCTAAGTCTCAAACTCCCAAACTCTCAAACTTAAAAACTCTTAACATCTCAACATCTCAACATCCCAAACGACAATGTCTTTACTCACCATGGGCGACTCTCACAGAGGGACGACTGAAAACATCGCCGAGTTTGTAAGTCTTTTGTTCTTGTCTGTGTTTACAATCTTGTCTAACGAAACATTAGTTATTTTAGTTCTTGTCTAACGAAACATAAATTATTTTGCAAGATGCATCAAGGTTTCGATGTCGTGTGCATGATTACATACCACACGACCCCCTCATAGCGGGGTACCTTAATCGTTGTGGGTTTGGTGATGTGATCGAAATCAAATCATACTCACTCGATATGAAGTTTATTCTAGCGTTGTTAGAATGCTGGAGACCAGAGATGTAACGCCCGTTCATTTTAAATTAAATTATTTATGAATTGTTGGTGTGTCTTTAGGTGGGAGTGTGTCTGAGAGCGTTGGTGGGTGCCCTTAAAGTGTAGGAAACCAATTGATAAATTATAGAGTTTAATAATAAGATAATATAATCAATAATGATGATAATTTAATACTTATTATTATTATTATTATTATTATTATTATTATTATTATTATTATTATTATTATTATTATTATTATTATTATTATTATTGGTGGATGGAATAAGAGAAGGGAGTTATTAGAGAAGTTGTGGGAGAAAGAGGATTATCACGATAAACTGCTCAGAAAACTAAAATTTAGAAGACAGGTTGAGGAGAAGAAGAAAAAGGACGTGGCTGTGGAGAAAGGAAGAACAGAGGAATTAACCGCCGGAGAGAATTCAAGGTAATTACAGAAGAGTCACCGGGAGAGCAAACCGGAACCGGGAGTTTAGAGTTGTCCTCAATCCAAAGGTAAGGGTGGGGTTCAATTCTATAACTGTGGGTATGATCGATTTCATGTAGGGAATTGAATCATAGGGTTACTGTTCCTGTAGTAATGTTCCCGTAGTAATATTCCCGTAGTAATGTTCCCGTAGTAATGTTCTCGTAGTAATGTTCACGGAGTAATGTTCCCGTAGCAATGTTCCCGAAGCAATGTTCCCGTAGGTTGAGCAATATTAAGGGTAAATGTTCTCGTAGGTTGAGCAATAATAAGGGTTAATGTTTGTCTATGCCTGAATTAGTGTTTATGTCATTAGTTTTGTGTGTAATTGGGAAAAGGCGCCGACACGCGCTAATTTCCCATTTGTTGATGAGGGTTGTTCTGATGTCCTCATTTTATTAGATTGAAAATTGTGTTTACGTTATTATTGTGTACCTATTCAATTAGATTAAAAGTTGTGGATATATTATTATTGTGTACCTATTCAATTAGAATAAAAGTTGTGGATATATTATCTGTAGGAAATTATATGAAATAGTGATGTTTCTGTTATGGATAATCGGTTGTAGGCTTAATGCCTTGTTGCATGGTTGTTGTTATTTGTCTCTGACATGAACAGGTTGAAATGGTGAGTACATGATGTATGCGAAATAATGATGTTTCTGTTATGGATAATTGGTTGTAGGCTTGATGCCTTGTTGCACGGTTGATGTGTCGTGTTGTAGTCCATAATAGTTGCGTCTCATATCATATCATTTGGCCTGGATTGGTGACGATTGTGCCTGTATAGGCGTTATTTGGCCTGGATTGGCGACAGTTATGCCTGTATTGGCGTTATTTGGCATGGATTGGCGACGGTTGTGGAGTGTTGGCTCCAAAATGGTACCACATGCATATGCACAGTTGAGTCGCATTTTTTGAATTGCGTAGTTGAGTTGTGTCGTTATGCATTTGCAAGTAATCAATGAGTTGCTGAATTTTCATGATAATTGTTGTGGATATGAATAACGAATTATTGCGGTTTAATTATTGATAATACTTTTGCGAACCGCTGGAATCATGATGCTGTGATAATATTCTGACATGACTATATCATGCCTTATGTTATATTGTTGATATCTCACCCTTTATGTTGTATGTTACCTCCGTTGGTGGTAACTTGCAGGTAATCCGGAATAAAGTGTATCTTTCCGTTTAAGGTTGTTGGTCACTCTGATACGTAGCACTCTTGGGGGGGGGGGGGGGATGAACGATCGATGTTACTGTTTTATTTGATTTTCATGTTGCTAAATTTTATTGAGTATTCTTAAGTAAATTGGTTGTTACTGTCGAGTACTAAATATTGGTTGTACGCTCTAAGCCGGTGAATCGGTAGTGCTGATTTTTATGGTTGAACCTCGTTGTTATGTTGAATTGATGCAAGATAATTACTTGCTGAATTTTTATGGAATTTGGTTATTGTGAATGGTTGGAAGTATATTATAACATGTCGTTTTATGATTAAAATGTTAAACAAATTATCGTTGTCTGTTCATCCGAATCTGTGCTACGTATGTTATTAAATGATCCGTTGCAGACATATGTTGTTTTGTTAAGTTGAAACTGTGACACCTCTGATGCGTCCCAGAATTTGTGAGTGTGACGGTCGTCACAGCTCCATGACGCTCGTCATGACCACCACGGTCGTGACATCCATGACGGTCGTCATGAAACCTTTTCTGCTGCACTCTGATTGGTTATGTTGTTTCTCTTTTTTTTTTTTTCCGCGAGAGTGTAGAGTGGGTTGTTACAATTGGTATCAGAGCAGGTTGGTCCGTCCGGCCAAGTTGTCTAATGTTTATTGTTCCGTTGTATGTGACATGTGTGTCAAAACACTGTCGGTACACGTTTAGTTTCTAACCTTTGTCTGTAGAAGTGAGAATGATTCAAGTGGAGGAGAAGCTGTGCTTCTCCAGGATGCTGCAAGTGTGGAGTTGTAGCTCGGTGTGTGGTTGAAAACTCTTATAGTTTGGTAAGGATGATTTATACCCCATCATGGGATGGACGTGTCTTGTAAGCTTAGGTTGCATGAGCAGTAAATGGTCTTGGGTTAAGCTAAGTGCCTAAGAATTGTTTTGATGAGTCGGCGCAGGACGGTGTTGAGGTGTTTAATTTTGATGGGAATTTTTGAGTTATAATGAAAGTGGGAAGTTGGCAATTTTCCGATTAATTGTGGTTGTCTGGAAGTTAGCCTGACAAGATAGTGATACACAGCCAGGACGTGAAGTGGTATTGTGACCGACTTAGTTACGGAAACTAATCCGAGAGTGAGAGCTCCATATTATATGTCTGTTTGGATGGTCAAGGAATTAAACTGATTAAGCAGTATTGAGACTCGTGTCTGGTGTGTGTGCTAAGGCAACAGAGTGTGAGGTCGAGTATATTAAGAGTGGGAAGTGACTTCTGATGATTATTAAAGAAAGTAAGATGTGGAATGCAATATTGGTATAATTAGACCTTTAAATATTCCAAGAGTTGAAGATGTGTCAAACGACCTTCTAAGTGTGAAATTGTTGTCGTACGTCGAATTCCGAGATCACAGCTTGTTACGGAATCAATGTTTTTACGGACGAAAGTTGGAATAGATTACGCAGTTGTGTCGGGTAATGTTAGGCCGTGATCGAGTATGCTTGTTTTATCGAATTTGATTGATTTTTGTAAGTTTTTGCATTTTTGGAGATTTGAGGGTTTAAGATTCGGATTGAAATCGAAAGTCGTAGATTTTATGTTTGATGGTTATAAATCACTAATATATGTTTGGTATGAATGAGTATGTGCTTGTTTCGAAGAAAACAATTGAATCGGTCGGATTTTTGGGCGAAAATGCTCAAACCCGTAGCAGTCTTTATGCAGAAAAATTCTGTTTTGAAAAAACTTCGAAAATTCATAACTCTTGAACCGTATGTCAGTTTTGACCCCCGTTCAAAGCGTTGGAAAGCTAACGAGATGCTCTTTTTAGGAAAAATTGTTTCGAGGCCTGTACCTGGTTCAATTATAGCAGAAAATTGAAAATGTATCGTGTGTTGATTTTTGTCGAACCCGACAGGACCATTTGTTGTGTTTTGTGATGCTTTGTTGATATGCTTGGGAGATATGTTAAGTGAAACTTCAACGAGTTTTGGTTATGCTTTAAGGTAACTTAAAGTACATAAGAGGAATCACCTGACAAGTGATTTAGACTTGGTTGCTGTTGTGGTTGTACCGGAGTTGGAGGCTTCAATTAGTTAGTGTGAGACTTGAAATGTTTGGTGACCTCAAGAGCTTAAGGTATTTGCTTGAGTTGGAAGAGTTGAATATGAGGCAGAGAATGATTGGGACTCCTGAAGGATTATGGTTTTGTATTGAATTACCATTCGGGTGAAGTAAAACGTGGTAGCCTATGCAGTGATTTGGAAATCTTTGCATATACCGATGATTGTGGTGAAAAGAGTTAGGACTGATTGAGCAATTTCTGTGATATGAGTTTGGGTTGTGAAAAGTCTTCTTATGGAGTTTAGCTTAGTATGTTGGACCTTACTAAGAGTATTCTTGACGAGATTCGATAAGGTCAGAACTCTGGTTGAGTTGGTAGATTGGTTGAATCTAAGGAATTAAAGTCGAAGGGATGATTTTCAGATTAATGGAAATAGTATCACGAGATGTCGTGATAGAGTTTGTGTTCTAGATATTATTTAGTGGAATAAGAGTATTGAGGTAGATGGAGTATCCATCCCGGTGCTAGGAAGATGTAACCGGATTTGGAGAAATTATTTTGAAGGCCATAGATGGAAAGTGAAGTGGTTGAGTTTGTATATGCTGGTTAGACTTGTCGGAAGTCGAAGAATAAACGTCAGAGACCGTTGGGTATGATGGGAATCTGAACTTTCATCGAGATTTTGGGAGAGTTTGCAGACACTTTGAGTACTATGTTGAAGTTGAACTCCGCCTATCATACGTGGACGGATGGACGGACAGAGAGAACTATCCAGTCTTTAAAGGAATTGTGTAGGAAGTGACGCAGCAGAAGCGTCGGAGAAGTAGCATGTGAGACTGTTTTACCGATGTCGCTTGTGAATTTACATGATGTGGCATGTGCCTAAGTTGAGGAAGTGCACTTATTCGGATGAATGGTGTACAAGTGAGGGGTAATTTGACTGCTGAGGCGTTGCTTGTTCGGATTGATGAACGAGAAACAACTTAGAGGAAAAAAGGATTGCTTCGGTGAAAGTAGTCTGGTTGGGAGCTGCTGGCGAAAGCTTGACGTGGGAACTGGAAAGCAAGATGCGGGAGTCTTATCCCGAGCTGTTTGATCGAGGTAATTTCGAGGACGAAATTCTTTTAAGTTTGGGGGAGTTGTAACGCCCGTTCATTTTAAATTAAATTATTTATGAATTGTTGGTGTGCCTTTAGGTGGGAATGTGTCTGAGAGCGTTGGTGGGTGTCCTTAAAGTGTAGGAAACCATTTGATAAATTATAGAGTTTAATAATAAGATAATATAATCAATAATGATGATAATTTAATACTTAATAGTAATATTATTATTATTATTATTATTATTATTATTATTATTATTATTATTATTATTATTATTATTATTATTATTATTATTATTATTATTATTATTATTATTATTATTATTATTAGTGGATGGAATAAGAGAAGGGAGTTATTAAAGAAGTTGTGGGAGAAAGAGGATTAGCACGATAAACTGCTCAGAAAACTAAAATTTAGAAGAAAGGTTGAGGAGAAGAGGAAAAAAGACATGGCTGTGGAGAAAGGAAGAACAGAGGAATTAATCGCCTGAGAGAATTCAAGGTAGTTACAGAAGAGTCAGCGGGAGAGCAAACCAGAACCGGGAGTTTAGAGTTGTCCTCAATCCAAAGGTAAGAGTGGGGTTCAATTCTATAACTGTGGGTATGATCGATTTCATGTAGGGAATTAAATCATAGGGTTAATGTTCCCGTAGTAATGTTCCCGTAGTAATATTCCCGTAGTAATGTTCCCGTAGTAATGTTCACGAAGTAATGTTCCCGTAGCAATGTTCCCGTAGTAATGTTCCCGTAGGTTGAGCAATATTAAGGGTAAATGTTCCCATAGGTTGAGCAATATTAAGGGTTAATGTTTGTCTATGCCTGAATTAGTGTTTATGTCATTAGTTTTGTCTGTAATTGGGAAAAGGCGCTGGCACGCGCTAATTTCCCATTTGTTGATGAGGGTTGTTCTGATGTCCTTATTTTATTAGATTGAAAATTGTGTGTACATTATTATTGTGTACCTATTCAATTAGATTAAAAGTTGTGGATATATTATCTGTAGGAAATTATATGAAATAGTGATGTTTCTGTTATGGATAATCGGTTGTAGGCTTAATGCCTTGTTGCGTGGTTGTTGTTATTTGTCTCTGACATGAACAGGTTGAAATGGTGACTACGTGATGTATGCGAAATAATGATGTTTATGTTATGGATAATTGGTAGTAGGCTTGATGCCATGTTGCACGGTTGTTGTGTTGTGTTGTAGTCCATAAGAGTTGCGTCTCATAACATATCATTTGGCCTGGATTGTCGACGGTTGTACCTGTATTGGCGTTATTTGGCCTGGATTGGCGATGGTTGTGCCTGTATTGGCGTTATTTGGCCTGGATTGGCGAAGGTTATGGAGTGTTGGCTCCAAAATGGTACCACATGCATATGCACAGTTGAGTTGCATAGGTGAGTCACATTTGTTGAATTGCATAGTTGAGTTGTGTCGTTGTGCATTTGCAAGTAATCGATGAGTTGCTGAATTTTTATGATAATTGTTGTGGATATGAATAACGAATTATTGCGGTTTAATTATTGATAATACTTTTGCGAACCGCTGGAATCATGATGTTGTGATAATATTTTGACATGACTTTTATCATGCCTTATGTTATATTGTTGATATCTCACCCTTTATGTTGTATGTTACCTCCGTTGGTGGTAACTTGCAGGTAATCCAGAATAAAGTGTAGCTTTCCGTTTAAGGTTGTTGGTCGCTCTGATACGTAGCACTCTTGGGGGGGGGGGTGAACGATCGATGTTACTGTTTTATTTGATTTTCATGTTGCTGAATTTTATTGAGTATTCTTAAGTAAATTGGTTGTTACTGTCGAGTACTAAATGTTGGTTGTACGCTCTAAGCCGGTGAATCGGTAGTGCTGATTTTTATGGTTGAACCTCGTTGTTATGTTGAATTGATGCAAGATAATTACTTGCTGAATTTTTATGGAATTTGGTTATTGTGAATGGTTGGAAGTATATTATAACATGTCGTTTTATGATTAAAATGTTAAACAAATTATCGTTGTCTGTTCATCCGAATATGTGCTACGTATGTTATTAAATGATCCGTTGCAGACGTATGTTGTTTTGTTAAGTTGAAACTGTGACACCTCTGATGCGTCCCAGAATTTGTGAGTGTGATGGTCGTCACAGCTCCATGACGCTCGTCATGACCACCACGGTCGTGACATCCATGACGGTCGTCATGAAACCTTTTTTGCTGCACTCTGATTGGTTTTGTTGTTTCTCTTATTTTTTTTCCGCGAGAGTTTAGAGTAGGGTGTTACAGGAGACACATACATTTCACCTACCTTTTGGTGAGTGTACTGTGACTCTCCAAGACATATACATGTTGCTCAGCCTACACATCGATGGTAAGGCCGTCAACAACAAAGCTGGTGTCCTTGACCGATTTTATGAAGATTTATTGGGTGCCCCTATTTGTGTGGACGCACCTCAGGCGGAAAGCGAAGGCCGCCCGAGGGGTCAGGGAATTAATTTAAAATACCTTAGACAACAATACAACGATATTGTACTAAGTGATGATAGCACCGAGTTTGACAAAATAGTCAAAACTCGATGCTATATTATGATTTTATTCGGGCATTTTTTATTTCCAGAGGGAACTGGAAATAACATAGATATTATGTATTTTCTCTTATTACAAAATATAAACAAAGTGCACGAATATAGTTGGGGGTCAGCTGTCCTCGCCCATCTGTATAGCGCACTTTGCGAAACTTTAAAAAAAAAATTCATGTACTTTTTATGGCTGTGCCTATCTCCTACAAGTGTGGGGTTGGTCTAGAATGCCAATGTTTACTCCAATAAACCGGAATCCTTTTACATTCCCGTACGCCAACAAGTAAGTTTCTTTTCAAGATTATTTGGCAACCAAATTTGTTCCCTATTGTTTTAGATGGTTACTTATATGTGTTTTTTTAGGTGGTCTGTTCCAGGGATGAATTATCAGAGATGTCCCAGACACTCTATAATTCAATACCGCAACCTCATCGACCACCTTGGGCTAGATGATGTAAGTTATTTATGTCCAATTTGTCTAACTTATATGAATAAACTTGTCTATCTCTGTCTGACTAAATGTATTCACCTTAATTGTAGTTTGTCTGGATGCCGTACGAGGGTCTAGACCACCAGCCCGATCCCAATGATGCTACTGTATGGACATCAAAAATACCCATAATTAGGTTCACTATGGTGGAGATGCACCAAAGTGACCGAGTCAAGCTACAGTTTGGGATGCATCAGGATATTCCAGATGCTCCAGTAGATTTGGGCGAATGGCATCAAAAGCGGGTGGAATTACAGTGGAGTGTAAATTTCTG
The DNA here is from genome assembly GCA_963859935.3 of Lathyrus sativus. Classification (NCBI taxonomy): domain Eukaryota; kingdom Viridiplantae; phylum Streptophyta; class Magnoliopsida; order Fabales; family Fabaceae; genus Lathyrus; species Lathyrus sativus. The sequence goes on from OZ012741.1 coordinate 334,011,527, forward strand.
GAAGGAGTTTGTGATGGCATTGTGTAAACACTGGAAGAGAAGAAGGCAGCACGTCTTGAACGGCCATATTATGCACGAGGCTAGGCCAAGTCTTCAATATATGACTTGGTTTAGGTTTGTCACGACATCTCAGTCATTTCTGTCCAAGCCAACCTATTTGGTTGACCCAAGGCAACGCGTTTCATCATCCAACACACAACAATAGTCCAATGCCCAAAATCAGCCTTACAATAACCCATACCAGCCTTACTATGACCCCCATCAACCACCATACCATGACCCGTACATGCTACCCACCCAGTCCCAGCCTCAACCACTATACCATTATAGCCATGACAACTCATTTGACCCTACACCCTTCGCCTACCCCTCCACCTATAGCCCAGACAACTCATTTGACCCTACCCCCTCCAACTACCGCTCCAACTACCCCTTCAACTATCCCCTATTTGACTACCACACCCCACAACAACCAACACACCTAGACCAACCCAATTCCATGTTGTCACACCTTAATTTTTGACCTTAAGACTCCACCTCCTCACGCGTCTCTCTTATTATTACTCATCTTTATACTCTTGCGTGCATGTTATCCTAACCAACTTGTACAGGTGTATTAAATCCAAATCGGGGTGATATTCGCATAGTTTTGTCAAGAATTTACCAAGATACCAAGATTGAATTCCAAGTTGCATCTCCTCTACCAGAGACACTAATGGTTGTTTACACGCTGGATTTGATACAACTATATTATACCATCATAGTGGAAGGATGAGTAGGGAGTTAGACAAATTTTGTGAAGCTAAACGTGAATTTCAGACTACAAGAGAAGATAAACTATAAGATATTGCGCTTAATAACCACTTATGGATCAAAGTTGTTCTTGATGCCTCAACCACAATAGCTACCGTTTGATCATCAACACATATCTTTCAAAATTCAAAGTTCAAAAATACAAATCAGAAGAAAATTCATTTTTTTCCTTCAAATCTACCGCTTCAAAATTCCCACTCAAATTGATTCTGAAAATATGAGTTTCGATATCCATACAAGTGTAAGAAGGTCCTAAACTATTTCTAAAGACTAAAAGAACAAGTTGATGAGCGTCACTCCAAGTTGGTTAAAAGCTTCAAAAGAGGTCCCACAGTTGAATTTCGTAGAAGAGATCCCAACAGTTATCTTGTTGACAGTCCATTAAAGCTCCTTTTGTCTCCCTGCTTAAATCAAGAAAAGGATTGGTGAATTAGTTTAGTAGCAGCAAACCGACATCAAGTGAAAATATTAACTTTCCAAGTTCTGTGAACCGGAAAAGTCCTATGACCTTCTTGTCAAATATGATTGAAGAATTGAATCCTCATCCTACATCTGGGAGTTCATCCATAACAACTTTTTTTCTAAAAATTATGTAGAATCAAACACAAAAGGAGCAGACGTTAATTTCAGCCCTCAGTTCAACTCATCATCAGGCTGAACTTCGAGCGGCCGGAAGGGCGACAACCAGAGATGCCGCCAGCTCCCTACCAAGCATCGAAAGCAACAGAGTTTCGGACAAAGGAAATAACTAATGTCAGACAATTTCCAATATAATTCAAAACATCATAAACCAGCCCGCACGGTTCAGACCATCAAGTCATCACCACCGTTAAACCTTTCTCAACCGAGGCCAAAACCGGCAGCTTCTGCACTATTTAAACGGGTCCTGAAAGAAGAAAAGGAGGATTTAGCACAATAACAACAGCAAGTGCCCATGACAAACAAGTTACGTCAGTTACCTCCGTTAAGTCATCAAGATGATAACAATATAACATAAACAATATCAGGCTGCAATTATCCCTACAACAAACAAGCTAACTGCAACAAATACTCAACCACCAGCTCAACAGCGGCGCAACATTATCAAGAGCAGCCTAGCCACAGAGCATCAACAGGTATTGGCAAGCATCCCCAAGCAAGCATAATCAGCAACAGCGAGTAGAGTATAGCAACAGCCCAACAAATGACAGGTCGTGGCATCAATAACAGCAACTGCAAGTACTCTCAAAAGCATCAGCAAACAAGCATTAACAATATAACATAAACAGTATCAGTGCCAACACCAAGCAACAGCAATGCAGGGTCCAAGAATGAAAATCGAGACAATTGTAACCCTCATCCCAAATCCATCATCGGGCTAAAAGTCAGGCAGCTAGGAGGACAATGAACAAGGTCATCGTCAACTCCTTACCGAACACTGAAGGAATCAAACATAGACAAACGAGGCAACCATTTTCAGTACAATTCCCAACAGGAGTTCGAAAGATTTCAAAAGCAGCGACAATCCTGGCTCATGGTTCAGACATGGTGTCATCATCACCGTTTCAAACCTTCCCCACCAACAGCAGGAAAACATAATATCAGCAAGTAGCAACACAACATCAACATTCTCTCATATGAAGGAAACAACAACCGTATCAATTCCATTGACAACCATGTCAGTTCAACAGCGGCATGACAAGAGCAATGATAGCACAGAGAGCAATGATAACATTCGCCACAACGGTATCAATAGCGTCAAGTCACGACACCATTGGTTCGGCCCTCAGTTCAATCCATCACCGGGCATGAGTAAAACTAGCAACACAATTCGAGCAGCTCATAGTTAACTCAAGCAACATAAATAAGCAAACAAAGGCAACCATATTCTCTCCCAGCTCAGACGAGACGTCATCATCGCCGGCCGCAACACCCTTCCCGGTAAGCATCAAGTAAGCATAAGTTCTGTCCTGCAAAGAAGAAGAGAAAATCTTAGTCAACCAACCAACTCAACAAAGAGTCATAATGGATAATTCAGCAGGACAATCACGATAGGCAAGCAAGTGAGACCACAGCAAAACAAAACCACAACAGCTGCTAGTTCATCACCAGCATCTTCACGCAAGTGTTCACCAGAGCGTGATTGAAGCCCATTGCAAACACATTGGTTGAAGCCCATGACAAAGCACATCATATGCCAAAAGAATCGAATTATTACTCCGGACCATCAACCTCCCTTGGCCCAAAAACAAGTCATTATTCACACCTGCCAAATCCCAAACCCAAGTTAGCAAATCAATCAGAATATACTCATTGCAAAATAAAAAGATTCGAAAAGATCCTCCAGAACTTTGAACCTAGACAGATCAGTGTTAGAACAGTGGTTAAGTGTCGGGTTTGTATTATCGTCTCCACAGGGAATATAAGATTTTGCCGCCGTTCAACAGTTGTTAAATTTATAGTTTAATGGTATCCAAGAGTTTGTGTTTAAGGTAAAAAGTGTTTTGCATGAAAGGAATAAATGCGATAAAAGTTAGGTTTTAACGGTTTGAATAAAGATTGTCAAAGTTAGGTTTCGGTAATCACTTTGCATGTATACTTCCGATCAACAGTTAATAAACTCTTTCAAATGATCAATGCATTCACAATATCCTCTCAATATGATTATCTCTAACTCATATTGTGAAGTTTATCATTTTAATCCATTGTTGATCTCTCACACAATCTATCACAATGACAACTTTAAAGTTCAACATTTTAAGTGAACAAAATCATTCAAGACTATTTCTAGCTCAAGAAAAGAGATGGGTGAAAACCTAGGTCAAGAGTTGGTAAATATTTCTCAATCATTAACCAACACAAAAGATTGTGAATAAAACAAAGTTTTCACCATACATTAATCATTCAATAGTTTACAAATGAAAATCATCCATACAAATACAAAGTTCAATGATTACCTACATCTATCTTTGACAACAAGATGAACTTAGCTACACATTCTCATGGTAGCTTGCAAAAGAAGTTTTAAAGTCGGTTGATGAACATCCGAGTCGAATGATCCAACTTTGATGATGATCCACCTTGTTGTTGTTTGATTATGTTAAGAGATGAAGGAAAATAAGCCAAAATAGGTTTTTAGGTCACAAAACCTTTTCTTGCAGCCAAACAATGTAAAAGTGAAAAAGAAAGATATTCTCCAAAAAGTGGCCCAAGCTACTTATAGTAAGTGACAATTCTGGGCACACTCGCTACTCACTCGCTAGGCGAGTTGCTGGCGAACGCTCGCTACAGCCTCGCCTAGCGAACCTACCAGCGAGGTCTGCAAGTTTCATTCTGCTTTGCTTCGCTAGGTGCTCGCTGCAGCGAATAAGCCAGCGAAGGGTGCCTGGGACATTCTGCTTTGCTTCGCTAGGTGCTCGCTGGGAGCTCGCCTAGCGAGCCTCTTCGCCACTTGCTCGCTGACCAAGATTGATGTTGAAAACCATTCTGCCCAAGTCTGGAGCTGTTCGCTACGTGCTCGCTAGGCGAGGCTGTAGCGAACACTCGCTACTCACTCGCCAAGTTCTCGCTGAGCGAACCAACTTTTGTTTTGATCTTTGCTTGATTCCTTTGCCATCTTTCTTGTGCCTTCAAATAATGCTCTTTCACACTTAAATCTTGCACAATAACACACAAATCAAAAGGACCAAAAGCATTTGACACAATGATGCATACTAACAAAAGCAAGGCTTAATAAATACGTTTTCGGCATAAAAAGAAGTGAAAGATGTCCATATTTGATAGCTCCAATAAGCACAATTGGGCATCTAACAACTCTCCCCAACTAGAATCATGCTTGCCCTCAAGCAAAGTATGCCTCTCGAGTAACCAAGAAGATTTGCTTAAAGAGTCAGGTTTTTCCGAGATCGGATCATATGGATCAAATTGCAAGTGACTTGACAAGACACATGTTTCCAACGGTTAGAAATAAAACAATGCTTCCAGAACTAAAACTTTTAAGCAATACTAAACATTCATCAAATCATAACAATGATATCATGAAAGAATCACCCTAACTCTCCTCTTTGAAAAAGGATTGAAGAAAATGTCGCACATGAAAGCGCGGGGGAATTTTCACTCTCCGATAAACAATGTCAAAATCAACTCTATTCATACAATGTCTAACAATTCTACATGAAACTGTGGAAGCACGAAGATCACTAAGGTCTTTTCCGGTTATAGCTTGGTCGGGTTAACAAACAAGGGACATATCTAAGGCCATTGAACGAAGTTTCCGATGCAAAAGAGACATTCACTAAACAATTATTTACACCTCTTCAACTTTGTTCCACCAATTCCTTATTTGAACCCTTCACAACTCCCTTTTGTTTTTCACACTTTTTCTACCAAGCAAGCATTTGTTTTCTTGTTTTTCTACACCTTATTCACAAAAAATAAGTGTTTCTCTTCTTCTCTTTTCTTCTTTTTTTTTAGATATATGCTTGCTAGTTTAACAAGAGTTGTGACCAATTACTCTTTACAAATTTGTTCTCCCCAACTTGTCCTTTCTTTTCCCCTAAATGAATGCCCTTTTCTTTTCTTTTTGCATCAGAAGAACAATTAATCCAAATTTCCGAGGTTTCAAGAAAAAGATTTTTGACACTCGCTTTATTCCAAGCAAGGATTCAACTGTTTTAGGCTCAAAATTGGGTTACAAATACTCTCTCTGCTCACGGGTATCTTTATCTTTGGAAATGGTTATGCTCGAGAGAAACAAGTGCCTTGATCATTTCAACTACTTCCAAAATTCATAATAATAAAAGACAACGCATGAATAAAATGAATCAACACAATTTATCAGAATCCAGCATTTAAGTACATAATGGAGGTTTCCTCACAATTTGTGGTTTAAAAGTCCTAAGTGAATCATTCAATCAATTAAGTTGCAATCGGAAAATATTTTATCACAAAAGGAAGTGAAAGTTCCGCAAGCATTATACAGTTCTAACCGAAGGTAACAATGTACCTTAGCTTTCATCATATATTTAATTTTATCATCGCCATCCAAGCTCGGATGCACCTTCATTGGATACTTCTTTCAAGAGAGCAACCAATCTAGAAGGTTTGGACAAAAATCAATCACAAACACAAAAAATTATTGAACCAAAATAATTGAAAATCAAAAGTACTGAAATTAAAGCAATAAAAGAAATAACAATGTGCGTGGGGGACAAAACACCCCAATAGTACAAGTCGAAATCAAAGCACACTAAAGCTGAAAACAGAACAAATCACATCACTCCTCTCCGTCCTCAGACTCATACTTCGAAGTGCCCTCCTCATCAAAATCTTCTTCACCCTCAACCTCTTCATCATCATCATCTGAATCCGCACCTGCCCCCTCAGAGAAAACAGGCCTGTCCACAGGCCAGCTCGCGTGCTGCATAAACTGCTCACGCGTCATAATAGACTGCTCTGAAGTAGGATCACGGTTTAGCAACTGCACGACCTGCATCGAATCATGTAAGTCCACCATTGCGCGCTGAGTCGCTTCCATCCAATCCCAATTGTAGTTGCATACTGCTCGCTGGAAGGGATCAAACCCTCGAGATGAACCACCAGAACCATCAGTAGTCCTGGCACCATCAGCAGATGAACCACTCCTATCAACTCTTGGCCTACAGTACTTATTCACGTAGCTATCATCAATTGCAGCTGGTATCTTGACCAAACTTTTGGAGGGAAGCTTCAGCCTGGTTTGTGCACATAATGCCATAATGAGTCAGGGAAAAGCCATGGGGCAATTAGCCCGCGCCTCCGACTTAAGCCCACTTTCAATGACAGACTTCAATTCACGTGCAATAAGACCAGCCACATCAATTTGCACATTAGTTAAAATAGCATGAACAAGCCGTGCCACTGGGATCAACACGGTGGACGTGTGCGACTTCGGCTTAATGTTGGACAGAACCAACATCAAAATCAATTGAGCCATAGGTGTCATGTCTTCCCTTTTAAACCTAATAGCTTCACCAGAGTGATTCCTCTCAACAGTTCTGCCTTACAGTAAGAGAGCAGCTGACATCTCATCAATCTTCGGATGCAACCTCAGAGTCCTTGAATACGCATCCAGTTCATTAGGACCCAAGTGGAGGGGGTTCTCCAAGAATATGGTTGATGGCGTTCCTGTCAAAAGCTATCTGACGGCCGAACACCCTTGAAGACCAGGTGAACGGTTCATCATCGTCAGGCAGCGCATTTGCATAAAACTCGTGCACCACCTCCAAACTGTAGCTCTCCACAGGGGACGTCAACATGCCCCATTTTTTAGTATCAATCAACCCTGCAAAGTTGCGGTATTCTCCCTCAGAGTCAATCACGAACCTTCTCTCCGGCAAAATCTTTCGCTTTTGCAGCGCCTGGTACCGGGCAGCTTGCTTTGCCCCCACAAATTTGTCCGTGTCGAACTGGATAGGAACCGTCCTAGAGGTGGATCCCACCTTTCGCTTTTTTCCGAAATTACCTGAGGCCATCTGCATTCATAACATCAGAGAAACAACATCATAGTAAAACGTTAGTAAGCAACATAGAATAGACAAAACAGAGTCTGCTACGTTCGCTACGGCTTCGCTTAGCGAGATGCCAGCGAATGCTCGCTGCGAGCTCGCCTAGAGAACTGCTAGCGAATGCTCGCTGCGAGTTCGCCTAGCGAACTGCTAGCGAATCGCTGCGAAATTTGCAGAACAGCGACTGCTGGTATCTGAAACCACTAACGGAAATCGAACAATCTAAACACCAGATACCATACGTTTACTATGCTAAGGTTTGTTCTAAATCCACATGCAACTCAAAATCTCACAAACCCTAACATGCACAAAATAACCTAAATCCCTCAATTCAACAAAATAAAAACAGAGAAAGTAAAGAGATGAGGAACAAGTCAAACCTGGTGCAGTAGTGTAGATGATCTGAAGCACAATTAGGGTTTCAAGATTAGGAACAAGAGTTAGCTTAGAATAGAATATGTGAGAGTGAAAGTGAGTGTGAGAGTGAGCAAGGGACGGGGGAACAAAATAAAAACAACTAACAAACTTTTGGGCCCAATAAGTGGCCCACCACTAAAACAGAATTGCCTGGTTCGCGAGGTTCGCCTAGCGAGAAACTAGCGAACGCTCGCTGAGTGCTCGCCTAGCGAGTAGCTAGCGAACGCTCGCTGCGTGCTCGCCTAGCGAGAAGCTAGCGAGCATGACAGATTTTTGAAAAAAATAAAGCACAGCAGGCAGATCCCAATTCAAGCATAAATCAATATAAATCCCCACATAACACATTAGAAAACATAACATAAAAAAAAACTTACAATGTTGAGGTGCCTCTCAACCAGCGCTTGTTTAACGTTGGATAAGCTCGACGGTCCATGATGTTTAAGCTGGAACATCAAGGAGAATCGCACAGCTTCCTCGGTGCACATGCCCGCCGAGGTAAATCTTTAGGCGCTGACCATTCACAGTCCAGTTGTCTTTCCCATCCATGTCCTCAATTACCACGGCTCCGAAAGATTTCACTTCTTTGACGCGGAATGGACCGGACCACTTGGATTTTAATTTTCCAGGGAATAACCTCAACCTGGAGTTAAACAAAAGCACAAGCTTCCCCGGCGCAAATTCTTTCTTACGGAGCTGTTTGTCGTGGTACTCCTTCACTTTTTCCTTGTACAACCAACTTGAGTGGTATGCGGCATTGCGCATTTCTTCCAACTCAAGAAGTTGCACTTTTCTCTTGTCACCGGCTAACTCTTGATCAAAGTTTAAAAATTTTAACGCCCACAAGGCCTTGTGCTCCATCTCAACCGGTAAATGGCAAGTTTTACCAAAAACCAATTGGAATGGAGTTAGCCCAATCAGAGCTTTATAGGCCATGCGATATGCCCATAAAGCTTCGTCTAACTTTTGAGACCAATCCTTCCTCGAGCTAGACACAGTTTTTTCCAAAATCCTTTTGATCTCTCTATTCGAGACCTCGGCTTGACCATTCGCCTGTGAGTGGTACGGAGTGGTCACTTTATGCGTTACACCATAATGTTGCAAAACTTTTTCAAGCGGCGCATTGCAAAAGTGTGAACCTCCGTCACTAATCAACACTCGAGGGGTTCCAAAATGGGAGAAAATATTTCTTTTTAAAAAGCTTATTACTGTTTTAGCATCCGCTCTTGGTGAGGCGATCGCCTCAACCCACTTCGACACATAGTCAACCGCTACCAACAAATACTCATTTCCAAAAGACGGTGGAAATGGTCCGACAAAGTCAATGCCCCAACAATCAAATAATTCTACCTCTTGAATATTTTGAAGAGGCATTTTGTCTCTCTTTCCTATTCCACCACTCCTTTGACAACTGTCACAATTTTGCGCATGGGCATCTGCGTCTTTAAAAATAGAAGGCCAATAAAATCCCGATTGAAGGACTTTATTCGCCGTTCTAGCCCTATTGAAATGACCACCATAAGGCGAGTTATGACAGTGCCATAAAATACTTTGGGCCTCATCGCCCGTAACACATCTTCTCAATAAATTATCACCGCCCAACTTAAATAAATAAGGATCATCCAACACATAGTATTTGGCATCCGAGATGAATTTCCTCTTTTGATTAGGAGTTAGGTCGTGCGGCACAAAACCGCTCGCCTTGTGGTTTGCAAAATCCGCAAACCATGGCCTCACTTGCACTTTAAAAAGCTTTTCATCAGGAAACTCTTCTCGGATGTCTTTTTCTAAGGCGGTCACCTCATCATTGACAAGGCGAGATAAATGATCTGCTACCACATTTTCGGATCCTTTTTTGTCTTTTATCTCAACATCGAATTCTTGCAACAAAAGGATCCACCGGATAAGCCTTTGCTTAGAATCCGGCTTGGTTAGCAAATATTTAATCGCCGCATGGTCGGTGTAGAATATAACTTTTGAGCCAATTAGATATGAACGAAATTTCTCAAGAGCATACACTATTGCGAGCAATTCTTTTTCAGTAGTGGCATAATTAACTTGTGCCTCATTAAGGACTTTGCTCGCATAGTGTATGGTATGAAATTTTTTTTCTTTTCGTTGGCCAAGCACCGCTCCAATTGCATAGTCACTCGCATCACACATTAGCTCAAAATTCAAATTCCAATTCGGAGCGACTATGATAGGAGCGGTGACCAACTTCTCTTTCAATGTCTTAAAAGCTTTTAAACAATCATCAGTTAGGAGAAATACCTGATCTTTGGCAAGCAAATTACTCAAAGGTCTAGCCACCTTTGAGAAGTCTTTGATGAATCGCCGGTAGAAACCGGCATGCCCAAGAAAACTTCTGATTCCCTTTAAGTTCGCCGGAGGAGGCAAATTCTCTATCACCTCAACTTTAGCACGATCCACTTCGAGTCCTTTTGACGAGACCCTGTGGCCGAGAACAATCCCCTCCGTCACCATAAAGTGGCATTTCTCCCAATTCAACACCAAGTTTGTTTTCACACACCTTTCAAGTACCGTCGTCAAATTTTCCAAACATAAACCAAAAGATACCCCAAACACCGAAAAGTCATCCATAAAAACCTCCATTGTTTTCTCTATAAGGTCGGCAAAAATGGCTTGCATACACCTTTGGAAAGTTGTCGGCGCATTACATAACCCAAAGAGCATTTTGCGGTAAGCGAAGATTCCAAATGGACATGTAAAAGTCGTCTTTTCGTGATCGGCCGGGTCAACCGCAATTTGGTTGTACCCGGAATAGCCATCAAGAAAACAATAAAATTCTTGTCCCGAGAGTCTTTCAAGCATTTGATCCATGAACGGAAGTGGGAAATGGTCCTTCCGAGTTGCGGTATTTAACCGCCTATAGTCTATGCACATCCTCCACCCCGTTGCTACCTTAGTAGGAATCAACTCATTGTTCTCATTGCGAATAATGGTAATGCCCCCCTTCTTAGGAACCACATGCACCGGACTTACCCAAGGGCTATCCGAGATAGGGTAGATCATTTCCACATCCAAAAGTTTTACAACTTCTTTTCTCACAACCTCTTTCATTGTTGGATTCAAACAGCGTTGCGGTTGAGCTACCGGCTTGAAATCCTCCTCCATTAAGATCTTGTGCATACAATAAGAAGGACTAATTCCTTTTAGATCGGAAAGAGTCCATCCCATTGCTTCTTGATTTTTCTTTAACACATCAATTAAAAGAGATTCTTCATTTTTTGACAAGAGGTTGCTAATGATAACCGGCTTCTCCTCGGCTTCATCCAAAAATGCATATTTCAAATTGTTGGGTAAATCTTTTAATTCAATGCTTGGCTTTTCTTCATTGACCTCTTTTTTTAAGACTTCTTCCTCTACTTCCCACGGTTGCAAATCCTTAAGACTATCAAGCTCTCTCAAGCATTCATCTAGAGCTTCCTCTTCTTCAAGAGTGAAAACTTCAAAGGAGTCATTAAGGGCTAGCTCCATGGGGGTGATGTCGTTAACATGCTTTGCAACTTCAAAGGAAGCTTCCTCAATTACGTCAACTCGGAAACTATCATGCTTGTCCTTTGAATGCTTCATTGCTTCAAAAAGGTCAAAAGTGACCTCTTCGTTTTAAACTCTTACCTTCATCAAACCGTCATCCACATCAATCATCATTCGAGCGGTTTTCATGAAAGGCCTTCCAAGAATCAAAGGCGCATCATCATCTTCCTCCATATCAATCACAATAAAATCCACCGGGAAGAAAAACTTGTCCACTTTAACCAACACGTCTTGAGCTACTCCATGAGGATGAGTAGTAGACTTATCGGCTAATTGTAATGTCATTCGGATGGACTTGATCTCAATGTTGCCAAGCTTTTTCACGATAGACAACGGGATAAGATTTATGCTCGACCCCAAATCAATCAATCCTTTTCCAACATAAACGTCACCAATGGTAACCGGTAATGTAACTCTCCCCGGATCAACTTCCTTTCTTGGTAGAGTACGTTGGATGATAGCGCTACAACTTGCGTCGAGTACTATTGTTTCCGGTTCCGTGTACCTCCGCTTCTTTGTAAGTATGTCCTTCATGAATTTGGCATACTTCGGCATTTGTTCCAAAGCTTCGGCGAACGGAATATTGATTTGTAATTGTTTAAAAAGGTCCATGAACCGTACGTAATGCTGTTCATTTTCTCTCCTAGATGGAGCGTGCGGGTAAGGCAAATTTTGAACCGGAGTGGTGCTCACCATCTCCTTGCTTCTAGATGCTCTTGGGTTCCTTTCTCTTTTCTTTTTTACTTTATCCACTTTTTCTTTATCATTTTCATTATTTTCAACTTCACCATTTTTTTTATTTTCAACTCCAACCACTATGTCTTTTTCAACTTCACCATGTTTTTCTTTATTTTCTACTTCCTCCTCACTCCATTCACCAACTTCACCATCAAGTTTATCGTCAATTTTTTTCTCTACCTCTTTTTTTTCACTCTCGTCAATCAACTCCCTCCCACTTCTCGTCCTTATAGCCTTACAATGCTCCTTCGGATTTGTTTGCGTATTTGCCGAGAAAGATGGTCCGGCTTGTTGTTCCGCTAATTGCTTAGCGAGTTGACCAACTTGAGTCTCAAGATTTTTTATAGCCGCATCATTACTTTTTTGGTTTGCCATAGACATTTGCATGAATTGCGTCAATGTATCTTCTAGCTTAGAAGTCGCAACCGGTGGTTGTTGAGGTACATACGGATTTTGACGGTTAGAGTTTCCTTCCCCATAACCTTGGTTATTATGGTAGTTACCTCTAGGTTGGTATCCTTGATTGTTTTGTTGTTGCTGTTGTTGAGGATGATGGTATGGTTGTTGTTGTGGTTGCCTTTGTTGGTAATCTCTCTGGTTGGCCATGTAGTTCACTTCTTCGAATCATGGAGGCGGACAAAATCCAGTATCATGTTCGCCTTTACAAAGCTCGCAACAAGCTATTTGTTTAGCTTTTGACGGTTCTTTTAGCTCCTTGATTTGTTGAGTTAAAAGTTCCACTTGTTGTGAGATGAGCTTGTTTTGCGCAAGTATAACATCATTTGTTCCTAACTCAAGCACACCCGACTTTCTTTGAGCTACCCCTCGGTTGTGGTTCCCTTGGTGATCATTAAGTGCCATTTTATCAATGATCGCAGTTGCATCTTCGGCGCTTTTTGACATTAAAGAACCTCCCGCCGTTGCATCCAATAGGGTCTTATGAACCGAAAGGAGTCCATTGCGGAAAATATGAATTTGAGTTAGCTCATCGAAACCATGTCCCTTGCATTTTCTCAACATAGATTTGTAACGCTCCCAAGCTTCATTGAGTGATTCACTAGCTCCTTGCGAAAATACCGCAATTGCAGTTTTAGCCTCCATGAACCGGTTATGTGGAAAGAACCGTTCAAGAAACTTTTCTTCTAATAGATTCCAATCGATCATGACTGTTGTCGATTGGTCAAGATACCACTCCTTCGCTTTCCCAATTAAGGAATGAGGGAATAGTCTCCTAAACAATGACTCTTCGTCAGCTTCGGTAGCTCCAGTTGCGCCCGCAATCTCATAAAATTTTGTAAGATGAGTAAACGGATCCTCATGGTCTAATCCCGTGAAAGGATTTTGATAGACAAGAGCTAGGATTCCCGTTTTCATTTCCGCTTGTCTTCCATTTTGGAGATTACGTGCAAACTGAGCTGTATGTCTAGGACTGTTTGTGCATGGAGTAGAAACTGGTGGAGGGGGTGGTGGTTCTGCCATGATTGGTGTGAAATGTGGTGGTGATGTGGTAGTCGAAGAACTTTCTCCTTGATTTTGTCTTTGCCTGGCTTGTTGCCTCCTGCGTCTTGCTCTACAGTTCAGTCTCCTTGCTGTTCTTTCGATCTCAGGATCAAAAAGAATTTGGTCCTCAGGAATTTGTCCTCGCATAAACAAGGGCTGCACACTAACCAAACAAATTACAAGCACAAGTAAAAATTTCGAAACTAAAAATTCGGCAACTATTGCGATGCTAGCAATATCAATTTTTATTCCCCGGCAACGGCGCCATTTTGTTAGAACAGTGGTTAAGTGTCGGGTTTGTATTATCGTCTCCACAAGGAATATAAGATTTTGCCGCCGTTCAACAGTTGTTAAATTTATAGTTTAATGGTATCCAAGAGTTTGTGTTTAAGGTAAAAAGTGTTTTGCATGAAAGGAATAAATGCGATAAAAGTTAGGTTTTAACGGTTTGAATAAAGATTGTCAAAGTTAGGTTTCGGTAATCACTTTGCATGTATACTTCCGATCAACATTTAATAAACTCTTTCAAATGATCAATGCATTCACAATATCCTCTCAATATGATTATCTCTAACTCATATTGTGAAGTTTATCATTTTAATCCATTGTTGATCTCTCACACAATCTATCACAATGACAACTTTAAAGTTCAACATTTTAAGTGAACAAAATCATTCAAGACTATTTCTAGCTCAAGAAAAGAGATGGGTGAAAACCTAGGTCAAGAGTTGGTAAATATTTCTCAATCATTAACCAACACAAAAGATTGTGAATAAAACAAAGTTTTCACCATACATTAATCATTCAATAGTTTACAAATGAAAATCATCCATACAAATACAAAGTTCAATGATTACCTACATCTATCTTTGACAACAAGATGAACTTAGCTACACATTCTCATGGTAGCTTGCAAAAGAAGTTTTAAAGTCGGTTGATGAACATCCGAGTCGAATGATCCAACTTTGATGATGATCCACCTTGTTGTTGTTTGATTATGTTAAGAGATGAAGGAAAATAAGCCAAAATAGGTTTTTAGGTCACAAAACCTTTTCTTGCAGCCAAACAATGTAAAAGTGAAAAAGAAAGATATTCTCCAAAAAGTGGCCCAAGCTACTTATAGTAAGTGACAATTCTGGGCACACTCGCTACTCACTCGCTAGGCGAGCTGCTGGCGAACGCTCGCTACAGCCTCGCCTAGCGAACCTGCCAGCGAGGTCTGCAAGTTTCATTCTGCTTTGCTTTGCTAGATACTCGCTGCAGCGAATGAGCCAGTGAAGGGTGCCTGGGACATTCTGCTTTGCTTCGCTAGGTGCTCGCTGGGAGCTCGCCTAGCGAGCCTCTTTGCCACTTGCTCGCTGACCAAGATTGATGTTGAAAACCATTCTGCCCAAGTCTGGAGCTGTTCGCTACGTGCTCGCTAGGCGAGGCTGTAGCGAACACTCGCTACTCACTCGCCAAGTTCTCGCTGAGCGAACTAACTTTTGTTTTGCTCTTTGCTTGATTCCTTTGCCATCTTTCTTGTGCCTTCAAATAATTCTCTTTCACACTTAAATCCTGCACAATAACACACAAATCAAAAGGACCAAAAGCATTTGACACAATGATGCATACTAACAAAAGCAAGGCTTAATAAATACGTTTTCGGCATAAAAAGAAGTGAAAGATGTCCATATTTGATAGCTCTAATAAGCACAATTGGGCATCTAACAATCAGCATTTAACACAACAAATCAGAGATTGAAAATCTCATTAACCAGCATTCAACAAAACCAAACGGAAATGGAAATCACCCCAAATCCAATCAACCCCAAAATGGAAGGTTCAATCAAACATTTAAAATGGCAATCAAAATTCCATTGGTGCTTTAAAAACGGGGAAGCCCAAAACCGCCTATAAAGGAGAGATTTGGACCGAGGAGCAAACAGTTTTGGAGAACGAAAAAAACCCTATCGCACAAAGAAAACCCTAAATCCAAAAAACCTAGAAATCGAAGAGAGGAACTTATCTCTTCCACCGTTAAAATCATTGGAGTTTCCGTCTTGCCATTCAGAATCCTCCGTCGCAACCCTTACTACAAACCGTCGCCGAACTCCCCATTTTCGCCGCCGTCTCCCGCCTTCGGTAAAATCTTTATACACGTTAAGACTGTTGAACTATTAATGCTTTACTTTGTGTTTCAGGTATAAGAATGGAGGAAACGACGAAGGATTTGAGCGGGATTGAAACGGAGAGAAGAAGCCGAGCGAGCGATTTGGGATTTAGGGTTCCAATCGTGTTGTTTTCACTGTGTTTTTGTATTTTCTATTGTTTTGAAATGCTGTAATCTATATGTATGCACGACCACGGTAGCACCGTGGTCCCTCGCCACTTTCACCACACGATTCACTTACTTCATGATCACACGGATCATCTCGCGCGCCCACAGTAAGTCCCACGCACTGCGTAACACCAGATCCCACGTTTTAACATAATTAATCAATTAATTAATCTTTAAAATAGCTAATAATCTGTTTTATTTATTTAAAAAAAACCTTTAATCTTTTGATTAACTTTAGTTATTAAAAAAAATGATAACTTCTAATCAACCTAGTTTTAAGTCTAATTAATTAATTTGTATTTTATGTAATTTAATCAAAACTAATTCTATAATTTATTCTCCCAACTTCATTATATTATCAATTCACTTTAATAAGTAAAATCTTTTATTTTATTAAACAGATAATCCATCTTATTTTTTAAACCTTTTCTAAATAACTTAAGTTGTAAAACTTTTGATAATAAAACCTTTTATTAAAATTAAACATAATTAATATAACCTTTTTTTTAAAATCAATTTCACTAAGAGAATAACATTTTCTTATAAATTAACTCAAATAAATTAAGATAGATTTTATTAATAATAATAATAAATAATAATAATAATAATAATAATAATAATAATGATAAACAAATAGGACTTTTATCGAAAATTGCAATACAACCTTTCTTCTTAAAAATAAGTCTACACTTTTTTGAAATCAAATTCATCTCTAACTTGTCAAACCAATAATACATTTTCTCATAAGCATAATTCAATTAACTTATCTATCTCGCTATTAATAATCAAATACAAACTTTTTTTTTTTACTAAAATCAATTCACTTAAGTTAACCGCGCCTAAAAATGATCAACAACGTAAAATATAACCTAATTGTGCACCCCACGACACACTCACTCTCACACACTTCAGCGCTTTCATGCGTATGTGTATGATTTTATTTCCGCAATTTATTTAATTTACATTATCGTAATTTATTTCATCGCATCTCATCCGTCCAAAGGAAAACCCTACACATGATTCAACAATCGTGTGTAGTGCATTCACATTTGCATCATTCTCCCCATAAGATCCTTGATCCCATTCAAGTCGATCTTCTTAAGTTTAGGACCTACCCCATAGGAAGGACCTTTATCTTTCAACATAGAAATAAACACAATACAAACAAAAACAATCAACTCAATATTCAAACATTAAACAATTCAAAACAATTATTCAAACATATTAGAGAAAGATGCCAAATCATCTTAAGTGAGATAGAATTTCCACCCTACAACAATACAATCAAGCCGTAGAAACTTTGCCTTAAGAGAGATAAAGGTGTACCTCGTTGATCCCTATCCGAGTACGTAAGTCCTTTTCTTAAGGCGATGCAAAGACTATTTTCCTACAACCTGTGGCGGTTATATCTCCCTTAAAATGAAGACACATCTTGTCTCCTAAAATCAATCAACTACCCTAAACCCGTAGGAACTTTGACCACAGTCAAAGAACTCCTCAAACCCTTTAGGGGAACTACAAATACTCTGATTCCACTCCCGTAAGGATATGTAGGCATAAGATGCGACATCTTATCGAGTATACTTAGATATAAACCCCTAGGTCTCTTTAAACCTTAAGCAGATAAACACTTAGCAATAAACAAACATAAAACAAGAGGTTCCTGTAGGATACTACAGAAACTTAGGATGCTAGTACCTTCCCTAAGTTTAACCAACCCCCAAACCTATAACTCTCTAGCTTGCATTTGCATTGCATTGTGGGAATTTCGATATTTATCCTTTCCTTTGGACAAAATCAAAGATCGGTTGCAAAATGAATTAAAGATTCAAACTAATCAATAGTTTGGTATCCGATTTTCACCGCGACAGAAATGGCGACTTCACTGGGGATGCTCAGTGGGTTTCCCCTATCTTGTTTCTACTTGTTTATTGCCTATATATTTGTTATTTGTATAATTATTTACTTGTTTGTTTCTTACCTTTGGGTTGATACCTTTGAGTGGTGAGACAAAGTCCTACACCCGGACTTGAGTGAACTTAAGATAGGATAGTGATATGTTCAAAGAGGCTTATAAGGGGTAGAATCCCGACCAGACTGACTTGAAAATCACGCTCAATTGAGGCCCTCTCGAAAGATGTATTGTTGAACGAGTCTTTAATCGTGAAAACATGAACTATATTCGATGTTGGAGCCTATGATATTGAGGACTGTAGTCACCTTAACTCCACTTTGGCCTTTATTAGAACGTAGTGCGAGGCTATGAGGGGGTACCCCCCGAAATAGTGCTATGCGATGCTACACTCGAAAGAAGTTCTCTTGAGAATATTATTAATCCTCGAGTACTTGGAAAGTTGATAATATCCGAAAGATGGGCTAATGACTTTGGGAACCTCATTAGAACCTTGTTCTACAGGTACAATCAACCTTTAGTCCGAATCCTTTGGGAATGGGTATACCTTTGCTCCATGCTCGTTGCAAACCTAGGGTCCCTTTTGTTTGTTTATCCTTATGTTTCTATGTGCCTACTTGTGTTTGTTGCATTCATAAAGCATCATACCGCATTGGACTTCATGGGGTTTACCTTTGTTTATGAACATTGTAGGGCATTATGGATCCCAATAGAAGACACACTTTGAAATACACTTTTAAAAGTCCCAAGTTGGATGACCTAAAGAAGTTGGTGACCTTGATTGAAGACCAAGAGAAATTCAAGAGCAAGTATGGGAAGTTGATATCCTTATTAAGTCGCCAAGTAGACGAGGGACTCCTGTCCACTTTATTGCAATTCTATGATCCGCTATATCACTGTTTTACGTTTTCGGACATCCAACTACTACCTACATTGGAAGAATACTCCTTTTTGGTTGGTCTACCTATCTTAGAAGAGTCTCCTTTCCCTTTCCTGGAAAAGGACCCCGATGAAAGAGAAATTGCTAAGGCCCTTTGTCTAAAGGTATCAGATGTCAAGGGAAATCTGATTAGTAAAAGCGGCATTTTTGGTTTGACTACGAAGTTCTTAATCAGTAAAGCAATGTTTTATGCCGATTATACGAACAAGACTCCATTCGAGGCGATCTTTGCCTTGCTTGTTTATGGAGTGTTTTTGTTCCCAAGTTTTGAAGGGTTCGTCGACCTCAATGCAATTAAGATCTTTTTGAAGAATAATCTAGTACCAACTTTATTGGGTAATGCTTACCATTCCATACATCTCCGAAATTTCTATGGTGGAGGAATGATCACCTGTTGTGTGCCCCTACTCTACAAGTGGTTTATTTCGCACTTGCCGAGGTCTACTTCCTTTTTAGGTCTCGATAGAGGGCTTTGGTCTCCAAGAGTTATGGCATTGACCCACTCAGACATTATTTGGTACAACCGAGCATATGATGGAACCCTAATTATTGATGGTTGTGGCGACTTTGCTAATGTACCATTACTCAGTTTTAATGGAGGGATCAGTTACAATCCGGTCTTAGCTCGTCGACAATTGGGATTTCCATTGAAGGAGCCGCCTAAGAGTGTCCAAGTAGAGAATATTTTCTTTAGGGAAGACCGAGAACTCCTAGACAAGGTTTTAGTTGCATGGAACCACTTGCACAAGAAAGGGAAAGAAAGCCTTGGGAAGCTTAATTGTGTGTCTTTAGAACCCTACCTTCGGTGGGTCAGAGAAAGGGCAATCAAGCTAAAGATGCCCTATTCCCGTCAAGATCCCATAGCTCCAAGGAGAGAACCCACTTATGTCTTCATGTCTGAAGCTGAGAAGTTGGAAGTGTCCTTAAGGAAGTCGCAACATG
The DNA here is from genome assembly GCA_963859935.3 of Lathyrus sativus. Lineage (NCBI taxonomy): Eukaryota > Viridiplantae > Streptophyta > Magnoliopsida > Fabales > Fabaceae > Lathyrus > Lathyrus sativus. The sequence continues at coordinate 334,031,188 of OZ012741.1, forward strand.
AGTTGGAATCCTGGAAGAACAAATACCATGTAGCAGTGGCACAAAATGATGACTGTCAGAAGCAGAAGGCTGAACTTCAAAAGGAAAGGGATGAACTTCAGAAACAGCTACAATTGAAGGATGAAGAGCTACTCCTCTGTAAAAAGAGGAAAGTCATGGAGGATTTATTTTTCTCCGACCCGCAATGCACTATTTGGAAACTAATTATGGACAACCTTATCCGTGAGAAGACGCAATTAGAAGAGCAACTCAAGCAGCAGAAGTCGAAACCTCTTTAGTGTCTTTACTAGCTTTTATTTAGCTTTTATTTGGGACTTTTAAAAGCAATTATTTGTGTTCCGTTTCGAAATTAATAAAAAAAAATGTTTTCTTTTATTACAATGCTTATAAATAGTTGGGGATCCCATGAAGTCCTACTCATCTTGCATTACATTCTTTATTTATTCATTTCAAGAAACTCAATTTTATTTCTCAGGTATTGTAACCATGGATTTCAAAAGAGAAGCATTGGAGTACATTTTTCAGAGCCCTAACATTGAAAGCTTGAGAGAGCTAGCAGATCTAATTGAGAATCGTTACGCCTTCGCAGCAGAATATGGGGAAGTCTTCCGTTTTCTCGAACTCAAGATGAAAGAGGGGCTGTTGGAGACCCTTGTTCAATTGTTTCACTTTTCCGGATTACCAGTTGATGCCGACACTGGAAGAGTATTCTGATTTCCTGAGGATGCCCGTAACGGCCCGTCCCGTATTCACCGGCCAGGAAGACGCACCCAGTCACCAAGAAGTTGCCAACGCTACTCATCTCAGTTTGGCAGATGTGCAAGCGCACCTAATCACCAAGGAAGGAGTCCTTGGATTCCCTGTTGACTTCTTGATTGAAAAAGTCCGCTACCATGCTGAAAGAAAGGAAGTCCTTATCGTGGAAGCTACCTTTGCTCTATTGGTCTATGGGATTCTCTGGTTCCCAAAGATAGATGATTTCGTTGACATGGATGTAGTTAAACTTTTCATACTCAAGAATCCAGTTCCCACCTTGCTCGCTGGCACATACTATTCTATTCACGCGAAGAATGCTGAAGGAGGAGGACATATCGTTTGTTGTACCGCTCTGTTATATTCATGGTTCATTGCCTGCCTAACCCGACACCCGTCTATTTGGGAAGAGGAAGAGTCGCCCCGTTGGTCCGAGATAGTTATGGCCCTTACTCACTCTGACATTGTGCGGTACGACCCTACCTATGGAGGTATATGTATGATCCATAACATCGGAGGATTTACTAACATACCACTCATTGGGAGAGAAGGATGCATAAGTTACAACCCTGCTCTGGCCCACCTCCAATTTGGACATCCCATGATTGAAGTACCTGACCAGACTCTGGTAGAAGGGATCTTTCTCAAGGAAGGAGAAGATCCAGACCTAAAGACCGTCATAATTTATGCATGGAGATACATCAACCAGGAAGGAAAAGCTGCTTTAGGGTACCCCAATTGTGCTGTCTCCGAAGAATATCTACATTGGGTGCGAGAAAGGGCTCTCGACCTTAAGATGCCATTCCCTTTCCATGAACCTATGGTATTGGCTTTTCACGATCCAGATTGGTTTGATGTAAGTGAAGTAGATCAGTTGAAGGCTGCTTTGGATGAAGCTCGAAAATTGAAAGCTGCTTGGAGGAACAAGTTTTTTATACTCAAGGTAGAGAAAGAGAAGTCCCAGAGGCTGCCAGAAGTAGAACTTGCAAGAAAAAGAAAGGCGCGAGAGGATTTATTTTCCTCTCATACCTCTTCAAGAACTGTCACCAGTGACGATCTTCCCCCAGATACTGTGGCTTGGAAGGAGTGTGTCGACCGACTCATCAGAGAGAAGGCCGAGTTGCAAGAACGCATCAGTCAGCTAGACGGAGAACTTCGCACACAAAAGGAGCATAAGGAGTAGATCTCCGAGTTTCTCTTTTGCTTTTGATTCAATGTAATAAACTCTTAAAAGAGTATTCCGTTTTGTAATGCTTCGATCATCAAAATAAAATAAGTTTTTCTACAAGGTTACAATACCGAAATAATTTGAGTTTCTTGAAAGTTTCATACTCATTTGTATTTTGCATAAGCATAGCATCGTTTGCATTCCAGGGTCTCACTCTTGCTTCATCTCCGCAGAACAAGCTGAATCACTGATACAACACTCGAGCTAGTCAACGCCAGAAGATGGATCAACTAGAACAAGAGAACATAGTGCTCTGTGAAGAAGTTGCAAGTATGAAAGAAAGTCTGGAGAGGTTGAATGGTCTAGTGGAAGCTCTGTCCAATCAAGCCTCGATCAATAACCAAGAAGTTCCAAGGACTATGATCTCTGAAGTAACGCCAACACCGATCCCAGTAGTGTCTTCTGCTGCTGAAATATCCTACAGTATGCCTCAAGGTTTCCCGTGGGGATTGTCTCCTAATTTTTTTTCGGCCGGTTACCGCCCGTCTGTATCTGAGATCCCTGTTGTGACCACTATTCAAGCTGCTCCTGTAGTTTCTGCTGTGATGACTACCGCATCTCTGCATGTGAACGCTGTTCCATATATTCTGGATGAACCAATTTTACATGGGTCGCCGACCGGAACTGTGGGTTTAGAAGAGAGGATAAACGGATTTCAAGACCAGTTTTCTGAAATACAAAAGGAGTTAAGAGCCCTTCGTGGAAAGGACTTATTTGGTAAGAGTGCTTTTGAGCTGTGCTTGGTTCCAAATGTTAAGGTCCCACCGAAGTTCAAAGTCCCTGATTTTGAAAAGTACAAGGGGAATACTTGCCCTCAGAGTCATCTCATTATGTATGCCAGGAAGATGTCTGCCCAAACAGATAATGACCAATTACTTATTCACTACTTTCAAGACAGTTTAACAGGCGCTGCACTCAAGTGGTATATGGGGTTGGATAATACAAAGATTCGGACTTTCAATGATCTGGGAGGAGCCTTTGTCAAGCAGTATAAGTACAATGTAGACATGGCGCCCGACCGAGACCAGTTGAGCGCAATGGCACAGAAAGATAAGGAGAATTTCAAAGAATATGCTCAACGTTGGCGCGAGCTGGCCGCGCAAGTCACACCACCGTTAGAAGAAAAAGAGATGACTAAGATTTTTCTAAAGACTCTTGGTCCTTTCTTTTATAAGAATATGGTAGCCAGTGTGCCCAGTGACTTTACTGAAATGGTCAATATGGGAATGCGTTTAGAAGAAGGTGTTTGCGAAGGAAGATTGACCAAAGAAGAGAGTGCTCCTAAAAGGTATGGGAGCGGTTTTGTGAAGAAAAAGGAGCAAGGTGTAAATGCCATTCAAAAGGGACAATTCAGAAAAAGGTACATACCACCACACCAAGTTGCAACGGTATCACCAGTGTTTAATGCTTCGGCTTATCAGCTACAGTCCCCGCAACCCTATCAGCAACCTCAGTCTCCCGTTGCTCAACAATCACAACCTCAGCAAAGTCCACAGTACCCTCAGCAGAATCGGCCATCCAGCAATCAGGGTCGTGTGTATAGAAAAATAAATTTTGATCCGATCCCAATGACATATGCTGATTTATTCCCCGCTTTGATTAAAAAGGGTCACATTCAGACGAGAGCTCCACCTTTGGCCCCCGCGAACCCTCCTCCCTCTTATAGAGCCGACAAGTTTTGTCCTTACCATCAGTGTGCTCCTGGACATGATATTGAGAGTTGTTTCGGTTTGAAGATGGATGTACAGAGGCTCATTAAAAATGGAATCTTGTCTTTTAGGGATTCTAACCCTAATGTACAGAAGAATCCATTACAACCACATGGTTCGCCCTCTGTCAATATGATTGAAGATTGTTTGGAAAGTGATGATCAAGAAGTTTCAAATAAAGAGGCTGAAGAAGTTTATGTCATAGTACCCCACTTTAAGGAAATGGAACGTATAGAGATTGTTTACAATAGCAAGAAGCCAGCTGTTACCCCTTTAGTAATCAATGTGCCTTGACCTGTCCCTTATACTTCTAGTAAAGCTATCCCATACAGGTATAATGCTACTATGTTGGAGGATGGGAAAGAAGTGCCTTTGCCCACTGTACCCTCAGTAGTTAATATTGCAGATGTCAGTAGAGGGACAAGAAGCGGTCGAGTTTACCCAACTTTGCCACAGAAAGAAAAAGAAGTTTTGTTCGAACCATCAGGCTCAAAAGACCCAACTGTGGGGCAATCTGGGGGATCTAATTTATCCAACTCAGATGAATGTTTGAAAGTAATCAAGAGAAGCGAGTATAAGGTTGCCGATCAGCTTCTGCAAACCCCGTCGAAGATTTCTGTGCTACAATTGCTGATGAGTTCTGAGGCTCATAGAGAAGCACTTTAGAAGATTTTGGAACAAGCCTATGTCGAGCAGGATGTGACTATGGAACAATTTGATAACATTATTGGCAGTATTACTTCAAGTGATAACCTGGGTTTTAATGAAGACGATCTCCCAGAAGAGGGAAGGAAACATAACATGGCTCTGCATATTTCTGTGAACTGTGGAAACGACTCTCTGTCTAGTGTGCTGGTTGATACTGGATTGTCTCTAAATGTAATGCCTATAACTACTCTATCTAAGCTGTCGTACCAAGGACTGCCGATGAGGCCAAGTCGCGTTATTGTCAAAGCTTTCGATGGGTCAAGGAAAACGGTAATTGGTGAGGTTGATTTGCCCATGACTATTGGATTACAGACTTTTATGATCCCGTTTCAGGTCATGGACATTCGTGCCGCCTATATCTGTTTGCTAGGGAGGCCATGGATACATGAAGCTGGAGCAGTTACTTCTACCCTGCATCAGAAGTTGAAATATGTTTTTAAGGGGAAAATAGTTACAGTTTGTGGAGAAAGAGCTTTGGTGGTAAGTCATTTTTCATCATTCTCATATGTCGAGGCTGAGGAAGAAATTGGCACGCAATTCCAAGCCTTGTCCATTATGGGTGAGGGTGCCTAGAAGTCTCAAACATCCATGTCATCATTCAAAGACGCACAGCGAGTAGTGAACAGTGGTCACCAAACAATATGGGGAAAGGTGTTGTCTTTGCCAGAGAACAAAAACAAGGAGGGTCTCGGTTTCACCAGCAGTTCTGCTCAACAAGGCACCAAGAATCAAGGGTTTCCGCTGATCAATGAAGTGTTCCATAGTGGAGGAGTCGTCCATCATCCTCAGGTTAATGTTGTGTCAGAGGACGAACTTGAGGGCTACATATCAGACGGTTCTGCAAGGTCCTCCATTCCTTACGAAGACTATGAGCCCTATATGGAAGATTCAGGCTACGTGTCGGATGGATTTGACTATACCTTTGGAGTTTATGCCGTCACCGAGGAAGATCCAGATGAGGACATCCCAGACTTTATGACCCCAGGCACCATAGTCAAGAATTGGAGTGCGGTTGAAGCCCATACCACCATTCATATATCTAAGTAAAGCATTTGTTTTAAAAAAATTTCGCTCTGCCCAAAGCGAAACTGCATTTGTTAGGGCTTATTTTCAATAATTCCCTTTGCTCTGCCCAAGGCAAAGGTGACTTTGTTGGGCGTGTCTTTTTGGTTTTGCTATCATCAATAAACTACTTTTGTTCACATTTGTGCTTTATGTTTATTCACGATGTTGGAAAATAATAAGTAGCATCTCGCGTACACACACCTTCCACTTTACGAAAAACTTATCGAAAATCACATCACTTGCGCAGATTGCTACATAAATTACATCCTGGGAATAATGATCCGCTACCTTCTCCGAATTTTGAGTTTCCCGTGTATGAAGCTGAGGAAGAAGATGATATCCCAAAGGAAATTTCCAGACTGCTTGAGAAGGAAGAGAAAGCTATCCAACCTCATCAAGAGCCGGTGGAAGTAATCAACTTGGGATCAGAAGAAATTCGTAGAGAAGTGAAAATTCGAGCTCTGCTCAAACCCGATGTGAAGAAACAGCTGATTGATCTACTCGGAGAGTTTGTTGATGTGTTTGCTTGGTCATATCAGGATATGCCGGGATTGGACGCGGCTATAGTTGAACACCGTCTGCCTTTGAAGCCAGAATGCCCACTGTCGCTACTGCGAAAATCGGCGCCGGCTGAACAGAAGAGTCGCCACCGTGCGTTATTTATCCCACGGGAGGGAAAGGAAACGCTCAGAGTAAACCTCGCACAACACGGGAAAGGTATGGTCGTCGCAACCAAAACCTGGATTCGGGAGTCGGTTACGCAAGGGGAAGGTATTAGCACCCCTCACGTCCGTCGTACTCGACGGGATCCACGCTTGTTTTCGGGTATGGATTGTTATTCTATCTACTCTAAAGGTCAGGGGTTAAAAAGAAAATAAAATGACTCGGCAAAGTATCGCACTTTATGCCTACGTATTCCCGTCTGGAACGAGAAATCAGAGTCAACGTAGTTCGCCTACCTACGGGAAAGGAGGGGAAGGTTGCTCGCTAGGATATCGCATCCTATGCCTAAGTACTTTCATACAGCATGAAAGATCAGAGCAAACGTAGTTCGGGCCACGGAAGACACCAGCTTGTCTTGATTGATTTTATTCCTTCTGAAAAAGGGTTTTTCTGATTAACAGTCCCAGCGGACAAAAATGACGTTCGGATGAGTTCACATTCTTTTACGGAAGAAGTGTCTTTTATTGTGTTTGAAATTTTATTGTGTTTTTCTGTTTGTTTTGGGAGAGAAGAGACAGAACTCTAACCTACGGTTGTGAAGGGAATCAAGCTATCCTAATGTTATCATGCATGGGTTAAGACCTAGTGTCTATCATGCTCCTCTCTTGCACAGAGAGGAACAGAGATCCTAAGGGATAGGCAGAAACAGAAACAATGTCAGATATAACAAAGCAGTAAAATGCATGGATGCAACAGTACAAGCGAGGCAAGGGAGTCCCACTCAACCTCGAACCTAGAAAACAATAGGCGAAAGTGAACAGGCTTCACTTTCAACCCAACAGGGTAAACAGCAAACAATACAACCAGGAAATCCAAACAATACATCAGCAATGAAATACAACAGCAAATGAAACAGCATCAGCAGCTCTGACTCAACATCTAGCTTCAAGTAATCTCCAATCAGCTACAGGCTTCAACAAGCATCAATCTCCATCTTCATGGTCTCCAGGCAAGGGCTTTGATCATCTGTCTTCCATCTGCAATGGCTTTTCTTCAAGTCTCAGGCTCTGGGATGAACATCAGTCAACCAGATGAGGTGAATGAATGTTAGACAGTTAATTACCTACCAAGGGTGGTTCATCAACTGTTAACATTAAACAGAAAGTTTCCTCTCAAAAGTTCTATCTTTCAAATATATTCACTGATCCTTCCAAAGGAAGGAGGTGGATATTTGAAAGAGACTTTGAATCATAGAGAAAGGATAGAGGCAAACAAAGCCATCTATGTTTGAGAAGCAATCTTTCTAATCTAGAGCTCTGCCTAGCTCCTAAACCCTAGTCTCCTCAGCAGCTGCTGGCAAGAACCTCCTCTTCAACTCTGGCAATTGCTCTTCAATCTCTGGATCTCCAATGGTCTTCATCTCCTCAAGTCTTCAGCTCTCCCAAGTCCCCAGACAATCCCAATACCCACGCAGGCAAGCAATAATCCCCAGAGGGCACACCACACCAATCAATCAGGGCATCATGACTTTTTCTAAGGGATCTAATAACTACCCATAGCCCCTATAGTCCCATAACTAAACTATTCAAACCCTAAGTCCTAAGGGAAGAGAATCAAATTTCTTAAGTCATTACTTAAAACCCTAGTTTTATCCATGTTGTTCAAGCCTATATTAAGCACCTAAAATTAATTTCTAAAAATGGGAACTAAATTGTATCTACAAGTTTGATGTCTAAACTAAACAACCTAAAAAGAATGGATAAAAAATATGAAAGCATTTAATAGAACAAAAAATAACAAAATCATGCATGAAATGGAACTATATAAAATGCTATTTATTTAGAAAATATGGAAAAAATATCAAATAAAAAAATAAAATGCAATTTTTATCTTTATTATTTTCTAGACACCTAAAAGAAAAATATGTAAAAAGAATGAGTTAAAAATGATTATTTTGCTATTTATTATGAATTTTAGAAGATGCATGAAAAAAATTAAAGAAAATAAAAGAAAATATAAAGAAATAAGATGGAGGGGGTGAGAAAAGCAAGAAAACCAGGTTAAGCGCGTTGGGCCCATCAGAATGGGGGGTGCGAATAACTCTCTGAGCCCAATCCCCCCAATTAGTGAAACGGTGCGTTTGGGATTTCAAATTTTCCCACCAGATTGAAGCGTGAATCCCAGCCGTTGGATACTCTCCCCAGGTCAAAAGTCCAACCTCCATCGTACGGCTCTCCACCCTTCTTCAACCTCCAGTGCCTAGGGTTTCAGTCATGCATTCCATGCATGAAGGTTCCACTCACTCGTTCTCCATGCTTTCTTGATGAAAAATAAAAACTCCAAACCCTAAAATACTCTACAAAACTCAAGGAATCCATGTCTAATTCTAGTTTTCCTTAACTCTCATTGTACACTCCAAACAGAGAGCACGAAATTCAGGGCACACCATGCTTGCCTGAGGTCAAAGTTGCCAGAACTCAAACCTGATGATCCACAGATATTCTACATGCTTGCCTCATTATTCTATGCTTCATCACATTGATTATAACTCAACACACAGCTTATTCTCGAAGCCAACAGAAATGGCAACCTGTCATGGATCTCCATGAATCTATCCCTAAACTTCAAGAATTGATCCTCTAGGGTTTCTAAACAACATTATCCTAACCACATGATCTCTACCAGCCAGAATAGTGAGATTCGAAGAAGTTTACATACCTTGCACTTGATGATGGTGATGGTAGTTAGACCTCAATTCAACCTTTGATACTTGCTGAAAACGATTTCCAATGAATGAATGTGCTTCTGTTTGCAATGATTTGTGCTTAATCCTTGTGAATCATGCTATTCCATCCTTCATGCAAGTTGGAGTTTCAAACTGAATCTCTTCACACAGCCACGAATTCTCTCCAATCTCTTGTGCCAATTACTCCATGATGATAGTAGATGATGATGGTGACAAAAATCAGAATGATAGAGGAAGTTTCAATGGGTTTTGGATGAAAGTGCAACTTGGAATGAAGAAGATAATAGGTATAATCCTTGATCAATTCAACCACTTCTTGATGTGAATCCTAGGGTTTGAATGATGATGATGATGATTCAATCCAAAGATGTGAGAATTTTGAGAGGTTTGTAAGAGTTTGAGTATCTTATGGAAGAATAAGAAAATGGATGAAAATGGAGATTTTTGACAAATGGGAGCACCAACCCTTGCATGAATCAGCTTGCATGAATATATAGGTTGCATTAGAACCTCCTAGAACATTGGAGAAATTTCCCTTACACTTTTCCCTTTCAATTTGGATTATGTTACCTTCAATTCAAGCAACCATGGATAACTCACAAATTATGACCTAAGCTCAAAATTCCACTTTAGCCAATGTTTTTAAAATGCTTTTTCCATTCAAAATGACCTATAATTTTGCATCATTTGGCCAAGATATGAAAAATACCATTTTTTAAGCCATTTTCCTTCATTAAATTCACCAATTTTGAAACCTTGTGCTATGGACATTTACAATCTCTCATGGTCACTTTTCTAGACTCAAAATGTCATTTGGAGCAAGTTTGATGTTGTAAGTTTTTTCATTTGAGGCCTCCTTGTATGAGTTTTGGACATAGGTTAAAATGACCTGTAATTCACAAATGACCAAAATACCCTTTGCTTGCCAAGACCACAAGTTGAGTTCCACACATCATATGAAGGCATACCATACCATTCTAGAAAGCTAAGACAATGAGGAGCAATTCTTATGTTTACCAGAAATTCATTTGAAATCTCCTTGAGGGGTAAAAATTGCTTGGAAGCCAAGTCACTTTCACAGACAAAATTTCAGATACCTCAGATGACCTGTAACTTGCAAGGACCATAACTTGAGTTCTATAAATCTCCTTAATGTCTTCCACCACTCAAATTAAAGGTCTTGAGATCCTCTACAAGTTTCATGTTGGCCAAGGATCCATTTGAAGCTTTAATTTTGACTTATTTTGCTTGGAAGTTTGACCTAAACTAGGGGATTTTACAGAGAAACCCTAATTTAGAAACTCTCCTCTCCTTGATTTCTCTTGAATTCTTCTTAGCATGACAACATATTCTTACTCTCCATGTCAAATGATGGACCCCACATCTCTCCAATAACCCTTGATGCCTTTCAATCAGTCAATTGACCTAGGGTTGACCCAGATGAAACCCTAGTTGACTGTCTTCAACTGCAATTCTTGTGATCATATCAACAACTTGTTTTCTTCTCCAAATGACTTTCTAAGCCCTCCAAGATGTCTAGATACTCCCCATGCCTTCCATTTACAGCTCACAACCCCCTTGTTGACCCTCAAATACCCTCAGATAGGGGATAGACTCAAGGCTTGATCTGCTGAACTCTCTGCTCTCAAATTATTTTCTGATGACTTGAATGGGATAGAATTAGGATAATAACCCCTTGATAGGCCTCTAGAGATGAGAATAATGATTGGTCCCCTGTTGTATGACTTGTTATGCTTATGCTATGCAGATGAGTAACCTATGTACATGACTCTATATGCAAATGCTAATGACATTGAAACATAAACCAAGTGAATAAGGTTGGGCAAATTTTAGGGTGCAACAGCTGCCCCTATTCAAGCGGCTTGGACCCGATTGGGTGAAGAGCCCGGAGCCTTCAGACATTCGCGGTACGAGACGGTTGAATACTAAGAAACCCGGAAATTTGCCAACCGCAGAAATAAACTGCACCCCTGCTTGGGGTAACGACATCCTCTGCCTGGATCTGACTGTTTGCAGCCGCTCACTGATCTCGTAACGACCACGCTGGGGATAACAGATTGCTTGCTTGTCCACATTAGGACTCTGTCTGTCATCAATACGAAGAAATTTCAACTAAACCTGTCCACGTTAGGACTCCACTTGCTGTTAACCCAGAAACATCTCGGCAACTCCGATGGGGGATATTCCAATAAATCGTCCACGTTAGGAATAGACTCTTCCACGTTAGGAATAACACCATCCACGTGAGGAATCATCTCTTCTGCATCTGTCCACGTCAGGACTAAACTTTCCATCTTTCCACGTCAGGAAGCAATCTTCTGCCCACATAAGGAGAACTATATCAATCTGTCCACGTTAGGACCCCCATACCACTCGACATGTCCGCGTCAGGACTCCAATCTTTCCGCGTAAGGAATACAACTTTAGTTCTGAACCTGTCCCCGTTAGGACTCCCCTTTCCGCGTAAGGAGTACATCATTCTTCCGCGTCGGGGATCCCCTTTTCTTGAATCCGTCCACGTAAGGACCCCAATCTCTCCACAGAAGGAAACCAACTCTTTCCGATTTGCCCGCGTCGCGACTACACCCTTCCATGTAAGGAATGCCATCTTAATCTGTCCGCGTAAGGACTCCGCTCTTTCCACGTCAGGAGTCCTCTTCGGATGTGTCCGCGTAAGGACTCAATCTTTTCCACGTAAAGGCTTGAAGTTTCTCCTTCTCTTCCACGTAAGGAACACGCCTTCCTTCCACGTTAGGCATACTTATTCTTTTGAATCTGTCCACGTCAGGACTAAATTTTCCACGTAAGGAATCTATCTTCTTTGATCTGTCCGCGTCAGGACTAAACTCTTCCACGTCAGGAATAAATCTCTTTCTTTCCACGTCAGGAATCAATCTCGATATGTCCGCGTGAGGACTCAATCTTTCCATGTAAGGAAACCCATTTTTTTCCACGTAAGGAATCTCGTCTTTCCACGTTAGGAACTGAAACCTCTTTTCCCGCGTAAGGAACAAACTCGTCCACGTCCGGACCCATCTTTCGTCTTGATTTGTCCATGCCAGGACTCAGGCATCCTCGACCCGCTGGGGAAATAAAGCTTGTCCACGTCAGGACTCCCGCCTTTGTCTGATCTGTCCCCGTCAGGACCCACGCTTCGCTAACACGAAGAAAGATAACTGCTGAGAGTAAAAGGTCCACGTCAGGACACCAACACAAAGAGTAATCAATTTTGTCAACGTCATGATTTCCCATTCCACCAATTTCGAGAACCCGAATCTACCCACGTTAGGACTAACACATTCTCCCAACCCGGGGAAATAAACCTGTCCACGTTAGGATGCCCACTTCTGAAGAAGTCCCGTCAATGTAGGAATAATTTGTCCGCTTCCGGACTTAGTTCTCCATTGATCCCCACCCACAAACTTCTTAGCATCGACGTGACAGCGACTTTGGGGCGGACTCTACTGGGGATACCTGGAAACCAAGACTATCGGATGCCTGTTCTGATGACCGGAGGCAACTTCTGAAATTCTGGTTCATGAAACCTTTTGATGACAAATAACTCTGCTTGGGAATAAAGAGAGACTTATCCTGGTAACTCTGTGGGGAATACTGCCGAAACTGACATTATCATTGAATATCTCATGCCGAGATCTTGAGTGTTTGGTAGTTCATTTGAGCAAGAGCTCTCTCTACCTGAATTGCTGAAGATAATGCCAACTTCGTTGGGGATAGCCAGGTACCACAGAATTATTCCAGCAAAATAAATGCTGGAAGGGCGAAGTCGACTCAGCTGGGAAATTAGGAATTTAAACCAAACACCTTGTTGAGATAACCCCCTGCTAGGGAATATAACTTTGCTGGGGAATAGCAGATGTGCATAGTACGATTGGATTTCTGCTGGAGAGTGAACTAATATTACACAGTTTGCCAGGACCCACAACCAACTCTGCTGGGGAGAGTCTTAATCTTTGAGTTCCACTGGGAGGAATGAAAACACTCTAGTTGGCAAGAGAACTTCGCTGGGGATGGGATGATTCTCCTGGGAAAATCAACCGACTCCCCTGGGAGAGTAAATGACCTTGCGGGGAAGGGGAGCCGCCTGAATATAACTCACCAATTTGTAAATATTAATCTTTTGAGGCTGCACCACCCTGCTTGAGATAAGGAATCCTTCCGGGGGACACCACACTGCCTGCATGCAGCCTACGATCTTTGAATCGTCAATTCCGTAGAGGATGAATCCTTTTGCACAAGCTACGACTAGCTGGAGAGTTCTACCCTTCTTCAGGAAGAACCTGCATGACCTGCATGAGGGCTGAGTCTTTAGTCATCGCAATCTTTTGATCATCTTCCTCGTACGGTCATGAGGCCTGCAACAACACAAATAAGACAAGACAAGCCTATGCAACCAAACCAACTCCGGTTAGTGACGTTATTTTCAGTTAATTCAAAGCTTTAGCAACTGTCGGCAAGGGCCAGCGACGTTATACTCATGCTAGTTTCATCAAACTTAGGCGTTAATCATGCACAAAACAGTAAAGAACAGTGTCAAGTACTGAATAATGTATTTTATTGATCGGGCCCCTGAATGGGCGGAGTTTTGTACACGGGATGTAACTCCTGAAATGAGGAAGCTACACAAAGCAAATATACAAATATAGAAGTATGCACAAGAAGCATAAATGTTGACAACTTAAATTTGTACACATGTCGGCAACGGGATACAAATGAACATCACGAACTGATCCTCCCATGACTCGCCCGACCTTAATGCTTTCCCGGTATCCCTACTTCTGAAGAGATTGTATCCGATAACTGGCTCCTCAACTGTATTCTCCCGCATTGATGCTTATTGCATTTATCAAATTCGGACCGCAGTCATTTGCTTTTCAAATCCCTAACTTTTGCGTGAACCGCCCTTTACGGGTTTTCAGTTCACCGGGATACCCTTTTTTGCCGAAGCCGCCCAGTGTAGGTTTTCAACTTCGCGGGTGTACATTTTTTCAATTGTATCCCTAATTTTTGCCCGAACCTTTCATTCTGTTTTTTGGTTCGCCGGGATGCCCCATTTTTGCCCGGACTCTCTTTTTCTGTCCAGCGGGTCTATTTTAAGCAAAGTATTTTTTAACTGCGTCCGAATTCACAGGCGACGTGAAGTCTTCTCCGTCCATAGTGGACAACAGTAACGCTCCTCCTGAAAAGACTTTCCTGACAACGTATGGCCCTTCGTAGTTGGGGGTCCACTTGCCCCTGTGATCTGCTTGCGGCGGGAGAATCCTTTTCAGCACAAGGTCGCCCGTCTGAAAGCTTCGCGGATGTATCTTCTTGTCGTACGCTTTCTTCATGCGGCTCTGGTACAAACGACCGTATGCTAGAGAAGCTAGCCTCTTCTCATCCATCAAACTCAATTGATTCAACCTGTCTTTCACCCATTCTGCCTCATCCAGCTGAACGTCTCGCAACACCCTCAGAGAAGGGATCTCAACTTCTAATGGTAGCACCGCTTCCATTCCGTATACCAACGAGAACGGAGTTGCCCCGGTTGATGTGCGTACCGTCGTACGATAACCGTGCAAAGCAAAAGGTAGCATTTCATGCCAATCCTTATAGGTCACCACCATTTTCTGAACGATCTTCTTGATATTCTTATTGGCCGCCTCAACAGCGCCATTCATCTTGGGTCGGTAAGGAGAGGAGTTGTGATGTTCGATCTTGAAATTCTGACAGAGCTCCTTCATCATTTTGTTGTTCAAGTTTGAACCGTTGTCAGTGATTATCCGCTCGGGAATCCCATATCGGCAAATGATATCTCTCTTGATGAATCTGGCCACCACTTGCTTCGTTACATTTGCGTAAGACGCCGCTTCCACCCACTTGGTGAAATAATCGATTGCTACTAGAATGAACCGGTGCCCATTAGAAGCTGTCGGCTCGATCTTTCCAATCATATCGATTCCCCACATCGAAAATGGCCAAGGTGATGACATTACATTTAGAGGACTTGGAGGCACATGGATCTTATCAGCATAGATTTGGCACTTGTGACACTTCCTTGCAAACTTGAAACAATCAGTTTCCATGGTCAGCCAAAAATAACCTGCCCGCAGCAGTTTTCTCGTCATAGCATGTCCGCCAGCATGCGTACCAAAGGTACCTTCGTGTATTTCTTCCATGAGCAACTTTGCCTCTTTTTCGTCTACACAACGCAACAGCACCAAATCGTGGTTTCTTCTGTATAAGACGCCATCTGGGTTCAAATAGAAATTGCCTGCTAATCTCCTGAGAGTCCTCTGATCTTGACTGGATGCCCCAGCCGGATACTCTTTATTCTTCAGGAAATTAAAGATATCGAAATACCATGGTTTGTCTTCAGATGCTTCATCAATAGCAAATACATAAGCTGGCCTGTCAAGCCGAGAGATAATGATTCTGGGAGCCTCGTTCCAGAAGTTGACTTTGTACATGGAAGACAAAGTGGCCAGGGCGTCAGCCATTTGATTCTCTGCTCGCGATACATGATGCAATTCAACTTTGTCGAAGAAAGGCAACAATCTCCTTGCATAGTTCATGTAGTGTATCAAATTGGGCTGCCGTGTCTCCCATTCCCCTTTGATCTGGTTCACCACCAGAGCTGAGTCCCCGTATACGTCTAAATTTTTGATTCGCAAATCAATGGCTTCTTCAAGCCCCATTATACAGGCTTCGTATTCGGCCTCATTATTGGTAACAGCAAAGGTCAGTCGGGCAGTAAACGGGATGTGCGACCCGTGTGGCGTAGTGATGATTGCCCCTATTCCGCTACCGTAAGCATTCACAGCTCCGTCAAATATCATCTTCCATTTGAAACCCAACTCCGGTCCTTCGTCTGGCAACGGCTCTTCGCAATCTTTCATATTTAGATACATGATATCCTCGTCAGGAAAATCAAATCTCATCGATTGGTACTCTTCAATAGGCTGCTCCGCCAGATAATCGGACATCACACTCCCCTTTATAGCCTTTTGCGAGACGTATTGAATATCATATTCGGTCAAGACCATCTGCCAACGAGCAATTCTGCCTGACAACGCCTGCTTTTCAAATACATATTTGATAGGATCCATCTTCGAGATGAGCATGGTTGTATGATTCAGCATGTACTGCCTCAAACGCTTGGCGGCCCAGGCTAGCGCGCAACAAGTTTTCTCCAGCATTGAATATCGAGATTCACAATCTGTAAATTTCTTACTCAAGTAATAGATCGCATGCTCTTTTCTCCCCGTCTCGTCGTGTTGACCGAGAACACAACCCATGCTTCCCTCAAGAACCGTCAAGTACATTATCAAGGGTCTCCCTGCCACTGGGGGTATCAAAATAGGAGGCTCCTGCAAATACTGCTTTATTTTATCGAACGCCTTTTGACAATTTTCATTCCACGTTACAGCCTGATCTTTCTTTAGCAGCTTGAATAATGGTTCACACGTGGCCGTTAGGTGAGATATGAACCGAGCGATGTAGTTCAACCTCCCTAAAAACCCGCGCACCTCTTTCTCTGTTTTAGGTGTCGGCATTTCTTGAATCGCTTTTATTTTAGCAGGATCGACCTCTATTCCTCTTTCGCTTACGATAAACCCCAGGAGCTTACCCGATCTCACCCCGAAGGTGCATTTGTTAGAGTTCAGCCTCAGCCTGAACTTCCTAAGCCTTTTAAACAACTTCAGCAAATTCACCAGATGCTCTTTCTCCGTCTGGGATTTGGCAATCATATCGTCAACATACACTTCGATCTCTTTATGCATCATGTCATGGAAAAGAGTCGTCATCGCACGCTGATATGTTGCCCCAGCATTTTTCAAACCAAAGGGCATCACTTTGTAGCAAAATGTTCCCCAAGGCGTTATGAAAGTAGTCTTCTCCATATCCTCTGGCGCCATTTTAATTTGATTATAGCCCGAAAAGCCATCCATGAAGGAGAATACGGAGTATTGAGCGGTATTATCAACTAACACGTCAATGTGAGGAAGTGGAAAATCGTCTTTTGGGCTTGCTTTATTCAAATCTCGATAATCCACGCACATTCGAACCTTGCCATCTTTCTTTGGCACTGGTACGATGTTGGCAACCCATGAAGGATACTTCGTCACAGCCAGGAACCCAGCGTCCCACTGTTTTTGAACTTCCTCTTTGATCTTCATTGCCATATCTGGTCGAGTTCTGCGAAGCTTTTGTTTGACCGGCGGGCAATCTTCTTTCAGTGGCAGGCGGTGTACAACCATGTCTGTATCGAGCCCCGGCATATCTTCATACGACCAAGCGAATACATCACTATACTCTCGGAGCATTTCAACCAGTCTTCGCTTGACATTGCTCTGCAGGGCGGCTCCGATACGAATATTCTTCTCAACCCCCTCCGCCCCCAAGTTGATAATTTCGATGACCTCATCGTGAGGCAGAATGGCTCTTTCCTCTTGCCTCACCAACCAAGACAGTTCTTCAGGAACGTCACTATCTTCGACAACCTCTTCTTCAGCCTGAAACACCGGGTGCTCAAAGTCGGGACGAGTCATAGGTGGTTCAAGGATGTCATCTGAAAATGTTATCCTGCAAAAGGAACGGTTAAGCGCTTCAAAATGCGTATAAAGCGAACGACCACGTTACCATTTTATTGAAAAAATATAAAACAAGAAAGACAGGGATTACAGTATTTGCACATGAAAAAACGCCATTTATTCAATGATTAACACACAATGTTTATAACAACACAACCCTAAGCAAATCCTGATGCCCCGGGCAAGACATCAGATTATTCAACAATTAATAAAGCAAAGCATTACTGTTTAAAAGTCACAGGAACAAGCTCCTGAATAGACCAGTTGCACAGTCCTTGTCCTGGCGTGCTTGGCTGAATCCAGGCATCCATATCACAGTCGCTGTCTCCTTCATCAGACTCCGAAGCAGCATTGACAGTCTCATGACATACTCCATTGGCAAGGATGGTGATTGGCTTTCTGAAACGGGGTGCCCCCACGGAAGGAGTGGATGACGACGGTTGGTATCCCAGCCCGAACCGGTCCATCTTCACAGGAATGTCCAGCACTTTGCCCCAGCCCTTTGCTTCTCCTGCTTCTACTAGGGCTTGAGCCTCTTTGTACGATGAGACGGCTATCTCTGGCACTTTTCTCGGCCCGGGACCTTTGTCCTTGATGCGCAAACCTTCGAATACCTGGCAGGGTGTTTCGTGGATCTCTCCGTCGACCTCCACATATTTAAATGACGACAGATGGCTGACCAGGATGTCCTCCTCTCCGCACACGGTGACTACGCTGTCTCCGACCATATACTTTAACTTCTGATGCAGGGTGGACGTGACTGCCCCTGCTCCATGAATCCAGGGTCTTCCAAGCAAGCAGCTGTACGCAGGCTGTATATCCATGATATAAAACTCAGTTGCAAACACTTCCGGCCCCACCTGCAGAGGCAATGTAATCGATCCAAAGACTGTTCTCCGCGTGCCGTCAAACGCTCTGACTACCAAATCACTAGGCGTGCACAAGATTCCTCTAACATCCAACTTCATCATCGCCTTCTTGGGCAGCACATTCAAAGATGACCCAGTGTCAACCAAGACGTGTGACAATACTGATCCTCTACACTCAACAGATACGTGTAGTGCCATATTATGATCTCTCCCTTTCGGAGTCAAGTCAAAATCAGTAAATCCCAGACTGTGGCCTGCATTCACATGTGCCAACACTCCTTCTAGCTGATTTATGGAGACGTCTTGGGGTACAAAAGAAGTGTCCAGGACTTTCAGCAAAGCATTTCTGTGGGCTTCCGAACACAACAGCAATGACAGGATAGATATTTTGGACGGCGTCTGCTGCAGATGCTCCACAATCTTATAATCACTTTTCCGAATCAAGCGCATGAACTCTTCTACCTCCTTCGATGCTGCTTCTTTTTCACTTGCTTGCACCGGAACATTCTCAACCGCTTTCCCTTTTCCTTTCGCTAGTCTTTCAGCCTCCACTTCAGGAGATATAAAGACCCTACCACTCCTTGTCATACCCCCCGAACCAACAACGTTATCCACAGTCTCGGCTGGCTGTTTATTAACATCAATTTTTATTCCGTCACAATATACTTCCAACCCATACGACCATGGAACTGCTTTCGTGTTCTCGTACGGGATTGGCCCGGCCTTAGTTATGGTGATCGGTGGGCGCTGAGCTGGTGCTGTAATAGTGATCGTCTTCCGAGGGATTGTCACAGTGGCCACATCATTCTGATTATCTGCTACTGCCCCTGCGGGCTCTTCAGTGGCTGCTTGGTCAAACTGCAATATGCCTTCATCAATTAAAGCCTGAATGCCCTTCTTCAAATCCTCACACCCTCCAGCTAGGGTCCAACAGTCTAAGAAATACTCGTTACATCCTGGGTAAACACCCCCTTGTAACAGTCGGCTCTTTATCTCGTTCAGCGGCGTCTTCAAGTCTTCAACATTCATAATCAGATTCAACCCTTCCTCCGTTAGAATGGCGTTTGCCCCGTGATTAGGCATGGGTTTCTGCACTATATTCGGACCTGCCGTTCCGAAATTGATAGTCTTATTGTCCAAAAGATCCTGCACAACATGCTTAAAAGCATGGCAACCTTCTATATCGTGACCCGGGGCTCCAGAATGAAACTCACAGTGTCGGCTTGCATCGTAACCAAACGGGGGAGCTCCCGTTATCGGTGCCAGGGTTCTTTTCTCTACCAGGTTTAATCCCAACAATGTCTGCAACAAGTCTGCATAGGTTGAGGGAGGTTTCTCAAACACCCTCCTCGGTTTATTACCCTGGAATCTTCGCTGAGCTTGCTGTGCCCCCTGCTGAGGCTGCTGCTGCTGTTGCATTGGTTGTTGCTGAATCGGTGGTTGTTGCTGGACCGGTGTTTGTTGATACGGGATGGTAACACTCGCCACCTGCTGCGGCTGACGATATTGACCTCGTCCCCTGCCTCGGCCCCGGCCTCGGCCTCCAAATACTGTGCTTGCCTCGCCTTGACGGCGCCCACCATAAGCTTTCCTATTACTGCCAGATGCAGTTGATTCCTCGACTTGGAACTTTCCTTGCTTAATGTTACGTTCAATCTTTTCTCCCATTAGAATCAGGTCTGAAAAACTGGCCAGAGACGTATGAAACAGCATATCGTGAAACAAACCTGTGAATGTGCCGACAAACATATCATTCATTTCCTTATCTTCTACAGGAGGACGGACCCGGGCAGCCATATCGCGCCACCTTTGCGCGTACTCTTTAAAGCTCTCCCCCTTCTTCTGCGACAGTCCCGCCAACTGGACCCGATTGGGTGCCAAGTCGCTGTTATACTTGTAGTGAGCTACAAATGCCTCAGCTAACTGCTTCCACGTCTTGATATCAGTTGGCTCCAATCCCATGTACCACTCTAGGGAAGGGCCCGACAGACTATCCTGAAAGAAATGCATTAGCATTCTTTCATCAGTTGAGTATGCAGACATCTTTCTATAATAAGCTCGTACATGTACTTTTGGACATGTGTCTCCTTTATACTTGTCAAACGCAGGAGCTTTGAATTTAATTGGCACCCTCAAGCCAGGTACCAGCCCCATTGTGGCCATGTCCAAACCCACAGCACTTTGGTTTAGGACTCCCCTCATCTGCTCTTCCAGCATTCTGATCTTTTGGGAGTCATCCATCGGCCCTTCAAAACCTCCTCCGGAGAAGGCGTCCTCCTGCTGATCTTCTTGCCACATACCGTTTCCAGCCCCATACCCATCATATCCATTATTACGTCCAGTTCGGATCTGATTCATCCCCGGACCTCGGCCTCTGTTGCCGTACCCTTGAACACCTCCAGCGGGGCCAAAAGCCATAAACCCTGCGCTGTTTCCATTTCCAAAACCTCCGTAGCCCTGATTGGCCACACCATAACCATCTTGCCCAAAGCCTTGAGCATTAAAACCATACTTGCCAGTGTTATCGAATCCCTGATCGTTGAATCTGAATCCAGTATTGACAAAGCCGTTGCCTCCCATGTTATCTCCCAAATTGACATCACCCAGCCCAACATTATGGACAGCAGTCTCATTCCCAACTCCGACGTTACCAGTCACAGCAGCGGTAGCGTTGTTGACATTAGCAGCAGGTGTATTGATTACAGGTGGAGCCACTGGCGTGGGAGTGCCGTCTCCGTGAACAGTATCGACCCGTACGGACTGATGATCTTCATTACCGTGACCAGCATTTCGAGCCAACAGAGGCTGGACCATGGCCTGCAAATTCTCCTGCCCTTTCGTAATAGCTTCCATGGTCTGCATAAAGAGAGCGAGCTTCTCGCGCACGTCTTGCATCTCGTTCTGCATTTGATCCATGATTCTTCGGCAGTTAGTGCGGGTAGAATAGCGGTACGGGTGTTGACCTGCAATCCTGGAAAGTACCTGATAAAAAGCAGTGAATAAGACACTTACTCGAAGATTACCTGTAATGCAATATGAATATGAATGCAATGCAATGTGTCTGTGCTTTAGGGAAATTCATTCCCCCAGTTCTAGTGTGAAGGTGCCTGTGCAGTGACAGTGTTGACAATAGGAATACCGGAGCTGAATCATAGAAAGCCTCATATATTGCAGGGAAAACCAGAATACAATGCCGCTGAAAGTACGACAAGAAGGCATGACCTCGACCAACAATCCTGGTGATGGTCAGCACTTATGCAAATAAAGCATACAAGTTACTACATGAAATGATCAAATCCTCCCGAAAGTCTGGTACTCTTCTATCAACTTCTTGGTCTCTGGGTGACTTGGTCGGTCAAGCAGCCCTTCAACAAGTTGGTTTCTCTTCTTAAGAACACGGCGCACGTCTTCAGCAGTTTCTTCCCATGTTGCTTCTCCGAAGCAATCTTCTAGCTTTCGTTTCTGAGACACCGCTTCATCTCTGGATTTGATTGCTTTGTTCAGTGCATGCTGGACACTGTACCGGGTCATCACTTCTTCCTCGCACTTCTTGATGCTAGACTTCAACTTCTCTTCGAGGTCGGAGATTTGCTGCTTCAGCTTATCTTCTCTCATCTTATTGTTGGTGAGAGTAGCATTCCAAGTCTTATTGCAAGAGGAGATTTCTCGGTGTGCTGCGTCGAGCGCCTTCTTTTTAGCTTCCAGCATGTCATGGGAGCTTCTGAACTCTTGCCCCAGATGTTCACGCCTTTTTTTTCCTCAGTCAACTCAGCCCCTAACCTGTATAACAGCTCGATCTGCTGTTGGAAAGCATATACGGCCTTGTTTTTCTCACTGCGTACCTGGGCCAGCTCTTGCTCTAACCCTTCGTTGATCTTCATCAAGGCTTCTTTTTCTCTCACAATTTGCTCATAGACTTCCCTAGAAACAGTAGTTGGCTCCGCTACCGGAATAGGAACAAGAATTGGTGCATCGGGAAACGGCATCCTCAACTGACTGGCCCTCTCCTGAATCCAAACTCTATAAGGTGCATAGGCCTGACAGTCATTCTTTCCTAACAACGGCTTCCCTCTGCGGTTAATACGCGTCCAGGCGTGTTGCAACTTGGCTAATAACTCCCCCTTCACGTCACCTGTGAAGTACAAAGATTCCTGTACTTCTTCCTCCTGAGGTGGATTCTTCAGCGCATATCCAAACTGACGAATGAATAGAGAAGGGTTGTAATTGATACACCCTTTTCTTCCTATCAGCGGCACATTAGGGTACCCAGAACAACTGAAGATGAGCTCAGATCCCAACAGGTCTCGATCAAACCACACAACGTCTTCGGAATATAGCCTCATCAGGCGCTCTGACTAACTGGCCGAGGTTGCACTGTCTACAAATGGTCCCTTCATGGGGAGATGACTTTTGAACCACATATTCAATAGAGGAGTACAGCAGTAAACAACTTTTCCCCTTTGGTTTTCGTTCTTGTAGTGCAATGAGTGGTAGAAGTCTCCGATCAATGTTGGCACCGGGTTGCCTGCAGCAAACAGATAGAAAGCATCCAGGTCCACAAAGTTGGGCAAGTTAGGAAACAACACGATTCCATAAATGCATAAAGCCAAAATAGCATTGAAAACCACCCAACAACCGTTCTTGGCGTACTCTTGAGCCTTGCCAACCAGAAAATCTAGAGAGAAGCCGGGAACCCCAAGCCAAGAAGTCACCAACAACTCAGCAGCATTCATATGCAAGGCTTTGGCTAAGTCCTCCAACTTGGGCTCAGCAGCAGAGTGAATAAAGGGAACCTTGTTCTGGACGGGAAGCTCAGTAAACTCCACATACTCCTCGATGGTAGGCCCTAGAATGAAGTCAGCAAAAGTAAAGCATCTCAATGCGGGGTCATAGAACTGCATCAAGGTGTATAGCCCGTTCATCTCATCAGCAGTGGGCTTGCAGACTAATCTCAGTAATCTCCCATGACTCATTCTGAAGCTCCTCCTAACCTCCTCATCAGCAAGAGATATCAGACCAAGCAAAGAAGTAATATCAGGTGAAGGCAGTTTATACGCAACTGTTTTTCTCAAACCAGCCATAGTCAATACTCAGAAGTCTGGGCACTAGAACCGGGGAATATGCAAATGCACCTGCAGCACAGACACACGTTAGTGAAATGCAAGTGGTAATGGATAAGCAGACAATGCAATGCAAGTAACATGCAACAGGGACCAAAGCTGTAGCTGAATAGCCTGAACCCAATCAAGAAAGGTCTCAGATAGACCATCCAGAAGTCATCAAACCCTGGTCTCAGATAGACCTAAAACAAAGCTCCAACACTGGTCTCTGACAGACCTCAAACCATAACTCCAACTGGTCTCTGGTAGACCTCAAATCACATCTCCAATTGGTCTCTGACAGACCTCAGAACTCTCTAATTGGTCTCTGACAGACCTCAGAACACATCTCCAAATGGTCTCTGACAGACCTCCTAACTCTCCATAAATACCCAGGATCTCTGATCAAGAAATAACCGGTAGTCTGAAGGTCTAGTTACCTGCATAACCCCAAACCCTCTCACAGGTGGATGTCCTAGTAACTGACAAAGGTATGGCATCCTATGCGGTCGTCGGCGTCACAGACTTTCAGGGTTGATGATACGATTCCCAGAAGGAGTGGCATCATCAAATCCTGAAGAGGCCTCACTTAGCCAACTTCCAAATGATCGGTTCCCGGAGTCGACAATTCAGCTGACCAACAACCCCTTCGACCCAAAGGGTAGAAAAAGAAGCCAACCAGAAGAACCTCGTCCGAGTGTAGATTTCATGAGACACTAATGCAAGCAAAGCCGGCACGCGCCCACTACTTTCTACTCTAATTCTAGGTGCACTCAAGCCCAGGTCCGGCTTATCTCTCAATCATAGAACCACCCATCACCCCCAATACAGCAATAACAATCAATATATAATGCTGAAAATAAAGGTCAGAAATATAAATCCATACAAAATCCTCGACGGGAAAACAAGCGCTAGGATTGACTCTCTTAAGGGACGTTGGATCCCAAATGCATAAGAACCATCGCAGTCCTTAGCAGCCAGGGGACGTTGGATCCCCAGCAGAGTCGCCAGCTGTCGCTACTGCGAAAATCGGCGCCGGCTGAACAGAAGAGTCGCCACCGTGCGTTATTTATCCCACGGGAGGGAAAGGAAACGCTCAGAGTAAACCTCGCACAACACGGGAAAGGTATGGTCGTCGCAACCAAAACCTGGATTCGGGAGTCGGTTACGCAAGGGGAAGGTATTAGCACCCCTCACGTCCGTCGTACTCGACGGGATCCACGCTTGTTTTCGGGTATGGATTGTTATTCTATCTACTCTAAAGGTCAGGGGTTAAAAAGAAAATAAAATGACTCGGCAAAGTATCGCACTTTATGCCTACGTATTCCCGTCTGGAACGAGAAATCAGAGTCAACGTAGTTCGCCTACCTACGGGAAAGGAGGGGAAGGTTGCTCGCTAGGATATCGCATCCTATGCCTACGTACTTTCATACAGCATGAAAGATCAGAGCAAACGTAGTTCGGGCCACGGAAGACACCAGCTTGTCTTGATTGATTTTATTCCTTCTGAAAAAGGGTTTTTCTGATTAACAGTCCCAGCGGACAAAAATGACGTTCGGATGAGTTCACATTCTTTTACGGAAGAAGTGTCTTTTATTGTGTTTGAAATTTTATTGTGTTTTTCTGTTTGTTTTGGGAGAGAAGAGACAGAACTCTAACCTACGGTTGTGAAGGGAATCAAGCTATCCTAATGTTATCATGCATGGGTTAAGACCTAGTGTCTATCATGCTCCTCTCTTGCACAGAGAGGAACAGAGATCCTAAGGGATAGGCAGAAACAGAAACAATGTCAGATATAACAAAGCAGTAAAATGCATGGATGCAACAGTACAAGCGAGGCAAGGGAGTCCCACTCAACCTCGAACCTAGAAAACAATAGGCGAAAGTGAACAGGCTTCACTTTCAACCCAACAGGGTAAACAGCAAACAATACAACCAGGAAATCCAAACAATACATCAGCAATGAAATACAACAGCAAATGAAACAGCATCAGCAGCTCTGACTCAACATCTAGCTTCAAGTAATCTCCAATCAGCTACAGGCTTCAACAAGCATCAATCTCCATCTTCATGGTCTCCAGGCAAGGGCTTTGATCATCTGTCTTCCATCTGCAATGGCTTTTCTTCAAGTCTCAGGCTCTGGGATGAACATCAGTCAACCAGATGAGGTGAATGAATGTTAGACAGTTAATTACCTACCAAGGGTGGTTCATCAACTGTTAACATTAAACAGAAAGTTTCCTCTCAAAAGTTCTATCTTTCAAATATATTCACTGATCCTTCCAAAGGAAGGAGGTGGATATTTGAAAGAGACTTTGAATCATAGAGAAAGGATAGAGGCAAACAAAGCCATCTATGTTTGAGAAGCAAGCTTTCTAATCTAGAGCTCTGCCTAGCTCCTAAACCCTAGTCTCCTCAGCAGCTGCTGGCAAGAACCTCCTCTTCAACTCTGGCAATTGCTCTTCAATCTCTGGATCTCCAATGGTCTTCATCTCCTCAAGTCTTCAGCTCTCCCAAGTCCCCAGACAATCCCAATACCCACGCAGGCAAGCAATAATCCCCAGAGGGCACACCACACCAGTCAATCAGATATACAGCATATTAATAGCAGTAGGGGCATCATGACTTTTTCTAAGGGATCTAATAACTACCCATAGCCCCTATAGTCCCATAACTAAACTATTCAAACCCTAAGTCCTAAGGGAAGAGAATCAAATTTCTTAAGTCATTACTTAAAACCCTAGTTTTATCCATGTTGTTCAAGCCTATATTAAGCACCTAAAATTAATTTCTAAAAATGGGAACTAAATTGTATCTACAAGTTTGATGTCTAAACTAAACAACCTAAAAAGAATGGATAAAAAATATGAAAGCATTTAATAGAACAAAAAATAACAAAATCATGCATGAAATGGAACTATATAAAATGCTATTTATTTAGAAAATATGGAAAAAATATCAAATAAAAAAATAAAATGCAATTTTTATCTTTATTATTTTCTAGACACCTTAAAGAAAAATATGTAAAAAGAATGAGTTAAAAATGATTATTTTGCTATTTATTATGAATTTTAGAAGATGCATGAAAAAAATTAAAGAAAATAAAAGAAAATATAAAGAAATAAGATGGAGGGGGTGAGAAAAGCAAGAAAACCAGGTTAAGCGCGTTGGGCCCATCAGAATGGGGGGTG
This sequence comes from Lathyrus sativus, assembly GCA_963859935.3. Lineage (NCBI taxonomy): Eukaryota > Viridiplantae > Streptophyta > Magnoliopsida > Fabales > Fabaceae > Lathyrus > Lathyrus sativus. Next base: position 334,057,831 of record OZ012741.1, read on the forward strand.
CGAATAGCTCTCTGAGCCCAATCCCCCCAATTAGTGAAACGGTGCGTTTGGGATTTCAAATTTTCCCACCAGATTGAAGCGTGAATCCCAGCCGTTGGATACTCTCCCCAGGTCAAAAGTCCAACCTCCATCGTACGGCTCTCCACCCTTCTTCAACCTCCAGCGCCTAGGGTTTCAGTCATGCATTCCATGCACGAAGGTTCCACTCACTCGTTCTCCATGCTTTCTTGATGAAAAATAAAAACTCCAAACCCTAAAATACTCTACAAAACTCAAGGAATCCATGTCTAATTCTAGTTTTCCTTAACTCTCATTGTACACTCCAAACAGAGAGCACGAAATTCAGGGCACACCATGCTTGCCTGAGGTCAAAGTTGCCAGAACTCAAACCTGATGATCCACAGATATTCTACATGCTTGCCTCATTATTCTATGCTTCATCACATTGATTATAACTCAACACACAGCTTATTCTCGAAGCCAACAGAAATGGCAACCTGTCATGGATCTCCATGAATCTATCCCTAAACTTCAAGAATTGATCCTCTAGGGTTTCTAAACAACATTATCCTAACCACATGATCTCTACCAGCCAGAATAGTGAGATTCGAAGAAGTTTACATACCTTGCACTTGATGATGGTGATGGTAGTTAGACCTCAATTCAACCTTTGATACTTGCTGAAAACGATTTCCAATGAATGAATGTGCTTCTGTTTGCAATGATTTGTGCTTAATCCTTGTGAATCATGCTATTCCATCCTTCATGCAAGTTGGAGTTTCAAACTGAATCTCTTCACACAGCCACGAATTCTCTCCAATCTCTTGTGCCAATTACTCCATGATGATAGTAGATGATGATGGTGACAGAAATCAGAATGATAGAGGAAGTTTCAATGGGTTTTGGATGAAAGTGCAACTTGGAATGAAGAAGATAATAGGTATAATCCTTGATCAATTCAACCACTTCTTGATGTGAATCCTAGGGTTTAAATGATGATGATGATGATTCAATCCAAAGATGTGAGAATTTTGAGAGGTTTGTAAGAGTTTGAGTATCTTATGGAAGAATAAGAAAATGGATGAAAATGGAGATTTTTGACAAATGGGAGCACCAACCCTTGCATGAATCAGCTTGCATGAATATATAGGTTGCATTAGAACCTCCTAGAACATTGGAGAAATTTCCCTTACACTTTTCCCTTTCAATTTGGATTATGTTACCTTCAATTCAAGCAACCATGGATAACTCACAAATTATGACCTAAGCTCAAAATTCCACTTTAGCCAATGTTTTTAAAATGCTTTTTCCATTCAAAATGACCTATAATTTTGCATCATTTGGCCAAGATATGAAAAATACCATTTTTTAAGCCATTTTCCTTCATTAAATTCACCAATTTTGAAACCTTGTGCTATGGACATTTCCAATCTCTCATGGTCACTTTTCTAGACTCAAAATGTCATTTGGAGCAAGTTTGATGTTGTAAGTTTTTTCATTTGAGGCCTCCTTGTATGAGTTTTGGACATAGGTTAAAATGACCTGTAATTCACAAATGACCAAAATACCCTTTGCTTGCCAAGACCACAAGTTGAGTTCCACACATCATATGAAGGCATACCATACCATTATAGAAAGCTAAGACAATGAGGAGCAATTCTTATGTTGACCAGAAATTCATTTGAAATCTCCTTGAGGGGTAAAAATTACTTGGAAGCCAAGTCACTTTCACAGACAAAATTTCAGATACCTCGGATGACCTGTAACTTGCAAGGACCATAACTTGAGTTCTATAAATCTCCTTAATGTATTCCACCACTCAAATTAAAGGTCTTTAGATCCTCTACAAGTTTCATGTTGGCCAAGGATCCATTTGAAGCTTTCATTTTGACTTATTTTGCTTGGAAGTTTGACCTAAACTAGGGGATTTTACAGAGAAACCCTAATTTAGAAACTCCTCCTCTCCTTGATTTCTCTTGAATTCTTCTTAGCATGACAACATATTCTTACTCTCCATGTCAAATGATGGACCCCACATCTCTCCAATAACCCTTGATGCCTTTCAATCAGTCAATTGACCTAGGGTTGACCTAGGGTTGACCCAGATGAAACCCTAGTTGACTGTCTTCAACTGCAATTCTTGTGATCATATCAACAACTTGTTTTCTTCTCCAAATGACTTTCTAAGCCCTCCAAGATGTCTAGATACTCCCCATGCCTTCCATTTACAGCTCACAACCCCCTTGTTGACCCTCAAATACCCTCAGATAGGGGATAGACTCAAGGCTTGATCTGCTGAACTCTCTGCTCTCAAATTCTTTTCTGATGACTTGAATGGGATAGAATTAGGATAATAACCCATTGATAGGCCTCTAGAGATGAGAATAATGATTGGTCCCCTGTTGTATGACTTGCTATGCTTATGCTATGCAGATGAGTAACCTATGTACATGACTCTATATGCAAATGCTAATGACATTGAAACATAAACCAAGTGAATAAGGTTGGGCAAATTTTAGGGTGCAACACCCACCGATAAAACAGAAGCTCAGAAGGACTCGACCTGACATGGCCCTAAAGATTAAGGAAGAGGTACAGAAACAGATTGATGTAGGTTTCCTTGTCACTGCCGAGTATCCGCTATGGTTAGCTAACATTGTACCAGTTCCGAAGAAGGATGGTAAGGTTCGCATGTGTGTAAACTACAGGGATTTGAATAAAGCCAGTCCGAAAGATGATTTTCCGTTACCTCACATTGACATCTTGGTGGACAGTACTGCGAGATATGAGGTTTTCTCCTTCATGGATGGTTTTTTAGGTTATAACCAGATTAGAATGGCTCCCGAGGACAGAGAGAAGACGTCATTCATAACGCCCTGGGGCACCTTTTGTTACAAAGTTATGCCATTTGGATTAAAGAATGCAGGGGCAACATATCAGAGAACTATGACTACTTTGTTCCATGATATGATGCACAAAGAGATCGAGGTGTATGTGGATGATATGATAGCTAAGTCGAAGACCGAAGATGATCATGTTAAACACCTGGCTAAGCTGTTTGGTCGTTTAAGGGAATACAAGCTTCGTTTGAACCCCAACAAATGCACATTTGGAGTACGATCAGGGAAACTATTGGATTTTATTGTCAGCCAAAGAGGGATTGAAGTGGACCCTGACAAGGTGAAAGCTATCCGGGAAATGCCAGCTCCCGCCACCGAGAAACAAGTTAAAGGATTCTTGGGACGTCTGAACTACATCTCTAGGTTTATATCCAACATGACTGCTACGTGCAAACCTATATTCAAGCTTCTGAGGAAAGAACAAGGGTATGTTTGGACTGAAGATTTTTAAAAGGCTTTTGATAGTATCAAAGAGTATTTGCTTGAACCACCTATCCTGATACCACCAGTTGAAGGACGACCTCTGATTATGTATTTGACTGTTTTAGAAGATTCAATGGGTTGTGTACTCGGTCAGCAAGATGAAACAGGAAGGCAAGATCATGTCACTTATTACTTGAGCAAGAAATTTATTGATTGTGAAACAAGGTACACTATGTTAGAGAAGACTTGTTGCGCTCTAGCGTGGGCCGCCAAGCGTTTGCGCCAGTATATGTTGAACCACACTACTTGGTTAGTTTCAAAGATGGATCCTATCAAGTATATTTTTGAGAAGCCCGCTTTGACTGGGAGAATTGCTAGATGGCAGATGTTGTTGTCTGAATATGATATCGAGTACCACACTCAGAAAGCTGTTAGAGGAAGTGTTTTGGCTGATCATTTGGCTCACCAACCCATTTTTGATCACCAACCCTCAAACGACGACTTTCCCGATGAAGATGTTATGTTCTTAAAGATGAAAGATTGTGAAGAACCCATACATGGTGAAGGGCCAGAGCCAGGTTCTCAATGGGGTTTAGTTTTTGATGGAGCTGTCAACGCTCATGGAAGAGGGATAGGTGCTGTTATCATGACACCTCAAGGGACTCACTTCCCGTTTACATCCAGATTAACATTCCAGTGTACTAATAATGAAGCTGAGTACGAGGCGTGCATTATGGGTCTTGAAGAAGCAATCAATCTGAGAATTAAGAATTTAGATGTGTTTGGAGATTCTGCAGTGGTAATCACCCAAATTACTGGAGAATGGATAACTCGACACGATAATTTGGTCCCGTACAGGGATTACGCTAGAAGACTGTTACCGTTCTTTGATAGAGTTGAGTTTCATCATATCCCTCGTGATGAGAACAGAATGGCAGACGCGTTGGCAACTTTGGCCTCGATGATTGTGGTAAACTTTTGGAACGAGTGTCCTCGGATTGAAGTAAAACGTCTTGATAGACCTGCCTACATCTTTGCTGTCGAAGAAGTTGAAGATGGCAAACCCTGGTACCATGACATCAAAGTGTTTCTTAGAACTCAAGAATATCCTTTGGGATCTTCCAACAAAGACAAGAAAACTTTGAGAAGGTTGGCTGGAAATTTTCTTCTGAGTAACAATGTGTTGTATAAACGGAATTTTGACATGGTCTTGCTGAGATGTGTTGACAAGCAAGAAGCAGATATGTTAATGACGGAAATTCACGAAGGATCTTTTGGCACGCATGCCAACGGACATGCTATGGCTAAGAAGCTTTTAAGGGCTGGTTATTATTGGATCACAATGGAATCAGATTGCTACAAGTTTGCTAGGAAGTGTCACAAGTGTCAGATTTACACAGATAAGATTCACGTACCTCCAACTTTATTGAATGTTATCTCATCACCGTGGCCATTCTCTATGTGGGGAATTGATATGATTGGAATGATAGAGCCGAAAGCGTCTAATGGACACCGATTTATCTTAGTAGCCATTGATTATTTTACCAAGTGGGTCGAGGCGGCTTCCTATGCTAATGTAACCCGACATGTGGTTGTCAAATTTATCAAGAATCAGCTCATTTGCCGATATGGTGTGCCAAGCATAATTATTACAGACAACGGTTCCAATTTGAACAACAAGATGATGAAAGAGTTGTGTGAAGAATTCAAGATTGAGCATCATAATTCTTCCCCTTACAGACCAAAGATGAATGGGGCTGTTGAAGCCGCCAACAAAAACATTAAGAAGATCATTCAGAAGATGGTTGTTACTTACAAAGACTGGCATGAAATGCTCCCACTCGCCCTACATGGATATCGTACGATGGTACGCACGTAGACTAGGGCAACTCCATTTTCACTTGTCTACGGTATGGAAGCAGTACTCCCGATAGAAGTTGAGATTCCTTCTATGAGGATTTTGGTGGAGGCAAAGTTATCAGAAGCTTAATGGTGTCAGAGCAGATATGATCAGTTGAACTTAATCGAAGAAAAGAGGATGGTCGCGCTATGCCATGGGTAGTTGTATCAGCAGAAGATGAAGAAGGCATTTGATAAGAAAGTTCGACCCCGTGCATTCAAAGAAGGTGACCTCGTGCTTAAGAAGATTCAGTCTTTCCTCACCGACGTCAGAGGAAAATGGGCCCCGAATTATGATGGACCATATGTAGTAAAGAAGGTTTTGACAGGAGGCGCTTTGATGTTAGCAACAATGGACGGAGAAGAGATCACTCGCCCTGTTAACACCGATGCTGTTAAGAAATATTTTGTTTAAGAGAAGTAAGTCATTATCCCCTTTATGTAATCGCTATTGTTTTCCAACACTGTAATATCGGGGTCACGCTTTTCTGCTGACCACCATTCAATAAAAAGTTTTTCATTGATCACAAATCTGTATTATTGATAGCAAAATCCAGATTGACTTAAACTTTTTCAAAACGTTATGCTCTACTTGATATATGAATAACAAGAGAATGACCATGGACGTTTATTTCGTCCGGGGAAAAACAACAACATGATATGCTTCCCCAGGGCAAGAGGATTTATTTTATCCAGACACGAAGGTTGCCTCTGTTCAAAGACTTTCTTCGCAGGCGATAAAGGATCTATGGAGATTTTGCTTGAGTACCCTTTCGTTTGAGGCGTCTATTTTCGCTTCTCCAGTCCGTCAGCATACACATAGCATATAAGTAGATAGCATGGCATCTACATTTTTTGCATTCTTTGTATTTGTTTTATTCTATCGCTTTGGCTATAATTATCCCTAAGTGTCTGGGTGTGTCTCATCCCTCCACGTAGATTCGCCTACCCTAGGCAGAAAGAGCATAATGTTTCATTTTCCCCATGAAGTTCAACCCTCATGGAAGATGGTTATTTTAGTACAATCCCATTTGAGTTCGTGCCTCAATGGATGAGTCTCGCTTGACAGTTTCTCTTCAGATATTTCCTGAATGGAACTTCGGTCTTTGGCAACCGCATCATGGACATCTCCAACCTTTAAGTATAGCTGCACTTATTTTGCACCCTACTTCCCGGGAGGAATATTCATAAAGACAACCATTCCTTCAACAATAGCATCACAGGATTCGCTCGAACATCGCCACTCTGACTAAATAATCTCTTTATTTGAGCAACTCGTTTTGGTCAGATCCTATTCAAAAACGACAAACGACATTTTCCACAAGACAGTTCATTCACCCTCAGTGGGTCCTTCAACATCATCAAATCATCAAAAGGTAGCGCTTCGTAAGTTCATCGAAGAAGCTCACCGAAGACATTATAAGACACCTCTCTTCGTTGTGAGAGCTTACAGAATATTTTGCAATTACAAAGACACTCAACAGGAACGCATTCCCCAGTGAGTTCATCGCACCAGTTTATTCCCATCAAGTAACATTTCTCCGAAGAAATCGGAGAAGTTTATCACGGTAGTCTCCCTTCGTTTGAGAAGACATACATTACAACTCAATCGGCTCGCATCTCCCCAAAGATCCCCGGTGAAGCTTTACAACTACATTCACGAATTTACAATTACAACTACAGATTACGCCAACTACAATTACACCTGCAAGTTCAATAGCGAACTACATCTGCAGAGTTCCACACTTTACATCTACAATTACATCTGCAAGTTCTACAACGAACTACATTTGCAGTTTACAATGACATCTACAATCTACAAAATTTACAACCCTTGTGAAGAAGCTCTCACGAGTTTTCATCATTTCAAAAGAGACTGAGACCAGCTCATAGCATCCAGACTATGACGCTCGGGGAGGTTCTACAAAAGAGACTGAGACCAGCTCATAGCATCCAGACTATGACGCTCGGGGAGGTTCTACAAAAGAGACTGAGACTAGCTCGTGGTACCCTTATCAGGACGCTCGGGGAAGTTATATTTTTTACTATTCCAAGTTGAGTTCCAAAAGGGAAAGACATACAAAAACAAGGAAAAGAGAACAAAATAATATATGAAGGAAAAGAAAGAAGAAAATACAAGGAAACTGAATCATGAACTCGATCAACAGATCTATTTGGATTATCACCGATCACCATTTTATGGTGATAAGCATATCTTTCGACTACAAGCTTCTTTCCCGTCACCATATCCTTGGTGTATGCGCTACTATTATAATTTGGGATATTCCCCATTGTCGGTTGTTTCCCGTCCCCGTGGAGTCCCGTCTTGTTGGGTCTGTTGCTCCTTTGTTTGGCATGTTGTGTCCAATTCATCCCCTGTGACATCTCATCCTCATAGGACCGTCTGTCTTGGCATTCCATATCATTCCATATCATTTCATATCATTGCATATCATTTGCATTCGGTGGCTTCTTAGGGCCAAAAAAATTCGTGCAATGTTTGTATTTAAGTCCCTCCTATCCCGTCGAGATGGAGACCTCAATCTTCATATCTCTAGGTAGAAGTAACTTAAATAGGGGCATCTGTCACACCTTAATTTTTGACCTTAAGACTCCACCTCCTCATGCGTCTCTCTTATTATTACTCATCTTTATACTCTTGCGTGCATGTTATCCTAACCAACTTGTACAGGTGTATTAAATCCAAATCGGGGTGATATTCGCATAGTTTTGTCAAGAATTTACCAAGATACCAAGATTGAATTCCAAGTTGCATCTCCTCTACCAGAGACCCTAATGGCTGTTTACACGCTGGATTTGATACAACTATATTATACCATCATAGTGGAAGGATGAGTAGGGAGTTAGACAAATTTTGTGAAGCTAATTACGTGAATTTCAGACTACAAGAGAAGATAAACTATAAGATATTGCGCTTAATAACCACTTATGGATCAAAGTTGTTCTTGATGCCTCAACCATAATAGCTACCGTTTGATCATCAACACATATCTTTCAAAATTCAAAGTTCAAAAATACAAATCAGAAGAAAATTCATTTTTTTTCTTCAAATCTACCGCTTCAAAATTCCCACTCAAATTGATTCCTAAAATATGAGTTTCAATATCCATACAAGTGTAAGAAGGTCCTAAACTATTTCTAAAGACTAAAAGAACAAGTTGATGAGCGTCACTCCAAGTTGGTTAAAAGCTTCAAAAGAGGTCCCACAGTTGAATTTCGTAGAAGAGATCCCAACAGTTATCTTGTTGACAGTCCATTAAAGCTCCTTTTGTCTCCCTGCTTAAATCAAGAAAAGGATTGGTGAATTAGTTTAGTAGCAGCAAACCGACATCAAGTGAAAATATTAACCTTCCAAGTTCTGTGAACCGGAAAAGTCCTATGACCTTCTTGTAAAATATGATTGAAGAATTGAATCCTCATCCTACATCTGAGAGTTCATCCATAACAACTTTTTTTCTAAAAATTATGTAGAATCAAACACAAAAGGAGAAGGAGTTAATTTCAGCCCTCAGTTCAACTCATCATCGGGCTGAACTTCGAGCGGCCGGAAGGGCGACAACCAGAGATGCCGCCAGCTCCCTACCAAGCATCGAAAGCAACAGAGTTTCGGACAAAGGAAATAACTAACGTCAGACAATTTCCAATATAATTCAAAACATCATAAACCAGCCCGCATGGTTCATACCATCAAGTCATCACCACCGTTAAACCTTTCTCAACCGAGGCCAAAACCGGCAGCTTCCGCACTATTCAAACGGGTCCTGAAAGAAGAAAAGGAGGATTTAGCACAATAACAACAGCAAGTGCCCATGACAAACAAGTTACGCCAGTTACCTCCGTTAAGGCATCAAGATGATAACAATATAACATAAACAATATCAGGTTGCAATTATCCCTACAACAAACAAGCTAACTGCAACAAATACTCAACCACCAGCTCAACAGCGGCACAACATTATCAAGAGCAGCCTAGCCGCAGAGCATCAACAGGTATTAGCAAGCATCCCCAAGCAAGCATAATCAGCAACAGCGAGCAGAGTATAGCAACAACCCAACAAATGACAGGTCGTGGCATCAATAACAGCAACTGCAAGTACTCTCAAAAGCATCAGCAAACAAGCATTAACAATATAACATAATCAGTATCAGTGCCAGCACCAAGCAACAGCAATGCAGGGTCCAAGAATGAAAATCGAGACAATTGTAACCCTTAGCCCAAATCCATCATCGGGCTAAAAGTCAGGCGGCTAGGAGGACAATGACCAAGGTCATCGTCAACTCCTTACCGAACACCGAAGGAATCAAACATAGACAAACGAGGCAACCATTTTCAGTACAATTCCCAACAGGAGTTCGAAAGATTTCAAAAGCAGCGACAATCCTGGCTCATGGTTCAAACATGGTGTCATCATCACCGTTTCAAACCTTCCCCAACAACAGCAGGAAAACATAATATCAGCAAGTAGCAACACAACATCAACATTCTCTCATATGAAGGAAACAACAACCGTATCAATTCCATTGACAACCATGTCAGTTCAACAGCGGCATGACAAGAGTAATGATAGCACAGAGAGCAATGACAACATTAGCCACAACGGTATCAATAGCGTCAAGTCACGACACCATTGGTTCAACCCTCAGTTCAATCCATCACCGGGCATGAGTAAAACTAGCAACACAGTTCGAGCAGCTCATAGTTAACTCAAGCAACATAAATAAGCAAACAAAGGCAACCATATTCTCTCCCAGCTCAGACGAGACGTCATCATCACCGGCCGCAACACCCTTCCCGGCAAGCATCAAGTAAGCATAAGTTTTGTCTTGCGAAGAAGAAGAGAAAATCTTAGTCAACCAACCAACTCAACAAACAGTCATAACAGATAATTCAGCAGGACAATCATGATAGGCAAGCAAGTGAAACCACAGCAAAACAAAACCACAACAGCTGCTAGTTCATCACCAGCATCTTCACGCAAGCGTTCACTAGAGCGTGATTGAAGCCCATTGCAAACACATTGGTTGAAGCCCACAAAGCACATCATATGCCAAAAGAGTCGAATTATTACTCCGGACCATCAACCTCCCTTGGCCCAAAAACAAGTCATTCTTCACACCTGCCAAATCCCAAACCCAAGTTAGCAAATCAATCAGAATATACTCATTGCAAAAGAAAAAGATTCGAAAAGATCCTCCAGAACTTTGAACCTAGACAGATCAACATTTAACACAACAAATCAGAGATTGAAAATTTCATTAACGAGCATTCAACAAAACCAAACGGAAACGGAAATCACCCCAAATCCAATCAACCCCAAAATGGAAGGTTCAATCAAACATTTAAAATGGCAATCAAAATTCCATTGGTGCTTTAAAAACGGGGAAGCCCAAAACCACCTATAAAGGAGAGATTTGGACCGAGGAGCAAACAGTTTTGGAGAACGAAAAAAACCCTATCGCACAAAGAAAACCCTAAATCCAAAAAACCTAGAAATCTAAGAGAGGAACTTATCTCTTCCACCGTCAAAATCGTTGGATTTTCCGTCTTGCCATTCAGAATCCTCCGTCGCAACCCTTGCTGCAAACCGTCGCCGAACTCCCCATTTCCGCCGCCGTCTCCCGCCTTCGGTAAAATCTTTATACACGTTAAGACTGTTGAACTGTTTATGCTTTACTTTATGTTTCAGGTATAAGAATGGAGGAAACGACGAAGGATTTGAGCGGGATTGAAACGGAGAGAAGAAGCCGAGCGAGCGATTTGGGATTTAGGGTTCCAATCGTGTTGTTTTCACTGCGTTTTTGTATTTTCTATTGTTTTGAAATGCTGTAATCTATATGTATGCACGACCACGGTAGTACCGTGGTCCCTCGCCACTTTCACCACAGGATTCACTTACTTCATGATCACACGGATCATCTCGCGCGCCCACAGTAAGTCCCACGCACTGCGTAACACCAGATCCCACATTTTAACCTAATTAATCAATTAATTAATCTTTAAAAGAGCTAATAATCTGTTTTATTTATTTTAAAAAAAAACCTTTAATCTTTTGATTAACTTTAGTTATTAAAAAAAATGATAACTTTTAATCAGCCTATTTTGAAGTCTAATTAATTAATTTGTATTTTATGTAATTTAATCAAAACTAATTCTATAATTTATTCTCCCAACTTCATTATATTACCAATTCACTTTAATAAGTAAAATCTTTTATTTTATTAAACAGATAATCCATCTTATTTTTTAAACCTTTTCTAAATAACTTAAGTTGTAAAACTTTTGATAATAAAACCTTTTATTAAAATTAAATATAATAAATATAACCTTTTTTTAAAAAAAATCAATTTCACTAAGAGAATAACATTTTCTTATAAATTAACTCAAATAAATTAAGATAGATTTTATTAAAAATAATAATAATAATAATAATAATAAATAATAATAATAATAATAATAATAATAATAATAATAATAATAATAATAATAATAATAATAATAATGATAAACAAATAGGACTTTTATCGAAAATTGCAATACAACCTTTCTTCTTAAAAATAAGTCTACACTTCTTTGAAATCAAATTCATCTCTAACTTGTCAAACCAATAATATATTTTCTCATAAGTATAATTCAATAACTTATCTATCTCGCTATTAATAATCAAATACAAACCTTTTTTTTTTTACTAAAATCAATTCACTTAAGTTAACCGCGCCTAAAAATGATCAACATCGTAAAATATAACCTAATCGTGCACCCCACGACACACTCACTGTCACACACTTCAGCGCTTTCATTCGTATGTGTATGATTTTATTTCCGCAATTTATTTAATTTACATTATCGTAATTTATTTCATCGCATCGCATCCGTCCAAAGGAATACCCTACACATGATTCAACAATCGTGTGTAGTGCATTCACATTTGCATCATTCTCCCCATAAGATCCTTGATCCCATTCAAGTCGATCTTCTTAAGTTTAGGACCTACCCCATAGGAAGGACCTTTATCTTTCAACATAGAAATAAACACAATACAAACAAAAACAATCAACTCAATATTCAAACATTCAACAATTCAAAACAATTATTCAAACACATTAGAGAAAGATGCCAAATCATCTTAAGTGAGATAGAATCTCCACCTCACAACAATACAATCAAGCCGTAGGAACTTTGCCTTAAGAGAGATAAAGGTGTACCTCGTTGATCCTTATCCGAGTACGTAAGTCCTTTTCTTAAGATGATGCAAAGACTATTTTCCTACAACCTGTGGCGGTTATATCTCCCTTAAAATGAAGACACATCTTGTCTCCTAAAATCAATCAACTACCCTAAACCCGTAGGAACTTTGACCACAGTCAAAGAACTCCTCAAACCCTTTAGGGGAACTACAAATACTTTGATTCCACTCCCGTAAGGATATGTAGGCATAAGATGCGACATCTTATCGAGTATACTTAGATATAAACCCCTAGGTCTCTTTAAACCTTAAGCAGATAAACACTTAGCAATAAACAAACATAAAACAAGAGGTTCCTGTAGGATACTACAGAAACTTAGGATGCTAGTACCTTCCCTAAGTTTAACCAACCCCCGAAGCTATAACTCTCTAGCTTGCATTTGCATTGCATTGTGGGAATTTTGATATTTATCCCTTCCTTTGGACAAAATCAAAGATCGGTTGCAAAATGAATTAAAGATTCAAACTAATCAATAGTTTGGTATCCGATTTTCACCGCGACACATGTACACATTCAGACAACCATACCGTCTATACTCCATCCAACTTCCCCGACAATCCTTCAAAAACATGGGCATTCGGCTTGACTACGACAGCGCCGTTGACAATGGACCTCCCGGCTATTGGGATCAAATGCTGCAAAATCTATCTGATACGCCGGGGCCGTTCCAACCATACCCTCCTCCGCAACTCAACACACAAATACCGGACACACCACAACAACCTCGTCGTAGACCTCGTCGCAGCGCGCATCCCCCGCAATGTGGCACCGGTGGTCACTTGGATAAAGTCGACCATTGATTTTTATTTTTTTTCAATTGTAATTGTAATTTTCATTAGATTGTAAATTAATATAATTTATTATTTCTATATTTTTTTAACATTTCTATATTTAATATTTTCTTAATGTTATTTAAATTTCAATTAATTATGAAAAACAATAAAAACATAATTTAATAACATATATTTATTAAAACCTAATTAAAATATTTATTAACATGTTTATAAATTTAATAACAATTACCATTCAAATATTTACACAAACAATTTATTAAAATATTTACATAAACTATAAAAAAATTAAAATTAAATCATAATAAAAATTTAATTTGATTTAATATAAATTCATTTTAGATTAATAATTACATTTTTAATTCATTTTAGATTTATTAAATTAAAAAAAAAAAGACTGAAAAACAAAACCCTAAACCTACAACTGAGTCGCCAATGGAGCTGGCGAATTTCCTTTCCCTAACACAATGTCGCCATTGCAGGTGGCGAATCCACCTCTGTCCAAACTTTGAATTACACTAAGTCGCCATTTCAAATGGCGACCGAACATTGAATTATAGCCACTTTGAAAAATTCTTGGAAAACGGCATTTGTTTGGTAATTTTGAATCAATAATTGGTTATTTTTTAAAAAAATTCGAATTAAGTTGTTTTCAATTTTAGGATTGCCAATTGCTTTTCAAGGTTTACATTATCCATAGTTTAGTTCGTTTTTTAGACGCGGTTGTATATATGTTGATGGTTTTGATAGGCGCAATTTTTTTTATAAGAGAATAATGTTCTGAAAAATATTTTTTTTTTCTTTTTTCATATTTTCATTTTCATTTTCATCTTAGGAAAATTTTGTTAGTAGGATCATAAACTTTGTCTCATAGTACTTGTGAGAATTTACTCAGTCACTTTCAAAATTTGATTTGGCACCTCTCAATTTTCGACAATACTTATATTGTCTTTGAATTTTTTTAATAAAATAGTGCACACGAGGTGTAGGAAAACTGAGAGAAGATGTTATAAAAGGTGTGAGAGAAGCGAGAGAGAATGTTGCAGGAGGTGCCGGAGTATTAGAGTTTGGCCTAACACAACCTTACAAAACCGGTTGGTAAGGTGAAGGGTGTCACTTTATATAAACTATTTCAATGCTCTATCTCCAACCAATGTGGGACTTTAGGATTTTCCTAATACACACCCTCACGTCCAACACTCTTTTTGGGCTTGGTGTGTGGATTTAAATGGTGGACTGCCCAAGATCCGATCGATAGGCTGTGATACCATATTCGAGTTTGGCCTAACACAACCCTACAAAACAGGTTGGTAAGGTGAGGGGTGTCACTCTATATAAACTATTTCAATGCTCTATCTTCAACCAATGTGGGACTTTAGGATCTTCCTAATACGGAGGAGCGAGAAAGGTTGATTAAGGTTGAACGAGAGAACTGTATCAGTTATGTGATTGGGGTATAAGTATAATTTAAAATATTTGTGTTGTATATTGTTATTGTTTGTGTATTTTAATTTTTGTATTGTATTTTGGTTGTTTTTATGATGAAGAAATTGAAATCGATGAGTGTACTCAACCACCTAATTTCAAATCAATTGGACATACATGAGAATGTAGTTGAGAAAACTGTTATAGGTGGTGCAAGTACAAAAGATAGTTGTTCTACCTCACATCACAATATTGAGAGCACACCACCTCAAGTAGATAACACTCAGAGACTATCACAGATGATATACGAGATTCCAGAACTCTCAAAGTTTAAATTAAAACATGAACCACAACAACCTTTTATACTCCATAAGAGTTATCTTGTGAAGTTTTTGAAGGCAGGTGATTGGTTGGTCATACTCGAAATACAATTGTGGTGCTCATAAGTATATATATTTTTATAGTGATTTTAGTTTATATCGTTCTCATACTTTAACATAAAGATTTGACTTTTGCATTAACTTTTAATTTGGGTCTTGCGTGAGATGTGTGTTGAAAGAAAATTAAAAAAATATTATTTCTTAGATCCATTGAACATTCAATTTCGAGGTAATGCAACAAATACTATCAAAGATGTACATACAAAATAAGTTGGTTAGTGAGAATAAAGATTGTTACCTAGCGCCTTTTATCCATAAGTAAGTGTATGATTTAGTTTTTATTTTCATTTATATATCAACTTTATAAACATTTTTAATTATTCTGAGTGCTTATATAGGAGCCATTGACAATTAATTATTTTCTGTCTGAAGAAAAATATTGTAGTTATGTTATGCTCGTTACACTATAAACTTGATGAAAATATGCAAAGATTTCGAGTGAGTAAGAGCATCTTTAGTGGGAGTATCTTAAGTGGGTAAACTAAGATACTTTTTGTGGGTCCAAATTGATTTGTAGGATTTAAAAAATTTATAGTTGATTTGAGTTGTTTTTACTTTAATGATAGTTGCTTATAAAAAATTAAAACTTTACCCTATATTTTATATTTTTTAATTGTAATTATTTTTTATTGAAGTTACCATTAATTTAATTATTTTAAATAAAATACATAAAATATTCATTGCAAATTTTTTGTGGGCCCAAATTATATAGCATACGTTAGTTATATAATTGCCAGAAACTAAAAGTTAGTGAATTAAATATCATGTCATAGCCATTCCAATGCAAATTCTTTATAATCATCGTTAACTATAAAAAATTTAACTATTAAAAACCTGCATTAAAGATGCTCTAAGTGATATTATTTATAATACTCAAATTTTACTTTTATTTTTGAATAATTTTTATTCTTGTTTAACTTTTACCGACATGTAGAGCTATAGAGGGGTACAATTTTGTGAAACATAATCTATAAGGTAAAAAGTCAAAGTTCATAGAACTACAAGTACATATTAC
Organism: Lathyrus sativus; assembly: GCA_963859935.3. NCBI lineage: Eukaryota > Viridiplantae > Streptophyta > Magnoliopsida > Fabales > Fabaceae > Lathyrus > Lathyrus sativus. Next base: position 334,073,990 of record OZ012741.1, read on the forward strand.
TTGTATTTTTTTGACATTCTTTTATTTTTAATAATGTATATTACTTGTGCTTTGTGTGTATTTATTTGTAGTTGCGAAAATAACCCAAATTTTTTGACGTGAATACTATGTTATGAGACATATGTTTATTATTATCTCCGGAGACATTATCAATGACTGACTTAATGTACTAAATTTATCCATATACATGTAATTTATGTATATTTGTTAAGTTATTGTTGATATTGTTAGCTTATCATAATTTAATTTTTATTCAAATTATAGGAGTTTAGCGACGAAACATCATTCTCACAAGAAGATTTAGATGACATCCGATCACGCCAGGTCGGTGCCTTCCTATCTTATCATGATTTTTTATAAACAATAGTTTTTCTTGGTTGTTATAAGCTGATCTAACCTAATCAGAAGGGGATCACTAGCTGGCCACACTCTGTTGGGCTGCTGCCTGTTCACCGGTAATGAGGAGGAGGAGGGGGTGTTCCTGCAAGGCACTCCGATGCCAAAGTAAGTATATGGGCAGAGTGATCACAAGTACAGAAAAAAGGGTAAGAAGTGAATTACCTGACCCTCTTGTGAAAGAGGATATTTATAGAGAGACCCCAACGCTAGGCCAACGGTCACTTGTGTTGGGCTGGATTGCCAGACCCAACCCAGGTGACTGCTAGGGCTTACGTGGCGTAGTGAAGACTAGGACATGGCCTTCGCTCTAGTCCAACTGTCCTGTGATCTCCGGAAAGTGGGTTTGACCTGTTCTTTCGGAGGTGGGCAGTTGGTCGGTGACGTATCCCCGCGGAGGGGAGCACGCGGAGAACGTGCGAATGACACGTTGATCTCCCCGTGGAGGGGAGCACATGGAGAATGTGCGAATGGCACGTTGATCTCCCCGCGGAGGGGAGCTCGTGAGGTTCCCCGAAGGTGTGTTGTTCTCCCCGCTGAGGGGAGCGCACGGGGGCGTGGGGGAGACATGTTGTCCTGCTCTTCGGCATGGGGATTTCGCCCGCGGATTGCTGTTCAGCCCGACGAGGGACAGTGGTTGGAAGCGCCTCCCCGTAAAGGGGAGAGCGCAAAGGGCGTCCTGAGGCACGATGTTCTGCTCGACGGGAACATGCCCTGCCCGTCGAGGGGTCACGTGCTCGGTCAGCCTACTTAAACCATATTGGGCCTTTATTGTGTATCATTGGGCTGGGCCGCGAGGTGAGGCCGGGGCCCAGGCTAGAACAGGAGCCCCCCAAGTCGAAGCTCTTCGGTGGAAGAGCGAGGACTTGAGAACGTTGCTCCGAGGAAGAAGGTCGCGAGGTGCGAGACTCCGCCGGCTCGTGTTCTGTGAGGCGCGTGTGCGCAAAGGTCTCTCCATGTCCCCGGGTGCGGGGCAAAGGCATTTGAAGGGACGCGACTGTCAGCTTACCGCCACGTGTCACGCATTGAGTGGGCATGAGGGCGGCTACCCTAGGGCACTCAAGGGCCTAGTGCCACTTCGAGTTCCGCCCGGGTTATAAATATGGGAGTCCCTGCACACTTTTTACTTTTCACTTTGCCTATTCACTTACGAAGCTCTGTAGTTCTGCCCCGTCCGTCAGTGCCGTGAATCGCCGCCGTGCCATCCGTTTTGCATTCTGTCAACCGCCAGTTATAAAGTGAGTTTTTCTTCCTCCTTTCTTTTATTTTTGTCGTTTATTTCGGGTTTGTGGTCGGGGCATGATGAGTGTCCCGAGGAGAGACGCGAGTCTCCGCCGTATCTGGTGGAGTTTTAGGGTTATTTAGATGAATGCGCCGGGGAGGATCGATTATTCCGATGAATGCCCTAGGGACGGGTGCTTCATTCGAAGAAGCCCCTGGGGAGGGGTGATAGGTTAGTTTGAATTTCCCGTGGAGAAGTGGAGGGGAAATGCTCCTCGGAAACGTGCCCGGGCATTTTGTCTTCCGTTTGCGAAACCGCCCTCGTCGCCCTTTCACTTGACCTGCGGTGGAAGGGTGGATTTGATCTTGGCTATCGAATTCACTGTTATCCTCTGCTTTTTAGGTGTTCGTGTCGGCCTTGATCCCAGGGATGATGGTCGAAGACAACGAGCCCGAGGTTCTAGATTTTGACGAGAGAGTTCTCCCCATCGAGGAATGGGTGGCCGAGGAGCCTCTATCCACCCCTTCTTGTTTTGCCTTTGACACGTCCGACACCCATACCACTGTGGAGGACCGGCTGGAGGGAGAGCCGCAGAACTCGAAAGTGTACCGTCCCAAGGAACATCACCGTGTCTGCTCGAGATATGGGCGGCAGACATTTCCCATGCACGAGTTTTATTTTAAAGAGGCCCGACTCAGACTGCCATTCACCGATTTTTATTTAGGTCTTTTCGACTGGCTGCGTCTGGTTCCATCTCAGCTGCATCCCAATGCCTTGGCCTTTATCCGCGCGTTCGAGCTGGTGTGTCGCTTTCTCCAGGTCGAAGCCACAGTGCCCTTATTTTTCCGTATTTTCCACCTGCAGCGGAAAACGGTGAATGGCCGGCATGGTCGGGTCTCGTTTAAGCAGCTGGCCACACTTTTCAAGACGTACATGGACTCCGTCCAGGATTTCAAAGGTCGCTTCTTCCTCGTGAGGCCAATCACAAGAGAAGGGTCAGACTCTCTTTTTACCGAGGGGGATCGAGTGGTGGATGGTCAGCGGTTTTTCGCGTGGCTGCCGAAGGTGCATTTGCTATGGACTTCGGAGCATTTCAACCGCGGAACCGACCAATATATAGTGCGGGTTGGGACCCTCGACGAGGGGGACATGGCCGCCTATCTGAAGATAGTGGCGTTTGTGCAAGGTCTGCCGCCGTCGAAACTGGTGACGCCTGATGGTCGATATCTTTTCGACGAGCAGGGGAACGTGCGAACGAAGAAGAGACTGATTAATACGAAAACCTTGCTCGGCTGCTCCTCGGCGGCGGAGGATCTCGATTACCTAGGTGGGGACGCTTCCCTCTTCTCGTGACTTTGTATGTTTTGTTTGTTGCTGACTCTTTTTGTTTTTTGCAGCGAACATGTCTTCTGTCGAAGAGCGGGTGAAGAAGCTGCGTGCCTCGAGGGTTGTTGGCACTACAAAGACGCGGGTGAGCCAAATAATCGGACAGGAAGCTTTAGTCTAGGGCGGCCATAGCTCGTCCTCGTCTCCTCAGAGAAGTCAGTCTCCCTCATCTTAGGGGACTACGAAGAGGCCCAGAACCGAGGAGGCCAGCGGCCTGATTGATCTGAAGACTGGGTCTGCCGAGGAGGGCTACATTGTACCGCCGTGCCATCAACACTCGGGCTACTTTCACGGGGACAGGTCGCCCACTATTTCTGCTGGTGAAGTGAAGGCGATTCTGGATGTGTACCGGGATTCTCGTCGTCGAATTCTGGCGGAGGATCTGGCTGCGATGATGCGGACCTTTACCACGGCGATGGTCCTGAGTGAGGAAGGCTGCTCTACTGCCGAGCTGACCAAGCTGCGGGGGGATCACACCTTCACGCAGTCGCTTCTGGCCAAGCTCTCCGAGGAGTTGGAAAAAAGTCAGAGGGAGGCCGCTGACCAGCACAAGCGGGCGGATGGTGTCGAGGAGAAGCTGGGGGCCGTGGAGCCCGAGGTGCAGGCACTGAAGGTTCGCGTGGAGGTTCTAGACAGTGCCCTCCGTCCGGCCGAGGATGAGACCGACGAAGACAGGCAGATGGTTACTCGTGCGGATTTGCTCGCCCGGATTCGGGTATTGGAGAATGATTGTCTGGAAGCCGTCGAGGTCGGGTTTAAAAGTGCCATCGTGCAGCTCCAAGTCGTCAACTCTGGTGTCGCTTTAGTTGTGGACGGGGTCGGGCCCTATCACGAGATCGTCGACGGGAGGGTGATCGATCCGGAGCTTGTCGGCCCCGACGTTGTTAATGTGGATATTGAGAAGGAGGGCGAGGACGCGTAGACTTTCGCCGGGCCTGCGTGTCGATGCCTTTTTAATTTTCTATTAAGTGTTTTGTTTTGGCGGGCCTGCATTCCTTTGATGGTGTAACATAACTACTGGGCTGGTACCTTTTTATAGTTCTTGAAATTTTTCTAATTGTGCGCTCGGTTTTGTTTCTGCATGTTCGTTTATGCTCGTTATATATCTGCACGTACTTGTATGCTCGAAATATATGTTTGTATGTTTGAAATGCATGTTTTAGTGTGCTTTTGGGCCCACCCAGGGTAGTAGCTCGACGACAATTGTTTTCGGTGGTGTGGGGAACTGGCCGGTTGGCCAGCTTTGTTGCCTGACCGTTTCGGGGGTAGTTCTCCCTATGGCGTGGACGTCCCATCGCGAGCTGGGTGTCTTGCCGGTACTGGTACGGCAACGAGGAATCTCGATCGAGGTGTTCCCCGCCGAGCAGAGCCTTCTACCTGCGCATACAAAGGCAGGGCTTGCTTTTTTGTTGGTCTCTAGAAGACGCGAGGAGGTGCAGTGGTACCATGTCAGCCCCCAGTGGTCGTGACGTCTTGGCGTCGCGGGAAGTTTTTAACTGTAGTACCGCTTCAGCTTCTCGGTATTCCATGGTCGAGCTAGTTGTTCCCCGTGTAGGTTTTCGAGGTAGTAGGCCCCGTGCTCCGTCTTGTCGCGAACGCGGTAGGGACCTTCCCAGTTCGCGGCTAGTTTACCCTCGTGGGAGTCTTTCTGGTTTCTGCGCAAGACTAAATCGCCGATCTGAAATTCGCGTTTTAGGACTCTGACGTCGTGGCGGAGCACTACCTGTTGTTTCAGTCGGGCTTCTCGAAGAGCTGCTTTGGATTGAATTTCCTCGACCAGGTCGAGTTCCTCTCGGAGGGCGTTGTCGTTTTCTTCGGCCTCGAGGGGAGCTTCAGTTCGTCTCGATGGCTCTCGTATCTCGACCAAGATCACTGCCTCGGTTCCATACGTGAGGCGGAATGGTGTTTCCCCTGTGGTTGAGTGAGGCGTAGTTCGGTATGCCCATAGGACGCTATGGAGTTCCTCGACCCATGCCCTCTTGGTGTCGCCGAGTCTTCGTTTTAGCCCTCTGAGTATCACCCTATTCGCGGATTCGGCTTGGCCGTTTGTCTGAGGATGTTCGACCGAGGTGAAGTGGTGCTTGGTCCCGAGTTTGGTGATGAAGTCCCGAAAGTTTTTTTCAGTGAACTGTGTGCCGTTGTTGGTGACGATGGCGAGCGGGACCCCGAATCTTGCGAGGATATTTCTTTTGTAGAACCGGAGTATGTTGTGGGCCGTGATTTTGGCTAGGGCTTCGGCCTCAATCCATTTGGTGAAGTAGTCGACGCCCACAATCAGGTACTTGTTCTGGTAGGAACCTAGGGTGAAGGGGCCGAGGATATCCATCCCCCACCAGGCGAACAGCCACGGGGAGGAGAGGGGTTTGAGTTCGGTCGGTGGGGCGAGGTGCATGTCCCCGTGCCTTTGGCATCTGTCGCATCTCCTGACGTGCTCCCTCGCGTCTGCTTGCATCGATGGCCAACAGTATCCTGCTCGCAAGGCCTTTCTCGCCAGGGATCGTCCCCCGAGGTGTTGCGCGTTGATGCCCTCGTGGATTTCCTCCAAGACGTCTGCGGCTTGGGAGGCATTGATGCATTTGAGGAGTAGGACTGCGAAGGCTCTGCGATACAGTTTGCCTTCGAGGAGGACGTATGAGCAGGAGTGTCGTTTGATTGCGCTGGCCTCTTTGGGGTCGGCTGGGAGGTGGCCCGCGCTGAGGTAGGCGTGTAGTGGTGTCATCCAACAGTTGGTATCTCCTATGGCGTTAACGTCGAGTGGGGCGTCGGCCTTTTTAGTGCTCGGTTGTGATAGGACTTCTTGGATGACCGATTTGTATCCACCTCTCTTTTTGGTGCTCGCTAGTTTTGAGAGAATATCGGCTCGGGTGTTCTGCTCACGAGGGACGTGTTGAACTTCTGCGGAGTTGAAACTTTGCATTTTTTCGGTAATGAGTGCCAAGTATTCGGCGAGGTTATCGTTTTTCACCTGATATTCTCCCCGTACTTGTGAGGCGACCAGCTGGGAATCTGTGTAGATTTTAATCTCTTTGGCCCCGAGATCTGATGCTAAGCGAAGTCCGGCCAGGAATGCCTCGTACTCGGCTTGGTTGTTTGTCGTCGGGAAGGCCATTGTCAAGGAAACCTCTATGATGGTGCCTTCTTCGTTGTCGAGGATTATGCCCGCTCCGCTGCCCGTGGAGTTTGAGGAGCCGTCGACGAAGATAGTCCATTTGTGGCTCCCTGTGGTAGGGTCTGGCGAGGGGGTCATCTCGGCGACAAAATCGGCTAGGGCTTAAGCCTTGAGGGCCTTTCTTCCTTCGTAGATGATGTCGAACTCAGATAGTTCTAATGACCATTTTAACATGCGTCCAGCCATGTCTGGTCGGCCGAGAAGCTGTTTGATGGGTTGGTCGGTTCGGAGCACGATGGTGTGTGCTAAGAAGTAATGTCAGAGACGTCGTGCAACGGTGATAAGGGCTAAGGCGACTTTTTCGATCAGCTGATATCGTACTTCGGGACCGTGGAGTGCTTTTCTCGTGAAGTAGATTGGCTTTTTCCCTTCTTGGGTTTCCCTAATCAAGACGGCGCTGACAACCTCATTAGCCACGGCCAGGTACAGGTATAGGGTTTCTCCTGTTACGGGTCGCTTCAGCACCGGTGGTTCGGACATGACGCGTTTGAGGTGGCAGAGGGCTTGCTCGCATTCCTCTGTCCATTCGAACGTGGTCTCCTTTCTGAGCAGCTTGAAGAAAGGGAAGACGTACTGTGCAGATTTGGTGATGAACTGGGAAAGTGAGGCGAGCACGCCGTTGAGGGATTGTATGGACTTCTTCGAGGTGGGCGTGGTGATTTCCGAAAATGTGTGGCACTTGTCCGGATTTGCTTCGATCCCACGCTCGGTCAGGTAGTAGTCGAGGAATTTTCCTGCGCGGACATCGAAGGTGCATTTCTCCGGGTTGAAGCGCATTCGGCAGTTCCTCGCTGTGTCGAAGACCTTTCTGAGATGGGCCGTGTGGTCCACTTCCATGTAGGATTGGACAATCATGTCGTCCATATACACCTCGAGCATGTCTCCGATTTCTCCCCGGAAGACTTTGTTCATCATCCGTTGATATGTGGCGCCGACGTTCTTTAGGCCGAAGGGCATTACGTTGTAGTAATAGTTTCCCGACACCGTCATGAAGGTCGTTCTCTGTTTGTCGCGCTCGGCCATCGGGATCTGGTTGTATCCCGAGTATGCGTCCATAAAGGATAAGAGTTTGAAGCCCGCCGAGTTGTCGATGAGCTTGTCGATGTTAGGGAGGGGGTAGGCGTCCTTAGGACATGCCCGGTTGAGATCGATGTAGTCAACACACATGCGCCATTTTCCATTATTCTTTTTAACAAGTACAACATTGGACAGCCAGGTTGAATATCGGGCTTCCGAAATAAAATTTGCCTCTAGGAGGTCTTTTACAACTTTTTCAGCCGCCGCTGATTTTTTGGGGGACTGTCTACGCCTACGTTGTACTACGGCCTTGGCGGTCGGGTTGATGGACAGTTGATGGCAGACGACCTCGGGGTCAAGTCCGGGCATTTCCGCGGCGCTCCAGGCGAAGAGATCGGCGTTCTCGCGGAGACAGGCCTTCAGTTGTCTCCTCGCTAGGTCGGGGAGTCCTGCTCCAATCTTCACAGTTCTGTTCTCGTCGTCCCCGAGTGTCACGAACTCGAAGTCACCATCTGGGATGGGGCACGCTGGGTGGGTGGGTTGCCCGTTGGACTGGTTGGCTTCGCTGGCCTCTTCTTCGCGGTCGTGTTCTTCGGTGAAGCGGCTATCGAGATCCACTGAGCCGAAGAGCTCCTTTGGTTCGCTCTTCAGTGTTGTGGCGGGGGCTGCCTTTTTAGTTGCTGGGGTGATGGTACTCAGGCCTTTCAGCACGGCCTCGAAGCATCTCCAGGCAGCCTCGATGTCGCCGTTTAGGGTCACCACGCCCCCCCGTCTTGTGTAGTATTTCATCTTTAGGTGGACGGTGAAGGGTACCGCGGTGAGTTCTGCCATCGTCGTCCTGCCTAGGATACAGTTGTAGAGGTACGGGCACTCAGTGACTAGGAAGCGGATATTGATCTCCCTGGCGATTTCCTTCTCCCCGAATGTGACTTTTAGCTCGACGTACCCCCACAGTCTTGTCGTTGTCCCGTTGAACCCTTGGAGGTCAGAGCCCACGTAGGGGGATAGGTTGGATTCGTCGAGTTGGAGGGTCGTGAAAAGGTGGGTGTACATGATGTCCACCGAGCTGCCTCCGTCGACCAGGATGCGTCTGACGTCAAAGTTCGCCATATGTGCCCGTATCAGCAGGGGAATGTTGGAGTTGGGAGAGCCCCTGAGAATTTCCTCGAGGTAAAAGGTGATTGGATTGGATCGGCCGCGAAATTTTTTGAGAGTGCTCATCTTACCGGAGTTACTGGTGATAAGCTCTTCGAACTTTCTTTTTACCGATCCTACGGACAGGTTCCTCGGGGATCCGTCGGAGATGACCATGTCTCTTGGAAAGTATTCCCATCGACTGGTGGGGTGTACCGGCTCGTCGGGCAGATCGGGTCCGTCGGGGAGGCCGAGTTCTCTATGAGCGAACCAATCCTCCGGGCGGCTGACACAGAGGGCGACCTGGAGGCCGTTGTCATCGTCTGAAGATGTAAGTTCTTCGACTCTCTTGGCCTCGGGAGCGTCTCGCCTCGGGGTTTCTCCTCCCCGGGTGTATCTCTTCAGGTGGCCGTCTTTAATCAGGATTTCGATTGCGTCCTTGAGGTGGATGTAGTCTTCTGTGACGTGCCCGTGGCTCCTGTGGAAACGACAGTAGTTTGATTTGTCCATGTTAGGCTTGGGGGGTGTCGGTCTAGGGAAGCGGACACCTCCCTGGACGAATTCGATCTTGGCGCATTCGGCCAGTATGCGCTCGCGGGAAGCGACTAGGGCCGTATACTCCATGAATCGGCCAGCAGGACCGCACTACTCGCGTTGTTCGCGGGGGAGATCCTCCCGTCGGCGATCACCTCCGCATCGGTGGCTTGAAGCTCCGTCCTCTCGATGCCTGCGGGGGGTCTCCCTGCCTCGCGGGGAAGCGCTGCTTAGGTTTCCTCAAACCGGATATAATGCGCGGCTATGTCGAGGAAGTCCTGTAGAGAGGCTGGTCGGTGTATGCCCACGGTGTTGCACCCCAAAATTTGACCAACAATTATTCACCTATCAAGTGTTTGAAAGTTGATACCTTCATCAGAAAGTTCAAGAGGTCCTCAGAGGAATTGGTTGAAATCAGGGTTGTGTGTCTCATAACTTGAGAGTTGTGGGAGCTCCTCAGATGATTCTGAGACTTTGAGAATAGACTTGAAGCTTTGAGAAAGCCTATGAGATGTCTTGAAAGCCATCATGAAGCCCAGAGAGGTCATTATGCAAGAATTCAGAAGATTCAGCCATGAGTGGTGAAATTAGGGTTTTGACTGGGTCAACCCTAAGTCAACTGAAGATTTGGAGAAGGTTGAGACCTAATCCAAGGGCCATGAGATCATGGAATGATGCATAGAGATGTTATAAAGATGATTCCTAGACCAACTCATCATGATTGAGGAGTTTGAGAAGTTTCAAGTTAGGGTTTCTGAGGATTGTCAGTGAAAAAACCCTAATTTGATCCCTATCTTCCAGGAAGTTTTAGCTCAAGATGTGATTGATATCTCATCTTCCCCACAACATGAATGTTGTAGATCTTGTTCTTAGCTTTAATTTGAGTGGTGGAAGTCCTTTATAGGAGTTGCAGAGCTCAAGTTATGGTTTTGACAAATTACAGGTCAGCTGAGGTGTGTGAATCTAGGTCCTTGAAAGTCACCCAACTTGCAGACAACGTTTGCCCTAGTAGGATGATTCCTATGATTTCTTGGTCAACATGAATGTTGAAGAGAATCTTCTTAGCTTTCTAGAGAGTACTAGAAGTCCTTGATAGGATTTGTAGAACTCAACTTATGGTTTGAACAAGACAGGGGTATTTTGGTCATTTGGTGTTTATGGGTCATTTTAAGCAAAGGCCATATCTCCTATTTCCAAGCCTCAAATGAAAAAACTCAAAACATCAAAGTTGTTCAAAATTGGATTTTAAGCTTATAAAAGAGGTCATGAGTTATTGAAAGAGCTTGTAGCAAGGATTTTCATGATTGGGTAAAAATGACCTAAAAAAGGGCTTATAAGTTAAAAAGTTGAAATGGAATTTTGGTTTAGGAGATGTACAAATCCAAAATAGGTCATCCAATATGTCATTTTGACTCCAAACATTATTTTAAAAACAATGGTTCAAGTAGAATTTTGATTTGAGGTCTTAAAATGGATGTTACTTTGTAAAATTCATGCTTGCATATTAAGGAACCTTTGAGAAACTTGGCATAAGGCAAGGTTTAGCTTGTTTTTTCACTCATTCAATCCCAATATCTCATGTAAGGAGTTTTTGACACAAGATTGAAAGGTTTAAGGCATGAAAGGAGATAATGCAATATGTCATGACAAGAGAAGTTCCATAACTTTCTAAATGATTCTTAAAGTTTCTAGATGAGTCTAGACTCTTCCATTGGTTTCTATATATTGGTTAGATCACAATGTGGTCAAGGTTGGTGATAGTTGATGTTGAATCCATTTTTCTCCATTTGCAAAATCATATTGAATTTTTTTCTCTTCACCATTTTTTCCATTTTTCCCACACTTTCACATTTTGGAATTTTTTTTTCAATTTTCTCTCACTTTCCATACTTTTTCTCTTCACCAATCAATTACACAACAATTATAGAGATGGTTCATCATTTTTTTTGAGAGAATTGGAGCAAGAGGAACCTTGTAGTAACATGAAAAGTGGTGAAAACTCAAATTCCAATATTCATTTTTTCATCAATTCAAGACTTGTCAAGGCTTCAAACATATTCACCAAGTATTGTTGAGTGATTCTACATAATTTTCCAGAAGAATTCGTGCTCCATTGAAGCTCCACAACTCAATTTTCAAAGGTATCGAAAAATCAACATTACTCACTAATTATGCATTCTTTTTACACCATTGTTACATATTCAACATCCCCTTGGGTAGTAGATGGTTTCTGGTAAAGAAAGAAGAGTTTTTACAACAATTTGGTGTTCTTGAAAGTTTGAGATTCATATACGGTTTTTGAGTTAGAGGCCATTTCAAGGGAAAATAATGGTATATTTGGATTCCTCTCGAAAAATCCCACAAGATTCATCTAAAGAACGTTCCATTTGGACAAGAAATGAGTATTCTAGGAGCTTGTGAACTTTTCCGGCCACCATGCTCCCATTTCCGGCCGCCCCAAGCTTCAAATGCTGCATTTTCCCTCTCATTTTTCATCCAAGTGGAGAAGACAAGCAGTAGCCATCGGATCAATGCAGAAAAGTGGACTTTTTCCACCCATCCAAGGGCCAGGCGCTATGCCACGTGTCCCAGACCAAAACTACGTCGTTTTGGCTCGTACAGGGGGCTGGGAGAACGTGGGTTCGATCCCTCCCCCTGCCACTTTTATTTATTCTCACTATTTCTCTTGTTTTCTCATGTGTTCATGCTATTCCATATGTTCTTTTATTTTTCTGTTTTATATGCTGACTTCAAATAATCATAAAAAATAGGAAAATTAGACTTTTTGATCCCCTTTTTTTTGTGATGAATCTTTAAGATGTCTAAGATTTAATAAAACTGGAATTATAATTTGACCATTTTTTTACATTTTCTTTGGAATTTTTACATTTGGGTCGTCATAAAAAGGCCAATGCTGGTGCTATCATTTTGTTGAATTTCTTTGACCTATCAAAACACAATTTAAATGTTAATCCTTTTGCAGGGATCTCATACACACGTTGAGGTATTGTGATATATTTTTGTGGGAATTTTATTGTACCATTTTAATTGGTTTTGGATGCTTTCTTTAACATGCTCCACTTTAATCTTTCCTTTGGTATACATGAGATATCTTGCAATGTTTTCATCTTGTTTGACCATTTATCTTTGGATATTTTTATGGTATCTCTCACCCCTGGTTTGTGGCTTGATGTAGGGCATTGGAGATTTTTATTTGAATTTTTTAGCACCTTTTTCTATTTTTCTTATGTTTTGTATTCGAACTTGTAATTTGGACTTCCGAACGGACTTTATTTTTGTTAAGGCTCCAACGGCCGCTTTGTGTTTGCGTGATGAACGCCGTGGCTTATATTTCTTATTGTAGATAGGTTAGAGGTATTGGAAGACCCTTAGGTTGCTGTTATTTGTATGTGTAGCTTGCCCGATTATCGACTTGTTTGCATGATAGCACGTTGCGATTCCAAATAGTGGATTACGCGTTTCATTCGGAGTTTTCACTCGATTCTTTGCATATGATCACTTGGTATTTTCTTATTCCATCCATGAATGGGCTTGAGGTTGAGATGAATCTTCCTCCCTCCTTTGCATTGCATTTACCATTGCTATATTCATGTTCACTTGTATGCGGTTATTACTTGTATTTCCGTTTCTTCCTTTCGTTTCCTTTCCCGTAGGACTTCCATTCTTCCTTGTTCAAGGGAGGATGTGATAGACATTAGGAGTTAACCCATGCATGATAACATTAGGGTAGATTTTATTCCCTTTTAACCCTAGGATTTGTAGAGTGTCATCTCTTCTTCCTTCAAAACAACAGAAAAACATTAATAAAGGTTATAACAGAGATTAATTCATTTCTTCCGTCAAAAGATTTGAACAGACATCAACCTTTTTGCAATAAGAAAACCCTTGTTTAAGGTGAGATTTTTCATAAAAGACACTTGAACAGCTTGTGTCGTGCGTAGCCCGAACTACGTTTGCTCTGATCTTCCATACCGTGTGGAAGTACGTAGGCATAGGATGCGACGTCCTAGCGAGCAACCTTTCCCCCATAACCCTTCGTAGGCCGAACTACGTTGACTCTGATTTCTCATTCTCTGATGAGAATACGTAGGCATAAAGTGCGACGCTTTGCCGAGTCATTTTTCTTTTCTTTTTCAGCCAGCCTTGATAGGTAGATAGATTATAACCAACCCGTCCAAGTAAACAAACAAGCGAGGATCCCGTCGAGTACGACGGACGTGAGGGGTGCTAATACCTTCCCCTTGCGTAACCGACTCCCGAACCCAGACAATGGTTGCGATGACCTTGTCTTACCCTTATTCGTCAGGTTTTTCCGATCGTTTCCTTTCCCGCTCTGAGGGATAAATAACGAAAGGTGGCGACTCTTCTATTTTGCCGGCACCTTATTTTCGCGCGAGCGACAGCTGGCGACTCTGCTGGGGACTTGATAGTGTCCTAGGGATCCAACGTCCCGAAAGCGAGTCAGTTTTGGGATCCAACGTCCCTTAAGAGAGTCAATCCTACCGCTTGTGTGTTTGCTTGTTGGGTTGCGTTTATTTATCGCGTTTTTACTTCTCGCACTTTATTTCCCGCATGTTATTTTCAGTATAATATGATTATTTGTGCTGTTGTGGGATGGGAGTTCTGATGAATGAGAGATAAGCCGGACCTGGGCTTGAGTGCACCTAGAATTAGAGTAGAAATTAGTGGGCGCGCACATGCTTTGCATGTCCTAGTGTCCCGCGAAATCTACACTCAGACGAGGTTCTTCTGGTTGGCCTCCTGTCCTGCCCTTTGGGTGGCTCGGGTTGCTGGTTAGTTGGATTGTCGACTTTGGGGACCGATCATTTGGAAGTTGGCTAAGTGACGCCTCTTCAGGATTTGATGATGCCACTCCTTCTGGGAATCGTATCATCAACCCTGAAAGTCTGTGACGCCGACGACCGCATAGGATGCCGTACCTTGAGTCAGTTTAGGTCCATACCTGTGAGCGGGCTGGGTTTATTGCAGGAAACTTTGACCTTCAGACTACCTGGTTTTCTTGACAGTGAATCAGTTATGTTGGTACCAGGGTTCTCAGTTGCAGACTCGTCCGTTCCTGACAGAGCAAGTTTTTGATCAGAGGATCTTATCACCGGGTGTTTGTCTGTTCTTGATAGAGCAGGTTTTGATCAAAGTATTATCATCAGTGGTTTGTTCTGGAGGGAGCAGATTTTGAGTGAGGTCTGAAGATCTCATCAGCAGACGTTATTTTTTCTTGATAGGGCAGATTTTGAGTGAGGTCTGAAGATCTCATCAGCAGATGTTATTTATTCTTTGATAGGGCAGATTTTTGATTTGGGATCTGAAGACTTCATCAGCAGATGTCTCTTGATCATACACCTGAGGTCCTTATTATCGGACATTTGTTCTTGACAGAGCGGAACTTTGGTCTTATATATATGGTCCTATCAGAGGGTTATTCTTAGCAGATCAGATCAGTAGTCTTACACCGGGGTTTCCTTCTCATCAGCGACTGTTGATACCGAATCTCCACAGCAGCTACCTGGATATATTATTGCATGCCTGCATTCTGCATTAGCTTGCATGTTCATTTGCATTCCATTAACGTGTGTCTGTGACAGGTGCCGTTTCCCCGATCCAGGACCCCTCGCCTCCTATTGTATTATTGCAGCCTCTCTCGGGAAGACTGTTGCGTACGAGTTCTCGGTCCTTGATGTGTCGAATCTGACTATTGCTGATGCTATGTGTGAGATTGATGTTTCCATGATTGGGCTCGGATTTCGTCCTCTTCTTATTGTCAGCATCGGTACCAAGGCGCTAGGATCGGGGGAAACCTCTCAAGCACGCAGACACACACATACATCTGCATGATGCATTTCGCATGACATACATTTTGTGGCTTTTCCTAACCTTTAATATTTTCAAAGGTTTTTCAGGTTCACAGGTTCTGAGCTACCTCCGATCTCCAGGATTGATCAAAGACTCATTCACCGTTACTCAACTCGCGCTAATCAGACTAGGATCATGGACCAGGTGCAGTCAGATGTTCAAGAGCTCCGTGAACGGATGGATCGTTTTATGGAATTGATGCAGGTAGTCGCTAATGGTCAAGACCAGCTTCGTACTTTGGTTCAACCTCTGATCTCCAGGGTTGACAGTAATGGCATACTTCACGGCGGGGCCGTGCCTACTCCTCCTCCAGTGGATGCTCCACAGAATGTTGTTCCTGTTGCCGGGGGCAACGGCAGTGCTAACGGCAATCTGATGATTAATCTCGGACTCAATGCGGCAGGCGTCGGCAATGGTAGTTTGGGAGCCAATGTTAACATAGGGCCGGTCAACGACAATGCTGGTGTCGGAAACCTGTTGGTACCTCAACCGTGGCTGGAGGACCATCAGGATGACATATTCTCTCAGAGAGGTGTAGAAGCAGAGTTGAACGCTGAAGCTCGACTCAGGTTCAAAGCGCTGGAAGACAAGATGAGAGACATTGAAAATCAGAACACGTTGGGCGTTGATATGTCCAAGCTCGGGTTGATTGCTGACTTCAAGGTACCTCATAAGTTCAAGGTGCCTGTCTTTGAGAAGTATAAGGGTACTACTTGCCCCCGCGTCCACCTCCGATCTTATTATAGAAAGATGTCCGCCTATTCTGACGATGAGAAGTTGCTGATGCACTTCTTCCAGGATAGTCTTTCTGGTCCATCACTCGAATGGTATATGGGCATGGAGCCCGCTACTGTGCGCACCTGGAAAGATCTCGCAGAAGCGTTCATCCTCCACTATCAATACAATAGCGACTTGGCCCCCAACCGAGTTCAGCTTCAGAATCTCTCACAGCGGAACAATGAAAGCTTTAAAGAGTACGCCCAGCGGTGGCGTGAATTGGCTGCTCGGGTTCAACCGCCGATGGTTGAGCGTGAGCTAGTGCAAATGTTCGTGGCTACCCTTCCTGGAATCTACTATGAAAAGCTAGTCAGTGGCATGTCTGGAACATTCTCGGCTCTCATCACTATGGGCGAGCATGTTGAGAACGGTATAAAGATCGGAAAAATTCAGGGCGAATCATCCTCAGCTGGAGGAGGTAGTAAGAAACCCTACGCTGGCAAGCGTCGAGAGGGGGATGCAAGTGCTGTCACTAATGCTCGGAGAAAGGGCAAGGGCCCTCAGCAACAGATTGCTAGCATAAATATCCCAGCTGCTCCGCCGCAGCAGCAGCAGCAGCCCCAGCAGCAGAATCAGCAGGGGTATAGGAAATATCAGAACCGGGCTCCTTTGGCAAATCGTCATTTTGAAACTCCACCTATGTCATATGCGCAGCTTCTGCAAACTTTGCTGCAGCTTCAGCTAGTTCAAAAGAGGACGTTGGCTCCCTTGACAGGGGCACCGCCGCCGGGGTATGACGCCAATGCTACTTGTGATTTCCATACTGGGGCACCAGGCCATACGATTGAGAATTGTAAAGCTTTTAAGCACAAAGTGCAGGACTTGGTGGACGCCAAGGTTATTAACTTTTCTGATAGTGTGCCCAACGTTACCAAAAACCCTATGCCTCATCATAGGGGAGGCGGAGTGAATGCCGTTATCACAAAAGAGAGTGCAGACTTGCTGATTGATGTCAAAGACTTGAGAACGCCGCTTAGTTTTGTCAAGGCTAAGTTGCTGAAGAAGGGCTTCTTTCCTGGATGTGGAGAGTTATGTATGGCTTGTGCTACACTTCCTGATGGGTGTGGGCAGCTGGTAGAAGGTATCCAAAGTCTGATGTCCGAGGGTATTTTGCAGTTCAGCCGGAGAATTGAAAGTGTATCAGGGGAGGTTGTGCTGAGACAGGCAGATGAAGTCGCTACCGTTACTATTCCTCGTCACCCTATTACTATTTCTGCGCCCCGACCGCCTACTATCACTATTACCAGGGCCGGGCCAATCCCATTCGAAAGCACTAGCGCCGTTCCATGGCATTACGGCGTCGAAGTCTATTGCAATGGTCAGAAGTTAGAGCTGGAGCCATACGGATCAACTGTGCAGAATCTTGCCGGAGTCAGTGGCATTACTCGAAGCGGTAGGGTGTTCGCGCCAGCGGAGGTTGCGGCAGAGAAGGTAGTCAGAGCTGATGCTGTGGATAAGGGTAAAGGCAAAGCTGTCGAAGGGGTCCCTTCTGGGGCAGAAAAAGATTTGCTAGTTAAAGATGCTGAAGAATTCATGCGGTTAATCAAGAAGAGCGACTACAAGATTGTAGATCATCTTCATCAGACTCCGTCAAAGATCTCTATTCTTAACTTGTTGCTGTGTTCTGAAGCGCACCGCAACGCGTTACTGAAGGTATTGAACGCTGCCTACGTGCCGCAGGAGATATCAGTAAATCAGCTGGAAGAGGTGGTAGCCCATGTTAATGCTGGTAATGGGCTGGGATTTACAGATCTAGAGCTGACTCCTAAAGGAAGAGACCACAACAGCGTCTTGCACGTCTCAATAGAGTGCAGAGGCACTATCATGTCGCATGTCCTGGTGGATACGGGTTCGTCGCTTAATGTGCTTCCGAAGAAGGCATTGATGAAATTGGACACTCGTGGATTGCTTTGCACGCCCAGTGATCTGGTGGTGAAGGCCTTTGATGGAACTAAGCGTCACGTTTTCGGAGAGTTGACCCTGCCAATTCAAGTTGGCCCGGAGACGTTCAATACGGTTTTCTATATCATGGATATCATGCCTGCCTACAGTTGCCTCTTAGGTCGGCCATGGATCCATGCTGCTGGTGCCGTGACGTCCACGCTGCATCAAAAGCTTAAATATGCTGTCGGGGGAAGCATAGTGACCGTCTGTGGTGAGGAGGACATTATGGTGAGCCACTTGTCGTCCTTTAAATATGTTGAAATGGATGGTGAAATCCATGAAACTCTCTGCCAAGCATTTGAAACCGTCAAGGTGAAAGAGGTAGCTCCTGTCGTCGCAGAGAAGCAAGAGATGAATCTCTCCTCGTTTAAAGAAGCTCGAGCCGTTGTCGAAGCCGGTTCCACCCCAGGCTGGGGGCATGTTTTGGATATACCAATCAAGCAGGATAAGTTTGGATTGGGGTACTCTCCTGAAGCTGAAGCTTCATCTTCTTCGTCTAGCAGTTCGTCTCGCGGGAAAGGGCCGATCCTATTCACCAAGGGCAGAGTGATTTTCGAAAGCATCAACGCAGCGTCTGAGGACAGCGGGGATAGTGATTGTGATCTTGACGCCTGGATTCAACCGAGCAAGCCGGGCGAGCGCCTCAACAATTGGACCATCAAGGAGATTATCCAGCTGACAAGTGAAGAGTAATGATTTGCTTTTTACAATCGTTGTACAACCCTATGTCCTGCCTGGGGCATAGTGGTTTTATTGTCAGGGCCTTGTTGGATTATGTACATGCATTTTGTTAACAAATAAAAGGCGTTTTCTTCGTACTCAAATATTGTGTTCTCTGTTATTCCTGTTTTATGTTTATTTCGAAAAACAGTAAAATGGCAACGAGGTTTGTGCTAACCTGCATATTCTTGCTTTAAACTTAACCCTTGTTATTGCAGGATCCACATAACAGATGACATCGACTCTGGACCCTCTACGGCTCACTACGACTTTGATTGCCCGATCTATCAAGTCGAGGATGAGATTGATGAAGACGAAGACCTTCCGGAAGAGTTGGCCCGCTTGTTGAGACAAGAGGAGAAGGTTATTCTGCCTCACGAGGAAGATATTGAGATCATAAATCTGGGTTCTGAAGAGTTCGTCAGGAATGTCAGGGTAGGGGCTGCGCTGCAGAATGATGTCAAGCATAGACTGGTCGAGATGCTTCGAGAGTATAGTGACGTCTTTGCTTGGTCATATGAAGATATGCCCGGACTTGACACAGACATCGTGGTTCATCGTTTGCCGTTGCGAGAGGATTGCCCTCCAGTCAAGCAGAAGCTTAGGAGGACGAGACCAGATATGGCTGTAAAAATCAAAGAAGAAGTCCAGAAGCAGTTGGACGCAGGATTTCTAGCCGTTACCACTTACCCTCCGTGGGTCGCCAACATAGTGCCTATACCGAAGAAGGACGGTAAGGTACGCATGTGCGTCGATTATTGGGATTTGAATAGGGCAAGCCCTAAGGATGATTTCCCGTTGCCTCATATCGATGTGTTGGTCGACAACACAGCCCAGTTCTCCGTGTTTTCGTTCATGGATGGCTTCTCCGGTTACAATCAGATTAAGATGGCACCGGAGGACATGGAGAAAACGACGTTTATCACCCCCTGGGGAACATTTTGCTATAAGGTAATGCCCTTCGGTCTGAAGAACGCAGGGGCCACTTACCAGCGAGCAATGGTAACTTTGTTTCATGATATGATTCATCATGAGATCGAGGTCTATGTTGATGACATGATTGCAAAGTCCCAAACAAAGGAAGAGCATCTGGTCAACTTATTGAAGCTGTTTGAGAGGCTTAGGAAGTTCAGGCTGAGGCTGAATCCTAACAAGTGCACTTTTGGAGTGCGGTCCGGAAAGTTACTGGGGTTTATCGTTAGTGAACGAGGTATTGAAGTTGATCCTGCGAAAATAAAAGCTATTCAAGAAATGCCAGCGCCGAAAACAGAAAAAGAAGTTTGTGGTTTCTTGGGCCGAATAAACTACATTGCAAGGTTTATCTCTCAGCTCACGGCCACTTGTGAACCGATGTTCAAACTTTTAAAGAAAGATCAGGCGATTACTTGGAATGAGGATTGCCAGAAGGCATTCGACAAAATAAAGCAGTATCTTCAAGAACCTCCAATCTTAATACCCCCAGTGGCTGGACGGCCATTAATCATGTACCTGACGGTTCTGGAGAATAGTATGGGGTGTGTTCTCGGTCAGCACGACGAGACGGGCAGAAAGGAGCATGCCATTTATTATTTGAGTAAAAAGTTCACTGAGTGTGAATCTCGATACTCGATGCTGGAGAAGACGTGTTGTGCATTAGCTTGGGCCGCCAAACGTCTACGACAGTATATGCTCAACCACACCACTATGCTAATTTCGAAGATGGATCCGATCAAGTACGTCTTCGAGAAGCAGGCTCTTTCGGGCAGGATTGCCAGATGGCAAATGGTGTTAACGGAATATGATATTCAGTACGTCTCTCAGAAAGCCATTAAGGGAAGTGTATTGTCTGATTACCTTGCCGAACAGCCAATCGAAGACTACCAGCCGATGAAGTTTGAATTCCCTGACGAGGATATTATGTTTCTCAAAGCGAAGGATTGCGATGAGCCATTGCCCGATGAGGGGCCAGATAGGAAGTCTCAGTGGAAGTTGATATTCGACGGAGCGGTTAATTCCTATGGAAGTGGTATCGGGGCTATCATCACGACTCCTCACGGATCCCACATCCCATTTACTGCGAGACTGACGTTTCCAGTTACCAACAATGAAGCAGAGTATGAAGCATGTATCATGGGTCTAGAAGAGGCAATTGATTTGAGAATCAAGAATCTAGACGTATATGGTGACTCAGCGCTTGTAATCAATCAGATTAAAGGGGAGTGGGAAACTCGTCAAGCGAATTTAGTGCCGTACATGAATTATACCAGGAGGCTGCTTCCTTTCTTCGATCGAGTGGAACTTCATCATGTACCCAGGGCCGAAAATCAGATGGCTGATGCCTTAGCCACGTTGGCTTCAATGTATAAGGTCAATTTTTGGAATGAGGCTCCAAGAATTGTGCTTTCGCGTCTTGACAGACCGGCATTTGTCTTTGCAATCGAGGATGCCAATGACGGCAAGCCATGGTTCCACGACATCCAGACCTTCCTTTTGACTAAGGAGTATCCTGCGGGTGCGTCTACCCAGGATAAGAAGACTCTGAGGAGGCTATCCGGAAACTTTTATCTCAATCCTGACGGAGTGTTGTATAAGAGAAACCACGATCTTGTGCTACTCAGATGTGTAGATGAGAAAGAGGCGAGTATGCTCATGGAAGAAGTCCATGAGGGCACGTTTGGTACGCACGCCGGCGGGCATGCCATGACGAGAAAGATCCTGAGAGCAGGGTATTACTGGTTGATGATGGAGTCGGATTGCTTCAGATTCGCGAAGAAATGTCATAAATGCCAGATTTATGCGGATAAAGTTCATGTGCCGCCGTGCCCATTGAATGTCATGTCCTCCCCTTGGCCGTTCTCCATGTGGGGCATCGACATGATAGGCAAGATCGAGCCCACTGCATCCAATGGTCATCGTTTCATTTTGGTAGCTATTGACTACTTCACCAAATGGGTGGAGGCAGCCTCGTATGCTAATGTGACCAAGCAGGTGGTAGCTAAATTCATAAAGAGGGACATCATCTGTCGCTATGGAATTCCCGAGCGGATCATTACTGATAATGGTTCGAATTTGAATAACAAGATGATGAAGGAGTTGTGCCAGAGCTTCAAGATTGAACACCACAACTCGTCTCCTTACCGGCCGAAGATGAATGGCGCTGTTGAAGCGGCCAACAAGAACATCAAGAAGATTGTTCAGAAGATGGTTGTGACGTACAAAGATTGGCACGAGATGTTGCCGTTCGCCTTGCACGGTTATCGTACGATGGTGCGTACATCGACCGGGGCAACTCCTTTCTCCTTGGTGTACGGTATGGAAGCTGTCCTGCCGTTAGAAGTGGAGATTCCTAGGCCCATTGGTTGTTGAAACAATTAATTACTTGAGTGTTGTCACGAGATAATAACCTTGATAGGACCCTTTGAGGAGGGTATCTTGTATGTTTGTTTGTGTTGTTGCAGGTATAGCGCCTTCCAGAAGATGTGCCGTGCGCATCCCCGAAGCAGGGCAAGTCCTCCTTCTCCAGCAGTGTTCAGTGCTCTCTCCACCGCAGCATCTGAACGCGGAATAGTGAGCATTGATATGTCTTCCCCAGGTAGAGATGATTCTCTTCCCCAAGCAGACGCATCCTGAAGGAACGTCATTTTCTCAGCTGAGTCGCGCGCCGAAGCTCATATGTCCCCAGCACCGGGTCACAAGTGCAGGTCTCATAGAAATGTTCGGGTGCCGAAGCTTGTGTTTTCCCCAGTAAAGTCGCCGAAGCAGGTGTCTTCCCCAGCACCGGGTCACAAGTGCAAGTCTTGTAGGAAGCTGTTCGTACGCCGAAGTATGCAGTAACTGATGGTGCCAGACTGAAGTCTCCAGCGGAATTGAGATTCCCCACCAGAGTTGTACTCTCTCCTGAAGTTGGATGATTCCCTCCTCCCCCAGTAGAGTATTGGAACAGCTGATGTTGTATTCCCCTGCAGAGTTGTACTCTCCCCCGAAGTCAGATGATTCTTTCTTCCCTAGCGAAATTGAAATTCCTCACCAGGGTCGTACTCTCCAGTGAAGTAGAATGATTTCTCTCCCCGGCTGAGTCCGCAGAAAAGTAGAATCCTTGGAAGCAGTTGAGACCGTGAGTGGTTTTCCTAGCAGAGCATTGAACAGCTGATGTTGTATTTCCCCAGAGTCCCACTTTCTCCAGCGAAGCAGAATGATTTCTCCTTCCTCCGCCGAGTTCGCAGATGTCCAAGAGAGCCGAATCCTTGGGAGTTGATCAGACCATGATTCATTTTCCCTAGTGGAGTGTTGAGCAGCTGAAGTTGTTTCCCCACAGAGTTGTTATCCCCAGAAGGGTGGCCGTGTCGGCCATGCAGCTTATTCTCGCGATTAACATCACTTTCCAGGTTCTCGCAGAGCTTCGTTCCCCTGCAGCAATCAGCTGAAGTTGTTTCCCTGCAGCAGTCGACCGAAGATCAATTCCCCAGACAGAGTCCGATTGACATTGGCATGTTCACGTTCCCCTCAGCAGGATGATTCCTCTATCGGAGTAGTTCTTTTCTCCTTGACAGGAGAACTCCCCCCCGACATTTATTTTGCTGACGGGATCGCATCATTGTGCATGATTGCATAGCATTGTGCATGATTGCATAGCATTTAGCATAAACGCATAGCATTCCCACCGTGCGGGACAGGGTGCCGAAGCATAGGCATCATACGCATGATCTAGGTTATTATCATTCTTGTTTTACAGGTATTCCACCAAAAGACCAGTTGCTCAGGATGATTCCTGACATTCTCCCCAACAAGGTCGTTTTCTTAGGATGATTCTTAAGACCCCGGTGTAATCCCCACAGTCGCTCGCTCAAGATGATTTTTGAGATCCCCAGCGAAGTCTCCAGTTCAAGACGACTCTTGAATTCCTCAGCAGAGCCGTCTGCTTAAGATGATTCTTAAGACCTCAGCGCTGTTTCCCGAGTTGTTTGCTTAGGATGATTCTTGAGCTCATCAATAGCGTCCCCAGCAAGAGTTGCCCCGGGAGATTCCTGGGATACCCAGCAGAATAAAAGTTTCCGGAATGGTTATCAGTTCAGGTTCAAGATGATTCTTGAAGTCCTTAGCAGCATGATATGTTTGCTCCAACCGTGATGTCTAATCCGAAGATTGACTTTGTGAATGCCTGAAGGCGACATCAGAATGTTCTTGTGGATTCAGGTTTCCGTGCTGATGAATCAGCGCTTATCTGAAGACAAAGTTCAAAAATTTGTAGATACAGCTTTTGTTTGCAAAGTGATCTGTGTTGGCCTGAAGACCAAGTCAGTTATCCTGAGGTGATGATTGATTGCGATCAAGTGAATAGTTTTTCTTCTGACTGAAGTCGAAGATGTTTCTCCAACTGAAGCGGAGTTTTGCCTGAAGGCAAAGTGTTTGAATCCCCGTAGAGTCATGAATGGCTCAGGATACCATTTCTCTGACTGAAGTCGCAGATTTCCCAAGCTGAAGCGAAGGTGCCTGAAGGCAAGGTTATCCCCAAGGTCATGAATGACCTAGGATTCATTTTTCGGACTGAAGGCCGAAGTATATCCCTGACTGAAGTCACGGATACTCTATAGCAGAGGCGGAGTTGCCTGAAGGCAGATCCATGTATCCTTGAAGGCCAAGGACCATTTCTTTAGACTGAAGTCGAAGATACCTCCTGCAGAGTGCCATCCTTGAAGGCCAAGGATGCTTATCTTCAGAAGTACTTAAAGATCTTTTCTAGCTGAAGCTGGAAGTGGCCAGGGGCCAGGGTTTCATATAGCTCTGATGTTGCATGTATGTTTGTGTTCGACGGCGAGATCAGATTAGGTTTGTTTGACGGCGAGGTCAGAGTTCGACGGCGAGGTTGAATGTTTGTTCGACGGCGATGTCAGACTCTTTAAGTCCCCAGCAGAGATGATGTTTGTACGACGGCGATGTCGAGTGTCTCTCAGAGCGATGTTTCTTTCCGACGGCGATGTCAGATTCAGTTTTCTAGCGGCGATGTTGGATATGTCAGATGGTTTAGTCTTCCAGCGGCGATGTTGGGTGTTTGGTTGCCTGAAGGCAATGTCAGAAGAATTTAATGTGGACAATTGACGGCGATGTCAGATTGGTATCTCTCCAGCTGTTGAGCAGCTAATGTTGCAGTGTTCGAAGATTTGTTCCCCGCAGAGTGTCGTGTGCTCGTGCAGTTGGCAAATTTTCGGGTTTACCGGTATTCAACCGTCTCGCACCTTGATTGGCTGAGAGCCGTTCGCGTCTCACCCAGTCAGGTTCAAGCCGTTTGAATAGGGGCAGCTGTTGCACCCCAAAATTTGACCAACAATTATTCACCTATCAAGTGTTTGAAAGTTGATACCTTCATCAGAAAGTTCAAGAGGTCCTCAGAGGAATTGGTTGAAACCAGGGTTGTGTGTCTCATAACTTGAGAGTTGTGGGAGCTCCTCAGATGATTCTGAGACTTTGAGAATAGACTTGAAGCTTTGAGAAAGCCTATGAGATGTCTTGAAAGCCATCATGAAGCCCAGAGAGGTCATTGTGCAAGAATTCAGAAGATTCAGCCATGAGTGGTGAAATTAGGGTTTTGACTAGGTCAACCCTAAGTCAACTGAAGATTTGGAGAAGGTTGAGACCTAATCCAAGGGCCATGAGATCATGGAATGATGCATAGAGATGTTATAAAGATGATTCCTAGACCAACTCATCATGATTGAGGAGTTTGAGAAGTTTCAAGTTAGGGTTTCTGAGGATTGTCAGTGAAAAAACCCTAATTTGATCCCTATCTCCCAGGCAGTTTTAGCTCAAGATGTGATTGATATCTCATCTTCCCCATAACATGAATGTTGTAGAGCTTGTTCTTAGCTTTAATTTGAGTGGTGGAAGTCCTTGATAGGAGTTGCAGAGCTCAAGTTATGGTTTTGACAAATTACAGGTCAGCTGAGGTGTGTGAATCTGGGTCCTTGAAAGTCACCCAACTTGCAGACAACTTTTGCCCTAGTAGGATGATTCCTATGATTTCTTGGTCAACATGAATGTTGAAGATCATCTTCTTAGCTTTCTATAGAGTACTAGAAGTCCTTGATAGGATTTGTAGAACTCAACTTATGGTTTGAACAAGACAGGGGTATTTTGGTCATTTGGTGATTATGGGTCATTTTAAGCAAAGGCCATATCTCCTATTTCCAAGCCTCAAATGAAAAAACTCAAAACATCAAAGTTGTTCAAAATGGGATTTTAAGCTTATAAAATAGGTCATGAGTTATTGAAAGAGCTTGTAGCAAGGATTTTCATGATTGGGTAAAAATGACCTAAAAAAGGGCTTATAAGTTAAAAAGTTGAAATGGAATTTTGGTTTAGGAGATGTACAAATCCAAAATAGGTCATCCAATATGTCATTTTGAATCCAAACATTATTTTAAAAACAATGGTTCAAGTAGAATTTTGATTTGAGGTCTTAAAATGGATGTTACTTTGTAAAATTCATGCTTGCATATTAAGGAACCTTTGAGAAACTTGGCATAAGGCAAGGTTTAGCTTGTTTTTTCACTCATTCAATCCCAATATCTCATGTAAGGAGTTTTTGACACAAGATTGAAAGGTTTAAGGCATGAAAGGAGATAATGCAATATGTCATGACAAGAGAAGTTCCATAACTTTCTAAATGATTCTCAAAGTTTCTAGATGAGTCTAGACTCTTCCATTGGTTTCTATATATTGGTTAGATCACAATGTGGTCAAGGTTGGTGATAGTTGATGTTGAATCCATTTTTCTCCATTTGCAAAATCATATTGAATTTTTTTCTCTTCACCATTTTTTCCATTTTTCCCACACTTTCACATTTTGGAATTTTTTTTCAATCTTTTTTCTCTCACTTTCCATACTTTTTCTCTTCACCAATCAATTACACAACAATTATAGAGATGGTTCATCATTTTTTTTGAGAGAATTGGAGCAAGAGGAACCTTGTAGTAACATGAAAAAGTGGTGAAAACTCACATTCCAATATTCATTTTTTCATCAATTCAAGACTTGTCAAGGCTTCAAACATATTCACCAAGTATTGTTGAGTGATTCTACATAATTTTCCAGAAGAATTCGTGCTCCATTGAAGCTCCACAACTCAATTTTCAAAGGTATCGAAAAATCAACATTACTCACTAATTATGCATTCTTTTTACACCATTGTTACATATTCAACATCCCCTTGGGTAGTAGATGGTTTCTGGTAAAGAAAGAAGAGTTTTTACAACAATTTGGTGTTCTTGAAAGTTTGAGATTCATATACGGTTTTTGAGTTAGAGGCCATTTCAAGGGAAAATAATGGTATATTTGGATTCCTCTCGAAAAATCCCACAAGATTCATCTAAAGAACGTTCCATTTGGACAAGAAATGAGTATTCTAGGAGCTTGTGAACTTTTCCGGCCACCATGCTCCCATTTCCGGCCGCCCCAAGCTTCAAATGCTGCATTTTCCCTCTCATTTTTCATCCAAGTGGAGAAGACAAGCAGTAGCCATCGGATCAATGCAGAAAAGTGGACTTTTTCCACCCATCCAAGGGCCAGGCGCTATGCCACGTGTCCCAGACCAAAACTACGTCGTTTTGGCTCGTACAGGGGGCTGGGAGAACGTGGGTTCGATCCCTCCCCCTGCCACTTTTATTTATTCTCACTATTTCTCTTGTTTTCTCATGTGTTCATGCTATTCCATATGTTCTTTTATTTTTCTGTTTTATATGCTGACTTCAAATGATCATAAAAAATAGGAAAATTAGTCTTTTTGATCCCCTTTTTTTTGTGCTGAATCTTTAAGATGTCTAGGATTTAATAAATTTGGAATTATAATTTTACCATTTTTTGACATTTTCTTTGTATTTTTTACATTTGGGTCGTCATAAAAAGGCCAATGCTGGTGCTATCATTTTGTTGAATTTCTTTGACCTATCAAAACACAATTTAAATGTCAATCCTTTTGCAGGGATCTCATACACACGTTGAGGTATTGTGATATATGTTTGTGGGAATTTTATTGTATCATTTTAATTGGTTTTGGATGCTTTCTTTAACATGCTCCACTTTAATCTTTCCTTTGGTATACATGAGATATCTTGCAATGTTTTCATCTTGTTTGACCATTTATCTTTGGATATTTTTGTGGTATCTCTCACCCCTGGTTTGTGGCTTGATGTAGGGCATTGGAGATTTTTATTTGAATTTTTTAGCACCTTTTGCTATTTTTCTTATGTTTTGTATTCGAACTTGTAATTTGGACTTCCGAACGGACTTTATTTTTGTTAAGGCTCCAACGGCCGCTTTGTGTTTGCATGATGAACGCCGTGGCTTATATTTCTTATTGTAGATAGGTTAGAGGTATTGGAAGACCCTTAGGTGGCTGTTATTTGTATGTGTAGCTTGCCCGATTATCGACTTGTTTGCATGATAGCACGTTGCGATTCCAAATAGTGGATTACACGTTTCATTCGGAGTTTTCACTTGATTCTTTGCATATGATCACTTGGTATTTTCTTATTCCATCCATGAATGGGCTTGAGGTTGAGATGAACCTTCCTCCCTCCTTTGCATTGCATTTACCATTGCTATATTCATGTTCACTTGTATGCGGTTATTACTTGTATTTCCGTTTCTTCCTTTCGTTTCCTTTCCCGTAGGACTTCCATTCTTCCTTGTTCAAGGGAGGATGTGATAGACATTAGGAGTTAACCCATGCATGATAACATTAGGGTAGATTTTATTCCCTTTTAACCCTAGGATTTGTAGAGTGTCATCTCTTCTTCCTTCAAAACAATAGAAAAACATTAATAAAGGTTATAACAGAGATTAATTCATTTCTTCCGTCAAAAGATTTGAACAGACATCAACCTTTTTGCAATAAGAAAACCCTTGTTTAAGGTGAGATTTTTCATAAAAGACACTTGAACAGCTTGTGTCGTGCGTAGCCCGAACTACGTTTGCTCTGATCTTCCATACCGTGTGGAAGTACGTAAGCATAGGATGCGACGTCCTAGCGAGCAACCTTTCCCCCATAACCCTTCGTAGGCCGAACTACGTTGACTCTGATTTCTCATTCTCTGATGAGAATACGTAGGCATAAAGTGCGACGCTTTGCCGAGTCATTTTTCTTTTCTTTTTCAGCCAGCCTTGATAGGTAGATAGATTATAACCAACCCGTCCAAGTAAACAAACAAGCGAGGATCCCGTCGAGTACGACGGACGTGAGGGGTGCTAATACCTTCCCCTTGCGTAACCGACTCCCGAACCCAGACAATGGTTGCGATGACCTTGTCTTACCCTTATTCGTCAGGTTTTTCCGATCGTTTCCTTTCCCGCTCTGAGGGATAAATAACGAAAGGTGGCGACTCTTCTGTTTTGCCGGCACCTTATTTTCGCGCGAGCGACACACGGCTTCATAGAACTTGGAGTCGCGGCGCAGGCCCTACTCCATTAAGTAACGCTTCATTTCGTCTGACGTCGTTACCTGTACTGCCTCCCGTGTGAATCTTTCGATGTACTTCCGGAGGGGCTCGTCGGGAGCTTGGATTATGGCGCCGAGGGCGGCTTCCGTCTTCGAGTGGTGTCGGGATGCTGTGAAGTATTTTGAAAACAGGTCTTTCAGAACCTTCCACGGCGTGACCGATTCGGGCTCTAGACTTTTGTACCACGTCATGGCACCTTTCCTCAGTGTCGTCGGGAATAGTTTGCATTTGATAGCTCCTCGGACATTTCGGTAGTCGAGCATGGCCTCGATGTCTTCTAGGTGGTCGTCTGGGTCGGAGGTGCCGTCGTATGTCGAGAGCTTCGGGGGCTTCTCCATCCCGTGGGGAATGGGGGCGACCATGATTTCCCGGGACAGAGGAGTCATGTAGTCGTCTTCGTCGCTAAGAATGGGCAACCGAGGGGGAGATGGGCTATTTGGTAGAGGCACATGGTTTCGGCCCCTCGACCTCCTGACCAAGGGTTCGACGCGCGAAGGCCTAGTCGGGGGCTCTGGTCTGTTTTGCCGTCTCTCACGAACTTGTATCGTTGGGGATCTAGTTCGCTCACGTACTACTTCGGGTTGGAGCCACTCCAGCCGGGGTCGCTGATCCCTGGGACGAGGCGAAGGGCTTCTCGAGTTCCCATTCTGGTCTTCCCGCGGAGGGGACCTTAGCGGGACCTCGTGTTCTAGTGCGCCAATCCGCGCGTTCTGTTGAAATAACAGCTGGTTCGTTTGGTTGATGGCCGCGAAGAGGGTGGCCACTGTCGGGTCTGCTCCGGCTGGGACAGGGACAGGCTGGAATGCTGCTGGGCTCTGGGGTCGGTGGACAGCCTGCTGTGCAGCTTCCGCGGATGAAGGAGAGGCGGTTCGTCCGTCTCTCTCGTCGGTCTCCGGTGGGCGGGACGTCTCCGTTTGCTTGCTGCCGTTCGCGGTAGGGGTGAGGATGAAGTCGTGAATGGCATCGTCATGGTGTGAGCTAGCTATGATCGTAGAGTGTTGGTGAAACTTTGGTTCGCTTGCTCGGAGGAACGAGGAAGTTTCAGATTCCCACAGACGGCACCACTGATCTGACCTGATCAGAAGGGAATCACTAGCTGGCCACACTCTGCTGGGCTGCTGCCTATTCACCGATAATGAGGAGGAGAAGGGGGTGTACCTGCAAGGCACTCCGATGCTAAAGTAAGTATATGGGCAGAGTGATCACAAGTACAGAAAAAGGGGTAAGAAGTGAATTACCTGACCCTCTTGTGAAATAGGGTATTTATAGAGAGACCCCAGCGCTGGGCCAACGGTCACTTGTGTTGCGCTGGATTGCCAGGCCCAACCCAGGTGACTGCTAGGGCTTACGTGGCGTAGTGAAGATCAAGACGTGGTCTTCGCCCTAGTCCAACTGTCCCGTGATCTCCGGAAAGTGGGTTTGACTTGCTCTTTCGGAGGTGGGTAGTTGGTCAGTGACGTATCCCCGCGGAGGGGAACACGTGGAGAACGTGCGAATGGCACGTTGATCTCCCCACGGAGGGGAGCACGTGGAGAACGTGCGAATGGCACATTGATCTCCCCGCGGAGGGGAGCTCGCGAGGTTCCCCGAAGGTGTGTTGTTCTTCCCGCTAAGGGGAGCGCACGAGGGCGTGGGGGAGACACGTTGTCCTGCTCGTCGGCATGGGGATTCTGCCCGCGGAGGGCTGTTCTGCACAACGAGGGACAGTGGTTGGCAGCGCCTCCCCGTGAAGGGGAGAGCGCAGAGGGCGTCCTGAGGCACGCTGTTCTGCTCGACGGGAGCATGCCCTTTCTTGTCGAGGGGTCACGTGCTCGGTCAGCCTACTTAAACCATATTGGGCCTTTATTGTGTATCATTGGGCTAGGTCGCGAGGTGAGGCTGGGGCCCAGGCCATAACATAAGCATTGTATAGAGTTTTGTAATTATAGGTTTAAATATGTATAAGTTCTCTTAGTAGAGGTTTTGTGTATCATAAATGTCATTGTAAGTATTGTAAGTATTATACATTTGGTTTTGTAAACAATATCAATTTGATATTTTTTGTTATGTTCTATATCAAATACAAATGCTCTGATTCTGTCACATAATTGGTATGTTCAGTGTAATAAAAATGATACAAGTCAATTAAAATGAGATTTAAAACCAACCATAAATGGGAAAAAATGTTATACCCCTCGATTATTAACAAAAACCGACATAAACCAATGACCTTTTTAACTATCTCCTCGGTTATTTAGAAAGTGAGGGCTAAGGTGGCAGACTTTCATGTTTTCCTTCGTTATCTCGCTTTCTTAACCAAGGTAAAATATTTATTACGTTCGAGATAAAAAGGATATATTTGTAGTAGTGTATATGTTTTATGTTGTTTAAGTTATGTTATTGTTGATAAAAGTTGTATGTTGGTGATAATTTGGTTTTTGTTTATACATGTTGTATTTTGTTTAAGGTATGTTGTTGTTGATAAAAGTTCTATGTTATTCACGATTTAGTTTTTGTTGATATATGTTGTATTTTATTTAAGACACGTTGTTATTGATAAAAGTTATATGTTGTTGACGATTTAGTATTTGTTGATATATGTTGTATTTTGTTTAAGGTATGTTGTTGTTGATGATTTATATATCCTATATTGTTAATTTTAATGATATATGTGAGATATTGGATCTTCCTCTAGTTTAGCATGCCGTTGAAGTCTGCTCACTTGTTGTTGTCAAAGACCTACATGCTGTAGTCGAAATGTGTTCTAGTATATAGTTGTCGAATTAGGCCTTGTGTTAAGGATCCAATTGTTTAAGTTAGATTGTATCCTAAGTTATCTTTTACAGGGTAATTGTTAAAAATCTCATTCGTTTAGTATGTTAGGTTTTATTATAAATAGCATACTAGTTTCTCATCTTAAGTGTGGAAAATTCTAATTAGGGTGAGATGGTTACTTGTTATTCTTGAGTACTTCTAATCTGATTCAAAGAGAAAGTAAAGAATAGAAGTTATAATCAATCATTGTTCTTCTTCTTCTTCTTCTTATTTTTCCATTAACTCTAACCCTCGTGTGTTTATTGATCATAAAGAAACCGTTTATACTTTGTTTCAAGATATTGTTTTTCACAACAAATTGGTGCGGTGAAGGTGGGGGAGAAGATGCCTTCAACAAAGTATGAGTTTGAAAAGTTCACCGGAGTGAACGACTTCGATCTGTGGCGCCTGAAGATGAAAGCCCTACTGGTTCAGCAGGATTGTTTGGAAGTGTTGAAGGGAGAGGCTGTGATAACGCTATTTTATTGTGTCACGATGACCCATTTTCTCTTATGATTTTAGTTAAGTTTAATTAGGATTTATTTTAAATTTACTTGTTTTAGTGTGTTTTTACCTTAAGTGCATTAGGTGCACCTTTTATGGTTTTTTGTGTGTTTTTGTTTTAAAGAAAATATGATAAAGGCAAGTTGAGGCATGACACCTCGAGACAGGATCTAGAGTAGAATGAAGATTAAAGGAAAGGAGATGTTGAGTTTTGTTATCTACAATTCACCAAGAGCTTGGAAGGATTTTATCATTAGGGCACATGTGATAAGGATTTGTGTAAAGAAAGAGCTAGAGCATAAAGATAAGATCAAAGGAGCTTGAGGATAAAAGGTAGTACAGTGGGGACCATGCCTGCAAAAGCGCATCCTGCACCCAGCCACCTGTCGTCTGCTCTACACCATTACTTGCTACAGCAGCCTGCCAAAGACACCTTGTCTCCTGTTACCGTCTGTACTGGATAACTTGTTCACAAAGGGAGATTGGACAACTAGAAATTTTAGTGATTTGATGCGGGCTGAACCTTATTCCTATCAAAAGCCCAAGATCCAAGACCTATCAACTTCTACACTCAAACTCAAAGTCTATAAAAGCAAGCCTTGTGCATCAGAGAGAAGAGAGACTGAGAGCTAGAGATTTCACACACTCAGATTTATTTTTAGTATTAGTTTTATGTCATTTTCAGGGTTAGAAAGAATTAGAGAGTCTTATTCTTCTCATCTAATCCTGTATTCACTGCTTGGAGTTGTCGTGACTGAAGAGATCTGTTGTTGTCTATACAACGCAATGGATCTTCAAGTTATTACTAGGTTGTCATTTCTTTTACATAATTTTTCTAAGATATGTCATCCTGTAGCTTCATTCCAGTAGTTTGTACTCAACTCATTATGAGCTAAACTCTTGCTTGATGAGAAAAGTGAAGTTAATATAAGTTGTTTTTATGTTGAAATGATGTGTTGACTAGTGTATTATTTTGTTATGTGTTTTTATTCTATACACCTGCTTCTTAGAATGATCAACTTAGAAAAAGGTACAAGCTTGTTGTTGAGAGAGATCCAACAACAAGTGGATTTCATAACAAAAGTGGTTAATAAAGTAGGATAGAGATATTCACTTAATTAAGTTTGCTTAGAGATAAGAAGCTGAGACCATAAAGACTTTCAAAATTAAAACTAGACACATTTTAGGGTTATAAGTGAGGCTTAGAGATTTTTTTACCTTGCCCTAGTTATGCATGCTTTGATGTTGTAGAGATACACCACTAGATCATATTTTGACCTTTTGAGGCACTTCACATCATGGATACATTTTAGCAATAATATATTAGTGGATCTTAGCTCATCAATCATTCTTTATGATATCTTATTCCCTCTTTAACTAGTATTTTAGATTGTTGTGTGAATTTCTTGCTGCTTATTATTATTAGTATTTTGTTACCTTGCTCATACTAAGTTCAAACAAAATTTGAATACTTTAGGTTCAAAGCTAAATCAATTTCACTCCTTGTGGGTATGATCTCTTATTTTATTACTTGCTGCAATCAAATATACATGCATGCTTGCATATGACACCCTTGCTTTAAATCAACATCAGAAAGTAAACACATAAGAAAGAACGAAACAGGCAGCCATGAACGCTGTTGCGTTAATGAAAACTAAAAAGACGACCATGATTGAGAAAGCCCACATCGCAATATTGTTGAGCCTTGGTGATAAGGTTCTCTGACAGGTATCAAAAGAGACTACGACATTGGGGTTATGGTTGAAACTTGAAAGTTTGTACATGACCAAATCTCTGGTGAATCAACTCTACCTGAAGCAAGCTTTGTATTCATTCAAGATGACTGAAGACAAAGTGTTGGCTGAGAATTTGGATATGTTCAACAAGCTTATTCTTGATCTTGAAAATATTCATGTGAAGATCGATGATGAAAATCAAGCATTGTTATTGTTGTGTGCTTTCCCCAGAACACATGCTCACTCCAAAGAAACTCTCCTATATGGAAGGGAGTCCATGAGCTTTGAATAAGTTCAATCAGCCTTGTATTATAAGGACTTGAAGGAATGAAAGGAGCATAAACCTTCGACGGTTGGTGAAAGTTTTTTCGTTAGGAGAAAATTCTTGCGAAAGGATGGTAAGTTCAACAAGAAGAAAGGTAAAAGTCAGCAGAAGTCTTATAGTGGGGAGGCATCTGGTATTCGATGCTATCACTGTAAGAAGGAGGGCACACAAGAAAGGTGTGCGCTTGAAAGATCATGGAGGTAAGGATAATGACAACACAACCATTGTTCAAAATGACTTCGACTCATCTGATGTCCTTGTGGTTTCAAGCAGCGACTCAAGAAAAGAGTGGATTATAGATTCAATTTGCACTTGACATATGACTCTAAGCAGAGAATTGTTCGAGGAGCTATGTGATCAAGATGGTGGATCAGTGCTGCTGGGAAACAACAAAGCTTGCAAAATTGCAGGTATTGGATCTGTGAGATTTAAGCTCCATGATGAGTCAATAAGGCTATTAACTGAAGTCGGGTATGTACCTAATTTGAATAGAAATTTGATTTCTCTTGCTGAATTTGACAAGAAGGGATATGTTTTTTAAGGACATAAAAGTATCCTAAGAGTCATGAAGGGGTCGAAGGAAATCTTGAGAGGCGTGAGGAAACATGACTTGTATACCCTTGAGGCTGAAGTTGTAAGTGGTTCGACAAATGTTGCATTCAAGGTTGTTAGATCGCGAGTCTACTCAGATTAGTTTAGGGTCTGTAGACTCTACTCGCAAACTCGTACGAGTCTATGGAAAATTAAAAATGAAATTCAAAAACCTATAATTTACACATATATGACACACTCCTGTGTTCTTAAACTTATAAATGCCTCGTATATGACACAAATGAAATAACAACACTATTTGATTTTCCTTTTCTATTATTCAACTTTAAATTCTATATGACATAAACCAAATTATTCACCTCTTTTTGATGCAACCTATTTCTTCTCTTTTTATGAACCTAAAAAGTAAATAATAATTCAACTCAATGTTTCTAAAAATATTAAAATCAAGTCTATAAACAAACAAATAATAATTCATTTCCATTTCAAAGAAATTCTAATTATGTTCACAACTAGAAGAGCTATAAGTTAAGCTTAGAACAAAAATTACAAACCTCTTTAATTCTAGAGTCATATCTCCATAGAAATATCACTCTTCAGTAGATAACATATCCTTCCTAAACTATTTTTTGCTATAAATCATAAACTTTCTAAACTATTTTGTCACATGCAAAATGATACACGTGCATTGGGATCATTGGACCTGATTGGACAATGACACATCACCTTTACACAAGATATCATACATGAGAAGCATCAAATTGAATCATATAAGAAAATACTTACAAAACAAAGGATTAATTTACGTCCATGAACATGAACAAAGCAAGAGACAAAACAAACTCACGTCGTTGATGAAGGGAGGAAGAAAATTTGTTGAAACAAGAGGCTAAGAGAGAGAGACTTTCTAATTATCTACAAGAAAACAAATAAGGGTGTTTTTTAAATAAGATAAAATCTTTTGGGGAATTTAGGCCTTTTTTGGTTTTAAAAAAATTCAAAAAAAAAAACTTATAGACTCGTAAACTCGTTATAGACTCGCGATTCTATATGAGTTTATGCGAGTTTACCCGAGTTTACTCGAGTCTATAAAAAAAGATTCTATGCATGAGTCTACTCGTTTATGCTTCTTAGACTCGTAAACTCGTACGAGTCTACCCGTGAGTTTGACAACCATGGTTGCATCCACAAAACCTTTGTCGAAGACAAAAATTTGGCACATGAGAATGTGCCATGTCAGTGAAATGGGTCTGGTTGAATTGTGGAAACAAAATTTTCTTGGTGCAGACAAAGTCGAAAAGATGAAATTTTCTGAACCCTGTGTACTTGGAAAAACTTACAGAATGAAGTTCAACAAAGGCAAATAAATAACACAGGAATCCCTTGATTACATCCATGCTGATCTTTGGGGGCCTATAAGGTGTCTATAATATTCAGGAGCAAGATATTTCTTATCCATAGTTAATGATTATTCAGAAAGTTATGGGTATTCATCCAGAAGACTAAGGATGCAACTTTTCAGAATTTCAAAGGTTGGAAGACTCTGGTCGAAAATTAGACTGGCAGAAAGGTCAAAAGGTTGAGAACCAACAATGGACTTGAATTTTGCAATGAGGTGTTCGACAACTTTTATGTTGTCTCAGTTATTGCAAGGCACATAATTACTGCAGGTACTCCATAAAAAAAGGTTTGGCAGAAAGGTTTAATTGAACTACTTTGGAAAGAGTTAGATGCATGTTGACTAGTGTTGGATTAAAGAAGGTGTTTGAGGCTAAGGCTGTTTCGACAACAACATATCTGATAAGCAGATGTCCTTCAATTGTGTTAGATATGAAGACACTTGAAGAAGTTTGGCCGGGACATCCACCAGATCTCGACAAATTAAGAGTATTTGGCTGCATGGCCTATGCTTGAAATAACTAAGACAAGGTCGAACCTAGAGCTCTAAAGTGCATGTTCATGGGATACTCTGAAGGAGTCAAAGCTTATAGGCTATGGTGCCTAGATCCAGTTCACGGGAGGTGTATCACCAATCGAGATGTAGTTCTCAATGAAGCTAAGATGACCTTCAAGAAAACTGATGATGCTGTCAAAGAGTTGGAACAGGGAGAGATTCCTATTGAGGTAGAGCATGTTGATGTTGAATTGCGTACCCCAGATAAAGTCGAAGAAGAAGCAGAAGCTGCTGTCTAAGATAAGGAGACTGATAGTGACTACCTATTAGCAAGAAACAGGTCGAGGAGAGTCATCAAGCCACCTCAAAGATTTGGGTATGTAGATCTTATAGATTATGCCTTAATCTCTGTAAGGGAGGTTCTACATGAAGAACCTAGAGACTATAAGGAAGTTATGAGGAGTCAAAATAAGACTAAATGGCTGAAGGCTATTGATGATGAGATGAAATCTCTTCATGATAACAATACCTGGGAACTGATCAAGAAACTTTCTAGAGCCAAGTTAGTCAGCTGTAAGTGAATTTCAAAGTTAAGGAAGGAATCGAAGGAGTGGCGTCGAAGAGATACAAGGCAAGATTGGTCGCTAGGGGTTTCACTCAGAAAGAAGGTGTCGACTTTAATGATGTGTTCTCTCCTGTTATGAAGCACATGTCCATTTGAATGTTGCTTGCCACTGTGGCATCATTCGACCTTAAACTAGAATAGATGGATGTGAAGACTGCGTTCTTGTATGGTAATCTAGATGAAACAATCCCGATGAGGCAACCTGAAGGGTATGTCGAAAAGGGGAAGGAAGATTATGTGTGCAAGCTGAAGATATCTTTATACGGACTAAAATAGTCTCCTCAACAGTGGAATAAGAGATTCGAAAAGTTCATGACACACATAAGTTTCATTAGAAGTCAGTTAGACCATCGTGTTTACTTCAGATTTTGACCTGGTAATTCATTTGTTATTTTGTTGCTTTATGTGGATGATATTCTAATAGAAAGCAACAATGTCGAAGATGTAATGACGGTGAAGGATGAACTTAATAAGGAGTTTGAAATGAAGGATCTAGAATATACATCTAGAATTCTTGGGATTGACATCCGAAGAGATAGAAAGCAGTCGAAGTTATGCTTATCTCAAAAGGCATGCCTACAAAAGATTATCGAAAAATTTGGTATGTCAAATTCAAAGCTTGTTGTGACTCCGACAAACCCTTAATTCAAGTTGAGTATAGCTCAGTGTCCCAGTACTAATGTCGAAAGATCTTATATGAATATCATTCCATATGCTAATATAGTGGGTTCTTTGATGTATGTTATGGTCTATGCTAGACCCGACATAGCATATGCAGTAAGTCTTGTAAGCTGGCACATGGCGAATCCTGGAAAGGCTCATTGGAAAGCATTGAAGTCGATTCTAAGGTACATAAATGGGTCTCTGAATAGATTCCTAATTTATGGTGGAGCCTTGGGTGAAGATAGTAAAGCAGCAATAGAAGGATATGTTGACTATGATTATGCATGTTGTATGGATCCTAGAAAATCTATTTTTGGATATGTATTCACTATGTTTGGCACAAAAATTAGTTGGAAAGTAACACTTTAGAAGGTTGCTGCCTTATCAACCACTGAAGCAGAATATATTACCCTCACCGAAGCTGTGAAAGAAGCATTGTGGCTTGAAGGTTTTGCAAAGGAGTTGATGTAAGTACGGTTGCACCTAAGAGGGGGGGGGGGGTGAATTAGGTCCACAAATTATTTTTCCGATCTTTATGTAGATTTCTTGTTTTACTTTCCTAAAAGTTACTAAGTGTTGAATGCAGTAAAAACGGAAAGTAAAGAGACACGACGATGTATCCTGGTTCCCTCACAGCCCGAGAGTACTCCAGTCCCCTTTTAACACGAAAGAGATTTTTAAATATTGTTAGATCTTAAGACAAGACTTCTACCTAGTCTTTCTTATATAGACTCTAACCATTCAAAACACCAAGAACAATCCTCTTAGATTTTTCACTAAGTCCAATGAGAACAATCCTCTCAAAATGGACCTCTTGCTTCCAACAATCCTGGACAACAAGGTTACAATCTTACAAACTTATTTCCAACAATCCTGGAAAAATATAATGTAATCAAACAAATAATTCTGATTTGAGTAAGTTGCAGCAGTCTTCAATTATCAATCTTGCGACTGATCTTCTTATTGAAATATCAACTCTTATATATCAAATACAAGTGTTCAAAGATTGAGGAATGAAACTATGATGAAATAATGAAATTTGAAGTGCAGTAGTTTCGCTCCTGCAAATTGAGAATTTTTGACACTTATGAAAACTTGCAATTTGAGAGATGAAAATGAAATTTTAATTTTTTTTGCAAGAAGGGTTAATCTCAAAGTCTGAGATTATGAGGTATATAAATTCCTCTAAACACCTTTTCAAAAGAATGCAAATGACCAAGAGTTGCCATGGTTCAAGAAGAAATGAGAAAACAAGGTTCTGCCAACAGATGCAATTTTGAATTTTCGGGCAAGGCCAGCTCCTATATTGTGACGGGCGGTGTGTACAAGGCCCAGGAACGAATTCACCGCCGTATGGATGACCGTCGATTACTAGCGATTTCGGCTTCATGTAGGTGAGTTGCAGCCTATAATCCGAATTGAGGACGGGTTTTTAAAGTTAGCTCACCCTCGCGGGGTCGCGATCCTTTGTCCCATCCATTGTAGCACGTTTGTCGCCCAGGACATAAGAGGCATAATGAATTGACGTTATCCTCACCTTCCTCCGGCTTAACACCGGCAGTTTATTCAGAGTTCCAAACTAAGGCAATTAAACACGAGGGTTGCGCTTGTTGCGGGACTTAACCCAATACCTCACGGCACGAGCTGACGACAGCCATAAACCACCTGTGTCGCATTCTCGAAGGCACTCCTTCTCTTTCAAGAGGATTCGCACATGTCAAACCTTGGTAAGGTTATTCGCTTTGCATCGAATTAAAACACATGCTCCACCGCTTG
Organism: Lathyrus sativus; assembly: GCA_963859935.3. Lineage (NCBI taxonomy): Eukaryota > Viridiplantae > Streptophyta > Magnoliopsida > Fabales > Fabaceae > Lathyrus > Lathyrus sativus. The sequence goes on from OZ012741.1 coordinate 334,113,519, forward strand.
TGCGGCCCCCATCAATTCCTTTGAGTTTCATTCTTGCGAACATACTCCCCAGGTGGGATACTTAACGCGTTAGCTACAACGTTGCACGGGTGGATACGTACAACCACTTAGTATTCATCGTTTATGGCTAGGACTACTGGGGTCTCTAATCCCATTTTCTCCCCTAGCATTTGTCTCTCAGTGTTAGTGTCGACCCAGTAGAGTGCTTTCGCTGTTGGGTTCCTTCCGATCTTTACGCATTTCATCACTCACCGGAAATTCCCTCTGCCCCTACCATACTCTAGCTTAGTAGTTTTCACCACCTGTCCAAGGTTGATCCCTGGGATTTGACAGCGAACTTAAAAATCCACCTACAGACGCTTTACGCCCAATCATTTCGGATAATGCTTGCATCCTCTGTCTTATCGTGGCTGCTGGCACAGAGTTAACCGATGCTTATTCCCCGGATACTGTCCTTTTTTATTCTCCGGGAAAAGAAGTACATGACCCAAGGGCCTCTACCTCCACGCGGAATTACCCCGTCAGGCTTTCGCCCATTGCGGAAAATTCCCCACTACAACCTCCCATATGAGTCTGGACCTTGTCTCAGTCCCAATGTGGCTGATCATTCTCTCGGACCAGCTATTGATCATTGCCTTGGTAAGCTATTACCTCAACAACTAGCTAATCAGACGGAAGCCCCTCCTTGGGCAGATTGCTTCTTTCGCTCCTCAGCCTTATATGGGGTTTAGCAGCCGTTTCCAGCTGTTGTCCCCCTCCCAAGGGCAAGCTCTTACGCGTTACTCACCCGTCCGCCACTGGAAACACCATTTCCCGTCCGACTTGCATGTGTGAAGCATGCCGCTAGCGTTCATCTTGAGCCAGGATCAAACTCTCCATGAGCTTCCTAGTTGCATTACTTATAACTTCCTTGTTTCTAAACAAAGTTGATTTGGATTTGGAATTGGATACAAAGTTACTGAACTAACGGACTGAGCTGAGGATAACTTATATTCTATTCTATTCTTCTATCCACATACTTACTATTTTCCCAGACTAGGGTTTCCTCCCAAAAATATTATAAGGCCTTAACCCCCCTTAATGTATACCTCATAGCCTCTTATCTACTCAGATTGGATCTCCTCATCCAAATTGAAAAATTGATATTGGGTTTAGGGATAATCAGGTTCGAACTGATGACTTCCACCACATCAAGGTGACACTCTATCGCTGAGTTATACCCCTACCCTTGCCCCTATCGAGAAAAAAGACTGACTAATCCTAAGTCAAAAGGTCGAGAAATTCAACGCGACTATTTTTTTTACTTAAACAACTTGAATTGGGCCTTCTTTTCACACTCTTACGTATAGAAAAAGAATGGGCAAAATTAGATTGGATTGTCAACTGCTCCTATTGGAAATAGGATTGACTATGGATTAGAGCAATGATCGCGACTTTCTAAGTCTAACTGAATTAACTGCAAGTGCACAGTCTATCGCGTAGTAATAATAGATATCGATCCCACAGGGACTCGTAATCAAGCTAGTATTTTCGGGTGTTACTGTGTTTAGCTAGGTTGGTAATGTTTTAGGGGAATAAAAGCAGAATAAGTGCGTAAACTATAAGGGAACTAAAGCGTTAATTAAGGTATAAATGCTTGAATCGATATGTAATATGTTAGTTCTTCAAGGATTCGACAAGTTACCAGTGTTTTTATGTTTTCAAAAATAGTTTAAGAAGAAAATGACGGTTTAAAGACCTTTGTCTCACGATGGTTGTTGATGCTAGTCGCAACTCTAAGGCGGAACGTATGCTGTCGCTACCCCGTTCGGGGTTAAAATTACTTTTTGAAAACCATTAAGTTCTAATTCCTTTTAAAGCGCTGTTGCTGTTTTTAAAATGAATGCTTAGTTTTTACTATCCGGACTTAACCTCAGTTGTCGCTTGTTGGTTCGTACCTTTATGAATTTCCCATTTTCGTGGCAAAACTGTTTTTAAATAAGTTCTCGCTGTCGCAACGAACATTTATTTTAGAAAAATCGATTTAAAAACTGAAGCCATAAATATGTTTTGAAAAGGAAGGTATACACCGGTTAATTATCGAATCCCATCTGATTACTTATTACATACCGATTACTTAAGATTTAGCCGGATATGGAATGTAAATTAACAACACGTAAATAATGGCAGAAAATAATAATATGCATTATAATGGGAAATGGAAATCAATTAACGATTAAAATAAGAACCTGTAAACAATTCGATTGTGTTGCACCCTAAAATTTGACCAACATTTATTTACCTAGCTTGTGGTTCATCTCATTCACATTAGCATTATCATCTGCATTTCATTGATATGTATGCAGGAGATCAAGAGGTATGATTACCAACCAAGAGCACCACAAGACTTTGAAGCTAGCCAAAAGGGATATTCAAGTGTTCAAGGGTTGATATCCTTGTCAGAGAAGTGAAAAGATCCTCAGAGAGATTGGTTGAAACCAAGGTTGTGTGCCTCCTAACTTGAGAGTTGTGGGGAGCTCCTCAGATGATTCTGAAGCTATGAGGATGGACTTGAAGCTTTGAGAGAGCTTATGAGATGTCTTGAAAGCCATCATGAAGCCTAGAGAGGTCATTGTGCAAGATTGAAGAGACCCAGCCATGAGTGGTGTAATTAGGGTTTGACTGGGTCAACCCTAGGTCAACTAATGATTTGGAGAGGGTTGAGACCTAATTCAAGGGCCATGTGATCATGGATTGATGCATTGAGATGCTATAAGGATGATTTAAAGATCAACTCATCATGATTGAAGAGTTTGAGAAGTTTCAAGCTAGGGTTTCTAAGGCTTGACAGTGTAAAATCCCCTAGTTTGACCCCTATCTTCAAGGCAGTTTAGCTCAAGATGTGATTGTCATCTCATCTTACCCCCAACATTAATGTTGTAGAGCTTGCTCTTAGATTTAATTTGAGTACTAGAAGTCCTTGATAGGATTTGTAGAGCTCAAGTTATGACTTTGACAAGTTACAGGTCATCTGAGGTATGTGAATCTGGGGCCTTGAAAGTCACCCAACTTGCATCAAACGTTTGCCATAGAAGGATGATTCCTATGAACTTTTGGTCAACATGAATGTTGTTCCTTATCTTCTTAGATTTCTATAGAGTACTAGAAGTCCTTGATAGGATTTGTAGAACTCAACTTATGGCTTTGACAAGTCAAGGGCATTTTGGTCATTTGGAGATTATAGGTCATTTCAAGCATAAGGCCATAACTCCTATTTCCAAGCTTCAAATGGAAAAATCTTCAACATCAAACTTGCTTAAAATGATGTTTTAAGGCTAGTAAGGAGGTCATGAGATGTTGAAAAGGCTTGTAGCTCAAAGTGATAAAAATGACCTAAAATGGAGGCATAAGTTGAATAAGTCCAAGTTGGAAATTGAAATTTCCAAGCTACACATCCAAACCATGGCATGTAATAGGTCATTTTGACTTCAAAGATCATTTTAGAAACAATGGTTCAGCCACTTTTTTGATTTGAGATTTAGATCATGGACTTGCATTGGAAAATGGTTGCTTGCATATTAAGGTACAAATGCAAAACACAAGGAAAGGCAATGTACAAGCTAGCTAAATATCCTAACACATCATATATCTCATCTAAGGAGATTTTCAGGTCAGAACAAGTTACTACAAGAGCTATGGCATGAGATGGCATGTGAGATGAGATGAAATCAAAAACTCATGGCATGAGAATCCCAATTTCTCATTGGATGATTCCAGAAGGTTCTAGAGGGTTTAGAATCATCCTATATATGGATTGGAACTTGCTCAGATGCAAGGTTGGTGAGAGATTTGAGAGGAGAGTGAGATAGCCATTTCAATTGCTTCCATTGCAAGTTGAAATCAAATTCCACATTCCACACCATTTCCATTGCTTCTTTCAATCCCAATACATTCCATTGATCATACTGAATGTGTGCATACCAAATTGAGGGCAAGATCATGAAGAATTGAAGAGTTAGCACTTAGATTTTGGGAGCTGCAAATCATAATCAAGTTTGGAGATTCAAGCTTTCTTGATCAAATCTTTTGCAAACAGAAGCTTTATCATCAATCAAGGAAGGTTTCTGAAGAGTTTGAGAGGTTGAAGTGGAGCTTTGATCTATATGATATTCAAGATTTGACAGGTTTGTAACTTTTCTTCTACACCATAATTTAAGCATGATTAGGTAGAATTGTTAGGTTAGAACGGTTAGAGACAAGTAGGAGATGGATTCTGGAAAGTTTGAAGCCATTTGGTGAAGTTTGAGTTGATGACACCATTTTTGTTTGGACCAAGAATATGATGTATGATGAGATATAACATGAGTTTGATGTCAAGAATTAACCAGTGTGAGGTGGTGATCATTCTGAGGTAATCAATTTCAAGAATGGTGAGCTTTGATTCTTGAGCATATTTGGAGGTTTGATTCGTGTTTTAGGTTTGAGGAAGTTTCAATGGATTTTGATACCATTGTTAGATTCAGGGAGAAATTCTGGATGAGCTAGGGTTTTGAAATTTAGGTTTTCATGGAGAATTGAGGTGATATGATTGGGGTGAAGATTCACTTTGAAGCTCTGTTCATGGAGCTTTCCCTCCATTTCCATGGCTGGAGGAAGAAGATGACTCCATGGCCGTTGGATGAGGCAAGACTCATTGACTGGGACTTGGATCGCGTGGCTGAGATTTAATTTCATTTGAAGAGGGATTCTGAAGACAACCAAAACGAAGCGTTTCATTAAATGGGATATTGGGCTCAATTGATATTCACACCCCACTCTCATGGCCCATCAGGAATTGAACTGAAGTTCTTTACTTTTTGCACCGAGTGTTTTTATTTTTCTTTATATTTTGTTATTTGATTTTCTGATGAAAATTGGGCCTAGCGCGCATTGATAAGCACACCCCCATTTCCAGCCCAACCATGAATTGAACTGCATATAATTGCTAACTGCACCAATGTTTTCCCATTTTAATTTCTTTTTCTCCATTTTGTTTTAATCTTTGAAAACTCATATTAAATAGAAAAATGATGATTTTTGCATAGGGATTTTTTCTCCCATTTCATGTTAATGTCTAAAAAATAATAAAATCAAAATATTTGCATTTCATGCATTTTTAATATTTTTTGTATATTTTCTCTTTTAATAGCTTTTTAATTCCTTTTATGTTGAGGCATAGATTTGTAGAATTTTGTTTAGCTAGTTCCCTTTGAATTTTTAGGCCATTCTTTTTAGGATAGTTAGATTAGGACTTTAGCTCCCCTCTGAGTTTATTCCATAATTTTGTGATGAATTTTTGATTAGTTTTGATTAGATGACTTTAGGTTGTGTAGATTTAGGTCAATCCTTAACATAGGTCCACAATAACACTAGAATTTTGGGTTTCTAGGTCAAGATAGATATTGGGACATATAGGGTATTAAGGGTAGGTATATAGGATCCCCTAGAAATTATATTAGATTTTAATATAATAGTATACTATTTTTAATTGATTTTTGTAGTTGATGATTGTTTGTGTTGCCCTTGTGGGCTTGTATTTTGTTTGCCTTGCTTTGTGGGTTTTTGCTTGGCTTGTTGGGCTTGGTCTTGCATTGTGGAGCATGGAAGAGCATAGTGGAAGACTTGGAGATAGAGGAAGGAGCTTGAGAGCTTGGAGGCTTGTTTGTTTTGTTGTTGTTTTAGGGTTAGGGATTAGGAAGAGCTTAGACTTAGTTGATTCCTTTCTTAAACATGGATGGTATCTTTCACCTCCATTCTTCCCCATGATTCAAGGTCCTTCCATGGTATTTACCTCCCTCCTTTGGAGGGATAAGTGATGGTACCTAGGAGGTAGAACCTTTGAGGGAACCATTCTTTTGATGTTAAACCCTTATAGGTCACCTTTGGTGGTCAATAAGCAGTTTAATATCCTAGCTTATCCAGTTAAGTGATTTCTCCTAGTTTGAGTATCTTGAGAGATGTTTGGGCTTGAGTGTGAAGGTGAAGACTTCATTGAAAAGTATGGAAGAGGATGACTCCCTGAGCATTACCATTGTAGCTGAAGCTTGAAAAGCATAAAGACAAGTTGATACCTGAAGACCCAATGAAGATCCAGTAAAGACTGAATGAAGAGCTGAGGCTTAAAGATTGAACGATGAAGTTGACACTTCTAAGTGATTAAAGAGGATGATTCCCTGAGAAGCTGAAGCTTGTAGGAAGAAAAGACCAAGTTGAGACTGGTAAAGCAAGGAGAGCTTGAGAGCTTGGAGACTAAGTTGATACTTAGGAAGAGGATCCAATTGAGATTGAGTGTGGAGCTGAAGCTTGAAGAACAAAGGATAAGTTGATACTTACTTTGAAGCTTGGAGATCCTGAAGAATCAAGTTGACACTTGTGGTTAAGAGTGAAGCCTGAAGGTGGAACTGATTAAGGAAAGCTGAAGCTTGAAGAAGAAGATAAGTTGAAACTTATGTCAAAGGGTTGAAACCTGGAGAAGCAAATTGATATTTGTCAAGAATGATTGAGGTCTGAAGACTGGGTTGCTGTCAGAAGAACTGAGGCTTGGAGTTGAGAGAGGGGTGGATCTGCTTTCTTCTCTGTTTTCTTTTCTGTATTGATGTGCCTTGTTTGACTTGCTTGATGCATTAGAATAAGTTCATATCTAGACTTTAATCTAGGAGCATGATTGCACTAGAGGTTGAGTTACTCCCTCTGCTTGTGTTGTTACTGTATGGCTTTGCTTGCGGGTATTCGGTAGAGCCCAGCTCCCTTGCCCATGTGGTTTGTTTTGCTTGATAGCATGTTCTTATATTTTATCTGTATGATTGCAGTTTACTGTATTTTGCTTGAAAACGCTTTATTTTCCTCTGTATGATTGCAGTTATTCATATCTGGCTTGAGGTTGAGACGAGCTTGTGGAGGCTGCTGCCCCACACACATTTCCTCCCTCACTTGCATTGCATGCATTTTACTGTATTACTGTTTAAGCTGATGCTTTGTCTGTTGATGTGTATCATTGACATGATCCCTTAGGATTCTCATTTCCTTTGATAAGGAAGTGATGATAGAACTTTAGGTTGAAACCTATGCATGATAACTTCTAGGAGTTCCCTGTTTCAAACCTCAACCATAGGATGAATCCTTGGCATGACAACAGTAGGACTTGATAGTCTTCCCCGTAGTTGAGCCTGTTCTCTTCTCATCTCAAAACAGCTTAAAATACAGTAATCATGAATGATTTCTTTCGCACGTTACGAGCCTTAAGCTATCCGAGAAAGGATTGTTGGAGAGTTTCTTTTCAACAGTCTGGATGTTTAGTATGGCACCCTTTGGGTGACATGCGACACATTCACTCTCAGGTCATAGTATCTAGTGCAATTGAAATTGCAAACACAATAAAAAAAACACTTCTTCCGTAAAAGACAGAAAACAAACTTCAAATCTTTTTTTCCCCGTGGGCCCATAATTCAAAGGAAAGCTTTTCTGAAGAAAAGAGTGTCGTTAAACTTCAGCGCCAATGCAAACAGGCTTTGTCCCTAACTGCTGGAACTGGTGTTTAACCCTACTCGATAAAACAGATGAATCTGAATTCCCGTAAGCCGCATTATCCCGAACTACGTAAGCTCTGATCTCTCATATCTATTGAGAGTACGTAGGCACAATACTGATGTATTGGCGAGCCACCTTTCCCCGTAACCCGGAGTAGGTCGAACTACGTTGACTCTGATTTCTCATTCTCTGATGAGAATACGTAGGCATAAAGTGCGACGCTTTGCTGAGTCATTTTTCTTTTCTGTTTAAGCCAGCCTTGATAGGTAGATAGATAAACCAACTCGTCCAGTAAACACAACAAGCGTGGATCCCGTCGAGTACGACGGACGTGAGGGGTGCTAATACCTTCCCCTTGCATAACCGACTCCCGAACCCAGACAACGGTTGCGACGACCTTGTCTTACCCTTTTTTCGTCAGGTTTTTCCGATCGTTTCCTTTCCCGCTCTGAGGGATAAATAACGAAAGGTGGCGACTCTTCTGTTTTTGCCGGCACCTTATTTTCGCGGTAGCGACAAATTGGCTTTTGGGAAATCCTCCGAAATGACGACAGGATTTAGTCTTTATGCCAATTACTCGTACAAAATAAAATTAGGAAAGTAAAACAACAATTGCAAGGAAAGAAAGAAAAATGAGACAATAAACGCTAAGAAAACTGGGAAACTAAAAATTGCTCTGAAAGTAAATTGGCAGCACTTCGTCTCTTCAATGCGGCTCCCCTTTTCTGGTACCAGCTCCCTCCTTTTATAGATGGGATTTCCAACAGTTTATTTCCTCAGGAAGTGGGATTGATATCAGAAAATATAGGAGTTAGTGGTCCACTCCTTTTTGGCATTTTCAAGCACTTCACAGTGTTGCACCCTAATTTTTGACCATGAGATCCCACCTCTTTGTTTTTCATATTTTTATCTTTATTTTCTTTTGTATGGCTAACCAGTTGTTGCAGGTACATGAGTTTCAAAAAGCAGTTCTTATAACAAGCATTTCCTGGCACGACCATTTGATTATAACTCAAAGTGGTTCTAAGAACCAGGCGTTCAGAGGCTAAGATCTGGAAAATCTTGGTTTGATAAGAGATGATACTAATGTTTCCACCACCCGAGTATACCATCAATGAGTTCAAAGTTACAAGTTGAAAGTTCACACTTTAAGGTTAAGCATTAATAGAAGGATCCGTCAAGAGCTCAAAGATGTTCCTAAGGTTTCAAGTGGAGTTGGGCCACTTTCGTGATTATCTCTCAGGGTCACAAGTTCAAACATGACAAAGTAAATCCAAATGGCAAGTTCATTTAGAGTCAAGAAGATTACAGAAACTTTAAAGCCATTCAAAATTGCGAGACAAGTCTAAGTATAATAGAAGATTTAATTCACAAGAATTCGTGTTACAATTTTAAGGGTGGATCCAAACCACCTCGAGGAGACTACCCCTCTGTGTTCACTTATCTATTTCTACTGAGTTTTAAACAATTCATTTTTGAGTTGCGGATATTATGGATAATCTTGGGGAAATATTGGACGCACTTTGGTTGGTGATTTTGAGATGAAATCACTCCTTGGTTTTTTTTTCTGTCTTAACTCTAAGTCCGAGCATGAGGGGTCCGATTTAGATATTGCATTATGTTGAGTTGCTATCCCAAAAGGTATATGAATGAGACTTATTTGGTCACTAAATGTTACATAAAATTAGAAATAGTTTTAAAGGCAGATGATGAAAACAACACAGGAGCCATGTACTTAACAAGCCACACAACAGAAGAGTAAAGCCAATATCCATAATATAATTCAGAGATTGCTGCATAATCTGTTTTTTAGATGGCGTGATTTCATCCAAAACTAACCGCACACGGTTCTAGTTACATGACAAAGAATCAAAAAGGCATACATGTTTGACAACTAATTTTATTTTGAAGGGTTGTGTATCACGTTGGTGGTACTACTGAACATATCAACTGCTGCTTTGGCCAGCAAGCAGAATTGCGGCAATGACAGCATAAACCATCCATCAGCATTCCAACTGAATTCCCAGATGCGTATAATCCTCCAAAGTAAGCACAACAATAAACCTGCAGATTCAAGGGGCCAGTAAACAAGTCAATGCCTCAATTCAAGATTTCCGAGCTTTTGAAGCAACAAAACCACTCAAGAATGCTACCCAAATTTCATTACAATGTTAGTCAATACAAGTAATAGAAAGGAAAGATATCACCCGCAACTAAACCGTGATGTGAAGCTTTGGACCTGTTGGTCTGATTCGCATTATCCAACTTGATTTATAGCATTGTATTGAACTGCCAACCTGGTAAGAATCATGTTGGACCTACATCAGTTAAGGAAATCAAACAGAAAATTAAGCATGCTCAAATAGGAAGCAAGACATAATTGGTTAACATGAGGACAAAATCATCAGCAATGAATTACACGCTCCAAGTAGTATTGCCTTTCGAAACCATGATAATTCATCATTTCGTACATTTGATACTCTAGACTGGAAACTACTCTCCCAGGTATAATATCTTATAATGTCCATAGCAACTAACTTCATTCATGAGAACTATCAACAAAGCTCCACAAACTGATGAGAACCATTCTAAATGATCCCTCAACCTGCATAACAGAAACTTTACATCAGTATCATCAAGGCAATATCCAAAATAGTGCCAAAGCTCTTGAGGCTATTCCTCGGCAATCATGTGACAATACTGGATGATGCAACCGATGTACTGAACAAACTAGCAGCAACACGCATTGATCCCCTGTGCGAACCTGTTGAGAAAGCGATGAACTTCTTATGAAATCGAGTCCTGAACGAAGGCTTCCCACTGTATATTGCCACCTGAAAAAACCAGTTTCGAAATCAACATAACATTTTGAGCATGGACGTGAACCTTTGAGCTTTTGGAAATTATTAGCTCATCATTGTCAAGCTATTATGGTTACTATTTGTTAGACACCTCGCCCTGCTGTTTCCTCTGGTTAGTACTTGCTTGTGGTGAGAAAACGAATAAACACATCAATGTTCAAGGAGAATAAGAGATGGTAAATCATATAGTTCTGCTCCTATCCACCACTCTCAATGGCCTCAAACAACCATATCAGATTTGGATGAGAGATCCATGATAACCATTACAGAATTACACTTTACGAACAAACTAAAATTTCTCCTGATGTGTATATGCTTTTAAACCAAGGAAGGCGAAAGCAAAATGAGGATTGATGAAGCATATGATACTTGTGATCTTCTCAAATCCTAGGACTGCGCTGAAAGAACAAACTAGAGCAGGACCACTGCTTGATGGAACGGTTATAGAAGACGATCTAGATATGCAAATTTGTAACGGATATGCACAGCAGCTTTGTTGTCACCAACTCACTTCCACAATGGTAACATAGTTAACCTGTCAACGCAAATCGAACAATAATTAGAACCCTCCAAATGTTCAAAGGCAAGTATTACATTCTACATAACAGTATCAAGAGCCACCAAACCTCTGGTATCAACTACTAATAACTACAAGCAATACGACCAAACGACAGTCAAAGAGAAAGCAATTCCCAAAGTTGTTGGTATTCGAGAAGTTTCCGTCAACTAAGGACTACCGCAACCTGTATAATGTTGATTGAAGAATGAGACTAAATTCGTGATGTTTGAAGACTACTTTCAAGATGTCAATAAAAAGCTGAATGGACATTACTAACCAGGTTTCAGAGCAAGACGAAGGTTAATCAGCCAACATCCATGGCAGCATCATTCAGAAAAGGAATTGCCTAAACCGCTATCATATAGATGAAACTCTGCAAGTACGACTTTATTGGGACCATTACATTACTGTTGAGGCCATCCGCTACCTGGTTATTCAAAACAAGGTTCAATATCTCTAAAAGAAAACAAACAAGAAAACTCAAAATGCAGAGAATGAGAATGAAGAATTACCGAGTATCCCACCACCGTCTTCATTAGTACCACTGCTGAATTTGGAGAACAATTTGAAGGAACGACCTTACCCCTTGAAGTACAACGCTTGGTCCTCATTTCACATACACAATAAAACTTCAAGGAATATGACAACAGCTAGTGCCAATGATTCAGCGACCTGTGCTTCCATCCAACAAATTGTCTTACACAGAAAACTTCCTTTACATGCTTGATTCTCCTGGCAATCCCTCATATAAACCTAATCCTCGTCTAACTCTTACTTCAGGACCATCCTCAGAAGTATCATGTTATCAGCGGTTGGAACTTGTTGGGAATGAAATTTTGCACGTGTTACAGTTAAACACGAATCCCCCCTTTGGGCTTCTAATTCTTGGCCCAAATCACTCACTACCAGCACCTGTCAAATACCAATTGCAAATTAGTAATTGGAGAATAACTGATAAAGAATATTCAGGGGAATCAAATCAAATCCTATCCCAATTGAATCACAGGATTGAAATAGCAATTAAACGAATCATCATGGCAATCAGACAGAAAAGGGAAGTTTTCAAAATCGATTGATACCAAATTGGAAACCCCAAATCGGTATTCAAGACAGCATTCAAAACTCAATCAAGGCACTTTCAATTTGAGAGCCTATATAAAGAGGAGTGGAAACGAGAAAGAGGGGGAATACACAAAAGAAAACCCTGATACTACCGAAAGCGCCGAAGAAAAAAAACCTAAAACTCGTAACCTAAGGAACTACAAGAGGAAAACTTATCTCCTCAAACCGTTGACGAAGCAAATCCCACCGTCACTATCAACCGTCAGAACACCGCATCATTGCCGTCTCCGACGCCACCGTCACTATCAACTGTCGGTAAAACCCTCATCTCGATCCTTATCCCTGATCTATTGATGTTTTGATTTAATTTCAGGTACAGAATCAGTAAGGAGATTGGAGCGAAAAGAGGGATTGAAATCGAGAGGAATGAAGAGGAAACGGGAGTGAGGAAGAGAATCGAGCCGCGGCGGAGAAAAAGGGGGGGGGGGAGCGATCTAGGGTTTCCCCGTGTTTTTTTATTATTTTGTTTTATTTTGTTTAAATTATAGTAACATATACACGTATCACACACGACACTTAATCACACACTACACCAAACCATTAACTCTTAATCCCTAATTAACCTAATTAAATACGTTAATTTAACTTTAACCTAATTAATTAATCCACCTTTTAATTAAACCACCTTTTTTATAAGTTAATACTTTTTTTAGACAATTAGTGAAAACAACTTTTTTAAATAATTTATAACAAATCTTCTTTATCTTAATAACAAAAACTCTTTATTAAAAATACCCTATTATACCTTTAATACCTTTTTATAGCATAATTTGATTTAATGGTTAAATATTTAATAATAAAACCCTTTCATTAAAATTAATATGGTTAATTTAACCTTTTTATAAAATCAAATTCACTAAAAGAATACATTTTCTTATAACTATATAACTTATATAACTTTTGTAAATAAAATAAAAAAATAATAATTAATATAACTTTTATTAAAAGGATCAAGTGCAACTTTTTACTAAAATCAAATTCAACTTTTCTCTTTTTCAAATCAACCCTCATCAAAAGTCGGTTAAACATTTTCTCATAGTTCAAACTAATCGATCTAAAATCAATCAAACATCGTAAATTCAATCAATTGCGCACACTCACGACACTTTCACTCTCACACACTTCAAGCGCTTTCATGCGTATGTGTATGATTTTTATTCCCTGTAATTTATTTATCGTAATTTACATTACCGTCCTTTACATTATCGCATCGCATCCCGTCCAAAGAAAAAACTTACACATAATTCAACGTTGTGTGTAGTTGCACATCATTTGCATCATATTCCCTCCGATCCTTGATTCCATTCGAGTTGATCACTTAAGATAGATCCTACCCCATAGGAAAGACCTTTCTCTTTACAACATAAACACAAAACAATCAACACAATACAACTCTTTCAAACACATTAGAGAAAAGATGTTAATCATCTTAAGTGAGATATAATCTCCACCTCCACAACAATACAATCAAACATGTAGAGACTTTGCCTTAAGAGCGATAAAGGCATACTTGGCGACCATCTGAGTATGTAAGACCTTTTCTTAAGACGATGCAAAGACCGTTTCCTACGACCCCCTTTACACTTGTGGTGGTTACATCTCCCTTAACATGAAGACTCATCTCTTCTCCTAAACCCAATCAAGACAACTACCCTAAACCCGTAGGAACTTTGACCACAGTCAAAGAGCTCCTCTAACCCTTTAGGGGGAACTACAGATACTCTGATTCCACTCCCGTAAGGATATGTAGGCATAAGATGCGACATCTTATCGAGTATACTTAGAAATAAACCCCTAGGTCTTTTATACCTTAAGCAGATAAACACTTAGCAATAAACAATATAAAACAAGAGGTTCCTGTAGAGTACTACAGAAACTTAGGATGCTAGTACCTTCCCTAAGTTTAACCAACCCTCGAACCTAAACTCTCTAAACCTTGCATTTGCATTGCATTGTGGGAATTTCGATCTTTATCCCTTCCTTTGGACAAATCAAAGTTCGGTTGCAAAACGAATTAAAGATTCAAACTAATCAATAGTTTGGTATCAAAATTTCACCGCGACAGAAATGGCGACTTCACTGGGGAATCTCTAGTGGGTTTCCCTATCTTATTTTATTTTGTTTACTGCTTTATATCTGCCTACTTGATTAATTGTTTACATGCTTTCTCTTATGTTTCTTTTGGGATTGTTGTCTTTGAGTGGTGAGATAAAGTTCTACACCCGAACTTGAGAGAAATTAAGATAGGATGGTGATATAGTCGAGGAGGCTTATAGGGAGTTGAATCCTTACTAAGTTGAATCGAGAATCCCGCTCAGTTGAGGCCCTTTCGAAATAGTACTGTTGAACGATTAATCGTGAAGACACTAATTATTTTCGACTTTGGAACCTATGATATTGAGGACCGTAGTTACCTTAACCCAACTTTGGCCTTTAGTAGGACGTAGTGCGAGACTATGAGGAAGTACTTCCGAAATAGTGCTACGCGAAGCTACACTCAAAGGAAGTTCTCTTGAGAATATTATTAATCCTCGAGTAATTGGGAAAATTGATAATATCCGACAGATGGGCTGATGATTCTGAGTCCCCTTAGAACCTTGTTCTGCAGGTACAAACAACCTTTAGTCCTTAAACCTTTGGGAAGGGTACACCTTTACTCCATGCTCGTTGCAAACCTAGGGCGCCCCTTGTTTGTTTATCTTTATTGTCCTATGTGAATACTTGTGTTTGCTGCATTCATATAGCATCATTCTGCATTGGACTTCATGTGATTTACTTTCGTTTATGAACATTGTAGGTCACTATGGCTTCAAATAAAAGACATACTGTGAAATATACTTTTAAGAGTCCCAAATTGGACGACCTAAAGAAGTTGTGGGGTTTCATCAAAGATCAAGAAGAATTCAAGAACAAGTATGGGAAGCTGATATCTTTATTGGGTTGCTCAGTGAATGAAGGACTTCTTGCTACTCTGCTACAGTTCTATGATCCTCTCTACCATTGTTTCACCTTTCCAGACTTTCAGCTGTTACCTACATTAGAAGAGTATTCCTTTTTGGTTGGTCTACCTGTCCTTGAGGAATCTCCTTTTCCCTTCTTGGAAAAGGACCCTGATGAGAAAGATATTGCTAAAGCCCTCCGTTTGAAGGTATCTGACGTCAAAGCCAACCTAGTTATTAAGGATGGAATTCTTGGTTTAAAGACAGGTTTCCTAATCGAGAAGGCTTCATTCTATGCTGATTATTCTAATAAGGCTCCGTTTGAGGCAATTTTTGCTTTGCTTGTTTATGGGCTGTTTCTATTCCCAAGTTTTGAAGGTTTCATTGATCTCAAAGCATTCAAGATCTTTATGAAGAACAACCCAGTGCCAACTCTGTTGGGAAATGCATATCACTCTATACATCTCCGAAACCTTCGTGGTGGAGGGATGATTACTTGCTGTGTACCTTTACTTTACAAGTGGTTTATTTCGCACTTGCCGAAGTCTAGCTCTTTTACAAACATTGGCAGAGAGCATTGGTCTCCAAGAGTTATGGCTCTGACCCATTCCGACATTGATTGGTACAACCGAGTGTATGATGGAGTATTAATCATTGATAGCTGCGGTGACTTTGCTAATGTACCATTGCTCAGCTTTGATGGAGGAATCAGCTACAATCCTATTTTAGCTCGTCGACAGTTGGGATACCCGTTGAAGGAACCTCCCAAGAGTGTTCAAGTAGAGGGTATGTTCTTCAAAGATGATATGGAACTCCGAGGAAAGATTCTAAATGCATGGCGTAGCGTACACAAGAAAGGGAAGAGAAGTCTAGGGAGGCCTAACTGTGTGTCTTTAGAACCATACCTCTAGTGGGTCAGAAAAAGGGCAACCAAGCTAAAGATGCCCTATTCCCGTCAAGATCCCATAGCTCCAAGGAGAGAGCCCACTTATGTCTTTATGTCTAAAGCCGAGGAGTTAGAGGTGTCTTTAAAGAAGTCTCAACATGAGCTGGAATCTTGGAAGAACAAGTACCATGTAGCAGTGGCAGAAAATGATGAGTGTCAGAAGCAGAAGGCTGAACTTCAAAAGGAGAGGGATGAACTTCAGAAACAGCTGCAATTGAAGGATGAAGAGCTACTCCCCTGCAAGAAGAGGAAAGTCATGGAGGATTTATTTTTCTCCGACCCACAATGCACTATTTGGAAGATAATTGTGGACAACCTTATCCGTGAGAAGGCGCAACTAGAAGAGCAGCTCAAGCAGCAGCATTCAAAGCTTCTTTAGTGTCTTTACTAGCTTTTATTTAGCTTTTATTTGGGACTCTTCAAAAGAATATTTATGTAGTCCGTTTCGAATTTAATAAAACGTTTCCTTTTACCGCAATGCCCATAAATAAGAGGAATCCCATGAAGTCCTAATCATCTTGCATTGCATTTCTTTCCCATTGTTCACTTCAAGAAACTCAATTTCGTTCTGTAGGTGTTGTAATCATGGATTTCAGAAGAGAAACCCTAAAGTACACTTTTTAGAGTCCCAACATTGAAAACTTGAGAGAACTAGCCGAACTCATCGAGGATCGCTTTGCCTTCGCAGCAGAATATTGAGGAGTTTTCCGTTTCCTTGAGCTAAGGATGAAAGAAGGATTGTTGGAAACATTGGTTCAATTTTATGACCCATTGTACCACTGCTTCACTTTTCCGGACTACCAATTGATGCCGACCTTGAAGAGCGATAAAGGCATACTTGGCGACCATCCGAGTATGTAAGACCTTTTCTTAAGACGATGCAAAGACCATTTCCTACGACCCCCTTTACACTTGTGGTGGTTACATCTCCCTTAACATGAAGACTCATCTCTTCTCCTAAACCCAATCAAGACAACTACCCTAAACCCGTAGGAACTTTGACCACAGTCAAAGAGCTCCTCTAACCCTTTAGGGGGAACTACAGATACTCTGATTCCACTCCCGTAAGGATATGTAGGCATAAGATGCGACATCTTATCGAGTATACTTAGAAATAAACCCCTAGGTCTTTTATACCTTAAGCAGATAAACACTTAGCAATAAACAATATAAAACAAGAGGTTCCTGTAGAGTACTACAGAAACTTAGGATGCTAGTACCTTCCCTAAGTTTAACCAACCCCCGAACCTAAACTCTCTAAACCTTGCATTTGCATTGCATTGTGGGAATTTCGATCTTTATCCCTTCCTTTGGACAAATCAAAGTTCGGTTGCAAAACGAATTAAAGATTCAAACTAATCAATAGTTTGGTATCAAAATTTCACCGCGACACACAGCACGTGCAAAATTTCTGCATTTTAATTGCATGACGGTCGTCATGGACCTGTGACGGTCGTAACACGTATGACGGTCGTCACACCCTTGTGACGGTCGTCACATCAGCAGAACTCGTTTTTGCTGTCTTTGGCCTGTTTTTCACCTGGTTTTCACCTGTAAATGCTTGTTTTCTTCATCTTGCTCCATTTGAGCATGGACATTGAATACCTGCAAAATACTGGACAAATAATGTGGAAATATCCGAAATCGGAGTGAAAACGGTCGCTGATTAGTAAAAAAGTACGTCATTATATATATATACGATTTCGCATTATCAAACTCCCCTAAACTTGAATCTTTGCTTGTCCTCAAGTAAAGGTAGGAAAAATTTAAAGTTTGGCAAGCACGCGGCACTCTCTTCCTTTGATAAGATTTCTCGGACGTCAAGTTAGGAAAAACTGGGGGTCCAATGGAAACAAAGCATATACGACAACGACACTGGATTGTAAGTATTCGAAGGCCTCTCTTTTATGCAAGCCAGTCCCAATCATGTTACTGCAACTCGGCTTCAAGTTTCTCGCAACAAATTTTACCCGGTTTCGCTCTGGCACAGTCACATTAAGCCCGTTGTCCATACAAGTTCATGGCAAGCAAACCTGTTGGTGACTATGATCTCTTTGCTAGTTTGATTTTTCTTTGCACATATGCTCATTCTGCTATAAATCTGCAAGAGTTTCGTACCGTTGGGCTAAATGCTCGGGCGAGGAGCACCTAACTCAGAAGGGACATGTCTCTATATTCAGGCTATATGGCTTTTCTTTTCTTTCAAGATTATTGAATTCATACTAGAGATCACACACTTATTTGCATCGGTTTCTTGCTTAGAAGTGTTTAGGATGGTGCTGACTGCTCGTATAAACTACTGGGGGCTCCGTTTGAGTCGAAACATGAGGCTTTGGTACGAGTAAGTAGTGAGACTGACTCGCATAAACCAGAGGTCTAAGGTATCAAGGTGTAGAAGCTTTGTTAGAATTTTCTTCTCGGAAATTCCAAACTTGGTAAGGTTTAGGCGTGTCACGTGATGCTTTGAAGAGGATAAAAGTTTCTTTGTATATGTCGGATAAAGCACGGGGAGTTCACGTAACGGAGGGATATATATATAAGATCTTTATTTACCAAAATTAAAAATACTTTAAATTGGAAATTGGAATGAAAAAGTACAATCGAAAATGGGAAATAACAGGGAAAAGGGAAATAACGGTCCGCTCCCACACTACCTCAATCAGTGTCCTCACTGATTTGAAAGAATGCGGAAGGGAGAAATACAAAGGAAAGAAAAAAACAAAATAAAAGAAATGAAAAATACTACTAGTCCCTTCCTTTTCCTCGATCTCTTCCTCTACCTCTGGCTCTGCCGTCGCGTGCCTCGAGGTTCAAAGCCCCGGTGTGGAAGATGTAATCGCGGAGGCCGTCGACTCGCACAGTGAGGTTGGCCATGTCATCGGCTAGGCCGGAATGGACGTCCTGAATATGCTGCATAGATTGCCTCATGTGACTGGTTTGTTCTCTCTGCCATGCTTCGAATTCTTCAGCCCGTCGGTTCTGTTGTTCCATCATAAGCATCATCTGATTCTGCTGTTCGATGCAGCGGAGGAGGGCCTCGAATGTGTCATCAGTGGCAGGACGGCGGCGGCGGCGCGAGGAAGGGCCTTCGGCAGCGGTTGCTTGTGATGGCTCAGCCTGGTCGGCTCTGTCTAACTCCTCTTGAACTTCATCCCTGGGCTCTTGGGCATTATCCTGAGTTGGGGCAGCAGGAGCATTCGGATCGAAAAGCCAGTTGGCTCTGTTCTGCGGATGCATTCGGGTGCGGGAAGGCATGATGATGCTCTGGATAGTGCGACCTCGCACTACCGGATGATATTTCCCATCTGCGCGGGATCTGATTAGGTGAGAGGCGCGGCAGTGGTCGGTATCTAGGAAGACAGGGGGCATCTGGCGGAGGGTCTGGAGGCGGTCGCCAAGACCGAGGCCTAAGGAAATAGATGTGATGATGCCACCAAAATAGAAAGGTTTTGAGCCGCGGTTGCAATTGGCTTGAATGTGAGCCAAGAGGAACGGGGCGGCATTAACAGGTTCCGAAGCGAACACGCAACGGAGATAAAACAGCTCCTTCGAGGATGGCCTTGTGGTTATTGTCACGAGCGAAGATGAGCATCGTCGCTGTGAGGGAACTGTAGAATGACGGCGATGCGGTCCTGGGGGACTTGATATTTGGTGCCGAACAAGCGGAAGCAGGCGGCGCCGGTAAGCTATTTGGTATCGCCAGATGAAGTTACGTACGCGAAGGAACTGAGAAACTCCAGTGTGAGTTGCTCGTAGGTGGGTTGGGGATTGGTGCAGAGATGCCAGATGCCGGCTCTCTGTAACATCCAAGTTACGCCATCCAGAATTCCCAGTTCTGTCAGAGACTCTAGGTGAGCATACCGGGTCGGCTGAAGCGACCGTTGATGGAAAGCTATGTAGTTGGTCTGCTGTCTTTCGCCGGCCTCGCCTTCTCGGAAAGTGATATTGCTCAAGTCGGGGTTTGCACGATTTTGTCTGGCCATTTTTCGTTAGAGAGGTGCAGAGATTGAGAATAGAAAGTTTATGTGGATGGAGAGGTAGGGGAATGCAGAGGTCAATATATAATAGTGAATTGGAAGTTGAAATAGTGGAGGGTTAATGGGGGATTTGGAAGGTTTGTAGTGGGGTTTAAATGTGTGAAAGTGGGGAATTAGGAGAGTGAAGGTGGAAAGGTGCGTAACCCCTGTTTTGACAGAATTGGGGTTTTATTCACGTGACGACCGTCAGGGGTGTGTGACGGTCGTAATACGTGTGACGACCGTCACACCAGCAAATTCTGCAGAATTGCAGAAGTTTGCTTGTGGGGCGTTTTAACAATGGAATATGTGATTTTTGAATTCTTTTGCAGTATGATAGACTGATTACAAAATAGAAAATAACATGAAACATAATTAAGGGAGATACCGGAATGAAATTAAAATAACATTGAATCAAAAACGAGTTTAATGTAATACAATATCCAAAAAGAAACAATTGCAAAATTAAATAATGTGAAACAATGTGAAATGCAGTAAACTAAAATTAAAGAGAAAACTAAAATATCACTCCTTTGGTTTCTTCAAGTTGTTGATCTGCTGAATAACGTCATTAAATTGGTTGCTAACTACGTCCATGTAAGTAACGAAATCCATGTGAAGCTGAGTTAATTCATGTTTTATAGTGGTTACTTCCAGCTTGAGGTCGTCCATAGTTCTCAGAACAGTGTCCAACTTGTCTGTGTCTTGTTCAGGAGTGGGGTCAGGAAAGTTATGGTAGTTAGGAGGGGTCTCAGGATCTATCTCCACTTCGGACTCATAATCTTGGTAGTACAAATAGTCATGTGCTTCTGATATTTGATCACTGTCATACATGTAAGCCTAGGGTGTGGAGTGAGGTGATGGAGGTCCCATAGGCTCGTCCAATTCATAAAGCCAATTGTTTCTATTGTGGATACTTGTTAGCTCGTGGTTGGGCAATGTGAAAAGGTGGACAGGTTGATCAGCTATGAGGTGTTCGTAGGCTCCTGGTCCTAAGGTACCTAAGATATGTCTGTTGAAGCAGAATTGGATGTCCATTGATCTGAGGTTGCCGAAACGAATGGCTTTGTTCAGGTAATACCTCAGGCCAATTTCGTGGGCAATCATGGTGACTAAGCCTCCTATTAAAATGGGTGAGTGAGGTTCCTGATTAAGGCGTGTGAATGCCCTCATCATAAGAGGGACAACATTTACAGGGCGGCCTTGTGAAGCACAGAGAAGGATGAACAACTCTTCCTTTGAGACTGTTGTAATGTTTTCCTCCTTCCCAAAGAGGGTATGGGCTAAAATCCTATGGAAATAACGGAGGGCTGGATTGTGTATCTCATTGTTGTGCATGTCATTCGGTTCAGGGTGATAGTTATCGATGATGGTACCCCAGAATTGTTCTAACTCGAGATCAATATCCTCTTCAGTGGTGGTAAACACAAAAGGTCCGCTAGGGAAGCCTAGGATGTTAGCTAACGATGTACAATTGTGTGTTTGGTCCATTCCAAACATTCTAAAGGTTATCAGCTCTTTGGTGGATCCATAGCCATGTTCGGGTAAGTAACTTAAAGAGTTAAGGAATTC
This sequence comes from Lathyrus sativus, assembly GCA_963859935.3. NCBI lineage: Eukaryota > Viridiplantae > Streptophyta > Magnoliopsida > Fabales > Fabaceae > Lathyrus > Lathyrus sativus. Next base: position 334,135,079 of record OZ012741.1, read on the forward strand.
GAACGTGAGTTCGCGGTAGGTAGTAAATCGGGTCTTTAGAGCAGTTTGCTCCCAGTCTAATTGGTTAAATAAATACTGAATGCTATCCTGGATTCCTAGCTTGTCCATGGTGGGTCTATCGTAGTACAGAGTCGAAGCAAAGATTCTCTGAGTCAGTGCCTCAAATTTGGTCTTATGAGCTAGTCCTCTAAATACAACAGTCATAACGTCGATGTCAGCCATACTCGAAGGTTAGTCGGATAAAAACGGGAGAAAAGTAGAACGACTTTAAAATCCTGGAAAAGTTAAAATCACATTCACTCAGATTAGATTTTTAAGAAACAAAGGGTGATAAAAGAAAGAAGAATAAAATAAAATAAATAGTAGAAAATAAGAAAATAGAATTTTATAGAAATTATAAGTTAAAAGGAAAACATAGTTTTAGTAAATTAAGAAGGGAAAAACGGGAAAAATTGGGTTGCCTCCCAATCAACGCTGTTTTTAACGTCAAAAGCCTGACGATAGCTTGGCTGCAAGCTATTCGGGAAGCTCGAGCAATTTCATATTGCTCACGTGGTGGTTGTGTTCATTTTGATTATAATGCTTCAAACGCTGTCCGTTTACTATAAACGGTGCGTTGATTTGATTTCTGATTTCAACAGCTCCACTCTTAAGGACTTTGGTGACCTCAAAAGGTCCAGACCATCTAGATTTTAATTTTCCAGGGAAAAGTTTTAATCTTGAGTTGAATAGGAGCACGATGTCTCCCACACTGAATTGTTTCTGGATCGAACGTTTATCATGCCATTTCTTGGTTCTTTCTTTGTAGATACGTGCATTCTCGTATGCGTCCAATCTGAGCTCTTCCAACTCATGAAGATTCAAGATTCGTTTCTCTCCTGCCGCAGTGTAGTTGAAGTTCAGCGTCTTAATAGCCCAGAAGGCTTTATGCTCTAATTCTACCGGCAGGTGACATGATTTTCCGTAAACTAGTTTAAATGGTGTGGTACCTATTGGTGTCTTAAAGGCGGTCCTATAAGCCCATAAAGCTTCGTTCAGCTTTGATGACCAATCTTTCCTGGAGGTTGCGACAGTCTTTTCCAAGATTTGCTTTATTTCTCTGTTCGAAACCTCCATTTGTCCACTAGTTTGTGGATGATACGGTGTAGCTACGCAGTGTTTGACTCCGTATTTGGAGAGTAGTTTGTCAAAGATTCGCGATATGAAGTGCGAACCACCGTCACTAATGACGAGTCTGGGCATATCGAATCTAGGAAAGATTGTGTTTCTAAAGAGTTTGACGACTACTCGCGTGTCATTTGTTGAAGCGGCAACGACCTCTATCCATTTAGATACATAATCGACAGCGACGAGTATATATTTGTTTCCAAAAGAAGACGGGAAAGGTCCCATGAAGTCTATTCCCCAGACGTCAAAGATTTCTACTTCTAAAATTCCTTTCTGAGGCATTTCATCGCGTCGTGAGATGTTGCCATTGCGTTGGCACCGGTCTCATTTTAGTACAGCGATATGGACATCCTTCCAGAGACTGGGCCAAAATAGGCCAGATTGTAGAATTTTAGCGCACGCCTTTGAAGTACTAGCATGACCACCATAAGGTGCTGAATGGCATTGGGAAATGATGTCTTCTATTTCTTCCTCTGGGACACAGCGACGGTATAAGTTGTCGGCGCCTCGTTTGAAGAGTAGAGGTTCATCCCAGTAGTAATGCTTTAAGTCGTGGAAGAATTTCTTCTTTTGTTGATAAGTTAGGTCCGGTGGAAGCACGCCTGCGGCCAAGTAATTAACGATATCGACAAACCACGGCAAAGTGGCTTGGGCATAGACAACTTCCACGGCTTTTTCCAGTTCTGGTTCTTCCGAAGTTGAGTTGGACATATCGCTTTCCAATTTGGCTATCAAACGTTCGTAGGGAAACTCGTCATTGATAGGCACTGGTTCTTGTTTAATACCCTCTATACGGGATAAATGATCTGCAAATATGTTCTCGGTCCCCTTCTTATCTTTAATTTCTAAGTCGAACTCTTGTAATAATAGGATCCATCTCAATAATCTTGGTTTGGTGTCCTTTTTGCTTATTAGGTACCTAATGGCAGCGTGATCTGTGTATATGATTATTTTGGCTCCTACCAAGTAGGAACGGAATTTGTCAAGTGCAAACACAACTGCTAGAAGTTCCGTTTCCGTTGTGGCGTAGTTCATTTGGGCAGGGTCTAAAGTTCTACTGGCGTAGTAGATAGCGTGAAGCTTCTTGTCTTTCCTTTGTCCTAGAACTGCGCCTACAGTATAATCACTTGCATCGCACATGATTTCGAATGGTAGTCGCCAATCTGGGGGTTGCATGATTGGTGCGGTGATAAGTGCTGACTTTAGAGTTTCGAATGCTTCTAAGCATTCTTTGTCAAAGATGAACTCGGAATCTTTCATTAACAAACCTGTAAGAGGTTTTGTGATTTTCGAGAAATCCTTTATGAATCTTCGGTAGAATCCAGCGTGTCCTAAGAAGCTTCGTATTTCTCGTACGGTTTTCGGAGGTTGAAGATCCTTTATGATCTCTATTTTAGCTTTGTCAACTTCAATCCCTTTTTCAGATATGACGTGTTCTAAAACGATGCCTTGTCGGACCATGAAATGGCATTTCTCCCAATTAAGGACAAGGTTCACTTTAGCGTATCTTTTGAGTACCATTTCTAAATTTGACAGGCAGCTTTCAAAACTTTTTCTGCATACAGAGAAGTCATCCATGAACACTTCCATGATGTCGTCTATGTAATCCGCAAAGATTGCCATCATGCATCTTTGGAAGGTTGTTGGAGCATTGCACAGTCCGAACGGCATTCGGCGATAAGCAAAAGTACCATAGGGACAGGTGAATGTCGTCTTTTCTTGGTCATCGGGGTAAATAGGAATTTGAAAGAATCCCGAATAACCGTCTAGATAGCAGAAGTACGAATGTTTCGCTAGTCTTTCCAACATCTGGTCTATGAAAGGTAAAAGGAAGTGATCTTTCCGAGTCGCCTTATTCAGTTTTCTGTAATCGATACACATCCTGTTTCCGGTCACAACTCTTTGGGTTATTGATTCACCTTTCGCATTCTTCACTACAGTAACGCCTCCTTTCTTTGGTACTACGTGTACTGGGCTGACCCATTGGCTGTCGGAGATCGGGTATATGATTCCTGCATCTAGTAACTTTTTCACCTCGTCTTCGACTACAGTGCTTAGGATCGGGTTTATCCTTCTCTGATGTTCTCTTGAAGTTTTGCAGTCTTCCTCCAGCATGATACGGTGCATACAGATGGAAGGACTTATGCCTTTTAGATCGCTTATATTATAGCCTAACGAAGTTGGGTATTTCCTTAGGACTTCTAGTAATTGTTCAGTTTCTGACTGTCCTAAATTAGCGTTGACTATTACTGATCTTTTGAATTCTGTATCTAGGAATTCATACTTGAGGGTTTTAGGTAGTTCTTTAAGTTCTAAAGCTGGGTTTTTTGGACCTGGCATGTGATTTGGAGTTAGTGCTAAGATCTCGCTCAGACTATCATCTTTGTATGGTGCACGCCAGTTGTCGTCTTCATGAATAGCAGGGATCTGGATTTTCATGATTTCAAAATATGTAATTTCTTCCTTCTCTAATTCTCGTATGCATTCGTCAATGACATCTACTATATAGCATGTGTCATCTATAGCTGGTGCCTTCAAGAACTTAGTAAGGATGAACTCTATCTTTTCTTCTCCTACTTCGAATGTTAGCCTTCCTTTCTTTACGTCTATGATAGTTCTGGCTGTCGCTAGGAACGGTCTTCCTAGGATAATTGGGGTAACAGAGTCCTCTTTGATGTCCATGATTATGAAGTCGGTTGGGATATAGAATTGGCCTATGCGTACTGGAACGTTTTCCAGCACACTGACGGGATATTTGACTGATCGCTCAGCCAATTGCACGGACATTTTGGTTGGTCTTAGTTCTCCCATATTCAGCTTTTTGCATATAGATAAAGGCATGACACTTATACTGGCTCCTAGATTGCATAGAGCTTTGTCTATAACGAACTTTCCGATGACGCAAGGTATGGAGAAACTACCTGGGTCTTTTAGTTTAGGAGGCATGTTGTTTTGAATGATTGCGCTACATTCGACAGTAAGTGTAACTGTTTCGTTATCCTCTATTTTCCTTTTATTAGACAAGATTTATTTAAGAAACTTAGCGTATGACGGCATTTGAGTTATCACTTCTGTGAAAGGAATAGTGATGTTTAGTTGTTTCAGAAGTTCAACAAATTTCTTAAATTGTCCTGAAGTTTTGGAGTTTATTAATCTTTGAGGATAAGGGATAGGTGGTTTATATGGCGCTGGAGGCTCATATGAGTTTTCATCTTTGGCGGCCTTTTGCTCGTCACATTCCTTCTTTTCTGTTTCAGACTCCTTTTCTGTTGGTTTATCAGATTTTTGATGCATTACTAAATCTTCATTCCTAGGATCTGTTGGGCCTTCCAATTCTTTTCCACTTCTTAATATAACAGTGTTTGCGTAGCCTTTCGGATTAGGTTCTGGCTGGCCTGGAAATGTTCCAGCTGGGGCGGCTGCAGAGGCTTGTTGTTAAGCCACTTGTGATATCTGCGTTTCGAGCATTTTATTGTGGGTGGCTAAAGCGTCTACTTTTCCGGTCAGCTGTTTAATTTGCTCGCTAGTGTGTATGTTTTGATTCAGGAATTCCTATTCGTTTGAGCTTGAGTAGCTATGAATTTTTCCATCATCACTTTGAGGTTTGATTTCCTAGGGGCAGTCTGGGCAGCAGCGGCTGGTTTCTGATATCCTGGCGGAGCAGCAGGTGCTTGCAAGGCATTATCGTTCTTGTAGGAAAAGTTTGGGTGGTTCCTCCATCCTGGGTTGTAAGTATTTGCGTAAGGATTTCCTTGAGCGTAGTTTACTTGGTCTGGTGGGATTCCTGCCAATAATGGGCACTCAGGTGCATTATGAGTGGCGATTCCACATAACTCGCAGTTTGGAGTTACAGCAGCTACGGTTGCAGTTGGGGTAACTGTCAGACTGTCGATTTTCTGCGCTAGAGCATCTACCTTAGCGTTGAACTTTTCAAGATTGCTGATCTCGTACATCCCACCTTTTGCTATGGGTTTCTCTGCTGGAGTTCTTTCACCTCCCCATTGGCAGTGGTTCTGAGACATGTTTTCGATAAGTTGATAGGCTTCTTCATATGGCTTATCCATAAGTGCACCGCCTGCGGTGGCGTCTACCGTTAATCTGGTGTTATACAGAAGCCCATTGTAGAAAGTATGGATCGTCACCTAGTCTTCTAAACCGTGGTGAGGACATGCTCTCATCATATCTTTGAACCTTTCCCATGCTTCGTAGAGAGATTCAGTGTCTTTTTGTCGAAATCCGTTGATTTGAGCTCTAAGCATAGCAGTTTTTCTTGGCGGAAAGTATCTCGCTAAGAAAATGTTCTTCAACTGTTCCCATGTCGTAACGGAGTTGGATGGTAAGGATTGTAACCATGTCCAAGCTCTATCTCTAAGAGAGAAAGGAAAAAGACGAAGTCTTATTGCGTCTGGAGTTACTCCATTTGCCTTCACTGTGTATGCGTATTGCACAAACTTCGTTAAGTGTTCATTCGGATCCTCAGTTGCATTTCCTGAGAATTGATTTTGTTGTACAACTGACAGCAATGACGGTTTCAGTTCGAAATCGTTCCGATTTATAGCTGGGGCAACAATGCTACATCGAGGTTCAAACTGAGAGGGTGTAGCGTAGTCCTTTAGCGGTTTGTTCTGAGGTCCGTCAGCCATCTTTGCTTCTTCAACAGGAGGATGAGCTAGAAGATCAGGAATATTGTGTTTTCGTTGATATTCGAGGATGCGCCTTCTTAAATGTAAGAAGCGCTCTAGTTCGGCGATTGTAGGTTGTAAGATATCGCTTTATGAGCGAGTACTTGGCATACAATCGAAGAACGAGTAGAGGGAGAGAGAATAGTTAACCTAGTCTATACTGTGTAACAAAGGATTACACTATTGACTAAACGGGTCCCCGACAACGGCGCCAAAAACTTGATCGTGAATTTCTATGTCTAACTGAATTAACTGCAAGTGCACAGTCTATCGCGTAGGAATAATAGATATCGATCCCACAGGGACTCGTAATCAAGCTAGTATTTTCGGGTGTTACTGTGTTTAGCTAGGTTGGTAATGTTTTAGGGGAATAAAAGCATAATAAGTGCGTAAACTATAAGGGAACTAAAGCGTTAATTAAGGTATAAATGCTTGAATCGGTATGTAATATGTTAGTTCTTCAAGGATTTGACAAGTTACCGGTGTTTTTATGTTTTCAAAAATAGTTTAAGAAGAAAATGACGGTTTAAAGACCTTTGTCTCACGATGGTTGTTGACGCTAGTCGCAACTCTAAGGCGGAACGTATGCTGTCGCTATCCCGTTCGGGGTTAAAATTACTTTTTGAAAACCATTAAGTTCTAATTCCTTTTAAAGCGTTGTCGCTGTTTTTAAAATGAATGCTTAGTTTTTACTATCCGGACTTAACCTCAACTGTCGCTTGTTGGTTCGTACCTTTATGAATTTCCCACTATCGTGGCAAAACTGCTTTTAAATAAGTTCTCGTTGTCGCGACGAACATTTATTTTAGAAAAATCGATTTAAAAACTGAAGCCATAAATAAGTTTTGAAAAGGAAGGTATACACCGGTTAATTATCGAATCCCATCTGATTACTTATTACATACCGATTACTTAAGATTTAGCCGGACATGGAATGTAAATTAACAACACGTAAATAATGGCAGAAAATCATAATATGCATTATAATGGGAAATGGAAATCAATTAACGATTAAAATAAGAACCTGTAAACAATTCAATTGGCTTTTGGGAAATCCTCCGAAATGACGGCAGGATTTAGTCTTTATGCCAATTACTCGTACAGAATAAAATTAGGAAAGTAAAACAACAATTGCAAGGAAAGAAAGAAGAAGGAGACAATAAACGCTAAGAAAACTGGAAAACTAAAAATTGCTCTGAAAGTAAATTGGCAGCACTTCGTCTCTTCAATGCGGCTCCCCTTTTCTGGTACCAACTCCCTCCTTTTATAGATGGGATTTCCAACAGTTTATTTCCTCAGGAAGTGGGATTGATATCAGAAAATATAGGAGTTAGTGGTCCACTCCTTTTTGGCATTTTCAAGCACTTCACAGCACGTGCAGAATTTCTGCATTTTAATTGCATGACGATCGTCATGGATCTGTGACGGTCGTAACACGTATGACGGTCGTCACACCCTTGTGACGATCGTCACATCAACAGAACTCGTTTTTGCTGTCTTTGGCCTGTTTTTCACCTGGTTTTCACCTGTAAATGCTTGTTTTCTTCATCTTGCTCCATTTGAGCATGGACTTTGAATACCTGCAAAATACTGGACAAATAATGTGGAAATATCCGAAATCGGAGTGAAAACGGTTGCTGATTAGTAAAAAAGTATGTCATTATATATATACGATTTCGCGTTATCAAGCAATATCATATGATTTCATAAAACCATAGGATTTTCCGAATCTAAATAAAGAAGATTTGGCCCAGTGTACTATTCAATATGGGTAAGAACCCGACTCCGTATTCTTAAAAATAGAAAAAAATCTGAACTAAGGCAAGATTAAATGGATGAACCCGTTTTATCTTATGACAAAATTTTTTAATTTAGAAGTAACTGGAGTTACATAATCTATTTTTCCATTTCAATTCAAGAGTTCTTATGTGTTTCTATTTCTCCCTGAGACCCTGAAAAAGATACTAATGTTTTTTAGGAACACATAGAAGACTCATCATTACAAAACAAAAAAAAGAGTGGTAATCTGACCATTAACACAGAATTTTGAACTTGTTATCCTCTTGTCTAGCAGGCAATTACTTCAGCGAAAAGGATGATTTATTCGAATCAACATGAGAGCCCAACCATATTGCATTGCCAAAACCTATGTTGTATATTGGAACGACGTTGATCTACTTGCTTTTATGATGTTACAATCCTCTTGTTGCCTTTCTACTCCGCCTACAACAATAAAATGTAGCTAGTGCATCACGAAAGAAAGGACTCTCTGAACCGAGATCATTAACTAATATATAATAATAGAATAGTATACAGTACAACTGTCTTTTCCATATATTCTCTCTGGGTTCCATTGCTACTAAATGCTTTACACAATTAATCGTAAAAATTAAATTATTTTAAATATATCTAGAATCTAATTTTTTTGAATGAGTCATAAGCAACTACAAAAAAATAATTATCTTTTTCATTACTGGATTGAAGTCCGAACTAGATAGTTCTAGTTTAGTGCTTTTTTTTTAAATTTCAAAAAGTCAAAATTGAAAAAAAAAGATCTGAATAGAGAAATCAAAACGTTCTTTTACTTAAATAAAAAAGTGATTCCATATATCATATATTTCTCTATTCAGATTTGTTCAATAAAATTACTTTTTATTCTCAATTTATGTAATAAATGTTTAGAAATGTACTCAATAAATATCGAACTTTACTTTATTCAATATCGATGATTGACTAAATAATGGGTTATTATGATTTCGCGTAAGCTGCTATGGTGAAATTGGTAAACACACTGCTCTTGGGAAGCAGTGCTAGGGCATCTCGGTTTGAGCCCGAGTAGCGGCATGACATCCTATATTTTATTTGAAATTTTTTCAAATAATCATATCATAAGTCCTACAATGAATTCCCTATTTCTATTTCGAGTATTCATACCTTTTTTATTTTCATTATAGATATTTTTATTTTCATGATATATATGATATTATCAACTTTAGAGCATATATTAACACATATCATTTTCCCTTATATCATTTGTTATTTCAATTCATTTGATAACCTTATTAGTCAATGAAATTGTAGGATTATATGATTTGTCCAAAAAAGCCATGATAATAACTTTTTTCTGTGTAACGGGATTGTTAATTACTCGTTGGTTTTTTTCCGGGACATTTACCATTTAATGATTTATATGAATCCCTAATATTTCTTTCATGGGGGTTTTCAATTTTTCATATGGTTCTTTTTTTTTTTAAAAAAGGAGAAAAACCTTTTAAGTACAATAATTGCAGCAAGTGTTATTTTTACCCAAGCCTTTGCGACTTCGGGTCTTTTAACCAAATTGCATCAATTCATAATATTAGTACCCGCTCTACAATCCCATTGGCTAATGATGCACGTAAGTATGATGATATTGGGCTATGCAGCTCTTTTATGTGGATCATTATTATCAGTGGCTATTTTAGTCATTACGTTTCAAGAAGTCATCCTTCGAATTTGGATTCTTTAAAAAAATCAGTTGATTTTGTTGAAATCAAATACATGAATAGGAATGAAAGAAACAATGTTTTACGAAAAACTTCTTTTTCTTCTTCTAGAAATTATTATAGGTCTCAATTTATTCAATAATTGGATCGTTGGGGTTATCGTATTATTAGTATGAGTTTTCTCTTTTTAACGGTAGGTATTCTTTTAGGAGCAGTATGGGCTAATGAGGCATGGGGTTCCTATTGGAATTGGGATCCAAAGGAAACTTGGGCCTTTATTACTTGGATCATATTCGCGATTTATTTACATACTAGAAAAAATAAAAAATTAGAAGGTGTAAATTCTTCAATAGTGACCTCGATAGGATTTCTTATAATTTAGATATGTTTTTTTGGGGATAAATCTATTAGGAGTAGGACTACATAGTTATGATTCATTTACATCTAATTGACTCAAAGAACTTGATAAAGAAATATATGGAAAGTATATAAATATATACTTTCCATAAATCGTCGAGAACCCTTTGAATCAAGTAATGTAATGATTCAAGGGGTTCTCACAAACAACAAACATATTCGATTCTAATTTCAATTTTTTAAATGAATCTAACAGAAAAAGATTTTTTTTATCTTTTTGATTCATTTATTCACAAAAATCATCCATCAAAAATTAGATAGAATAGCTTCAACATTGTGAACCGAAAATGAGAAAATCAAATATGGATAAATACCAATACCTATTATGGGTATAAGGATAGAAATAGAAATAACTAATTCTCTGGGTCCATAATAAAAAAAAGAAGAGTTTGATGTATTAAAAAACTTGTATCCATATAACATTTGCCGTAAGATAGATAATAAATAAATAGGAGTTAATATCATTCCAATTATTGTTACAAAAGTAATTAGTATTTTCATCATGAAAAGATATTTTTGACTAGTAATTATTCCAAAAAAAACTATCAATTCTGCAACAAAACTGCTCATGTCAAACAATGCAAGAGAATCCATTGATAAGATAGTGAAAATAGTGAATATTTTTGGTATTGGGATAGCCATTCCGCCCATTTTGTCAAGATAAAGAAGACGCAGTCTATCATAACTAGTTCCTGCCAAGAAAAAAAGGGCAGCGCCAATAAATCCATGAGATATTATTTGTAAAATGGCCCCGTTGAGACCAGTATCACTTATAGAACCAATTCCTATAATTATAAAACCCATATGAGATACGGAAGAATAAGCGATTCTTTTTTTTAGATTCCGTTGACCAAAAGATGTTGCAGCAGCATAAATTATTAAAATACAACCTAATATCATTAACCAGGGGCAAAATATGGAATGAGTGTGGGAAAAAAGTCCATATTAATTCGATCCAACCCATATGCTCCCATTTTTAATAAGATTCTGCCTAAAAGCATACAAGTGTTGTAATGTGCCTCTCCATGGGTATCTGGTAACCATGTATGTAAGGGTATAATCGGCGATTTGACAACAAAAGCAATAAGAAATGTCGTATAGAATATTATTTCTAGTGCCACGGGATATGATTGATTAATTAATGTTTCAAAATTAAATGTTGGTTCATTAGAGCCATATAAACCAATACCCAAAATTCCCATCAATAAAAAAACAAAAGCTCCTGCAGTGTACAAAATAAACTTTGTAGCTAAATACAAACGTTTCTTCTCCCCCCCCCCCCCCCTCCACATGGATAAAAGTAGATGAATAGGAATTAATTCCAATTCCTACATGATGAAAAAAAGTAAAATGTCTCGAGAAGAAAATGGTCCTATTTGACCGCTATACATTGCTAACATCAGGAAATAAAATAATTGGTATTTTCGAGTAACCGACTGAGCTGCTAAAGTGGCTAAAGTAGTTATCAATCCTGTCAGTAAAATAGGTCCTATAGAGAGTCCATCTATTTCTAATCTCCAGTAAAATTCAAAAAATGGATCCATTTATAATTCTCCGTCAGTTGAATTAGTGGATCATCCAATTGGAAATGATAACAAAATGCATAAGTTGTTAGAAGGAGATCGATTAAGCATATACAATGCTATACCACCTAATTACCTTATTTCCCCTATGAGGAAATAAGAAAATTAAGGAACCTGAAAACAACAACTGTTGTTAACCGAGGAAAATAATTCGTGATAAAAATAAGATACACTTGGGCTAAAAAAGCCCATGCTTAAAATAAAATAGAATTTTTTTTCTTTTTTATTTTGAACACGAGTTTTTGCCAGTAAAAACATATTCGTGTGTTGTTTTTTGAAACGAATCAATAAGCGAGACCCATACTTCGAGTTGTTTCATGCCATAAATAAACTCGAACACTTAAGAAATCCGTCGGACAAGCGGACTCACACCTCTTACAACCAACACAGTCCTTTGTTCTTGGGGCAGAAGCTATTTGCTTAGCTTTACACCCACCCAAGGTATCATTTCTAATACATCTGTGGGACAGGCTCGGACACATTGAGTACATCCTATACATGTATCATAAATCTTTACTGAATGTGACATTATCTATAGTAATTTTGGATGTTCAAAAATGAAAATTATCGATCTAGTAAACTCGTAAATGAATCATATACTTATATACCAGATGAATCAATGATTTGTGATAATATTTTTAACTATTAATAAAAAAGGCGTCTAGATAAATTTAGAAGAGGGAATAGAAGAGGACCAAGATACTTTCATTTCTTATGATTTAGGCAATGCAAACATGATATGATCATAAGTTGTGTCGAATAAATACTTAAATGAATTGATTATATTCATATTACACTATTTGAAATTCAACTTTATTATGATAGGATTAATGCTATTTATTCAACAAATTCGATTGATTAATACGAGTTGATTTTCTGTTACGAGCAATTGAGGAAACAATAGCCAGTCTGATAGCCGCTTCAGCGGCTACAATAGCTATAACAAGAATTGAAAAAATATTTCCTTTTAATTGGCGATTATCAACAATATCAGAAAAAGTTACTAAATTTATATTAACTGCATTCAGTATAAGTTCAAGACATATAAGAGCTATAACCATATTTCGACTCATGATCAATCCATAGATACCAATAGAAAATAAATAGGCACTCAAAACAAGTACATGTTCGAGCATCATTGACCAACTCCTTATAAATTTGGATTCATTAACAAAAGAATATATCAGCAATAAAAAGAAATAATTTCTACATAAAAACTCTTTCACTTCACATAGAATTCGACATAAATAAATGTGAGAAAATTGAAAAAAAAGAATCTTGATTTCTATTACTAGTCCTCTAAAGATTTCTTACTGGCGAGCTATGACAATTGCACCTATCAAAGAAACTAAAAAAATTATGGAAATTAGTTCAAATGGAAGAAAAAAATCTGTTGATAAATGAATTCTAATTTGTTGACTAGTACTTACCAAATCTTGCTCAATAATCTGATTTGGTCTTGTAGTCCAAATAATTCCGTACCATGATGTATCAGAAATAATAGTGATTAATGAAACAAAAATACTTGTACAAACTATCAAAGTAATTCCATCCCCTACGGTCCAAAGATTCAAATCTTGGTAATATTCGGAACTATTCATTAACATCACAACAAATATGATTAAAATGTTAATAGCTCCCACGTAAATAAGTAGTTGTGATGCAGCTACAAAATGCGAGTTTGATAAAATATATAATAAAGATATACAGACAAGAACTAGTCCCAACGAAAAAGCAGAAAAAATGGGGTTGGTAAGTAATACTACTCCTAAACTTCCTAATAGAAGACCGGATCCCCGAAAGACTAAAAGAAAATCGTGCAGCATTTCAGGAAAATTCATTATATGTAAAAAAAAGACAACGAAATCGAAATTTCATGACCTTATTGATATGACCAGGAATTTTTTTATATACTTCAATTTTTCTTTGCATTGAAAAGCCTAAGTAGTTTAAATTGATATATATATATGGTTATATAATCAATGTCATTCCACTCTGTCGCTACCGCGAAAATAAGGTGCCGGCAAAATAGAAGAGTCGCCACCTTTCGTTATTTATCCCTTAGAACGGGAAAGGAAACGATCGGAAAAAACCTGACGAAAAGGTATAAGACAAGGTCATCGCAACCATTGTCTGGGTTCGGGAGTCGGTTTTGCAAGGGGAAGGTACTAGCACCCCTCACGTTCATTGTACTCGATGGGATCCACGCTTGCTGGTTTGTCTACGGGTGAAAAAACAATCTATCTACGGCTGCTAAAGCTAAACGGAAAGAACTGACTCGATAGAGCGTCGCGCTCTATCCCTACGTATTCCCTCGTGCAATGGGAAAGTCAGAGTCAACGTAGTTCGGGAAACTACAGGGGAAGGTTGCTCGCCGAGATATCGCATCTCGTGCCTACGTACTTTCACACGGCGTGAAAGATCAGAGCCAACATAGTTCGGGCTAACTACGGGTTACCGGGGTGTTCTCGATCACACAAGAGTGAGAGAAAGGATTGCCAATACTAGCGTGTGCATTCTAGCGGTTTAGGTGTATGTTGCTCGCTCGACGGAGACTTAGGCGTTACCTGTTTGCGATAGAACGGACGTAGTATGTTGTTGGTTTAAAGGTATGAGAACCTACGGGACTTGGAACTATGGTTTGGTCCAAATTGCGCTAGGGTAAGACAAAGGGAAGATCATTCGTCAGCGGGAAAGTCTCGATCGCACGGTGTCATACCCCAAATTTGTCCTACCACTTTTTTAAAAATATTTTCGCATTTCAATTCTACTTTAACTTGTGCATCACCCACTTATTTTCTCATTTATTTAGACACGTGCCCGCAGGTCATTGGAGAATTTTCCAACTTTTATTATTTTGTCCAATAAGAGTGTGGCACGTGACCTAAATTTTTTTGTTTTTTTGTTGAGATTGTTAATTCTATTTTATATTTTTCTTATTTGCTAAGATTTTTAATAATTAGTAAATATTTTGGTTTTTTTTAAATAGTTTGGTTTATAATAACAATTAGTATTACCTTTTTGTTAAATAAAGTTTAGTTTGTTTTTATATATATTGTAAATATTTATTTAATTTGTAATATAAGTACTAAATAGTTGTGTTTAGAGTGTATTATAATTATATGTTTTAATGTTAACAAGTATTAAAATTTTTTAAGGGAGAATCAGATTGATGGCCCATTGGTAAATGGCCCATTAGGGTTGGATTTGGTTGCATTTAAAGGGAAAGGAAGTTCAGAATTAAAAAAAGGGGAGATCACTGTTCACTGAACCCTAAATCGGCGACCCCCTTTCTAAAACCTAATTTTTCGGTTACTGTTCACCGAAATCCTTTCAGCCGCCATAACCCTAACGCCCACACATACCCTTCTCCTTCTCCCTTCGTCATCTTCAATTTCTTCCCTTTCCATTTTTTCCGCCGCCATTTCTCCTTCATTCGCTTCCGTTTCCTCCACCGGCCGCCATCGCTCCATAAAAAACCCTTCCTTCTCCTTCGAATTCCCAAACCATCATCATTATCCATCGAAACTTTCTTATTCAAACCATTTCCTCTTCTTCTCCCTCACCATCGACTTTCCTCTTCTCCTTCCTTCATCCTATCCTTCATCCACTCAATAACTTCAGCAATCACCATATACCGTTGTTTCGACACACAAATATTACTCAACCCCCCTTTGAAACCTTCACCGATCTGTCATAATCTCGCCGGCAGATTCGTCATAACCAAACCTTCAAGACCCTCACTTTAAAACACTTCCAACATCGTGAGAGCAGTGGCGAACCAAATTGATTACACTAATTCACTCGTCTCGACGCAACATTCAACAACGAACTCAATAACAGCTCGTGCATTTTGTTCAATTGTGGATATGTTGTGGTACACTGCAATAGACTGTATGTGGCTGTTGTGACCGACTCGACAACGGTTTGTGTAAGGTTGCTGCGACTTTATGGTGCTGTGTTGTAACTTGAGTGAGTTCACTGCTTACATGTTTGTTATCCTGTTGTTGGAATTTTGGTATTGGATTGATATTGTTTTATACATGTTGTTGTTTTGTATTCCAAGTATATGCTACTGGTTATTGCTATAATTCAATTCGCAGCAACCGTAATATTCGATTTGGCGTATGGATTAATGACTTTCTTCATTTAGTTTTAGTACATATTTTGTTTTGATTACAATACTAGAGCTTGTTTTTGTTTTTGTGTGGAGTTGTGTTGATTCTGTGCAGGTTGTCAACAACATTAACTTCGATTCTACGTCCAATAAATTCACTAGTTTGCTGTTCAAACTATTGTAGCCCTTGACATTGTTGTACAACACAACATCTGCAAAATCCAACACGGTTTCGAATTCACTACAACGCCAACAACATCACCGATTCAATTCAGTAGCAAGTTTAACTCGACATGGTTTGAGTCTCTACTGCATCACAAGCTCTCATCGGCAACAGCTCGCACTCTTCGTGTTCACACAAGTTGTAGATTCTGTTTGCAAGTAATTAGATAAGATTGCTAAGTTTTTATGGAAGCAAACATGTTGTTATCTTAATACTGCTACTTGAGTTGTGTAAAACATGTTTTTATGGACTCAGTTCAAAGACGACTTCGGGTTTTGCGCGAAAACAACAACGACATCTTTTTGATTAGCTGCAACCACAACTCGGTTTGGTGACTCACAAGCAGCAGCAACCAAGGAAGTCCCAGCTATGGTTTGCAACTCAGCTTTGGTTCGAACCTTGCGACAAACGACCTAGAAACTACTCAATTTTATGTCCTGCTCGTGACACCAACAGGATGCAGTAACACTACTTGACATTGCGGTAACGACTCAAAAAAAATCCTCTATGGTTGAATATGTTCATTTTACGGTTAAGACTCATTTACACACGTTATGCATTCTGTTTGGAAGTATTTGGTTAAGTTTTTTTGGAAGCAAGACCCGTAAATGTGTTAGGTGTTTAGATCATTGTTCTAGTTTGTAAATATGCTATTGTACTTATGTTTTCTTTTATGAATGTTGGCTTGCTGTGATATCCTATGAAACTGATATGTATGCCGTAGACTGTATGCTACAGAATGTATAGAATTGTATGCTGCACTTTCATTGTTTTTGTTTCGTATTTGAACATTATCGATTTCCGCATATTTATGTAAGAAGAGGATGAACAATGTTTTATATTGCAACTGAAATTAGGATTTAACTTGTGTGAATGTATCACTGCTGCTACTGTTTTATTGCAATACGCAGCTACTATTTTGCTGGGTTTAATTTCTACTGTAAAATTGATTCAAATGTTGCGGTTCTGATTTTGTCGCAGTTCTGATTTTGTCGCTACTTGCGTGTTCATTGTTTATGTCATTGGATTGCTGTGGTACTAGGATGTTGGTTTTTGGTTTAATTCTTTCAGGTCGGTTATGATAATGCTCAGTATATGATTATGTCAGTAACAGTGCCGCTGTCTTGATAGAAGTTTGTTAAATCCTGTATTAACTTCATAAGTAGAAGCATGACTGTAGCTATTGGTTCTAATTCATGTGATTGCATTAGTGTATGATTTTGTAAAAACATTCTTATATGAGTCATCATGAGTAATAATCAAGTGCAAAATGTTTCTTGCTGCTAGTTTTACACACGACACTCACGTCATCCATTTCATATCCAAATGTAGTTTTATTACTATTATTATTATTATTATTATTTTTTTTTTCATATTAATTGTTTTTATATAAGGGAATCAATAGGTGTGTGTTATTGATACTAATTTTGTGACATCATGAATAATTGAGAGATGAGTTTTGGCTACGGTGCGTGTCGGCAGAGAAAACTGGTAGTTGGCTTCAAATGTTTGTTTCTAAAGTGCATAAATTGGTTTTACTTACTGTAAGAAAATTCAGAAATAAATATGATCCAAATATTAGTGCTTATTATTTAGGCCCATTAATATTTGTGAAGAATAAAGTGAAAATAAATTCAAGTTTTATTATTATTATTATTATTTATTTATTTTAATTTCATCTTTTCGGTAACTCGATAGTTACATATGATATTATATTGTCATTATGAACAAATCGGTTTTGAAAACATTATAAATTTTGTCAATTATTTCTTAACTAATTTCAAGTCATGTTTTTTTTTCCCAATTAAAACATTAATAAAATATTTTTCTTAATTAATAACGAAAGTAGTGGGCTTTTGGGGTCTAGCACCCTTTGGGTCCTTGGACAACCGCTCTCGAGGCGCACGCCCTTGAGTTGTGGTTGTTCTGTCTTTCGATTTCCAAATTGTTTTTCCACTCAATTAAATTTTCTAAAAGATATTTTTTAAACAATTTTTATTAATTAGATGTTTTTATAAGAAATTCCAATTATTATTTCTTTTAAGGAACACATTTCAAAATTATTACCAAATAATATTTTAAATATTAAACTTTAAAAATTATACTTTATTAATTAAGTTAAAATATTTTTCTAAGATATTAAACTTTTTTCAAAACAATTAATTATAATTAGCTTTTTTTCTCAAACTCTTTTTATAGGCAATTGATTAATTAATGAAAATTAAAATTATTTTTCTTAATTAAGTTAAACTATTTTTCTTAATCAAATTATAAAATCTTTCCAAAATAATTGAATTCTTGGATCTCGCCTTCCTTGGATTTTTGAACAACTACTCTTGAGGTGCACAGCTTGAGTTGTAGTCGTTTCGTCTTTCATCGTTAAAACACCTCAACTTTGTCTAAATCTTTCAAAGTAGGTGAATTCTATTTCGAGTGATGTGCTTACCTTAGTCTAAACCAAGTACGCTAATTTTTTCAAACTATTTTTTTAATTAAATCACGAAAGAATCGAGTTCTTAGAGTCATGCATTCTTTGAATTCGAGAATGATTATTATCGAGGTGTACACCTTGAATAGTATATCATTCGAACTTTCGTTCCTAAAATACTTCCCATAATTACTTGGACAAGTACCATTGGGATCTAGCATTCCAATGATATCTCGATTAATTGATTGTGAGGCCGACGTCTCGCTTATCGAATAGTCGTCGTTCCTCCTAATTTTTCAAACCATCTAATCTCGTTCCTCACCTTCGTGCGATCGAGTCTAAACCCTAGTTTGTTTCTAAACCATACGTAAAATTCAAAATTATTTTTCTTAACTAAATTGCGAAAGAATGGAGTTCTTGGAGTCTCGCATTCCTTGAACTCTTGAGTAAACACTCTTGGGGCGTACGCTTTAGGTTGTGGATTATTCGACCTTTCGCCTATAAAACACGTGCCCTAACTATTTGGAAAAATATCGTCATTATCCATTCAAATACAATTTCATAATTAATTGAATGAAAAAGGTGTTGTTGGGATCTAGCATTCCAACGATATCCCGACTAATTGGTTACGAGACTGACGTCTCGTTTATCGAGTAGTTGTCATTCTTCCTTAAAATACTCAACCCAACTTTCTTTTCTCGCCCCCGTGTGATTGAAACATTTCAAACACTAAATTCCTCGCCCTCGTGCGATTGAAACTTTCTCAAACATATTTCGTAATTATTCGAATGAAAAAGGTGTCGTTGGAATCTAGCATTCCAATAATGCTCTAATTAATTGATTGCGAGGTTGACATCTCGTTTATCGAATAGTCGTCATTCTCCATCAAATAACCTAACCAAACTCCTCTCTCTCGTCCCCGTGCGATCGAAACCACAAACCTATTCAAATATATCGTCTGACCAAAACATCCAATGCGATAAACCTAATTCCTCGCCCTCGTGCGATTTCCAACCAAAACACCTTTTGTCAAGAATATTGTTTATCCCATTCTTCCATGCATAACAAACTTGAGCTTCAGCCTCCCCTAGCGAGCAGACGAGCCAATGTTTAGCAGTTAGAATGCGACCTAAACACTCGTTCATTTTCCAAACTTTTTACCGTAGTTAGCCGAACTACGGCTGCTCTGATTTCTCACATCCGTTGAGAATACGTAGGCATAGGATTGCGATGATCCTAGCGAGCACTTTTCTTTATTTCCCACCTTTAGGTTCCCATACCTTTTACCAAAGAACATTGTTTAGCCCATTCTTTCGTGCATAACAAACTCATGCTTCAGCCTCCCCTAGCGAGCAGACAAGCCAACGTTTAGCAGTTAGAATGCGACCTAAACACTCGTCCGTTTCCAAACTCTTTTACCGTAGTTAGCCGAACTACGGCTGGTCTGATTTCTCATTTATCAATGAGAATACGTAGGCACAAGATTGCGATGATCTTGGCGAGCACAATCCCCTCTTTTACCCGTAGTCCCGAACTACGAATGCTCTGATTTTCCACTTCTTACAAGTGAAGATACGTAGGCACAAGGGCCCTAATCCTTGGCGAGCACCCTATCTATAAACCATTCATTCCCCCTATAGGAGAAACCTTAGAAGAAAACAAACAAGCGTAGATAACTTTACTCTCGAATCGATCAAGAGGTTCTCGTTGAGTACAACGGACGTAGAGGGTGCTAATACCTTCCCTCTGCGTAACCGACTCCCGAACCTAGAATATTGGTTGCGATAACCATGTTCTTATCTCTCTTAAAGGTTTTATCGATATTTTCCTATTCCATCCTTGGAATGAATAAAGTTCGGTGGCGACTCTGTTCGAACGTATTTTCCGCGTCCATCGCGAGGATCGTATTTTTCGAGGTACGACACACGACAGCGAGAGAACAGAGAAGTTAGTTGTTAGTGTGCTCGCTAGGATATCGCATCCTATGCCTACATATTCTCGTCTGGTACGAGAAATCGGAGCAGCTGTAGTTCAGCTAACTACAGCAGAAGGGGAAAGGGAGCTCGCTAGGATCATCGCAATCCTATGCCTATGGACTCTCGTCTGGTACGAGAGATCAGAGCAAAGATAGTTCGGCGCACGCGGAAAACGAGTCTCAAATGCACAGGGGCAAGAGAATGGGTCTCAATCGCCTGAATGCGAGAGAAAAGGGGTTCGATCGCACGGGGGCGAGAACAAAGAGGAAACAGGCTTAACGCCTAAACGAGAAGGAACTCGGGACACACACGCAAGAACCTAAGGCGTAGGAGCGAGTGTGTCGTATATCACCCAAGGGACATATACTAAAGACTCTAAACGTTCGAGGGGAGACCGCTCGATTGTCATTTCCCACGTATCTAACGTTACGGCTCACAACACTCGACGGTTGCACGAAGACTTGAATAAGAAAGATGTTAACGAACGAAGCGGCTCCGTTGGCTCTTGACACTATGCGCAAGCTCCATTCCAATCTTCTCCTCTCTGGATCCTTGATGCTGACGCTCGAATCAGAACCAATGTAACGCTTAGACCATCATGATTTGACTTATACGATAAATCAAACTCTAAGAGGTAGCGTATTGATATCCGTGTCAAAGACAAGATAGAGAAATGATATCGAAAATCATTCTCCAATAGAATCATGTCACACGGCCAGCCCAGAATAAAATCTAAGATAAAATCGGATGGCAGAAGAGAAAAGAGAAGAGAAATCCAATGACAAATGGAAATAATATGCTACTCCTAAAATACGACAATAAATCCCTAATAGAAAACTCTAAAGAAATTCAAGTAAATTGCATAATTGAAAATAACCTGAAAATTCTATATAAACCCTATAACATTCTATAATTTCCTAGAAAGAAAATAGAAATGAAAATTCTATACTGTGCATAATATTCTATAATTTTCTACATAGAAAATAAAATGAAAATTCTATACTATGCCATATTAAAAGAAATAATATCTAAGGAAAAATATTAAATTCTATATAAAACTCTATAATATCCTAAAAAAAATAGAATATAAATTCTAAAATATAAGATCTATATTAAAACTATGTAAATAAATTCTAAAGGCAACTATAAATCCTAAAAGAAAAAATAGAAAGTAAAACCAGCAAGCTATTACAAGCACATGTCCAATACAAAGCAAAAATTAAAAATAAAGGGGAGGGGGGTACATCAGCATAACAGGGGTACAACCTGAAAAAATACCATTGGGCTTGAGCCCACAAAACATCATCCAGAAAAAATAAACAAAAAAAGGGGGGGGGGGGGGGGGCGTTTGATAATGGGGGTGCCGTCAGCCTGAAATCAATTGCAAATTGGGCCCAGCCCAGCAAAAAGGAGCCATCTGCCAAAAAAAACAAAAACAAGGGATTGGGGGTTTATTTGGAACTGGAGGTGCGTGGAGCAAAAATGTTGTTGGGCCCAGCCCATAACCAGAAAAAACAAACAGGGGAGCGAAAGGAACGAGGGAGGGTGCATTCTGGGAATAGGAAAGCTGGTCTCCCAGGCCCACTAACTCAATCAGCCCAAGAGGACCTTTCCTCTTCCTTCTCCCAATCCCCATCAGAAACCCTAACTTCTCTTTCACCCTTCACCGCTGCTGTCGGTTTACCAGTCTCCCCTCAAACCTCCTCCGTCTCAACCTCTCATCATCTCCCTCAAGTCTCAAATCAAACTCAGAAATCCAAATATCCAGTTCTCCAACTTTCCTCCCTCAAAACTCACGCTTTAATTCTTCGATCTTGCCCTGTTCAACCTTTCCTCTCGTTCACACAAACAACTGAACGTATTCGCTGAAGATCCAAAGAAAAATGCTCACAAAGATGAAGGTGAGAAAATTACTTAGAAGGGGGGTTGAATAAGTATGACAAATAATCCAAGATTCAAACACAGTTATTTTTATCCTGGTTCGTTGAACTCAACTACTCCAGTCCACCCTCTCAAGAGTGATTTGCCTTTCTCAGTCAAGGACTTAATCCACTATTTAATCAAACAGATTACAATAGTAACACCTAAGAACAATTGTTCTTAGTCTTCTCAAGAGCTACTGATCCCAACTGGATCCTCTTGAGGAAAACCTTTTACAATCAATGTAAAACTATTACAAGAGTAAGAATGCTTCTAAGAAGCTATTATCACAGCTGTGATATTTCTCTTAAGTTTAAGAACAATGTTACAACAAAATAAAATATAAGAGCTTTGAGAGATTTGCTTTGATGAGTGATTTTTGCAAGTTGTTCGTTTTTTTTTGCTGAAGAAGATGGAGTGGACTTCTTTATATAGGCACTTAGATCCATGAAGTCTTCTCAACATTGAAGGCTATGCTGAAACGCCTGGAGCCTTTTGTCTTTACATTGGAGGCTGTGCTGAAAAAGCCTGATGCCTTTTGTCTTTTACTTTGCAGAAACTTTCCTTAGAATGGAATGCACAGATAAAACCTTTTTGTCTGTGTTCTTGTGTCTAGCATAAAAGAGGAAAGAACTGTTGAGATATGCCAACGTACATATTCAAATCTTCTTCACTAAGTAAGTTCAGCTATCAACATCAGAGTCTGGATCTTCAGAATCTCCAGAGTAGAGATCTTCTGGATCTTCAGAGTCTTGGGATGTTCTTCAGATTGTGCTGAATCAGAGTATGTGCAGCTTGTGTGCTTGAGCGTGTAATTCTGTCAGAGCAGAGTCTTCTATATCAGATTCTCAATACTTATGCAGCACAGTATCTTCAGAGTCTTCTGATGACTAAGCTTCTGAACTCTCAGAGTCTTTTATTCTTTAGAGGCTTCTGCTTCAGAATCTTTAGTAGATAGCACTCAGATTCTTCTAGATCCAACGTTCAGATCTTCATCTAAGATGCTCTTGAACCTTTGAATCCTTTCATAATATCATTGTTCAGATCCAAATTTGCTCTTTAAGAATATTTTCTTTAGTACCTGTAGCAAACAGTCTAGAACAAATTTAGAGTATATAATTCTTGAATACAAAATTCATAAGTGTTATCATCAAAACATAAAGATATTACTAAGAAACAATCTGTGTTCTTACAAAAGATGACTGAATGAAAGACGATCTGGAGAGTGCGTGTTGAGTGTTGATTGTTCTCGGTGGACCTGGAATTTAGGTGAAGAACACTGATAGAGGTGATGAACTTGGATGATGTTGAGGTAGATCTACTGGAGATTTGCTGATCTGGAGAAGTTCTGAAGAAATCTGGAATCGGTTAATGTTGAATGTTCTTGGATGATGAACACGAAGATCTTATGAAGGTTTCTGGATAGATGAACATTCAATGAAGATTATGACCGAATCTTGATGAAGCTTCCACAAACGAGTTGGAGATCTCAAACTTGGATGAACACGATGAAAGTCGTGTGTTTTCTGGGGAGAATCGTGATGATGGCGGTGAAAGTTCTTGAAAAATCTGGAAAAGTATGACGATCTGGTGAGGAAGTTTCTTGAGTTTGATGATTGCTGTGAAGAGTTGGATGAAGGTGCGATGAAGATTGTTGAACAGTTTCTGGAAAACTGGAAAAATTATTCAAGGAGATGATGAACATCGCTTGAAGATGGTGAAGTTCTGATGAATCTGGAGGTGCATGATGATGATTGCGGTGGAAGGTTGATTTCTCCGGTGAGTAGTTGAGTTCCTGGCGACGGTTATAGAGTTACCAGCAAGCTTCCGGTGGTGGTTTCATGGCCGGCGGGAGAGAGGTGAAGGTGGCGCTACGTGGCGCTCTGCATGGGCTGGTGATGTGTGAGTGGGACAAGTGGTGTGAGGTGGAAGAGTGAGTGGGGTTGAGGTGGCGTGGCAGTGATGTGTTGGAAGAGAGAGAAATGGACGCGTGGGATCATTTATATGCTGACAAGTGGCACGCTGGACTGGACTTGGCCCCCACAATTGGACATCTGGCCCACTACTTATACTCAATTCATTAAAACTGACTACAATTAAATCCACTTACAGACTAATTAATGGTTTAAAGACTCAATTAAAATGCTAATGACCTGATTAAAACTAGATTAAAAAAGCTGATTAATTGTTAAACGAAAATTAAGGCTAGCTAATTAAAACTGCTAATTAAGACACTAATTAAAATGACTTGATTAATGCTAATTAACATCTAATTAATCCTAAAAAAATGAATTTAAAATCCAATAAATTCTAAAAAGAATAAAAAGAAATCTATTAATTTCTAACACAAATCAAATAATATCTAAAAAGATGAATTAAACCTATTAATTGCTGAACAAATTCAATTAAGATCTAACAATTAAAATCTATTTTCTACAACCAAATTAAATCTAGAAAAAGAAATTAAAATCTAGAAAATTTTCTATTAATTTCTGAACAACTCAATATCTAGAAATAAAATCCTAAAAATCTATTTAAAATGTAAAGAAGATTCTAATAAGCTCTAAAATTAGAAAATATATTAAAACCCTATAAATGCTAAAATAGAAAATTCAATCTAAAAACATTTTAAAATCTAATTTCTATGCTAACAATATGATATAAAAATCTAGAAAATTGCTAATAATTCCACGAGGGAACAAAAACATCAAATCAATTTCATCGGCGAACAAAACCGCGAGAACGCAACGAGATAACCGGTAAAAATACGGACACTGAGATATCCTAAAAAACAACAGCAAAAGCTGAAAACACTGGGAAGAGCACAGCTCCCAAAAATAAATCTCCGCACTCGAACTGGTTTGAACTGCCTGAAACGCGAATAGAGGGTTGTAATCCCGATAACATCAATCTGACTGAAAAAATGCAATGAATGCGATATGCGGATGCAAAATGCAAACTGAATCGAAACATAAGTCAAATTGCGAGAAATGGTTGGTTAAATTTTGGGGTGCAACACACTCTTTATACAAAAGAGTAGTTTGAAACGATATTAAAACTCAAGTATAAAGGTAGATAGAACATATATAACCATTGAAAATCTTATTGAAATTCCAAAATATTTTCAATTTTGATAATATATTTATATATTCTATTGAAGAATATAGTTCTCTAATAATTATAGAATATTTCTACTAATATGATATTGACTATATTATTCATTTTTTTATACATTTTAAATATTTGATTTAGATTATTCTATTTATACCTATTCTATATATAGAAATATATAGAATATTTGTGTTTTTTTTAAAGTTGTATTTTATTGAATTATAATAAATTGTCTTTTTTATTTGAATTGTTCGAATTGTATAATCATCAATTATTGATATTGGTAAGTGGCCCAAAGCAATTTGATTATAATTCAATTCTTGACAATCATAAGTTGAAAGTTCATATACTTCAGTCATTGATAAACAATTTGTTGGACAATACTTAATATAGTTGCCACAAAAAATATAGATTCCGAAATCAATACTGTAATTTAGAAATCGTTTCTTTCGAATATCCGTTTCCATTTTCCAATCAACAACAAGTAAATCTATAGGACATACACGAACACATACTTCATAAGCAATGCATTTATCAAATTCAAAATGGATTCGACCGCAGAAACGTTCTGATGTGATTAATTTTTCATAAGGATATTAAATAGTTACAGGTAAACGATTTGCGTGAGATAAGATAATCATGAAACTTTGACCAATGTACCTTGCAGCTCGTACTGTTTGTTGACCATAATTTATGAACCCATTTACCATAAGGAACATATTGTAATTATCTATGAATATTATAGTTTTGTTTGATTTCTTTCTCTTATTTGAGACAAGTAATGAATATAGAACATCTTTTACAACGAAAACAATTAAGACGAAGTTGTATTTTTAAGTTGTGATTTATTTGAATCAACAAAGAAATTTGCAAAAAACATTCATTTCCTTACTTCGAGCATTGTACAACGTTCTCTTAATTTTATTAAATTAACTCGTGATTTATTTGAATCAACAAAGAAATTTGTAAAAAAATTCATTTACACGAAAAAAAAAATGAAGAACGTATTGATACAATAAATCAAAGTATAATTCCATTTATGTTGGTTATAGACAAACAAAAACATCAGAATATTATGGATATGTATTCACATAATTCTTGTGATGTATCTTCTTTGTCACAAGCCTATGTATTGTTTCAATTATCACAAATGCAAGTTAGTAATGGATATAAATATAGGTTAACATCTACTTTTGAATCACCTGGAAGATCTTTTTTTCTTAAGAATGAAATAAAGGATTATTTATTAAAAATACAAGGAGAAAGATTCAATTCCAAATTAAGCCATAAGAACCGTCCCGATTCTATAATGAATCAATGGACAAATTGGTTAAAGATTCATTATCAATATGCTTTACCTGAGAGCACATGGTCGAGATTAACACCACAAAAGTGGAGGAATACAATCCATGAACATCGTGTGGCTCAAAATAAAGATTTACTTGACTACGATTCATCGGAAAAAACTCAATTAATTGTTTCCAAAAAAACAAAAAAGTAGAATTATTAGAACAAGTAGACTTATTAAAAAAAATTAAAAAAAAACAAAAAAAACAATATGGATATGATCTTTTTGCCTATCAATATATAAATTATGTAGATAAGAATCAATCTTATATTTATGGATATACATCACCTAGTTACAACACACCTAAAAATATAAAAGAATTATTTGATACAATGGGCGATAGCTTTATCCAAAATTATATAGCAGAAGATGATGAAAATAAGCTGGATAGAAAGTATTCTCGTTGGAGAGAAAGAAGGATAAAAATGAATGGAAAAATAAGAAGAAGGACAAAAATAAGAAGGATAGCAATGAATGGAAAAAGAAAAAAGAATTCCATAACGAATGACAAATTATTGAATCCGAGTTTTGGTTTTTTTTCAAAATAAAAAATAGATGCATATAAGAAGAATTCGTGGATCTTACCACTAAATTTCTTGTTTATGACGTTTTATAGTCAGAAGAACATTACTGATGAAATGGAATTACGGTTAGAAAAGAAAGAATACGCGATTCACAACAATCTAAAATTATATCTCGAGAAGTATTATAAATACCAACATCGTTATAATGCAAATAACCCTAAATACAGGAAGGATATGTTTGCAGAATGGAATTTCTTAATGGATAGATATTTGGGTTATTATATCTTCTGTCCGGATCTTAGTTACTACGAAGAAAAATTCGCGCAGAGTATAAGCCTAATGACTCTACTGGCGAAAACGAAATTAAAAAAAACAAATTGTTTTGTCTGCTATAAGGAAGGGAGAACTAGATCTGGAAAGTTTTATGCGTCTGGTGAGTAATGATACTTGTTTTTTTTTTTTACGGTAGGGATATTGAGAAAGGGAAGGAAAACCTAGTTTTTTGTTTCGAACCCAGTCGTTGTTCTTACAAAAAAACTACGAACAATCATTTCTATATCAAACCAAAAGCATATCATTGAAGCACAAATGCCAAATTATAAATATAGATAAATATCATTATGATTTACTTGTTCCTGAAAATCTTTTGTCCCCTAGACACCATAGAGAATTGTGAATTCTAATTTGTTTGAACCATAGGATGAATCAGAAGATGATGGATAGAAACACAATAATTGAGAAAGAAAAAACGAATTCAATAGTCTGATTTGGTCTTGTAGTCCAAATAATTTTGTACCATGATGTATCGGAAATAATAGTGATTAATGAAACAAAAATACTTGTACAAACTATTAAAGTAATTCCATCCCCTACGGTCCAAAGATTCAAATCTTGGTAATATTCGGGACTATTCATGAACCTCACAGCAAATATGATTAAAATGTTCATAGCTCCCACGTAAATAAGTAGCTATGATGCAGCTACAAAATGCGAGTTTGCTAAAATATATAATAAATATATACAAACAAGAACCAGACCCAACAAAAAATCAGAAAAAATAGGGTCGGTAAGTAATACTAATCCTAAACTTCCTAATAGAAGACCCGATCCCAGAAAGACTGAAAGAAAATCGTGCAGCGTTTCAGGCAAATCCATTATATATAAAGAAAAAGACAACGAAATTTAAATTTCATGACCTTATTGATATGTGGGTAATCGGTTACCAGCCTCAACGTTTGAAAAAATTTGAAAGTTTACACAGGGTAATCGATTACCAGGAATAGGTACCCGGTTACTCTAAATAAATTTTGCAAAAATCACTTTGAAATAGAGGCAAAAATGCATTATAATGGTTTTAAAACAATTTTAATATGATATGCAAGAATGAGAGATGAAGTTGAACACTTGTGCAAACTATATAGAATCTGAATGTTGTACCTTCATTTGTGTAGAACTTTGTCTTCATTCTTTACCAAGTCTTGACATATTGATTTGACATTGAAGTTCTTTAAGCTTGATTTATTTGAGATTCTTTTATCCATCCTTGTATGTTGTAGAGTGTGTTGTCATCAAAAACGTTTGAGAAGCCATGTCTTCACAGTTGAAACTTTAAGGTTGAAGTATCATTGTTAAACGTGATAGTCAAAGTGAAATACACCTGTCAAAGAATTCAGCCTATCATGAGCGAACCAAGCACATTGATGTGAGGTTGCATTTTGTCATAGGAGTAATCGAGCATGGAGAAGTCCAAGTGCTAAATGTTTCGATGGATTATAATGTTGCTGATATGATCACCAAGACATTGCCTAATTACAAGTTTTTACACTGTATCCAGTTGATAAAGTTGCATGAAGAAAACTAGTTCGTTTCTTGATGTTATAGAGTTAGATCCAAGGTGGAGATTAGTGAGATATTGGATCGAAATCTAGTTTAGCATACCTTCAAAGTCTGCTCACATGCTGTTGTTGAAGACCTACATATTGTAGTCGAAATGTGTTATAGTATGTAGTTATCGAATTGGGCCTTGTGTTAAGGATCCAATTGTTTAAGTTAGCTTGTACCCTAAGTTAGCTTGTAATGGGTAATTGTTAAATAATCCATTAGTTTAGTATGTAAGGTTTTATTATAAATAACATACTAATTTCTCATCTTAAGTGTGGTAAATCCTAATTAGGGTGAAAGGATTATTTGTTATTCTTGAGTACTTGTAATATGATTCAAAGAGAAAGTAAAGAATAGCAGTTATAATCAATATTTATTGTTATTCTTCTTATTTATCCGTTAACCCTAACCTTTGTGTGTATATTGATCATAAAGAAATCATTTATACTTTGTTTCAAGATAATATTTTTCACAACAATACACCTTGTACATTGCAGTTTTCACTACTTTAAACCAACATGTCCTATATGATGAGTTTATTATGTCATATGTGGTTTGAGTGTTTTATCAACCTGTCACTAACTAAATAACCTTTTTAATTGAGTTAGAAATTTATAATATAAAAAATTAATTTATGTTAGAAAACAACTTGCATAGAACAATGTTTTCAAGTTTTCTTCCTTTCGTTCTAAGTATCTCTCTCTTTGAGAGTTAGAATTTGGTTTAATACTTGTAATTCTTCAATTAACATTTCTTTCTTTATTAGTTCAATGAATTATTAGAGAACGAAGTGTTGGTTGAAGATCCACAAGCATTGAACCTAATTCTAACAATCAAAAAGCGAGATACGAAGAATTAAAAGAAGAAAGCTAGGAAACCATTGATCATTGTAACTTTTTATTCTAATATAACTTAATTTGTCAAATTATTAATTTCTATATCAGATTGAATGGTTTTATGTTTAGTGAGTAGTTGGTGAAATAAGTATTCCACATATGTTATAGTAAACTCAAATGAATACATCATCACAGTTGAAAGATACAACCGTAGTGAAAAATTTTGCGCTAAGTCTCTCACTATGGTTGGAAAGAATAACCATGGTGAAAAGTTGAGAACACAACCAAAATGATGGCCTGAGAATCAAACCTCTGACCTCTACCTTTTATTATGGTTATCATAAGGAACCGTGGTAATATGTAAAGCGTTGTTGTATTTTTATCACGGGTTCCAGTATATAGTGGTAAAGAGCGTACTTACTACCACATCATACTTTACCGCAGACCTCCATCCGTGATAATATACTAATATCGTTTTCTTAACCGTGGTTAAATGTCATTTCCGTAATAATGTACTTTACAATTTACTTAGAGTTCTTGCAAAATTTTCATGAAGTGATTTTTCACTACATCTTACAACTCTTTTAAGAAGCCAAAATTAACATCTTCTAGTCTCAAATTCTTGAAACTATCATATTTCTAACTACATTCTTAATCTCAATTTCTTTAAACTCCTTGATCAAATTATTAACATCTCAACTGTCAATTTTCCTAAAACTTAGATTGATCAAACACATCCTCCTCACATTCAAAGATTTAAAATTCAATTCAAAATGCTTAAATATCTCCTCCTTAACATTCTTGGCCTCTTCCACTCTAATACCACTTGCTTTCATTCTTAAGATATAATTATTTTTTCGCTTACTTAAAATCATACCATGAAAGTATTTTGAATGAACATCGCTCTCCTTAAGCCATAAGATTCTAAATTGTTCCCAAAGGACACCTCAATTGATTCTAGACAAAGAAATTAGTTAAGCAAATACACAACCCATATCATCTACTTCTTTGTCGTCAGAGTTACTTACTTTCTCTTTCAAATCTAGCTTATTGATATCTTCCATAACTTTTTGAATTTTATCCACAATGTTGTTGCTATGATTTTGATACCAATTATCTAGCAATGCTCTAGTTAAACCTTAATTACTTTCAATTTTTTAAAACACAAAACTACCCCACCCTTTCGATAGGGTACTAGCACCACTCTCCTTTGACATATTCCTAGTACCCTTCAAAATTGTTGGAAATTCACCTCACACCCTATGAAGAATTCCCTTCAATCTTGATCTCAAGATTGACGAACAAACCCACAATATGATAGTAATGGTAATAACAAGTAATTATCAAGAACAACAAAAGAAAAGAAGAACACACAAGAAAGAGAAGAATGAGAGAAGAAATATTTGGAGAAAGTTGTTACCCACAAACTGTGGGATTTTTTATTGAACTTTCACTTGCTAACTGCAACTGTGAAATCTGTTCTGTTGTATTTGAATACAAAGCAGGGCACCCTATTTATAGTTTTAGGTTTACACTAGCCCAAAACATAAAAGGCCCAAAATATTAAAATCAAATCTAATCATATCAAATCAAATCAAAACAATGAATTACATTTAACACACCACCTAATTCATTGTGTCTAAACTGTCTACATTCATCATGGCTCTTAGTCTTCTGAAGGCTTCGACCGACACTCCCTTCGTCATGATATCTGCAATCTGATTCTCAGTTCTGCAGTGTTCCAACTTTATCTTCCCTTCTACTACCTGCTCTCGAAGATAATGGAACCTCATTTCGATGTACTTGCTTCGACCATGAGCTTTTGGATTCTTCGCCAAGTTGATAGATGACATGCTGTCTATCTTCATGGTAATTGCTCCATGATTCTTCCTTGTGATTTCTTCGACCAAGTTCACCATCCAAGTTGCTTGACATGCACAAAGAGAAGCAGCTATATATTTTGCTTCACATGATGACAATGCCACTACTGGTTCCTTTCTCAAATTCCAAGCAACTGGTGCACCACCTAACATAAACACATACCCAATTGTGGATTTTCGATCCTCAGCGTCACTACACCAACTGGAGTCTGTGTATCCCACTAACTTGCATTCTTTTCCTTCATCAGCTGTTGGAAACAAAATACCATAGTCAAGAGTTCCTTTCAGATACCTCATTATCCTCTTCGTCGCTACTAGGTGTGATACCTTTGGCTTCTGCATGAATCTACTTATCATACCAACACTATATGCTAAGTCAGGCCTTGTGTGACAAAGGTATCTAAGAGACCCAATAAGTCTTCTGTATTGGGTTGGGTCGACATCATCTTCATCTGAATCCTTCGACAGTTGCAATCTGGGCTCAGCTGGAGTCGAAGTTTGGTTGCAATCTTACATCTCAAATCTCTTGAGTATTTCGCCTGCATATCTTCTTTGATTCATCATCAAACCTCTACTTGTCTTGTAGAATTCGATGCCAAGGAAATATGAGAGATTTCCCAAGTCTGACATTTCAAACTCCTTACTTAGGTCATGTTTGAAATCTTCGATCTCCTTTTTACAACTCCCTGTTATCAACAAATCATCAACATAGAGACATAGTATAAGCAATTCGCCATTGCTTCTTTTTACATATACTCCATGCTCAGTTGTACACTTCACAAATTCCTTCTCCCTTAAGAAGCTGTCGATTTTCTTATTCCAAGCTCTTGGAGCTTGCTTAAGTCCATACAGGGCTTTATGAAGCCTGTACACCTTTCTTTCTTCGCCTGGTTTCACAAACCCAACTGGTTGTGCAACATAAACGTCTTCGTCTAAGGGGCCATTAAGGAATGCACACTTCACGTCCAACTGACATGTGTGCCAGTTGTTCATATTTTCTAGACCAACAACTAACCTGATTGTTTCGATTCTAGCAACAGGTGTGAATACTTCATCGAAGTCGATTCCTTCCTTCTGAAGAAATCCTTTCGCCACAAGTCTTGCCTTGTGTCGAGTTACTTCTCCTTTAGGATTTACCTTTACCTTGTAAACCCACTTCACATCAATTTCCTTCTTGCCTTGTGGTAATTCGACAAGTGACCAGGTATCATTGACTTCGATGGACTCCAACTCTTCAATCATTGCTTTCATCCACTTCGAATCTTTCAATGCCTCAGCTACATTGACTGGTTCGACATCTGCGTAGAAAGCATAATGTACCAACTCACCCTCTTCATCGACTACATCATCTGATGTAATTACATATTCTTGCAACCTTACAGGCATGTGTCTTGTTCGTCGAGGTCGGCTTGAACCTGCTTCATCTGCAACTGGTTCTAGTCGAGCTTCTATTTCGACTTCAGTGCCTGGTTCTTCACAAGAGATTCTTACTGAATCCTTCTTGGCATTCTCAGTCAAATCCCATTCTTTAAGCTCATCTATGATCACGTCCCTGCTGATCACTACCTGCTTATTCATTGGGTCGAACAACTTGTAACCTCCTGTCGAATGATATCCTATCAAGATCATTTGATTCGACTTATCATCAAGCTTCCTTCTCAACTGATCTGGCACATGTCTATGTGCTATAGATCCAAACACCTTCAAGTGACTGAGACTAGGCTTGACACCAGACCAACATTCTTCTGGTGTGATTCCTTCAAGCTTCTTCGTCGGACATCTGTTCAATATATATGTTGTTGTCGAAACAGCTTCTTCCCATAATTCTTTAGGTAGATGCTTCCCATTCAACATACTTCTCACCATATTCATGATGGTTCTGTTCTTGCATTCTGCAATCCCATTTTGCTGTGGAGTGTAAGGTGGCACCACCTCATGCACAATCCCTTCTTTTACACATAGTGTATCGAACTCTTTCGACACATACTCTCCACCACCATCAGTCCTCAGAATTTCCAGCTTTCGACCACTCTATCTTTCGACCATGGACTTGAATCTGGAAAATACCTCAATCACATCACTTTTCTTCTTGATGAGGTAAGTCCACAGCTTTCGACTGTAATCATCTATAAACGTGACAAAGTATCTATTGCCACCAATAGAATCCACCTGGATTGGACCACATACATCAGAGTATATGACTTCAAGTATTGCCTTCGATTTCCTTCCTGCATCCTTGCTGAAGTTATTCTTGTGTTGTTTCGACTGAACACACTCTTCACAGACTTCACTTGGAATGTCGATTTTTCTGGTAATCCTGAAACCATATTTCTTCTCTTCAGTTCTCTGATGTCTTTAAAGTTGAGATGACCTAGTCGAAAATGCCATAACCATTCATCTCTGCTGGCTGCAGTTGCTAGACATCTGTGCTCCATCACATTGAGTTCAATCTTGAAGGTCCTATTCTGAGACATTGGAGCCTTCAAGATTAATCTACCACCTGCGTCGAGAACTCTCATCATCTTGTCTTTGACAACTACCTTGTAGTTCTTTTCGACAAGCTGTCCTATGCTGAGCAAATTGCTCTTCATGCCTGGTATGTACAACACATTGGAAATTGTTGACCTTTTTCCATCTTTCCTCATAATCAGAACATCACCAACACCTTCGGCTGCTAGAGTGTTGTCATTTGCAAACTTCACGGTGTTCTTCGACGAGGGCTTCATGTTGACAAACCAATCTTTCCTTCCAGTCATGTGTGATGAGCATCCTGAGTCCAAGTACCACTGATCTTGGAATCTTTCTTCATATCTTGTTGTGACCATTAGCAACGTTTTTTCTTCTTCATGTTTCGCCAGCTTTGCATCAGTCTCTTGATTTCTCTTCCTTTCTGGACAATCACTAGCATAATGACCATACTTCTGGCAATTGAAACACTTAATGTGGCTTTTGTCTGGCTTTCGACCACCACCTCTTCCTTTACCTGCAACACCACCTCTTTGGTTGCCTTGGTTCCAAGGTTTCTTTTGATTCGACTGGTTTCCTCCTTTGTTGCCATTCCAGCTACCTTTGCATTTTCTTTCCTTTTCTGATTGCGCCTGTAAAGCCATATCTTTCGACTTTCCTGCAGCTCTCTCAATTATCCTCTGTTCATGAGACTCAAGAGTCCCTTGAAGCTCTTCCTTCGTCAATACTGACAGATCTTTCGACTCTTCTATGGAAACTACCACGTGGTCGAATTTTGGAGCCAACGATCTCAAAATCTTTGAGACAACTGCTTTCGTCGTTAGCGCTTCTCCACATACTTTGATTTGATTCACCAACTTCGTAACTCTGGTGAAGAAATCTGTAATGCTTTCGTTGTCTTCCATCTGAAGCAACTCATAGGTTCTCTTGTGAGTTTGTAACCTCACCTCTTTCACCTTCTCTGCGCCTCCAAACGACTTTCCAAGAATCTCCCATGCTTCTTTTGCTGAATCAACATCACTAACCTTTTCAAAGTTATCAGGATCGACACACTGATGAATTATAAAGAGTGATTTATAATCCTTCTTCTTCAATTTTTTGTGCGCAGCCTTTTCCGCCTCCGTTGCGTTCTCCCCAAGCGATGTTACTCCATCTTTCACAAGATCCCAAAGATCTTGATAACTGAAGATCACCTTAATCTGCTTGCACCAATTCTCATAATTGTCTTTCTTGAGAATTGGCAGGGTAGCCGGAAAGTTTCCGTTCGGATAGTTCATTGCCATCACTATCTTCCTTCCTTGAATCTCTCAACCAGACTCTGATACAAGATGTTGGAAATTCACCTCACACCCTATGAAGAATTCCTTTCAATCTTGATCTCAAGATTGACGAACAAACCCATAAT
The DNA here is from genome assembly GCA_963859935.3 of Lathyrus sativus. NCBI lineage: Eukaryota > Viridiplantae > Streptophyta > Magnoliopsida > Fabales > Fabaceae > Lathyrus > Lathyrus sativus. The sequence continues at coordinate 334,170,528 of OZ012741.1, forward strand.
ATGCTAGTAATGGTAATAACAAGTAATTGTCAAGAACAACAAAAGAAAAGAAGAACACACAAGAAAGAGAAGAATGAGAGAAGAAATATTTGGAGAAAGTTGTTACCCACAAACTGTGGGATTTCTTATTGAACTTTCACTTGCTAACTGCAACTGTGAAATCTGTTCTGTTGTATTTGAATACAAAGCAGGGCACCCTATTTATAGTTTTATGTTTACACTAGCCGAAAACATAAAAGGCCCAAAATATTAAAATCAAATCTAATCATATCAAATCAAATCAAAACAATGAATTACATTTAACAAAAATTAGGTCAACGTTTCAACATTCTTAATGGTTTGGCGCTAATTATCAGCTATCATTTTTATCATATCACAATGAATTTGAAGGACATATGTTCAAGCACAACTTCGAACACGAAATCCAATTCTCACACACTTTTCTAATAAAAGAAATTGATCTAATTTATTCGTGCATGTCCATCTAGGCATGACCAAGTGAATTCCCTTCCTATGAGATTTAAATCTACTACAAATTTGTGTGGGATATGAGGTCATTGAAACAATTCATACCTTTCTTCATTTAGGAGTTAACATAAATCACTTTTTTCATAAAAAGATATATATATATATATATATATATATATATATATATATATATATATATATATATATATATATATATATATATATATATATATATATATATATATATATATATATATATATATATATATATATATATATATATATATATATATATATATATATATATATATATATATATATATATATATATATATATATATATATATATATATATATATATATATATATATATATATATATATATATATATATATATATATATATACACACACACATATATATATATACACACACAGATATATATATATATACATATATATATATATATATATATATATATATATATATATATATATATATATATATATATATATATATATATATATATATATATATATATATATATATATATATATATATATATATATATATATATATATATATATATATATATATATATATATATATATATATATATGTGTGTGTGTGTATATATATATATATATATATATATATATATATATATATATATATATATACACACACACATATATATATATATATATATATATATATATATATATATATATATATATATATATATATACACACACACATATATATATATATATATATATATATATATATATATATATATATATATATATATATATATATATATATATATATATATATATATATATATATATATATATATATATATATATATATATATATATATATATATATATATATATATATATATATATATATATATATATATATATATATATATATATATATATATATATATATATATAAATCAACCCGCCTTCTGTATTTTTGCCACCTGTTGAAAGTGTAATTCTTTATGTCAAAACACCATTTCGTAAAGTTTGTTATCGTCAAAATGTTTTGCACAAAATTTATATAGATGTCAAAATGTCAAAGAAGTATGTATTTGACAGAATTTAAGACTTAGCTTTATTTTTTGTTTTTAGTTGAGTTAGGTTAGTTAGAGATTGATTGGTGTGAAAAAAATCTCAGCCTATAAATAAGGAGGTACACTATCATTGTAATAATGTAGTTGCATAGAGAAAAGTTGAATACAAGTTTTAGTTTGAAAGCAGAGGAAAAACTTTGCAGAAATATTCTTCTTCTTTCTCTTTTCTAAAAAAACTCTAATTTCACTTTTCTTCCCCAATTCATCTTTTTTCTTCTTCTTCAATAATCGTCGTGCAATAGAATTATCTTAAAACCAAGGTGTGGTTGATTCACTCAAGTGAAGAGTAAAGAATAGGAAGTAATCAATTAGAAAGATTGATTCTTGCTCATTAATATTGATTCAGAATTCTCCAAGATTTGGTGAAGTTTCACATAAGAAATTCTTTATAATTCTAACATCTGATATCTAAAGCACTAGCTGCGTGATTTTTGGGAAGCATAGCATAATAAATCATCCGAGTGGGCATTTTTTGTAGAGTCTCCAAATTCTGAAGAATGAGAATTACGAGAATTGGTGCAAGCAGATAAAGATTGTTTTCAACTATCATGATCTTTGGGATCTTGTGAAAGAGGGAGTAATGCCGCTTGCAGAAAACACAAAGCATGAAGTAAATGTTGCACATAAAGAATTGAAGAAGAAAAATTATAAGCCCCACTTTATGATTCAACGATGTGTTTATCTAGATAATTTTGAAAAGGTCAATGATGTAGAATCAGCAAAAGAAGAATGAGAAATCTTGGAGAACTTGTTTTGAGGCACTGAAAAGGTGAAAGAGGCGAGATTACAAACTCACAAAAAGTGTATAAATTACTTAAGATGGAAGAAAGTGAAAGCATATCTGATTTCTTCACCATGGTTACGAAACTAGTGAATCAAATCAAGATATGTCAGAAGCGTTGACATCAAGATCAGTTGTTGCAAAGACCTTGAGGTCATTGGCTCTAAAGATCGACCACGTGGTAGTAGCCATAACAGATTCAAAAAACTTGTCGACAATGAAAATGAAAGAGCTTCAAGGAAAGCTTAAATATTAAGAACAAAGAATGGCTAAAAGAGCTATAACCAAGTCAAAGAATGATGTGGCGTTGTAGGAGAATCATCCAGAGAAAAGAAATGGAAAATGGTTCGTTAACAAAGGTAGAAGAGGCTATAACAATTCTAATGGTAGAGAAAAATAGTACTAAAGAAATGCATCAAATCAGAGAAGAATGGCATATCAAAGTAACCATAGAGGTGGTGGTGTTGGTAGAGAAAGAGGTGATAGAAAAAAACCTGACAAAAGTCACATTCAGTGTTTCAATTGTTAGAGGTATGGCCACTATTTTAATGATTATTCAGAAAAACCAAAGAATCAAGAAAATAATGCAAAGTTTGTAAAATATGAAGAAGAATAAGAAGAAGAAGAAGAAGAAGAGATATTGTTGATAGTCACAACAAGATATGAAGAAAGTTTCAAGGACCAATGGTACTTGGACTCATGATGCCCATTATGTAAGAACAAGATTTGGTTCTGCATATGGCTTATAGTTTTGATGATACAAATACATTATTTCTTAGAGAACAATTATGTAACCTAATGGTTTTGTCTAGTGTGTAGCTTATGCTAATAAGTTCTGACTTTGTAGAATTGGCGTGTGACATCATCAAACTCTGGACTCAACATACTTTGACTCTAAAGAGATACAAATGTGCGTTTCACAGATTACGTCAAGATCTAAAATAATCTTAGACAACGATTCTGATGAATGTTTGTGCTAAAGCTTCTGATTGTGACTTTGATAGGAGATCTTTTGAAGATTTATCAAGCTCTCAAGATTCTGAAGATTAAGTCATGAAGACTAGGTTCTGAGGAACTATATCAAGATTCTGAATACAAGGTTTTGAGACTTTTTTCAACTAGTCTCTTGATCCTTCTAAACATGCTTCAACAACATTTACTCAGAAGCCTCTAAAGATTAGAAGATAAGATCAAAAGGTTTTACGTGAGAAAAATAATACATAATACAAGATCATATATTCCTTCCACTACGCTGATTTCATGAAATAAGGATTGTACTATTTGTACCATTTTATCTTCCACCTTGGCAGACTGTTATGCAAGGTGAAATATCATTTATAAAGATGTTCATTCTACCCTGAAACATATCTTTTCATGCCTATATAAAGGAGACTTTGAAGAATGAATGAAGCTGCTAATTCGACAACTCTATTCACGCTATAACGCTTTTATTAAACATACAATTATTGTGAATATAGATAGAAAACACACATAGATATTTTGTTCATCATTGTATGATAATTTCACCGTACTTAAACTTTTTGTAATATGCTCTCTTGAAGAATCATTGTAAACACAAAAACTTGTATCTCATTGTATTATGGTTGTTTCCTTGAGTAACTAGGGTTTAGTCAGAATACTCGAGAAGAAAAAGACGGGTAGTCTTTGTGTGTTTGTAAACTGGTGATTAAAATGGATAGGTCCTTATCGAGAAGGAAAAATCACTTTGGCGGGTGGACTGGATTACCTTCGTTAATAGCGAACCAGTATAAAAATAATTGTGTTCATTTATTTTTACTTTTGGTTCAACTTTGTGTGTTTGGGTGTAAAAGGTTTTTATCTTGGAAACCCAATTCAAACCCCCCTTTCTTGTATTTCTTACCACCTTCACTTGGTATCAAAGCCTAGTTCTGTTATTGATTGTGTATCAAACACTTAACCATGCCAGATAAAGATCTAGTGTGAAACACAATGGCAACTATTCCACCATCTCTTCCTATTGTTTTTGGTAGAGATTGTTATAGCGCTAAACTTGCTATCTTTGATGGAGAAATATTTCATTATTGGGAAGACAGAATAAAAAGCTTCTTTCTTGGCCATGAAGTAGATCTATGGGATATGGTAGTTGATGGCTACGTACACCCAGTAGATGTTAGCAACAACAAGATAGAAAGAAGAGTGATGACAGATAAACAAAAGAAAGATTATAAAAATCATCACAGGGGTAGAACCATCTTGCTGAACGCCATATCTTATAATGAGTATGAAAAGATAATAAATAGAGACTCTGCCAAGTCAATATCTGATTCTTTGAGGATGACTCACGAAGGAAACACACAAGTCAAAGAAAATAAAGCTCTTGCTTTAATTCATAAATATGAAGCATTCAAGATGAAAGAGAATGAAATAGTTGAGAACATGTTCTCAAGGTTTCAAGTCTTGTTGCAGGATCAAACATATTGGACAAATGGTATTTTACTGTTGATTATGTGAAGAAGATCATCAGAAGTCTACCTAAAAGATGGAGACCTATGGTAATTTCTTTGGAGTTATCAAAGGACTTAAACAACACTCTTTTGAAGAACTTGTTAGGTCTTTAAGAAGTCACGAGATTGAGCTTGAAGAAGACGAGACCTAGAGAAAGAGCAAGTCATTTGCTCATAAGAAGAAGAAGAAGAAGAATCTTTAGAAGATTCTGAAGAAGAAGATGGGTTGTCTCTTCTGTCCAGGCGAGTGAATCAACTCTGAAAGAAAACATAAGGAAGAGTCAGAGGACAAAGAAGGACAAGTAGTCGTTTCGAGTCCACCTCTGTTTCCAAGAAAGCTGGAGCCAACAAAAAGTCATATTCTTTGAATGCAAGGAGCCAAGTCATTACAAGAATGACTGACCCAAGCCGAAGAAGGACAAACCTAAGAAGAAAGACTTCCAAGGGAAAAAGAATGGTCTAATGGCTACTTGGGACGATTCATAATTCTTAGAAGATGACTCTGAGTAAGAGCAAGAAAATGTGGTGTTGATGGTGTATACTGAAGCTCCTACTGAGAATGATCTATCAGAACCAGAATCTGAATCAGACTCAGAAGAGGTATTTGCTTAACTCTCTCGCTCTGAACTTGAATCTAATTTAACAAGAGTTATGGATAAGTATCATAATCTTCTGAGAAAATACAAGGATCTAAAAAAGGTTTTGTATCAGAGTCAGAAGCATATTGTAAGCTTAAGAAAGATTTCTCAAGTTTAAATGAAGAAAATCTTATTTTGGAAAACAAAAATTATAAACTTGAGAAGGAAAATCTTTCAAAAGCCTCAACAGATTCTGGTGATGTCATAAATAAGTATGACAAATCTTTCCAAATACTCTCTCTTCTCATTTTGTCCATTCTGGTAACAAAATGTTGTTAGGCTTAAAGGTAAAGCTATTGAAAAACCTAAGGCTAAAGCAAAATCTCATAAGCGTTTTAACTATGCATACATGTATTCATATCCTGCACAAAAACATAAAGTTGTTAAAAACTCTAGGAAGACTAAACCTAAAGGACCTAGAAAGATGTGGGTACCTAAGGATAAGATAATCTATGTTGCGATCATCCTTATCAGTGGAGTTAAGACACCAATCACAATAAATTGCAGTATTGAATGATACAATGTTTATGGCATATATTGTATGTCATACCCTTAGCCGACCATCTAAACCAAAAACAATTCAAACTCAATTAGTTAGAAATAATTATTAAGGTGAAATAACCAAAGATTAAGTGAGGAACATACTTTTGTGCATACGGGAAGGAAAAGTCGTTGTGGTTGACGGGCGCTAGGGATGGCAATCTAGACCAACCCCATGCTTGGAGCAAAACGGCGCATCCAGAAAAAGTAGATATGTTTTTTTTGCGCACTTACATAAAGAGCTATATAAATAAGTCAGACAAGCGGAGCCCTTGTTTTAGTCAGGTCTCTCAATAAAGGTAAATACATTATGTGCATAGAATAACTAGTGCCCTCGGGAAATAAAAATAAACCAATTAAAAGAATTAGATAACATCTGGTTTTTATTATTTTCATTTCCTCTGTAGAATCTTCATCTAATATAAAACCGGCGTACCATGATTTTAGGCGCGAAAGTAACCTTGGCCTCTCGAGTTCTCATCTAGCAAGTCGGCACCCAAAAGTTCTTCACAAATTGAACCATTAAGGTTTGTTGTTCCATTGACCGCCTTTCCATCAATACGCAAACCGAGTAACATGTACACGTCCTCTAAGGTCGCGGTACATTCACCGGTTGGAAAAAAGAAGGTGTGTGTCTCTGGGCACCATCTCTCTTGCAAAGCTAGTATAAACTTTGCATCAACGGAATAAGACATGATTTTGCTTACATGTCCAAAGCCGGGGAGCTCAATATATGGTTGAATTAATTCGTCGGGTGCAACATATTCATGGGCACGACACCAAAACTTAGAGACTTCTTACATAATAGTAAAAAAATTATAAGAGTAAAAAATTAGAAGAGTAAAAAAAATTATAAGAGTAAAAAAAATTTATAAGAGTAAAAAATTAAAAGAGTAAAAAAAAATTTAAAAAATCACTAAAATTAACATATACAAGAAACAATGAACAATTACATAAGTCGCGATATTTGCGTCTTACAGCAAGAGAAGCGATTCTTGGATGATAGCTTCCATAGAGCCACCTCACAGTTGTACTGCCATAAATATTGTTCAGGATCATCGAAAGCTAAGCGCAAAATTGATATGTCAAGACATTTTGCCGCTTGTTAACAAGGATCCTTCAGTCAAGGTGAGTATAATAGTCTCTCATATCGTAACACGATATAATTATACTTCATCGTACAAGAAGGCGTGGATTGCAAGGACAAAGGATGTTGAACAAGTATTTGGCAACTTGGAGGATTCATACAAAGAATTACCGTGATTTTGGGTAGCGCTAAGACATACACACCAGGAACTGTTGCAATCATGCAGACAGTGCCTGCATATAGGACAGATGGAATAACTGTTGATGGAAATGTCATATTTCATCGTCTTTTTTGGTCGTTTCAACCATGTATAAGAGGTTTTGCATTCTGCAAACCTGTTATTCAAATTGATGGAACATGGCTCTACGAAAAATACAAGGGCACCTTGCTTATGGATGTTGCACAAGACGGTAACAATAATGTATTTCTCATAGCCTTTGCTCTGGTTGAGGGTGAGACTGCTTCTGCTTGGAGTTTCTTCCTTAAGAATCTTAGAACACATGTCGCTCCACAAGCCAACCTCTGTTTGATTTCAGACAGGCATGCTGCTATAGAGAATGTGTACAATAACCATGATAATCGGTGGCATAATCCTCCTTCTACCCATGTGTATTGCATTAGACATATTGCACAAAACTTCATGCGTGCAATCAAAGACAAGAACCTTCACAAAAAAGTTGTGAATGTCGGGTATGCTCTAACTCAACCAACATTTCAATACTACCTTAATGAAATTAGGATGTCAAATGCAGATGCAGGAAGCTGGTTAGACAACATTCCACTAGAAAAGTGGACAAGGGCTTTTGATGGTGGATGTCGTTGGGGGAACATGACGACAAACCTTGGGGAATCCATGAATGGGGTATTCAAAGGAATTAGAAACCTTCCAATCACCGCTTTGGTGAGATCAACATATTATAGGTTGGAATCACTTTTCGCAACAAGAGGCGAGAGATGGAGTGCAGTGTTAACATCCAGTCAGGTATTCAGTGAAAGCATTATGAAATTGATGAAAGAGGATACTATCAGAGCCATCACACATGCAGTTAGAGTCTTCGATCGTCATAGGCAAACATTCAGTGCACAAGAAACAATGGACCATAATGAGGGGAGGCCCAATTTATCCTATGCCATCAGACTAAACAGATGTTGGTGTGATTGTGGCAATTACCAGGCCTTCCTTGTACCTTGCTCACATGTCATTGCGGCATGCGCACATGCTCGTCAGGATGCTTATGGCTATCTATCTGATGTCTACAAGGCGATTAATGTTATGAACGTATACAACGAAGGCTTCACAGTGCTACCAATGGAGGATTATTGGCCTCCATACCAAGGTGACATAGTTTGGCATAACGATGACATGAGAAGAAAGAAAAAGGGACGCCTAAACAGTAAACGTATAAGAACCGAAATGGATACGGCTGATAAAATAATAGGATTGTGCAATATATATCGTCAGCCCGGACACAACAGAAAAAAATGTTCCAATGTCGGAGGCACATCTGCATCATGATTTACCTTATCGTTTCATTTGTTGTAACCAAATATTTTCATATATTGATGAGTCTTTGTTACAACAGTTTTAACAACAAACAAGACTAACAACACACAACACATACTAATTTCATAAAACATAAAACATTAACTAGGTGATTACGATATTCCTAACTGATTAGGACAATCAAACTAATTTCATTTGGTCAAGTCTCTCGATACTACAGATCTTTTCTCCTTCACCAATGTCTCCTTCCAACCACCGATCAGCTCCCTCTTAAGTTGATTGAAACTTTGTATGTTCCAAAACAACATGTCCATCAGAGGCTTCTCTCTCGAATAAACGATTTTTCCCACCGACGACGATACATGTTATCAGCAGAACAAAAATATCAGATGAAATATGGAAGTAAATGATCATAACACCTCTATTTATAGAAAAAATTTCAAAATACAAGGGGTCTCTAGATGAATTGGCGACATTCTTGTAAGTACAACACACAGTCGCCAATTGGATTGGAGGCTGCATGAGGAGTCTCCAATCCAATTGGCAACTCCCTTATAGCCTTAACAAGGTGTCACCAATTCATCTGAATCCATTGTGTAATCCCAAACCCTAACTGGGGTACTTTGGGAATAATTTTAAAATGTAGATTATTTTGAATTTTTTTTTGAAAAGTTAGATTATTTGAATAAAAAATTCTGATAGTTTAGTATTTAATTTTCAACTTTGGGACACTACAGCAAAATACTCCAATATTTCTTGTTTCTTCACCGTGAACAGCTTTAGGTAGTATGATGTAACTTTGCTTGCTGTTAATCAATTGACAGAATAGAAATAGGGTTTACAGGTTAAAGCAGATTTTATAAATAGATAAAACAACTTACAGCGGATTTTATAAATAGATAAAATAACTTATAAAATCTATTTTTAGCTGACCCGACTCAAGAAAAATTAAAATAAATGTATTTTGTACTGCAAAAGTATCAAAGAAGTACCAGAAACTAGGGGTGGACGGCGGTCGGTTATGGGTGGGTTCGGGTTCAAAATAGTTAACCTGAACTAATTCACGGTTGAAAAAGTTGAACCCAATTTCACCCAAGACTAAGTTCGGTTTTATTGGTTGGTGGATTATCGGTTTAAACGGTTTATTCGGTTGGGTTGAATCGGTTTGTCAAAACAAATACAAACAAGTTTTTAGCATGAAAAACCAAATTTTGACAGCAGTAGATGCAACCATGACAATGTTTAAACATCATAGATCAATACATGTATGTTAGTCCCTCTGCCTAGATGCAACCAGGACATTTTTATTGTGCTGTATTGGGATGTTAACAAATGGCTGGTATAACAGATTGTATACAGTAACAGGACAGGTACTGTTAGATATATTACAGTGTCTATGTGTGTCTGATGTTTGAGTCTAGAGCTAAATGTTGATGAGCAATGATTTTTATCTTGTTGCATACATGCAGTATGGGGATGAAGAAACAGACAAGTATGCTTCCAAGGTTCAGAAGGTTAACTTCTTTTCATAATTGACATATTCAGATATTTGACAGAACAAATGTTTTGGTGCTGAAATATGCAATTATGCAGCGTAGTTGATTGAAATAAATTCTATTTGTTTGTCATAAAATTCATTCAGTTTCCATTTGAAATTTGCAGGCGGTTCGTTCTTTCAACTTGACTTGTAAACATCGGACAAACTTCTCAGAGCAGCTTGAGCTGCAGCTTGTGCAACCTCTGTCCCTGCCAAAGCAGAAAGGAAAGCAGCCTGCAATAATTTGAACATAAAAATTGTTAAGAAACAAAAGAACTTTCAAATAAATCATCCACCCTTCAACACGGTTCATATTCAACACAGATCAATAATAATTCAAAGAAAACAAGGATCGTTATATAGCACACATCATGATTCTTTATTGCTAAACGTAATCAAATGAAGTTAATTAGCGATAATTCAAAGAAAACAAAGATCACTTTAAGCCAAGAAAATAAGCTGAGCCATGATAGGATTGCTTGCATCAGCAAGAGGCGTGAGACGCATCCTCTTACTAGATTTACCCAAGCCAGCAGTTTCTGATTCACATCCAGCATTAACGGAAGGCTTCAACAGATCAGAACAACTATCATCAACGAGATGAGCAGACTCGAAGCGTTGAGAATGCATGAACTGATCCCCAAAAGGAAGCTTGAGAAAACGAGCAACACATTCCTTATCAGTCTTTCCAATAACATGATGAGAAACCCTCTTCCAATCATCACCGAAATTCGTAATATATTCAAGAAGTTTCAGAGTTTCCTTCTCAGTCCAATCAGGCTTAGTCTCCTCACTTATCTCCACTCTCTTGAAATCAGTATTACTCGTCCCAACTTTATAGCTTCCGCGAACAAAACACCTCGCACATAGAGTCATATTATTGTGCATCTAAACATACAAATATAACAAAAACTTGAGCATATCAACTTTATAATGCAACAGTTAATTGATAATTTAAAAGAAGTCACCTCCTGCTGAAGATTATTCCATGCACCAATTCCTGTCGCAGAGACATTAGACATTGAAGACACCATAGGACTAGGACTTCTATGCTGATGTCTATCAAAGTCACCAAAACCTTGGTTGGACAACATTCCAGAAACTCTCAATATTTCTGCAGCAGATGTAATATTGTAATCAAAAACCACTGCATTCAATCGAAAAGTTATACAAAAAATGGCCAAAGAATCTACAACCATGGAATAAACTATAGATAGATGAAACATGTACAGAAACAAAAACACATGTATATCACATTGTTCATAGATGGGTCACATTGCAACATCAGTGTTATCAAGAACTCCTTTGAAAACAGGTCCATATCCACCTTCACCAATTTGGGCATCAAGCTTTTTCTGCTTGATCTCTTCTAAATCCAATGCAGCCTGTTCAATAAGCCTAGCTTTTTCTCATACATGCTTAAAATTTTCAAACTATTGTCATTGATGATTGAAATAAGAGTGACTTACATCTTGGTTTTCGTCTAATACTGATATTCTTGATGGATAAGCATCTCTTTGAGACATACATCTTGATCCTAGTCTAGCATCCATGTTTTGACCGAAGATTCCACCGTCGTTACTTAAGCGCCGCCAGAGTCTAGGTTCGAATGATGTTCTGAACAAACGAGCATGACAGAATCACTAAATTAAGGACTAAACCTCGACGAATTTATCTTAAAAAAACTCATTTTTTTGACATAACTGTAATTTATACCTATGTAAATCTTTGGACAGAAAACTTGGCTTAGGACTAGAAATAATCATAGTTTGAATAGGAACTGTTGCTTGAACATTCTGCACTTTTCCTTTTGATATTATATACAGGTCGGTGCAACAAGCCACAATGTTTACCTCCAGGTAACATTTCGCAGCAGCTTCCCTGTGCCGAGCTATGCTCCGCCAGACCTCATTCACCACATGGTCAGGCCACCATTCCAAATAGACAATACACAGGCCATTTGAAAATTGGTAGTACCATCACGACAAAATGACCGACATCTGCAGCGTGTATACGCCAGAAAAATGAGAACATAACATGAACCATGTATGATACATCTTCAAATGTCATATACAATTCATACCATTTCATGAGCAGAAAAAAAAGCAAAACTGTTGTGTACGGGGAGCCGAAGCCACGCAAATTTTTGTACGCCGACTTTCCAGTCATTGACGCGCAGGAGAATGTAATGCTTCAATCAATACATCAAGCTGTGAAAAAATAAGAAATGAAGAGAAATGAGGATATGACAAGAAACTTACATGGCTCAGAATGTTAACGTAGTAGGACCTTTGCCTTCACGTGAGTTTCACGCGATGACGCGTCCACCAAGTCACGTAGCGAGCCGATTTTGGAAAAGTTGCAAAGGCAGCGCCAACAGCTACTCGTTCCCAGTCTTGGCCCAACCGTGGTCGCATACATACAAATTAACGCAGGTTGGTATTGTCATATTGATCCAGAATTGCCCATCACCATGGTCCTCCAATTTATGTGCTCCATAATAGTGTCGTAACTTGCAAAAAACAGCCCGAAGTAACAGCAGCATGACCTGCAAAATCATTATGCAGAACTTAACTTTCATGGTACATAACAAAAGTGATAACAAAAGTTCTAAGAAGAATATGAATAATGTTAGTCTTAGAAATTACAAAGAAGGAGGTGCAATTTACGATCTTTTTTTGCATCAAGATTCAGAGATCATACATCTTAAATTACATGTCAAGATTATACATGTGATCTCCAATTTGAGGTAGCCATTATTTAGTGTTACAATCATGCTATGCAAATAATCATGGTCTTAAAGAAGTTGTTAAGCTCCAAAAGGACCCGAGCATGTTGTTACCGGCATCAGCTATTGTGCAGCAACCACCACGCACTGCAAATACTTCTCTCGCACAATCATTGTTCTTCTTCAATCATGAATCTCAGGCTCCGACACACGATTGTTCGACAATCACCGCAGTGAAAAAACACGAACAAACACACTTTGCCGTCAACCTTCAACAGCCCTGTTTACAAACTCAAAACACCTTAAGGTGACCATACATCCACTTGTAACATACCTTGTAAATCACAACCTGTAATAAAAATAAATTACCATCATCAGGTTCTAATGCCGTCAGTCAAGAAATTGAAAGATCCTCAGTTCACATACAAGACCTTAATAAGCAGCAACAGCAGCATATACATTTCCCATCGACATATGGAAGTAGTGATGGTAACTATAATCATTTTTCCGGGGCAACTACAAAGAAAGATCCTCAGTTCAAAAACAATATCAAACTGAATGAAGTGAAAACTGAATGAAGTAAACTACAAAGAAAGAGAATAATCAATATCAAACTGCTAACCAAATATGCGATTCCCATCTTCCCGTTCTCCGGTAGAACGTAACACCACGATACTGCAAACTTCGCGACCTCGGTCCACGACGACTCTTCTTCACCTGCTGCGGCCGTGGAGCAACGAGAGAGTGAATTTAGGGTTTCTTAATATGTTGAGAAAATGAGTGAAAAAATAGTAATATTTGTAATATATATTAATTGGACTCGGTCGGCTTCGGTTACCGACGGGTCCAATATTTCCATCCAAACCGACCCAAAGTAATCCATGTTAAACCGAAATAATCATCCGCTTGACCCGTTAACCCAATATAAACCGACCCGGAATACCCAATAGGATTCGGTCCAGTCGGTTAACTTCGGTTGGTTTTATTTTGTCCAGCCCTACCAGAAACACACAAACAAATATTTAAAAAAAAACGAGAGTACTATTCAAGTACGTACAGTACGCGTATCAGTATCAATGAAGTACCTAGTACCAGTACTTGTTCATTGTTCACATACCGGTGCTTCAGAGGGCATGGATAATACTTTCTGAATCAAACATAATTTGGGAAATTTTTTCTGATCTGCCATGTTATTACAAATTTTTTTCCATAATGCCATCACTTTCAATAAATATACCATATTAATGCCATGTTTTCAAAAAAAACTCTGTTTTTGATACAATGTTTTCGCCCTTTCAATGGGCGGAAGAGGTAAAATATTAAAGGTGTCGCTTTTTCAATGGGCGGCAGTGTATATAAATTTGAACCTTTTCAATGGGCGCCCGAGTATATTTTTAAAGTGTGCCGCCTTTTCAATGGGCGGCAATGCTTACATGTCTTTTTTTTTTGAAACTATGACAATACGGTATATATAGTTGAAATGTGTGACAAAAGAGTATTTAATGTTTAATAATATGACAGTAAGCAAAAAAATTCACAATTTGGTTCTCTTTGTTACAACGCAGAGGGACATCAAAGCTTTGGTTTTGAATCATTCGTGGAAGGTATGTTGTAAAAAACAGTCCTTCTGGTGGCGTAATCTCAGACTTTCTATTGGCTTCGTTGAAGAAGACATTGGTTGGTTTGGAAACATTATTACTTGCAAATTGACTTTTGGAATAAGACCAACTCCAATGGGAGTTCTTAGAGTGGATTTGCCAACATGACACTCATATTTGTTGTTTTCAAGATGGAAAAGTTCTTAAATATGCAACTGTTCTTCAATGGTTCTTATATTAAAATATTAATTTTATAATATAAAAACTATAATTTGATATAAAATTTTATTTATTATTTTAATTATCATTTTAATTAAAATTTAAATATTTAAATTATAATTTTAAATAAAATAAATTTAATATAAATAATATTCTTTAAGTAAAGTGGTGGGACCCAATATGAATTCTTTAGAGTTGCACCATTGGAGTGAAAATTGAATGAGTTGCTTTAAAAGAGTGGGTCCTACAAAGAACCTAAAAATAAATTGCACCATTGGAGATGCTCTAACAGGTGGTGTGGAGATGTCACTCTTAAGCACTCATTCCGGGACATTTTCGAAACGGCTCAAACCTCCATATTGAATTTAATTTTTATTATCACATTTTGTTTATTATATTTGATCCGCGAGGAAAGTTTACCTATAATGTAGGTAATCGCTAAAAAAACTACTCATGGAAAAGTCTTTAAACAAAGGCCCCCGTGAAACAATCACTGTCATCACTTCTAATCTAAACTAAAAAAACGGTAATGAAGAAACTAGTAATAATAATACTATAACTTCCCTTAATAATCGAATCCTTAATTTCATGTAATTATTTTTAGTAACAAAAATCACTTCCTCCTTCTACATAAAGGAAACAATAATCACTTACATTCAATTTCATTTTCTAAATAATCAAATTTAAGATCAAAATGGCACCACTAGATCTCAAAGTATTCATGTTACTCTATATATTATCCATCATTACTTGTATCGATTCTCTTCAACCTCTTCGTCTTGGTCTTCACGACTTTTCTGATTTCAATCGGAGCAGTTTCCCGCCATACTTTGTTTTTGGAACAGCCTCTTCTGCATTTCAGGCACAACAACAATCTATCTAGTAATGTGCATTATTAGAATTTAATTTTTGTGATTAATTTTGTGTAATTTGAATTTTCTGTAGTATGAAGGTGCAGCATTTGAAGATGGAAAAGGACCTAGTATTTGGGATACTTTCACTCATGAATATCCAGGTATTTTACTTATATATTGAATTTACTAGTTACATTATACGTATATATTGTTGATTTTTTTTAATGAAAATGTTTGTAGAAAAAATTAGAGATGGTAGTAATGGAGATGTAGCCAACGACGCGTATCATCGGTATAAGGTATGGTTTGAATTGTAGTTTTGCGGAATTATATAAACTATAAATGTAGTTTATATATTGAGTTATGAGAAAATGTTCTATCTATTTTAGGAAGATATTGGACTGATAAAGGATTTGAATATGGATGCGTATAGATTTTCAATTTCTTGGTCTAGAGTGCTACCGAGTAAGTATTTTTTTTGTTGATAATTCTCATATGGAGATTCGTGATTTATAGTAACTATTCTAAATTTTGTGTTAATTATTTGTAGAAGGAAAGGTTAGTCGAGGTGTAAACCGCGAGGGAATAAAATACTACAACAATCTCATCAACGAATTATTGGCTAATAGTTAAGATTTATCGATTTTTATTTACTTATTTTTGTATCCATTTGGTTGTTAGTTATAGATAATCATTGAGAGTCATGCAGATTTGCAGCCATATGTGACACTTTTCCATTGGGACGTTCCGCAAGCCTTAGAGGATGAGTATGATGGATTTTTAAGCCCTCAAATTGTGTAAGTAACACCGGTTTTTTTATATGGACGAGGTATTTATGAATGTTTAGGGAAAGGTTGCGGTAAATCTAATGAATTGATTATCTCACAGAGATGATTTTAGGGACTATGCTGAACTTTGCTACAGAGAATTTGGCGATAGGGTGAAACATTGGATTACTTTAAATGAACCATGGAGTGTGAGCATGAACGCTTATGCTTATGGAAAGTTTGCGCCTGGTCGATGTTCAGATTGGTTGAATCTGAATTGCTTAGGGGGTGATTCAGGGATAGAACCATATTTGACTGCGCATTACCAACTTCTTGCTCATTCTGCTGCTACAAAACTGTACAAGACCAAGTATCAGGTCTTCGAACTCAACACTGAATCTTTATACTCAATTCCTTTCATTTGGTAGATCATGCTTCGTTTTTTAGTGTGAACTTATAGTAACGAAAAATGCAGCCAATTCAAAGCGGTGTAATAGGGATTACCTTACTCTCACACTGGTATGAGCCAGCCTCTGAAGCGAAAGAAGATATTGATGCTGCAAAACGGGGCCTCGATTTCATGTTTGGATGGTAAAGATTATACTCAACTATTCGTCGCTCAACACTAACAGATGAATGGAAAATTTCTTTGGTCTCGCTTCACTCCGTGTTTTGAATGCAACAATGCCATTTGTGCAAAGTAATATGAAATCCAAGAAGAGTAGTTCATTAGATTGATTGCATCTGCATTTGGCATTTTGTTGTAGGTTTATGGATCCAATTACACACGGCAACTATCCAAAAAGCATGCGATCTTTGGTGGGAAATAGGCTACCGAAGTTCACCAAAGAAGAATCGGAGCAACTTAAGGGGTCCTTCGATTTTCTAGGCCTAAACTATTACTCATCCTCTTATGCAGCTAACGCACCTCACGTGCGCAATGCTTTGCAACCGGCCATACAAACTGATTCTCTTATTAATGCTACATGTAATTATTAAGTTAAATTACATGCTTTCACTAGTTAATTATACATTCACTGAACTTTATATCTAAGTATGGTTTATTATTTTTCAATGTCAGTTGAAAAAAATGGCAAGCCCCTTGGTCCAATGGTATGTATACGTCATTTCGTTAGCCGTTATAACTTATATATCAATGCTTTTCATTTGTAGATTTTGTGTTCCAGAAGATTATTTCTATAATCTAAAGATAACTCAGTTTATAATTTTATGCAGTCGGCTTCGAGTTGGTTATGCATTTATCCACGCGGGTTTGGACAATTGATGCTTTACGTCAAGAATAAGTACAACAATCCTTTAATTTACATTACAGAAAATGGTAATACTTCTAACTTTCTAGGATATTATATGCATAATATTATGATACTAATAAAACTGATGAAAATCTGAGAAAATTAATTGATAGGTCGTGATGAGTTCAACGATCCAACACTAACACTTGAAGAGGCGCTCTTGGATACTTACAGAATTGATTACTATTATCGTCATCTTTATTACGTTCAAAGTGCAATCAGGTAAATAATGCTTGATCATAAGCGTAGTTATGCCTCTATACTTATCGATGCAAAATAGTTTGATTCCAAAGTATGTTTTTGTACCCTTCTATTACTCGAATGCTTGACCTTTATGAATTACAGGGATGGTGTGAACGTAAGAGGATATTTTGCATGGTCATTGTTGGATAACCATGAATGGGAATCTGGCTTCAGCTTGCGATTTGGCCTAGTCTTTGTAGACTACAAAAACGAATTGAAAAGAATCCCAAAACTCTCGGCGCATTGGTTCAAGCGTTTCCTCACAAGATATAGCCTAGAAAAGTGTTCTATTTAACTGAACTCAGGATTGAAAAAAGTGATATGAAATAAAAGAACTTAGTTTTAGAAAAGTATTTAGTATTCGCATTCTTTTACTCCAATGAAAGTCTAAATGTTGCACTTTCAAGAGTAAGTGAATTGTATGCTCTACGACGCGTAAATGCAGATCGAGTTATTGGTTAAGAAAGCCATGTTGGCCCTCTAGAATCAAAGTGTGAATGTTAAACAGCCAGGGTTCTCTAGAAAAGACTTGTTGTATGTTTACTTTGTGGCAGAAACCAAAGAGAAAGAATACTTGTGTAATCTTTTGAATGGTGACCAAAGAAAGATGTAAAACTCTCATGATGGAGAGAAAATATAGTTCTTCCAATTTCTTCAACATATAGCTGTTACTTCACTTTTTTGCTTCTATTATTTTGAATTTGAATTTGAATTTTATTCCTTTGATGTTAAGTCATTACTCTTTTTTTTTTTTTCTTCTAGCAAACCTCAATATCTAATTAATATTTGTTTTCTAAAAAAGTGATACATTAAATGAGCCTATATTTGTCAAAATAAAAAAGTGTAAACACATTTTCTATTTGGGATGTAGAATGTGGTGAGCCACATGGGATTACATAACCGTTATGTTGTATAGTTATATGATCCAGTGAGTAGTAGAAAAAAAATAGAATTAGAGTATTAATATAAATAGAGATAGTTAGTTTTAGTTGTTCACCACAATAATAAAATACAGTTTTTTGAGTGTTTTAGGGATTTGGTTAGTTGTGTGTTTAAAGAGAGTTTTTTATTTTTCTGTTCAAAAATACTTTGTTGAGAGAATTTTCTATTTTTTCGTTCAAAAATAGTTTGTTGAGAGAGTTTGTAATTTTTCCGTCCAAAAATTGTAATTGAGAGAGGGTTTACAATTTTTTCATCCAAAAATTGTAATTTGGTGGGTTTGCAATTTTTTCTTAAAATTTGTAATTGTACGAGAGAGTTTGTAATTTTGTTTTTATAAAATTAGAAGTTGAATGATTTTATAAGTTTTTTGTTGAAATTTTTACTTCTTTTTATTTGTTGTGGGTATTAACATAAAGAGAGATAGTTAGTTTTAGTTTTTCACCAAAACAACAAAATGTAGTCTTTTGAGCGTTTTGGGGATTTAAGTAGTTGTATGTTTAGAGAGGGTTTCTTATTTTTCCGTTTAAAAATAGTTTGTTGAGATGATTTTTTATTTTTCGTTCAAAAATGGTTTGTTGAGAGGGTTTGCAATTTTTCCGTCCAAAAATTGCAATTGAGAGAGAATTTGCAATTTTGCCGTCCAAATTTTTTACTTCTTTTTCTTTTTTGTGAGTATGCTTTCGTGTGCGTAGTAATTTTTTTTGTGGGTCATCATGAAGGGGAAGCATACACATTGGGTCAAACATTCACCTAAAGATCAAAGACTCACCTAAACAAGTGAGAGAGACACCACATATTCACCCAAAATCTTAAGGTGATAGGTGTATATGAGTCCTCTTACTTATAAAATGCTTAACCTCCACTTTTTAAAGCAGTGGGGGACTTAGAACTCACACTTGATTATCAACAACTCACATTTTTCCCAACAATCTCCCCCTCAAGTGTGAGTCCATCCATTATGCTCCCCCGCAAGAGGAATTCTTTCATCCACATGCTTGCACCGACGTTAAGAGACACCCTTATCTCATCATGGGAACTTCAACAGAAAACGCCGCCTGACTACCATGTCAGGAAGACTTTCGACAAAAGGAGTCGGTCCCTTACTTGAACTGGGCTCTAATACCTATGATGGATTATCATGAAGGGGAAGATACACACTAAATAACTTAGATTTGCACATTTACGATATGATTTTGACCATTAATTTAGATGTATGCATGATATCATTAACTAAATTATAAGCACAAGACGTGCCTAAAATAAAACAACATAGAAAGAAGTTCATCTCCCACAATAGTGAAAGCACAAAATAAATCAAACACTACATTGCAGCCTAATACTATAATACCATGCAGAACAAACTCAATTTTCAAGAAGGAAAATTAGGGAGTTGAGTATAAATTAAAATAGGGATTGAATTTGCATATGTTAATGAGGATTTTCGGAGAAATTTGTTTATTTAGGGATCTGAAGTTGAAGATTTTTTCCTCTGCGAAAACAAAAATGGAGAGAAAAGTTCCCTCGATGACATTTTAGGGCAGCGATTGGAGAAGTATCATCCGCCTTGTAGATGTCCCTACCCCTATCATATTATTTAACTTTATATATAATATATTGTAACCTTAAATATGTATATGGTCCCTATAAATAACCAAAACTTCGATTTTAATTTCTTAAAATTTTCTTTGAGTAATGATTCTCTTAAAGTTTTGTATCCATACTTTTGGGCTCTGTTGTCTACTTCCTCTAACGGAAGCTGACATAGCACGCCCTTGCATGCCACGTCACTTAAAATCAATATCATACTTGAATATAAAAAAAATTAATTGTGGGAGTTATAAACCCCCATAAATGCCTTTGAATATTTTAAGTGTTGTTCCCATTCACCAAGGCCTTCTCCTAAGAACTTGCCTTTAATTCTTCACCAGAAAGATAACAAAATAAAAACTTCAACTTCATTATCGACATCCTTCTGGATATCTCCCTTCGACTTCACATCTTTTCATGAACTCATTGTGGTTCCTAGCGCAAGTATGTCTATTATGGCTTGATATAAAGGGCAAATAAAGACAAGAAAAAAAGTTGTTTCAACTTGTTGCGGTGAGAATCGGATATCAAGCTATTGATTAACATGAATCTTAGTTTATTGAAATTCACCACCGAGCTTTGATTTATCCAAAGGAAAGGTTAAAGAATGAAAATACCTTTTGCGTAATGTAACAACAATGCTAGAATTTCGGAGTTTGGGGGTTGGTTATGCCTAGGGTAGTTATTCACTTGCCAAACATTTGTAGTACTCTACAGGAACCTTTTGCGTATATGTATGCTAAGTTATCTAAGTTGTTGTTTGCTAGGGTCATGGGATCAAGGTTGAGGTAAAGTTTGAGGTGAATACCTAAGGATAGTTCTAAGTTTTCTCACAAATATATCACATCTTATGCCTACGTGTCCTTACTAGGATGGAATCAGAGCAACCGTAGTTCTCCTCACTAAGGTTGAGGAATACTTAACTATGGTCAATACTCCAAGGGGGAACAAATATAATAATTTATGTATAGAGTTTGACAAAACTCTCTAGATCTAATTTTAAAACTCAAGGGGATTGACTTTGACAAAAGGCAAGAGGGGAGTAAGTAATCATGACAATGATCCTTACATAGAGTTAACAAACTCTATCTTAAAGTTCTAATTCAAGGATACTCCTAACAAGGGGTAGGTATTTAGACTTAAGGAAAATTCTAATGGATATAGGTTCTAACTTAACTAAGTTAAAGGACCTAATGACTTAACCAAGTCAAGGGGATGGGTAATGAGTTATCTATGACAGTGAAGTCAATAAAGAAAATTTCCTTTGGAATAAGGGATAACAAGGCAACTGGATGAATGCTAACAAGCTACATCACTTGGGGAAACTTAACAAAGCCTAAACACATATATGCATTCATTCAAACATGATGAAGATATCAAGTCATGGTAACAACCAAGAAAGATAAGGGCAAGCATGTGACAACATTAAGCAAAGATGATAACCAAGCAACTTGATGAGAACTGACAAGTTCCACCACTGGGGAAACAAACTTGATATATATAAAGATAAACAAGTAGGATCAATTAACAAATTGAACACAAAAAGCATGGTAACAACCAAGGTTTTATGATTTAATATTACAATGTTCAAAGATCATGAAGGTAACAACCAACAAGGGCAAGCATGAAACATGTGTAACAAAAACATTTTCATCAATGTTATTCCAATAAAAATCATGCAAACAAGCTACAACTTGAATCAAACATGGTATATGAGTTAATTAAATACAAATGTAACACATTTAATCATATTCAAGACATATTGATGACAATCAATCATGGATAGGAAAGAAAAGTAACAACAGTTCAAGCATGGATTCAAACTTCACAAAGGGAAAGATAAACAAGATTCATGGTAACTTTCAAGGCAAGAAACAACCCTAAAAATGTTATGGTTCTAACAAGACACATAAACAAGTAAGATGGAGGTGGAGGATCATAGATAGGAAAGAAAAGTAACAACAGTTCAAGCATGGATTCAAACTCCAAAAAGGATATATAAACAAGATTCATGGTAACTTTCAAGCCAAGAAACAACCCTAAACATGTTATGATTATAACAAGACACATAAACAAGTAAGATGGGGGTGAAGGATCATGGATAGGCAAGAAAAGTAACAACAGTTCAAGCATGGATTTGAACTTCACAAAGGGAAAGATAAACAAGATTCATGGTAACTTTCAAGGCAAGAAACAATCCTAAACATGTTATGGTTCTAACAAGACACATAAACAAGTAAGATGGAGGGTTAAGGATCATGGATAGGCAAGAAAAGTAACAACAGTTCAAGCATGGATTCGAACTTCACAAAGGGAAAGATAAACAAGATTCATGGTAACTTTCAAGGCAAGAAACAACCCTAAACATGTTATGGTTCTAACAAGACACATAAACAAGTAAAACGGGGGGTGAAGGATCATGTTCATGAGGTTACAACATCAAGAAACATATCATGGTTTACACAGAAGTTTCAAGGCATCCTTTTCACATTCATGCATTCAAAAAGGCAAGTATAATCATGGTAAAGAAAAATATACAAGTGCTTTCAAACATATAAACATGTTAGACATTCAACAATTATTCATACAAGATAAATCAAGTACTATGTCAAGAAAGTTCATGAAAACCAAAGAAAACCCTAAAAAGGACCATGTCATTCAAGTGGACCAAAGTGTTTCAAAAATTTTATTTTTGAATTCTTTCTTCACAAATTGAACTAGACATATTAAGGAGCATAATGCAAAAAGATTGGCATCAAAATGATAAAAATAAAAAAAGTTATGCACATTTGAAAACTAGGCAACTAAGGCAAAAAACAAGGCAAGACAAACAAAGGCAATGCAGATTTTGCAAGAAGGTCATAACTCACTCAAAACTTAACCAAATTGGATGAAATAAAAAAAATCAAATTGTGTATTTTTTCACAAGGAATACAATGGTAGTGGTGGTTTTCTCAGATCATGCACCATGTGAAAAACTCGATAGCATCATTGAAAAAGACATGTTATGTGCAAGAGCAATGTGACATTCCAATGTACATGTTTTAAGCAGCAAGTAATGATTCAAACACAACATATGAGACATATAGAGAGTGCTTACAAGCATCATACATCAATAGACAAACTAATTCAATAGATGGCATGTGTAGTGGCAAAAATAGAAAGCTTGTGCAAAAGCAAAGCAACAGACAGAAATGTACCAATTCAACATCAACTAAATGATTAAACATATCACATATGACCTATAAATGATGTTTAAAAACACCAATCATCTATGCCTAACCAGAATCAAAAAGATACATATTGAAATGACACTTAAAGTAAGCTAACAAGCCAAACCAAAGGGACAGTCGCGAATACCCAAGTTTATGAGCAAGAAATGGTTCAAACATGACCTATAAAGAGTATCTAGCATGTTCATAATTAGTGTACATTAATATTTAACATGATCTTAAAAGTAACAAGTTGGAACACTTGCCTCTTGTAGCTTTTTCAAATCAATGCACCAAATAAGAAAACCAGTTGATGGGTGATGATCCAAGCAGCTATAATATGTTCCAAATAAGGTGTTCAAATGATGAGAACTCCTCCAAGATCATTGTCTTGACAGAATGCCTTTTTATGCAAGAAAACACCAAAAACTTCAAAGTGAAACTCTAGGAACTGGTGTTACAGAACTTTTATGATGCCATGGAAAGTTCAAATAACATATATGGAGAGTGTTTGAAGTGTTAGAATGATTAGACAAAAGCCGGGTTGGTTCTGGTCTATGAAGATGCAGAAAAGTCAAAATTTCAAGGTATGAGAGTTGACTTTTGGAATGTGAGGGTTTGGAAAGCTTCAATTCATCATATGTGATATGTTTGAGGTGTTGGTTCAAGTGTTTGGTGGCTATATTGAGTTGTGGCAGAGTTTTTGCAAGGCAAATTTTTCTTCACAAAGAAGCAACTTCTACCACTTGCAAGAAGATGGCGATCAGAGAAATGAGAGAGAATCAACTTAGTTTCTAGTTGATTCTGGTGTTTTTTGGATTTTATGAGTGTGTTCTATTCATAGGAAAGCTTGGAGAATGATAGGTATGGGCAGATTGTGCCAACTTGCCAAGTTTGCCCTTTTTGGAGGCAAAATGAGCAATTCCAACTTGGGATTTCTTTTCTGAGCATGAGAAACTTTCCTATGTGTTTCAACATCACCAATAGCCTGAAAATAGTTGACATGAAGTGAAGGAAAGAGAGCAGATGATGCATTAGCTAAGGTGTAGCAGAGAATGCAAAACGTTTCTCTCCTTGCCACCTGCTTGAATAAACAAATCAAATAATCGAATCTCGGGTTTTTGCTCGTGGTAATCCATTATAATCTTATCAATTAAGTCCCTAAAAATCATATAATGAGTTAAACAAGTTATTATAAGAGGTTTGAGGGGTTTATGCATCAAAATGCAAGTGCTGAACTTGGTTTTGTGACATGAAAATCCCTAACTTGCTCTCTTTGATTCTCCCTAACCACAAAGGTTGTGAAAATGATCTTGTACTTTTTTAAAATCCCCAAATATGATCTACAATGTTCATGTTTGTTAGAAGTTCAGATTCTAAAGGGAACTAGGTCAAAAATCTTCATGAAGTTGGCTGCAAAACTTGACTTACAAGTTAAAAAACAAGTAAGTGTGGAAATCCTTCACCACTTGATGAGCTCATAACTCAAACTCTATGCATTTTTGGACATCAACCCTCTAGGAAACTTTTGTAGGATTTCTCAAGAGCTTTCCAACCAGCTTTGCACCATTCAATTTAGACGTGTGGTTTGAGACTTATGACCATTTCAAATAAGCTTGTAATTAGGGTTTTTCATAAACCCTAATTTCTTGATTCACAAGTTATCCATCAATTCTTGATTAAATTTTCACCAAAATCACTAGTTAGGCATAACATGATGTTGGAAATCTTGATTGCTTCAATTTGGGGTCAAAACCCTAAAAGTCAAAGCGTTGACTTTCCAAACAGACGAACCGAATAGTTGAAATCTTCAGGATCGATCCTTAGTGTTCTGGGTTTTTTTAAACCTTTCATACTTCTTTATGGGAATTAAATAAGTCATAGAAACATCATGGACCATGATTCAAGCTTTGGAAACCCATTTAGACCAAAATTCAAACTACACTTGACTTTTTCAACTAGAAACCCTAATCAGGGTTTTGCACAACACTGCTTCAATTCTCTTGGTAACAACCTCAAATAGAACTTGTTATTGGTAAGATATGAACCTCTTGATAATGTGAAGACTTAATATGTAGAAGATCAATCCAAAGCCTTGACTGATCAGTCCACATGATTCTTGATTTTAACAGTGTGAAACTCTAATTCAGCTGCATCTTGACAAAGACTAACTTGAAAGAGGTTAGGGTTAGATAACATATGCTTGATGCACCTAGAATTATAATGGAATCTAGGGGTCAAAATTTAGGTATGACACAACTGATCTTTAATAATGAATTTAAGTGGTTCCACATGGATTTGAATATTTTAGTCCAAGTCAACCTCAATTATATTAAATTCAAACCTAAGTGAGCTTGATGGGGACCAAATAAAAGTTATAGAATATGTTTTCCCTTTAATAAGCCCTTCAATTGGAAGACGTTAGAAATTGGCAGGGGAAGACTTACTCAATCTTTATTGTCTCACTAGCATACCTGATTTCTGTTAGGACAAGTGTGCACTTGTTGAGAAAGAGAAAGAGATTATAAGAGTGAAAAGATAGATAAAGCATACGTAAAAAATGTATTATTGATTACTTACATGTTAAGTAAGACCTTGCATGTATATATACTACATGGTTACTTATAATACAAGTAACAAGTGAAAGTATTTACATATTGGATTATATTTTAACATACCCCCTTATAATCTATTTATATAATTACAAACTTAATAATCCATTTGTACAATACCTACCTTTTTCCTTAAGGATAGAAATATTTCAATTTTTAGCCCCTTGGTAAGAACGTATGCTACTTGTAACTCACTTGATCAATGTTTCACTTCAAGTTCACCATGGTTTACCATCTCTCTCAAGAAACAAAACCTTGCTTTGATATTTTTACTCCTGCAATGTAGAACTAGATTTCTTGCAAGATTAATGGCTGATTTGTTGTCAATCTACAATACCAATGGTTTTCTGACATGGACCTGCGTTTCATCAAGCACTAACTTGATCCAAATGGTTTGAAAAGAAGCATAAGATCCAACTATGTATTTTGCTTCACATGAGGACAAAACTACCACATGTTGCTTCCTTGAGCACCATGAAGTTGGATCTCTAAACACTGGAAAGAAATAGCCATTTGTGCTTCTTCCATCCTATACCAATCAACATAAGATAAATAGTTAATCACTGCCACATTTCCTTCACCTATTGAACCAAATTTGAAGCTTGAGAAGCATGGAGATGAAGACAATGTTGTTGTCACTTTGTTTAAGAAAATTGTAGGTTCCTTGAGGTATGTGTCAGACTTGAGAAAGAGAAAGGGATTGTAAAAGAGAAAAGAGAGATAGAGTAGAAATAGAAATGTATTATTGATTACTTACATATCAAGTAAGACCTCTGTGTATATATACTTATATACGTGGTTACTTGTAATACAAGTAACAAGTGAAAGTATATACATATTGGATTATATTACAATAATTTCTACCATGAGATGTTTACGAAGTTCATTCTTACCATTTCCTTCGACATGACAACTTACAATTGTCATTTCTGATTCCTCAAAAACTATAAAATCCAAACCATTGATATCCTTAGTTCTAACTTGGGAACATAAACCAACAAGTTAATACTATGATCAATATATTGACAAGAAAGCTGAACGGGATAGTAAATGGGAACTTAGTACTAACCTTGATAGAAATAGAGTCTAGAGATGCACGCTTTATATTAGAACTGTAGGAACTTAGATGCTTATAGAGGAATTTCAAGAATCTCATTATTTACATCTAACCTCAAGATTACCATGCAAATATCAATATGAATATATATATATATATATATATATATATATATATATATATATATATATATATATATATATATATATATATATATATATATATATATATATATATATATATATATATATATATATATATATATATATATATATATATATATATATATATATATATATATATATATATATATATATATATATATATATATATATATATATATATATATATATATATATATATATATATATATATATATATATATATATATATATATATATATATATATATATATATATATATATATATATATATATATATATATATATATATATATATATATATATATATATAGACACACACACACACACATACACACACACACACATCTTTGATGCATGAATTCACAAAGGTTCTACCTTTACATGGAGATTTTCAAGAACGTCAAGCGACATTCCTCTAGTGTTAGTCCACGAGCAATAACTAGATCACCACATATACTAGTATAGAAGAAGGCAACAAGTTTCTCCCCTTACTTTTGTGGCTAGGGAGAACCATAAAATAGGAGGAAAAAAATGCAAGAAGATACTCTCCAAAATTAGAATTTATCTCTTGGAATAATGATGATAGAATGATGAACATTTCCCACGTAATCTCTATCTTACATATGTTTAAATGGAGGAGAATTAATTAAGCCCATCGTGTCACACATTATGTGACTTAATCATTCATTTTAAGAATATTTCTTTTCCAAACCATAAACTCCCAATTTCTCTCCAATCCATAACCTTCCGATTTAATCCTTATGTTACTATTTTTAAGACTTGATAGGACCCAATAATGTTAGTATTTGGTCAAATATCTTTGTTCAATAAAACATAAGTGGATTCTAGTAAAGCATTATGATCACCTAATATTATTTAATATTTTATCTCCATAAATTGTCCAATTTATATTTAGATTAATACACTTGATTATAAGATTAAATTCTACAAACTCCCACTTATCTAAAAAAAAGTGTGTAATATTAAAATTATTTAAGTCTCTCAATGTACAACTTGATGATTGTCGCTACGCGAAAAATGACACAGAGTCGCCAGCGGATTTTATTTATCCCAAGGGGGAAAGAGAAATAGCGATAAAACCTTTGGTAAAAGGGCATGGTCATCGCAACCAAGTCTTAGGGTTCGGGAGTCGGTTATACAAGGGGAAGGTATTAGCACCCGCTCGCATCCATCGTACTCGATGGGAACCTCCTAGGTTTTTTGGCGTGAATGGGTGTTTTATTAAAAAGTTTGCTTGCTTAAGGAAAAGAGGGGTTGGTTTATTTATTTTAATGCTCGCCAAGGATTGTGGCCCTTGTGCCTACGTATATTCACTTGTATGAAGTGAAGAATCAGAGCATTCGTAGTTCATGGGACTACGGTGGAAAACGGGATGTTGGGTGGATGATGCTATCGTGCGCATTCTAGCAGTTAGGTGTATTGCGGCTCGCTCTTGGAGTCTTATGCGCTACCTGTTTACGGTAGAACGGACGTAACATGTCTTTGGGTTAAAGGGTATGGATGATTAAAGATGGGAAAGAAAGAAAATTGTGCTTGCTAGGATCATCGCAATCCTATGCCTACGTATTCTCAACATGTGTGAGAAATCAGAGCAGCTGTAGTTCGGCCACTTAAGAAATAATTGTGTATTAGTTGATTTTATACCTCGAAAAAGGGTTTTTGATTGATGCCCTAAGGCGAAAAATAGTTTGATGAGTTGATGTTATTTTTAGGTTTTTTAAGAGAAATGGCTCTTGACTAGGATTACACGAAAGGACTTTGGACAGAGGTGAATGTTTCGAATAGCCAAGTCGAGCGCCTTGTATCCAAAACATTCGGAACGAGTGTAGAAGGATTCCATTCTCATTCCTTCTCCACCACCTTAAAATCCATGGTGTACAACCCTAACCATATATTTATTGCATTTTGGGTTTTTTATGAGAAAAAGGATCACTTGATGTTGGATCAAGGTTTATTGTTTGTAAAGATATATTTGAAGCAATACAGACAAGGTCGATGGCGATGCGCAAGGCAATCGACTTACAAGGTTAAAAATGGCTCGATAAAATCGAGAGTTTCTTTTTGAAAATGGTTTTTGGAATCAAAAGTCAACGAGGATAATAACAATATTCACACTAAAATCATACAAACATATGGGGTTAGTCGGCTAAAAAAATCGAGACATGCAAAAAAAAATGGTTTAAGGTAAAAACAGCAAAATAAAAATAAACAAACTAATCAGTTCGCACCGCGAACCAAGAAAAACGAACATTCTGTTTTTTGCATGTTCGCGCCGCGAACTGAGAAAGTTTTCATTCTGTTTTTTGCATGTTCACGCCGCGATCTGAAGCGAAAAAATGAAATATTTCTCTTTTCTTGCTGTCTTTTGTGGTTTTCCTTCCTTTCTATTGGTTCTTAAAAATGGTTTCTTGGTCCCCTTGGGACCTCACACAATACACCCAACACAAACACACTTAACAAATGATAATTAATGACAAGTGCAGAAATATAAAGAGAGAAAAAGTTTGAAATGGATACCCAAGAGCTTCCTCCTTCTTTGTTAAGCTTCCACTGGTTTGGTTGTGTGTTTTCTTCCTTCCTTCTATGATTTGAAGATGCTTCTCCTCAAAGGTTCTCTATGGGTTTCTATGGAACTCTCTTGATTTTTTGTTTGTTTTCTTTCTCACTCTTTTTTTTCTGGTTTTTTAGGGTTTCCTCCTCTCTCTATTTTTTTTGGTTTTTGCAATGTGTAGTGGATGTTGAATGTGTAAAGAGTCCTCCTTTTGTTTACATCCCCTTCCCTTCTTATCTCTCCCCTCTAGGGTTTTCCCTTCTCCCTAAACATCATATTTTTCATGGATTAATGTCTCCTACCACCTTTTCTCATGTCACTCTCTTTCTTTCCATTTTCATGCATGCTCCTATGCTGTATTTTTGCTGCACTACTCTACATTGCTGTCTTTTTTCTGCTGCACGTTGTATCTTGCACCCCTTTTGTTAGCTTGTGTTTGTACTACCTGTTGCACCCCAAAATTTGACCAACATTTATTCATCCATCAAGTGTTTGAAAGTTGATACCTTCATCAGAAAGTTCAAGAGATCCTCAGAGGAATTGGTTGAAGCCAAGGTTGTGTGCTTCATAGCTTGAGAGTTGTGGGTGCTCCTCAGATGATTCTGAGACTTTGAGAATGAACTTGATGCTTTGAGAAAGTTTATGAGATGTCTTGAAAGTCATCATGAAGCCCAGAGAGGTCATTGTGCAAGAATTCAGAAGATTCAACCATGAATGGTAGAATTAGGGTTTTGACTGGATCGACCCTAGGTCAACTGAAGATTTGGAGAAGGTTGAGACCTCATCCAAGAGCCATGAGATCATGGAATGATGTATGGAGATGTTAGAAAGATAATTCCTAGACCAACTCATCATGACTGAGGAGTTTGAGAAGTTTTGAGTTAGGGTTTCCAAGGATTGTCAGTGAAAAAACCCTAGTTTGATCCCTATCTTCCAGGCAGTTTTAGCTCAAGATGTGATTGATATCTCATCTTACCCACAACATTAATGTTGTAGAGCTTGTTCTTAGATTTAATTTGAGTGGTAGAAGTCCTTGATAGGAGTTGCAGAGCTCAAGTTATGGTTTTGACAAATTACAGGTCAGCTGAGGTGTGTGAATCTGGGTCCTTGAAAGTCACCCAACTTGCAGACAACTTTTGCCCTAGTAGGATGATTCCTATGATCTCTTGGTCAACATGAATGTTTAAGATCATCTTCTTAGCTTTCTAGAGAGTACTAGAAGTCCTTGATAGGATTTGTAGAACTCAACTTATGGTTTGAACAAGACAGGGGTATTTTGGTCATTTGGAAGTTATAGGTCATTTTAAGCAAAGACCATATCTCCTACTTCCAAGCCTCAAATGAAAACACTCAAAACATCAAAGTTGTTCAAAATGGAATTTTAAGCCTAGAATAGTGGTCATAAGTTGTTGAAAAATCTTGTATCAAGAATTTACAAGATTGGGTAAAAATGACCTAAAAATGACTTATAAAGTAAATGAATCCAAGTTGGAAATTGGTTTGGGAGATGTACAAATCCAAAATAGGTCATCCAATATGTCATTTTGAATCCAAACATCATTTTAAAAACAATGGTTTATCCACATTTTTGAGTTTAGGCTTAAAAATTGGAGTTGCTTTGTAAATTTGTTTCTTGCATTTTAAGGCACCAAAAGAGAAAGTGAGAAAATGCTACATAAGGGTTTGAAATGCCTTGTTCTCATACCAATTACTCATTTAAGGAGATATTAAGTGGAAATGCATGGCTTATCATGAGTTTGCATGAGAATTACTAAATGTGGAAAAATCAAAATCTCATTGCATGATACATTCTAGAAACTTCTTGGAATCTTCTACAAGCTTCTACACACTTCCATCCTTCTCTATAAATGCCCTAGAGTTGATCCATGGCAGGGTTGGTGATTCATTGTGCTTGCAAACCATAGTTTGATTCCATCACTCCAAATTGCATTTTGATTTCAAACTTCATCTAAACTTCATCAACTACCAAATTTCTTGTTACAATCATCTTCTACCATCATCATGGAGTAAGAAGCCAGCAAGAACTAGTGGAATTAATGGCTGTTTCATGTGATCCAAGTCTTCCCTCCAAGTTGCATGAAGAAGTGGCTAGAGTGATTCAAAGGGTGTTATCAAGAATTAGTGCATACAGAAGGCTCCACATCCATTGGAGATCCTTTGAAGTAAGTGACAAGAGCTAGATTGAAGGATAACCACCATTGCCATCATCAAGTGATAGGTATGCAATTTCAATCGAATCTCCTTATTTATCAAATATTAGAACATGTGGTTAGGATATATATGTTAGTGACCATGTAAGGATCATTGTTGGAAGTTTAGAGCACATTCCGTGAAGTTTGAGAATTTGACATAATGACTTTAATGATCAAGAACTCGCGAGTTATGGAGTATTAATCTTAATGCTATAGCTTAGGTTGATCAGCACCATGAGGTGAGTAGTTTAGTACCAAGAAACTGGAAAAATATTAAGCTTGAGGTTGGAGTATTTATGGAGGGGGTGGTATCGGGTTCGCAGCTGGAGGACGTTTTAGCGTAAACCGTGGGCATGGCTTTGTAGAGCTTGAGAAATAGACCAATTTTGGTTCTTGAAGTTTTGAAATTCATTAAGAGACGAAGGAGTACGAGGGGGAAGAAGTTAGCACGTGAGTGTATGTTCATGGAGGTCATAAACCCTAGAAGATGTCCAAGGAAGAAGAAGATCTGGATACCGTTAGATTAGATTGAAAGCGTGGACCGGACTTTCCATCCAACGACCCTCATTCAAACAAGAAACGGAGGGAAACCTCCCCAACTGCAACGCAGCGTTTAAATAAAAGAGGGACCATGGGCCTCGGCATCCAATTCTATTCGCACCCCTCGCGCGGCCCAATCCGAGAAATGAACGTTAAAAATCTACTATTCGCACCACGTTTCTTTCTTTTTTCTTTGAATTTATTTAATTGTTTTCTGAATAACGCCTGGGCCTAACCAATGATATCTGCACCCCCCGGTTTATGGGCCCATCATAAAATGAACTGGGCGTTTCTTCTGTTCTCACCCCTCCCCTTTAAATCAATTTCTTTTATTTTTTAATTTCCTTTATTTCCTTGCATTTTATAAAATTCATAGAAGATTGAGAAATTATTATTTTTTAATTCTTGTTTTTTCTACATGTTCATAATTTTGTCTAGAAAAATATCAATAAATAAAATTGACATTTTATTTTCTTTTAAGATTTTTTAGAGTATTATTCTTTTAAATGGCTTCTTATATGGTTTAGTTTGATACTCCATTTTGTAGAATTTCTTTTAGGACCTTCCCTTAGTCTTTTTAATTCATTCTTTTTAGTGTGATTAGATGTTGAATCATAGTTCCCCATAGGATTTAATTCTTGATTTTTAGATTAAAATTTGATTAGTTTAATTAGGTTAGAATTAGGGTATCAAAATTAGGGTTTAAGAATGCATAGGTGAGATAATTCATT
The DNA here is from genome assembly GCA_963859935.3 of Lathyrus sativus. Taxonomy (NCBI): domain Eukaryota; kingdom Viridiplantae; phylum Streptophyta; class Magnoliopsida; order Fabales; family Fabaceae; genus Lathyrus; species Lathyrus sativus. The sequence continues at coordinate 334,204,065 of OZ012741.1, forward strand.
TTCTTTGGAGAGTTTTGTCTTGACTTTTGGGGATGGGCATATAGGGATGTTATGGGTAGATGTTATAGCCCCTTGTGAAGGATTGTTAGAATTTTCCCCCTTGCTTTAGTATTTCTAGGTATTTTCTGAAGTAGGACTAATTGTATTGACTGTTCTGTGGTTATTTGTCTGTCCCTGGGGTTTATTTTTGGGAATTTGTTGTGGAGCTTAGTTTGTTTTGAAGATCTTGTTGAAGAGCATGATGAAGGAGAAGATTGTAGATCAAGACTCAGAGACCCAGAGCTTGGAGATTATTCCCTGTCTGTGAGGTTTGAGATCCTGAAGTTGGAGGGGGATTCATGGTACTTTCCTGAGGAAGGCGCTATGGATGACTTTCATTCTTTCTTCTCACCTTTGTCTTAAGTATCCAGTGATGTTGGAGCCAACATGTGAGTTTAATTTCTCCTGAGGAGGAATGTAAACTGATCACAGTTGTTGAGCCACATGGGATACAATTCCTAAGTGGAAGCCTCCTAGTACTTTCCTGAGGAAGGTCCTATGGGTCTGTTCACTTAGTTCCCTTAGTTCATCTAGGATCTCTTAAGTATCCAATGATGTTGGAGCCAACATGTGAGTTTAATTTCTCCTGAGGAGGAATGTAAACTGATCACAGTTGTTGAGCCACATGGGATACAACTCCTAAGTGGAAGCCTCCTAGTACTTTCCTGAGGAAGGTCCTATGGGTCTATTCACTTAGTTCCACTAGTTCATATAGGATTTCCTAAGTATCCAGTGATGTTGGAGCCTTCATGTGAGTTTAATTTCTCCTGAGGAGGAATGTAAACTGATCACAGTTGTTGAGCCACATAGGACACGATTCCTGAGTATAAGCCTCCTAGTGCTTTCCTGAGGAAGACACTATGAGTCTGCCTACTTAGCTCCCTTTCTTTGGTAAGCTTGTTTTGAAGCTTGAAGACTGGGATTGATTTCTCTGGTTTAGGTTTTGCTTTAGGGCTTTGCTTAGATTTGATCAGGATTCTGTTTTAGGGTTAGGATTAGAGATTAGAGGCTGGATGATTTCTTTCTCAAGCATGTGGTGTGTTTGCCTGATGGCATTTTCATTTCTTTTATTTGTATGATTGCAGTTTACTATTTATTGCTTGATAGCATGTTGTTTATTTTTAGTATGATTACTGTTATTTCATGACTGGCTTGAGGTTGAGATGAGCTTGTGGAGGCTGAAGCCCCACACACATTTCCTCCCTCACTTGCATTGCATGCATTTTACTGTTAAGCTGATGCTTTGTCTGTTTTGGTGTATCATTGACATGATCCCTTAGGACTCTCATTTCCTTTGATAAGGATTTGATGATAGACTTTTAGGTTGAAACCTATGCATGACAACTTCTAGGAGTTCCCTATTCAAACCTCAACCATAGGATGAATCCATGGCATGATGACAGTAGGACTTGATAGTCTCCCTCCTAGTTGGGCCTGTTCTCTTCTCATCTCAAAGCAGTTCAAGATACAGTAATCATGAATGATCTCTTTCGTACGTTACGAGCCTTAAGCTATCTGAGGTTGGATGTTTAGTATGGTACCCTTTGGGTGACATGCGACGCATTCACTCTCAGGTCATAGTCTCTAGTGCGGTTGAAATCGCAAATACAATAAAAAACACTTCTTTCAGGAGATAACCCGTAGTTTCCCGAACTACGTTTGCTCTGATCTTCCATACAGTGTGGAAGTACGTAGGCATAGGATGCGACATCCTAGCGAGCAACCTTCAACTTTTCCCCCGTAACCCTTCGTAGGCCGAACTACGTTGACTCTGATTTCTCATTCTCTGATGAGAATACGTAGGCATAAAGTGCGACGCTTTGCCGAGTCATTTTTCTTTTTCAGCCAGCCTTGATAGGTAGATAGATTATAACTGACCCGTCCAAGTAAACAAACGAGCGTGGATCCCGTCGAGTACGACGGACGTGAGGGGTGCTAATACCTTCCCCTTGCGTAACCGACTCCCGAACCCAGACAATGGTTGCGATGACCTTGTCTTACCCTTATTCGTCAGGTTTTTCCGATCGTTTCCTTTCCCGCTCCGAGGGATAAATAACGAAAGGTGGCGACTCTTCTGTCATGCCGGCACCTTATTTTCGCGCAAGCGACAGCTGGCGACTCTGCTGGGGATCGAACCCAGAGTCTCTGGTTCTCCGGTTCCCTATGAGAGTCAATCCTAGCGTTTGTGTGTTTACTTGTTGGGTTGCGTTTATTTATCGCATTTTTACTTCTCGCACTTTATTTCCCGCATTTTATTTCCAGTTTGATATGATTATCTGTGCTGCTGTGGGAGAGGGATGTTACTATGAGTGAGAAGCCGGACCTGGGCTTGAGTATACACCTAGACATAGCTGCGGAGAAGTAGTAGACGAACCTGTCTGCTGAGCAGGCACAGTTCCCTACGAAAATCTGCGCTCAGACGAGATTCTTGCAGAGGTGCTCCTTTCCGGTCCTGAGGATCTGAGGGGAGTCCAGACGTGAGGATTGTCGACTCTGGGGACCGATCATTTGGAAGTCAGCTAAGTGAGGCCTCTTCATGACTTGATGATGCCACTCCTTCTGGGAATCGTATCGTCACTCATGAAAGTTTGTGACGCTGATGACCGCATAGGATGCCGTACCTTTGTCCGTGGATTAGGTCCATACCTGTGAGCGGGATTAGGTTTATTGCAGGAAACTTATACCTTCAGACTACCCGGTTTTCTTGACAGTGAATCAGTTATGTTGGTACCAAGGTTTTGATCAGAGTATTGTCATCAGAGGTTTGTTCTGGATGGAGCAGATTTTGAGTGGGGTTTGAAGATCTCATCAGCAGATGTTGTTTGTTCTTGATAGGGCAGATTTTGAGTGGGGTCTGAAGATCTCATCAGCAGATGTTGTTTGTTCTTGATAGGGCAGATTTTGAGTGGGGTCTGAAGATCTCATCAGCAGTTGTACGTTTGTTCTTGAGAGGGCAGATTTTTGATTTGGGGTCTGAAGACTTCATCAGCGGACGTTTTCTGATCATACATCCGGGGTCCTTGTTACCAGACATTTGTTCTTGACAGAGCAGAATTTTGATCTTGGTCCTATCAGATGGTTATTCTCAGCAGATCAGATCAGTGGTCTTACGCCGGGGTTTTCTTCTCATCAGTGATTGTTGATACCGAATCTCCACAGCAGCTACCTGGATATATTGCTGCATGCCTACATTTTGCATTAGTTTGCATGATCATTTGCATTCCATTAACGTGTGTCTGTGACAGGTACCGTTTCCACGATCCAGGATCTCTCGCCTCCCATTATATTATTACAGCCTCTCTCAGAAAAACTGTTGCGTATGAGTTCTCGATCCCTGATATGTCGGAGTTGGCTATCGCTGGTACTATGTATATATGAGATTGCTGTTTCCATGATTGGGCTCAGATTTCTATTCTTCTGGTTATTGTTAGCACTGGTACTAAGGCGCTAGGATCGGGGGAAATCTCCCAAGCACATAGACACACGCACGCATCTGCATGAAGCATTTTGCATGACATACATTTTGCTGCTTTTCCTAACCTTTAATAGTGATAGGTTTTTCAGGTACACAGGTTCCGAGCTGCTTTCGATCTCCAGGATTGATCAAAGACTCATTCACCGTTACTCAACTCGCGCTAATTAGACTAGGATCATGGATCAGGTGCAGTCAGATGTTCAAGAGCTCCGTGAACGGATGGATCGTTTTATGGAACTGATGCAGGTAGTTGCTAATGGTCAGGACCAGCTTCGTACTTTGGTTCAACCTTTGATCTCCAGGGTTGACAGCAATGGCATACTTCACGGCGGGGCTGTGCCTACTCCTCCTCCAGTGGATGCTCCACAGAATGTTGTTCCTGTTGCCGGGGGCAACGGCAGTGCTAACGGCAATCTGATGACTAATATCGGACTCAATGCGGCAGGCGTCGACAATGGTAGTCTGGGAGCCAATGTTAACATAGGGCCGGTCAACGGCAATGCTGGTGTCGGAAATCTGTTGGTGCCTCAACCATGGCTGGAGGACCATCAGGATGACGTATTCTCTCAAAGAGGTGTAGAAGCAGAGTTGAATGCTGAAGCTCGACTCAGGTTCAAAGCGCTGGAAGACAAGATGAGAGACATTGAAAATCAGAATACATTGGGCGTTGATATGTCCAAGCTCGGGTTAATCGCCGATTTCAAGGTACCTCATAAGTTCAAGGTGCCTGTCTTTGAGAAGTATAAGGGTACTACTTGCCCTCGTGTTCACCTTCGATCTTATTATAGAAAGATGTCCGCCTATTCTGACGATGAGAAGTTGCTGATGCACTTCTTCCAAGATAGTCTTTCTGGTCCATCCCTCGAATGGTATATGGGCTTGGAGCCCGCTACAGTGCGTACGTGTAAAGATCTCGCTGAAGCGTTCGTCCTCCACTATCAGTACAATAGTGACTTGGCCCCCAACCGAGTTCAGCTTCAGAATCTATCGCAGCGGAACAATGAAAGCTTTAAAGAGTACGCCCAGCGTTGGCGTGAATTGGCAGCTCGTGTTCAACCGCCGATGGTTGAGCGCGAGCTAGTGCAAATGTTCGTGGCTACCCTTCCTGGAATCTACTATGAAAAGCTGGTCAGTGGCATGTCTGGGACATTCTCGGCTCTCATCATTATGGGCGAGCATGTCGAGAATGGTATAAAAATCGGAAAAATCCAAGGCGAATCATCCTCAACTGGAGGAGGTGGTAAGAAACCCTACGCTGGCAAGCGTCGAGAAGGGGATGCCAGTGCTGTCACCAATGCTCGGAGAAAGGGCAAGGGCCCTCAGCAGCAGATTGCTAGCATAAATATCCCGGCAGCTCCACCGCAGCAGCAGCAGCAGCCTCAGCAGTAGAATCAGCACGGGTATAGGAAATATCAGAATCGGGCTCCTTTGGCAAATCGTCATTTCGAAGCCCCACCTATGTCTTATGCGCAGCTTCTGCAAACTTTGCTTCAGCTTCAGCTAGTTCAAAAGAGGACGTTGGCTCCCTTGACAGGGGCACCACCACCGGGGTATGACGCAAATGCTACTTGTGATTTCCATACTGGGGCACCGGGCCATACAATTGAGAACTGTAAAGCTTTTAAGCACAAGGTGCAGGACCTGGTAGACGCCAAGGTTATTAACTTTTCTGACAGTGTGCCCAACGTCATCAAAAACCCTATGCCTCACCATAGGGGAGGCGGAGTGAATGCCGTTATCACTGAGGAGAGTGCAAACTTGCTGACTGATGTCAAAGACTTGAAGACGCCGCTTAGTTTCGTCAAAGCTAAGCTGCTGAAGAAGGGCTTCTTTCCTGGATGCGGAGAGTTATGTATGGCTTGTGCTACACTTCCGGATGGGTGTGAGCAGCTGGTAGAAGGTATCCAAAGTCTGATGTCTGAGGGTATTTTGCAGTTCAGCCGGAGCGTTGAAAGTGTATCAGGGGAGGTCGTGCTGAAGCAGGCAGATGAAGTCGCTACCATCACTATTCCTCGTCGACCTATTACCATTTCTGCGCCCCGACCGCCTACAATCACTATTACCAGGGCCGGGCCAATCCCATTCGAGAGCACTAATGCCGTTCCATGGCATTATGGCGCTGAGGTCTATTGCAATGGTCAGAAGTTAGAGCTGGAGCCGTACGGATCGACTGTGCAGAGTCTCGCAGGAGTCGGTGGTATTACTCGAAGCGGTAGAGTGTTTGCACCGACAGAGGTTGCGGCAGAGAAAGTGGTCAGGGCTGATGCTGCTGATAAGGGTAGAGGCAAAGCTGTTGAAGAGGTCCCTTGTGGGGCAGAAAAGGATTTGCTAGTTAAAGATGCCGAAGAGTTCATGCGGTTAATCAAGAAGAGCGACTACAAGATTGTAGATCATCTTCATCAGACTCCGTCAAAGATCTCTATTCTCAACTTGTTGCTGTGTTCTGAAGCGCACTGCAACGCATTGCTGAAGGTATTGAACGCTGCCTACGTGCCGCAGGAGATATCAGTAAATCAGCTAGAAGAGGTGGTAGCCCATGTTAATGCTGGCAACGGGCTGGGATTCACAGATTTAGAGCTGACTCCTAAAGGAAGAGATCACAACAGCGCCTTCCACGTCTCAATAGAGTGCAGAGGCACAATCATGTCGCATGTTCTGGTGGATACGGGTTCGTCGCTTAATGTGCTTCCGAAGAAGGCACTAATGAAGTTGGACACTCGTGGATTGCTTTGCACGCCCAGTGATCTGGTGGTGAAAGCCTTTGATGGAACTAAGCGCCACGTTTTCGGAGAGTTGACCCTGCCGATTCAAGTTGGTCCGGAGACGTTTGATACGGTTTTCTATATCATGGATATCATGCCTGCCTACAATTGCCTCTTAGGTCGGCCATGGATCCATGCTGCTGGTGCCGTGACGTCCACGCTGCATCAAAAGCTCAAATATGCTGTCGGGGGAAGCATAGTAACAGTCTGTGGTGAGGAGGACATTATGGTGAGCCACTTGTCATCCTTTAAATATGTTGAAGTGGACGGCGAAATCCATGAAACTCTATGCCAAGCATTTGAAACCGTCAAGGTAAAAGAGGTAGCTCCTGTCGTCATAGAGAAGCAAGAGATGAATCTCTCCTTGTTCAAAGAAGCTCGGGCCGTCGTCGAAGCCGGTTCCACCCCAGGCTGGGGGCGTGTTTTGGAAATCCTGATCAAGCAGGATAAGTTTGGGTTGGGATATTCTCCTGAAGCTGAAGCTTCATCTTCTTCGTCTAGCAGTTCGTCTCGTGGGAAGGGGCCGATCCTATTTACCAAGGGCGGAGTGATTTTCGAAAGCATCAACGCAGCGTCTGAGGACAGCGGGGATAGCGATTGTGATCTTGACGCCTGGATTCAGCCAACCAAGCCAGACGAGCGCCTCAACAATTGGACCATCAAGGAGATTATCCAGCTGACAAGTGAAGAGTAATGATTTGCTTTTTACAATCTTTGTACAACCCTATGTCCTGCCCGGGGCATAGTGGTTTATTGTCAGGGCCTTGTTGGATTATGTACATGCATTTTGTTAATAAATCAAAGGCGTTTTCTTCGTACTCAAATATTGTGTTCTCTGTTATTCCTGTTTTATGTTTATTCCGAAAAATAGTAAAATGGCAACGGGGTTTGTGCTAACCTGCATATTCTTGCTTTAAACTTAACCCTTGTTATTGCAGGATCCACATAACAGACGACATTGACTCTGGACCCTCTACGGCTCACTACGACTTCGATTGCCCGATTTATCAAGCCGAGGATGAGATTGATGAAGACGAGGACCTTCCGGAAGAGTTGGCCCGCTTGTTGAGACAAGAGGAAAAGGTTATTCTGCCTCATGAAGAGGATATTGAGATCGTAAACCTGGGTTCTGAGGAGCTCGTCAGAAATGTCAGAGTAGGGGCTGCGCTGCAGAATGATGTCAAGCATAGACTGGTCGAGATGCTTCGAGAGTATAGTGACGTCTTTGCTTGGTCATACGAAGATATGCCCGGACTTGACACAGACATCGTGGTTCATCGCTTGCCGTTGCGAGAAGATTGCCCTCCAGTCAAGCAGAAGCTTAGGAGGACAAGACCAGATATGGCTGTAAAAATCAAAGAAGAAGTCCAGAAGCAGTTGGACACAGGATTTCTAGCCGTTACCACCTACCCTCCGTGGGTCGCCAACATAGTGCCTGTACCGAAGAAGGACGGTAAGGTACGCATGTGCGTCGATTATCGGGATTTGAATAGGGCGAGCCCTAAGGATGATTTCCCGTTGCCTCATATCGATGTGTTGGTCGACAACACAGCCCAGTTTTCCGTGTTTTCGTTCATGGATGGCTTCTCCGGTTACAATCAGATTAAGATGGCACCGGAGGACATGGAGAAAACGACGTTTATCACCCCCTGGGGAACATTTTGCTATAAGGTAATGCCCTTCGGTCTAAAGAACGCAGGGGCCACTTACCAGCGAGCAATGGTAACTTTGTTTCATGATATGATTCATCATGAGATCGAGATTTATGTTGATGATATGATTGCGAAATCCCAAACGGAGGAAGAGCATCTGGTCAATTTATTGAAGCTTTTTGAGAGGCTTAGGAAGTTCAGGCTGAGGCTGAATCCTAACAAGTGCACTTTCGGAGTGCGGTCCGGAAAGTTATTGGGGTTTATCGTTAGTGAACGAGGTATTGAAGTTGATCCTGCGAAAATAAAAGCTATTCAAGAAATGCCAGCGCCGAAAACAGAAAAAGAAGTTCGTGGTTTCTTGGGCCGAATAAACTACATTGCAAGGTTTATCTCTCAGCTCACGGCCACCTGTGAACCAATGTTCAAGCTTTTAAAGAAAGATCAGGCGATTACTTGGAATGAGGATTGCCAGAAGGCATTCGACAAAATAAAGCAGTATCTTCAAGAACCTCCAATCTTGATACCCCCAGTGGCTGGACGATCATTAATCATGTACCTGACGGTTCTGGAGAATAGTATGGGGTGTGTTCTCGGTCAGCACGACGAGACGGGCAAAAAAGAGCATGCCATTTATTATTTGAGTAAAAAGTTCACTGAGTGTGAATCTCGATACTCGATGCTGGAGAAGACGTGTTGTGCATTAGCTTGGGCCGCCAAACGCCTCCGACAGTATATGCTCAATCACACCACTATGCTAATTTCGAAGATGGATCCGATCAAGTACGTCTTCGAGAAGCAGGCTCTTTCGGGCAGGATCGCCAGATGGCAAATGGTGTTAACGGAATATGATATTCAGTACGTCTCCCAGAAGGCCATTAAGGGAAGCGTATTGTCTGATTACCTTGCCGAGCAGCCGATCGAGGATTACCAGCCGATGAAGTTTGAATTCCCTGACGAGGATATTATGTTTCTCAAAGCGAAGGATTGCGATGAGCCATTGCCCGATGAGGGGCCAGATAGGAAGTCTCAGTGGAAGTTGATATTCGACGGAGCGGTTAATTCCTATGGAAGTGGTATCGGGGCTATCATCACGACTCCTCACGGATCCCACATCCCGTTTACTGCGAGACTGACGTTTCCAGTTACCAACAATGAGGCAGAGTATGAAGCATGTATTATGGGTCTAGAAGAGGCAATTGATTTGAGAATCAAGAATCTAGACGTATATGGTGACTCAGCGCTTGTAATCAATCAGATTAAAGGGGAGTGGGAAACGCGTCAAGCGAATTTGGTGCCGTACATGAATTATGCCAGGAGACTGCTTCCTTTCTTCGATCGAGTGGAACTTCATCATGTACCCAGGGCTGAAAATCAGATGGCTGATGCCTTAGCCACGTTGGCTTCAATGTACAAAGTCAATTTTTGGAATGAGGCTCCAAGAATTGTGCTTTCGCGTCTTGACAGACCGGCGTTTGTCTTTGCAATCGAGGATGCCGCCGACGGCAGGCCATGGTTCCATGACATCCAGACTTTCCTTATGACTAAGGAGTATCCTGCGGGAGCGTCAACCCAAGATAAGAAGACTCTGAGGAGGCTGGCTGGAAACTTTTATCTCAATCCTGATGGAGTGTTGTATAAGAGAAACCACGATCTCGTGCTACTCAGATGTGTAGATGAGAAAGAGGCAAGAATGCTCATGGAAGAAGTCCATGAGGGCACATTTGGTACGCACGCCGGCGGGCATGCCATGACGAAAAAGATCCTGAGAGCAGGGTATTACTGGCTGACTATGGAGTCGGATTGCTTCAGATTCGCGAAGAAATGTCATAAATGCCAGATTTATGCTGATAAAGTTCATGTGCCGCCGTGCCCATTGAATGTCATGTCCTCCCCTTGGCCGTTCTCCATGTGAGGCATCGACATGATAGGCAGGATCGAGCCCACTGCATCCAATGGTCATCGTTTCATTCTGGTAGCTATCGACTACTTCACCAAATGGGTGGAGGCAGCCTCATACGCTAATGTGACCAAGCAGGTGGTAGCTAAATTCATAAAGAGGGACATCATCTGTCGCTATGGAGTTCCCGAGCGGATCATTACTGATAATGGTTCGAATTTGAATAACAAGATGATGAAGGAGCTGTGCCAGAGCTTCAAGATTGAACACCACAACTCATCTCCTTACCGGCCGAAGATGAATGGCGTCGTCGAAGCCGCCAACAAGAACATAAAGAAGATTGTTCAGAAGATGGTTGTGACGTACAAAGATTGGCACGAGATGCTGCCGTTTGCCTTGCACGGTTATCGTACGACGGTGCGTACGTCAACTGGGGCAACTCCTTTTTCCTTGGTGTACGGTATGGAAGCTGTCCTACCGTTAGAAGTGGAGATTCCTTCTTTGCGAGTTTTGGTTGATGTGAAACTCGACGAGGCAGAATGGATTACGAATCGTTTGAACCAACTCAGCCTGATGGACGAGAAGAGGTTAGCATCGATTACATTTGGTCGCCTGTACCAAAGCCGAATGAAGAAAGCTTATGATAAGAAGGTGCGTCCTAGAAGCTTTCAGACGGGTGATCTCGTCCTGAAGAAGATTCTTCCGCCACACTCCGATCACCGGGGCAAGTGGACTCCGAATTATGAAGGGCCGTATGTCGTCAGCAAGGTCTTCTCAGGAGGAGCTTTGTTGTTATCCACGATGGATGGTGAAGATTTTGCATCCCCGGTGAACGCGGACGCAGTTAAAAAATACTTTGCTTGAAAAGAGACCCGCTGGACAAAAAAGAAAGAGTCCAGGCAAAAAAGGGGCATCCCGGCGAACCAAAAACAGAATAAAAGGTTCGGGCAAAAATTAGGGATATATTGAAAAAATGTACACCCGCGAAGTCGAAAACCTACACTGGGCGGCTTCGGCAAAAAAGGGCATCCCGGTGAACTGAAAACCCGTAAAGGGCGGTTCACGCAAAAGTTAGGGATTTAAATAAGCAAATGACTGCGTTCCGCGTGTGGACTTTCATTGTTAGTGGTTTGGAGTGATGGGAAATTGCGATCTAAACGCAGCGGAAAACAAAACAATTTCCTTTAGTGATCCTTACGAATGAGCATGGTCAGTGATAGAATCGTTACCTCTTTGTGGCAATTCAGATCTTTGATGCAGCGATCACAAGCGTTGATGAAGTGCAACGCCTCTACTCAGTCCACACGAATAGCTTCCGGTCACAGTGCTAGCTGCTTACGAACGGAATTATTTGAGTGAGAAAAGAGAATCAAAAACGAAATTGCATCAAGTGAAAGCTTCATCACAAGGGTTCCTTTTATAGACTCTCTTGTGGGCTGCGGGCTAAAAACCCAATTCACATGATCCATAATAATATTATATATTATTATAATAACTATTATTATAATAAATATATTTATTTTATTATTATTTTATAACCATTATAAAATAACAATAATTATTATTATATTATCCGAATTTCTATTTTTCACTTAAGTGCACCGTACCTTACGGTGTTCCTTTGATTTCTCTATCTCTCATCAAACTGTCCTTATGTGTGTGACCCTGTAGGATTTCGTAACGTTGGTAATTATATTAAATTATATATTTAACATAATAAACAGTAAGCGGTATCTAGCAACACATCACTGCTACCCAAGTCACGAAAATGTCATGTGATCTGACAAAACCTTTTTCGTGATAATATATGTTTGTACAATTACCCTTTTTGCCCCTATGTCTATATTGAACACAAGGCATACACTGTGTCATCCTTGTCCAGTTCAATATTGGGCCCTTAGACATTTCTCCTGTTATGCAGGATTGGCAAATTCCATCTAGGACACTCATGTCCCTCAGCATGCTTCGTGGAGTGCCCATCAACTGTCTTTATGATCATCCAGTTACGGATAATGTTTGATCAGCAATAAAGCACCCGACTCTACATCTAGGGTCCATAGTGGTTTCAGGTCGAAGGGTGGTAATACACCATTATCACCATGAGAATAACTTATGACACTTTGCATAACATACTATGTAGTATTCTCATAGCGGGTCAATCCGGTATAAATATTACTCCTAATATTTATACCTATGTCAAGACTTGATAACTCTTTATCCATGATCCATGAGATGTGATCATCAGTCTATCTTCATAATAGTCTCAATGCTTTTAATGTTATCCCACTTTGCAATAAAGCTTGACTACGGATATTTTAAGAATAATGTCTTTATGTTTAATGGGATCTCATGATTAAGTCACACTTAACATTTCATTAAACAGACTAACTATTCTAGGGACTTTATTATTCTGAAAGACAAACATAATAAAGAAATGCCTTTTATTATTAAACGAATAATCCGATACAAGTACCAAAAAGTATTGGCCTCTAGGGCTTACACAAACAATCTCCCACTAGCACTAGAGCCAATTAGGCATACCCTTAATACCCATAGATCTAGTATGACCATCATGCTTCTGTTGCGCAAGAGGCTTTGTTAATGGGTCAGCGATATTGTCAAGTGTAGGTACTCTGCATATCTTCACATCTCCCCGATCGATTATCTCTCGAATGAGGTGATAACGCATAAGTATGTGTTTGGATCGTTGGTGAGATCTAGGCTCCTTAGCTTGTGCGATAGCACCATTGTTATCACAATATAAACCAATGGGATCCACAATGCTAGGGACTATGCCAAGTTCACTAATGAACTTCTTGATCCAAACAGCTTCCTTTGCTGCATTTGAGGCAGCAATATACTCGGCCTCAGTTGTAGAATCAACAACTGTTTCTTGCTTTGAACTTTTCTAGCTCACAGCGCCACCATTGAGACAGAACACATAACCAGATTGTGATCTAAAATCATCCTTATTTGTCTGGAAGCTAGCATCAGTGTAACCAATTACATCAAGCTCTTCCTGACCTCCATATATCAAGAATGAATCCTTAGTCCTTCTCAAGTACTTAAGAATATTCTTGACAGCTACCCAGTGAGCATCACCGGGATCAGATTGGTACCTACTCGTTGCACTTAATGCATACGAGACATCTGGTCGAGCACATAACATGGCATACATGATAGATCCTATTGCAGATGCATATGGAATCTTATTCATGCGATCCCTTTCTTCCTTAGTTGAAGGGGATTGTGTTTTTGATAAACACAGACCATGTTGCATAGGTATGAATCCTTTCTTGGAATCATGCATATTAAAGTGTCTCAACACTTTATCTATGTATGTACTCTGACTTAGGCCAAGCAGTTTTTGTGATCTATCTCTATAGATCCTAATTCCTAATATATAGGCTGCTTCACCTAGGTCTTTCATAGAAAAACAATTCCCTAACCAAGTCTTCACTTGTTGCAAGGTAGGGACATCGTTTCCAATGAGTAATATGTCATCTACATATAATACCAGAAACACGATCATGCTCCCACTAACCTTCTTGTAGACACAAGGTTCATCTTCATTTTTGATGAATCCATATTGTTTTACGGTTTCATCAAAACGAAGATTCCAGCTTCTGGAAGCTTGCTTCAATCCATAGATTGATCGCTGTAACTTGCATATCTTTTGGGCATCTTGTGGTATGTCAAATCCTTCAGGTTGTGTCATGTACACATCCTCAAGAAGATTCCCATTAAGGAAAGCAGTTTTGACATCCATCTGCCATATTTCATAATCATGATATGCAGCGATGGCAAGTAAAATCCGAACAGATTTAAGCATCGCAACTGGTGAAAAGGTTTCATCATAGTCAACCCCATGAATTTGTTTATAGCCTTTTGCAACCAGTCTTGCTTTATAGGTATGTACCTTACCATCCATGTCAGTCTTCTTCTTGAAGACCCACTTGCATCCTATAGGGTTAACTCCTATAGGAGGTTCTACCAAGGTCCAAACCTGGTTTGTGTACATGGAATCCATTTCAGATTTCATGGCTTCTAGCCACTTCTCAGACTCAGGACCAGTTATGGCCTCTTTGTAGGTCACAAGCTCATCTTGATCCATGAGTAATACATCACCCTGATCACTTATGAGATATCCATATCTCTCAGGTTGGTGACGTATCCTGCTTGACCTACGCTGGTCTTGTTCTTCTTGAGCAGGTTGCTCTTCCACAACTACTTGTGTTTCCCGCTCTAGTTCCTCCATAGGTGTTTCAATGTTTTGTGATTCTTGAATTTCTTCAAGCTCTATTTTCCTCCCACTGTTTCCTTTGGAAATAAAATCCCTTTCCAGAAAGACTCCAGTTCGAGCGACAAACACTTTGCCCTCAGAAGGATTGTAGAAGTAATATCCTCTTGTTTCTTTAGGATACCCCACAAATAAGCATTTGTCAGATTTGGGCTCAAGCTTGGTTGAAATTTGTCGTTTGACGTAAACTTCGCAACCCCAAATCTTCATGTAAGACATATGTGGTTTCTTACCACTCCATATCTCATATGGTGTCTTATCAACCTTTTTGGATGGAACACGGTTAAGTGTGTAAGCTGCTGTTAATAATGCATGTCCCCAAAAGGAGTTTGGAAGATCGACGTGACTCATCATGGATCGGACCATGTCTAACAAGGTTCGATTTCTTCTCTCAGATACACCATTCCATTGTGGTGTTCCAGGAGGAGTAAGTTGGGATAGAATCCCATACTCTTTTAGATGGTCATCAAATTCTAGGCTTAAATATTCACCGCCTCGATCTGATCGAAGAACTTTAATATTCTTACCTAGTTGGTTTTGTACTTCATTCTTGAATTCCTTGAACTTTTCAAAGGACTCAGATTTGTGTTTCATTAAATACACATATCCGTATCTACTGAAGTCATCAGTAAAAGTGATGAAGTACTGAAAACCTCCTCTGGCTGGTATGTTCAGTGGTCCACATACATCAGTATGTATGAGTGCCAAAAGATCATTATCCCTTTCACCTTTTCCTGTGAATGGGGACTTTGTCATCTTTCCAATTAAACAAGATCTGCATGTCTCATATGATTCATAATCAAAAGAGTCCAAGAGTCCATCTTTATGGAGTTTGGAAATGCGTTTCTCATTTATGTGTCCTAATCGACAGTGCCAAAGGTAAGTTGGATTCAACTCATTAGGTTTCAACCTTTTAGTATTAATGTTATAAATTGGCATTTCAAGATCAAGGACATATAGTCCATTATTCATTTTTGCAGTAGCATAGAATATATCATTCAAATAAATGGAGCAACAATTGTTCCTTATTATGAATGAGAAACCAAACTTGTCCAAACAAGAAACGGAAATAATATTCCTGCTAATTGCAGGTACATAATAACAGTTCTCTAACTGAATTATTAAACCACTAGGTAAAGTTAAAACATAAGTTCCTACAGCTAAAGCAGCAACCTTTGCTCCATTGCCAACTCGTAGGTCAACTTCACCTTTTGCCAAATCTCTACTCCTTTTTAGCCCCTGCACATTAGTACAAATGTGAGAACCGCATCCAGTATCTAATACCCATGATGCAGAAGTAGATAAATTAATTTCAATAACAAAAATACCTGAATTTGAAGTCTCTACTCCATTATTCTTATCTTCCAGGTACTTTGGGCAATTTCTCTTCCAATGTCCGGTCTTACCGCAATGGAAGCAAGTGCCCTCCTTTGCTATTCCTCCACTAGGCTTCAAAACAGGAGGAGTGGGTTTGGGTTTGGCAACTTCCTTGCCTTTCTCTCTACCACCCTGTTTGATGGGCCTCTTGTTCTGTTTCTTTCCATTACTGACCATCAGAATGGATTTCCCTTTTGTCTTCATATTCTGCTCAGCAGTTCTCAACATGCCTAGCAGTTCTGGAAGACTTTTGTCCAAGTCATTCATATTGAAATTCAGGACAAACTGACTGAAGCTCTCTGGCAACGATTGCAAGATCAGATCAATCGCAAGTTCTTTTCCAAGGGGAAACCCTAATCTGTCAAGGTTCTCCACATACCCAATCATCTTGAGTACATGGGGACTTACAGGGGCTCCCTCAGCTAACTTGTTGTTAAAAAGGGACTTTGAAACCTGAAACCTCTCATTTCTTGCTTGCTCTTGATAAAGCATTTTCAGATGTCCGATCATATCGAACGCAGACATGTTCTCGTGTTGCTTTTGCAACTCAGAGTTCATGGTAGCAAGCATGAGGCAAGCGGTTTCATTGGCATCATCGAAATGCTTCTTATAAGCATCTCTTTCTGCCTTTGGTGCAGAACTAGGAGGTTCCTCCTCAAGAACTGGTGTCTCCAAGACATACAGCTTCTTATCGTGCTTGAGGACAATCCTCAGATTACGGTGCCAATCCAGGAAATTTGTCCCAGAAAATTTTTCCTTATCTAGGATGGATCGCAAAATATTGTTCGATGTGTTTGTTGTCATGGTAATCTACAAGAGAAATATGAAAATATAAGTATCATTAAAACAACATATTTAATTAGGCCTTTAATCAAATATGCTCCCACTATTTTATTCAAAACAAATGACCCTCATCATTTGATTCGGAAAATCCCGTTGGAAGACTTTCTAGTGGGTCGAGATCCATGTTTCACTTTGTTTTAAGTCAGCGTTAGGCTGATTACACAAAACTAAGTTATTTAGGTAGGAACTCCTTCCAATTGTATCTCATACAACTCTCGAATATTTTCAATTGGGTGAATAACTCCTTATTCTGATCCATCACATGAATCATTCCCAATTCTTGCTTCTAAACATATATAATCTTATTATAATTTGTTTAGTTAAGTTTGACCCATTGTTTTAGCAATTGGATATTACAATTATCCCATCACACCTTACTAATATAGAACATGCACCTCGCGTAGGCGAAACCTACAATGCTCGATACTAGTCTTGATGAGTGCTAAAAATTGGAAAGCATAAACTTAATATTTAATTTTGAGGGAATTTGTTATTAGTTTGATCTCACCGGCTTAACATGCAAAACGTCTCTCACATGCATCAACATACAATTACATGCATCAACATACATATAAAAAAAGATACAATTATGGCCCCTAACGCAATTGTTCTCTCAAGCCAATGAGAGAACCTAAGCTAACCTAATAACGATCTAAGCTTCTCCAAGCATGATCTCGAAGGTTATCCTCCTTTAATATTGAACACTTCCTCCTTTTTTTTTTCATAACATAATATTACATTACATATAGGAAAACTCGTTTTACATACGAGGGAGTGAGATGAGAAAAGAAGTTACATAAAGAGATTGAGAGAGAGGCACGACACGCAGGCCGTATTCAAAAATCCCAAAACAATAATAAAGGAAAAACTAAGGCCATAACTGATCACCACAAATAAATAATAATAAACACACTTTTATTATTAGTTTAAAATTCCGATAATTAAATAAACTAAATTAAATTTCGGCTGATTGATCACACTTTGCAGACTTAGCCGGGGGTTCCGCTGCCCGGTCAGCGGACGGTGGTTCCTGCACAACTTTTGTGCATTTACAACCCCAACCGGAAAAGTCTGCGGCAATACAACACTTGTACTGCCATTAATCCTAATGCAACAATTTCATGCCGTCAAACACAACTCGATTGATAACTCAATATGATAGATCAACATGTCATTGCTTCACCATACTAACGTCGGATTCCGAAGCGAATGAAAATGATGATCTTTCAAAAAGAATTACAATCCTTATGTGATTGAATGGATGAAATCAAAACAGTATATCCCATATACCATCTTTGCATCAGAATTTCTTATATCTTATATAAAAGTGATCGATCTAATTGTGTAACCTATGGATGATCAATGTATCGCACAACTTCACCATACTAATGTCGGTTTCTGAAGCATAATCAACATCAATCATTCCAAATCGTACACAACAGATGCCAAATTTAATTAATCGTTTATTGTTAAATTCATTCTGTGTTTTAATCGAATCAAATACAGAAAAGACGGAAATTTAACAGCTATCAGATCCATGGTTTCGTAAGTGGCTCTGATACCACTGATGGAAAATTGCGATCTAAACGCAGCGGAAAACAAAACAATTTCCTTTAGTGATCCTTACGAATGAGCATGGTCAGTGATAGAATCGTTACCTCTTTGTGGCGATTCAGATCTTTGATGCAGCGATCACAAGCGTTGATGAAGTGCAACGCCTCTACTCAGTCCACACGAACAGCTTCCGGTCACAGTGCTAGCTGCTTACGAACGAAATTATTTGAGTGAGAAAAGAGAATCAAAAACGAAATTGCATCAAGTGAAAGCTTCATCACAAGGGTTCCTTTTATAGACTCTCTTGTGGGTTGCGGGCTAAAAACCCAATTCACATGATCCATAATAATATTATATATTATTATAATAACTATTATTATAATAAATATATTTATTTTATTATTATTTTATAACCATTATAAAATAACAATAATTATTATTATATTATCCGAATTTCTATTTTTCACTTAAGTGCACCGTACCTTACGGTGTTCCTTTGATTTCTCTATCTCTCATCAAACTGTCCTTATGTGTGTGACCCTGTAGGATTTCGTAACGTTGGTAATTATATTAAATTATATATTTAACATAATAAACAGTAAGCGGTATCTAGCAACACATCACTGCTACCTAAGTCACGAAAATGTCATGTGATCTGACAAAACCTTTTTCGTGATAATATATGTTTGTACAATTACCCTTTTTGCCCCTATGTCTATATTGAACACAAGGCATACACTGTGTCATCCTTGTCCAGTTCAATATTGGGCCCTTAGACATTTCTCCTGTTATGCAGGATTGGCAAATTCCATCTAGGACACTCATGTCCCTCAGCATGCTTCGTGGAGTGCCCATCAACTGTCTTTATGATCATCCAGTTACGGATAATGTTTGATCAGCAATAAAGCACCCGACTCTACATCTAGGGTCCATAGTGGTTTCAGGTCGAAGGGTGGTAATACACCATTATCACCATGAGAATAACTTATGACACTTTGCATAACATACTATGTAGTATTCTCATAGCGGGTCAATCCGGTATAAATATTACTCCTAATATTTATACCTATGTCAAGACTTGATAACTCTTTATCCATGATCCATGAGATGTGATCATCAGTCTATCTTCATAATAGTCTCAATGCTTTTAATGTTATCCCACTTTGCAATAAAGCTTGACTACGGATATTTTAAGAATAATGTCTTTATGTTTAATGGGATCTCATGATTAAGTCACACTTAACATTTCATTAAACAGACTAACTATTCTAGGGACTTTATTATTCTGAAAGACAAACATAATAAAGAAATGCCTTTTATTATTAAACGAATAATCCGATACAAGTACCAAAAAGTATTGGCTTCTAGGGCTTACACCAACATGGAGGACCTGAGGGCCGTTGATCTGACCCAATCTCTTCCGAAGCTGAAGCGTCGGAGAAGTATCGAAGTCGAGTGGGTCTTAGAGGGATCAACTCATGGTGTTCGTCTACGCCTCGTTGCCGACATTTGTATATTTATGTTTTATTTTTTGCGCGGCTTCCTCATTCCAGGAGTTTGCCTCTGTTGTAAAACATTTCGCCCATTCAGGGGTCACCATCAATAAAATGCACATTATTCAGCAATTCTGCTTGCCTGTTTAGCATTTATCTGTTTTGTTTGGGAATGAAAACGCTGGTGTTTTTGATAAAATGCGCATACATAAACTTACGGGCCTAGGCCCATTGATTGTTGAAACAATTAATTACCTGAATATTGTGACGAGATAATAACTTTGATAGGACCTTTGAGGAGGGTATCTTGTCTGTTTGTTTGTGTTGTTGCAGGTGTAGCACCTCCCAGAAGATGTGCCGTGCGCATCCCCGAAGCAAGGCGAGTCCTCCTTCTCCAGCAGTGTTCAGTAGTCTCTCCTCCGCAGAATCTGAATGCAAGATAGTGAGCATTGACATGTCTCCCCAGGCAGAGATGATTCTCTTCCTCAAGCAAACGCATCCTGAAGGAATGTCACCTCATCAGCTGAGCCAAGGGCCGAAGCTCATGTCCCCCAGCACCGGGTCACAAGTGCAGATTTCGTAGAAATGTTCGGGTGCCGAAGCTCGTGTTTCCCCAGTAAAGTCTCCGAAGCAGGTGTCTCCCCCAGCACCGGGTCACAAGTGCAAGTCTTGTAGGAAGCTGTTCGTATGCCGAAGGATGCAGTAACTGATGGTGCCAGACTGAAGTCTCCAGCGGAATTGAGATTCCCCACCAGAGCCGTATTCTCTCCCGAAGTAGAATGACTTCTCCTTCCCCAGTAGAGTGTTGGAACAGCTGATGTTGTATTCCTCTGCAGAGTTGTATTTTCCCCCGAAGTCAGATGATTCTTTCTCCCCCAGTGGAATTGAACTCCTCATCAGAATCGTACCCTCCAGTGAAGTAGAATGATTTCTCCCTTACCGGCCGAGTCCGCAAAACCCCCAAGAGAGCCGAGTCCTTGGAAGTTGATCAGATCATGATTGGTTTTCCTCAGTGGAGTGTTGAGCAGCTGAAGTTGTTTCCCCACAGAGTTATCATCCCCAGAAGAGTAGCCGAGACGGCCACGCAGTTTATTCTCGCGATTGATATCAGCAGGTCCAGGTTCTCGTAGAGCTTCGTTCCCCTGCAGCAATCAACTGAAGTTGTTTTCCCTGCAGCAGTCAACCGAAAGATCAATTCCCCAAGCGGAGTCCAATTGATATTGGCATGCAGTTTTCTCCTCAGCAGGATGATTCCTTTATCTGAGTGGTTCTTTCTCCTTGACAGGAGAATTTCCCCCCTCGACATTTATTTTGCTGACGGGATCGCATCATTGTGCATGATTGCATAGCATTTAGCATAAACGCATAGCATTTCCACCGTGTGGGGCATGGCACCGAAGCATATGCATCATAAGCATGATCTAGGTTATTATCATTCTTGTTTTACAGGTGTTCAGCCGAAAGACCAGTTGCTCAGGATGATTCCTGACATTCTCCCCAACGAGGTCGTTTTCTTAAGATGATTCTTAAGACCCCGGTGTAATCCCCATAATCACTCGCTCAAGATGATTTTTGAGATCCCCAGCGAAGTCTTCAGTTCAAGACGAGTCTCGAATTCCTCAGCAAGGCCGTTCGCTTAAGATGATTCTTAAGACCTCAGCGCAGGTTCCCGAGTTGTTTGCTTAGGATGATTCTTGAGCTCCCCAGTAGCGTCCCCAACAAGAGTTGCCCCGGGAGGATTCCTGGAATCCCTAGCAGAATAAAATCTCCAGAATGGTTATCGGTTCAGGATGATTCTTGAAGGTGCCCGACGGAGTTGTTTATTCAAGATGACTCTTGAAGTCCTTAGCAGCGTGGTATGTTTGCTCCAACAGTGATGTCTAATCGGAAGATCAACTTCGTAAGCGCCTGAAGGCGGTACCAGAATGTTCCTGTGGATTCGGATTTCCGTGTTGATGAATCAACGTGTGTCTGAAGACAAAGTTCAAAAGTTTGTAGATGCAGCTTTTGTGTGCAAGGTGATCCATGTTGGCCTGAAGACCACGTCAGTTATCCTGAGGTGATGATTGATTGCGATCAAGTGAATAGTTGTTCTTCGGACTGAAGTCGGGGATGTTTCTCCAGCTGAAGCGGAGTTTTGCCTGAAGGCAAAGTGTTTGAATCCCCGTAGAGTCATGAATGACTCAGGATACCATTTCTCTGACTGAAGTCACAGATTTCCCAAGCTGAAGCGAAGGTGCCTAAGGGCAAGGTTATCCCCAAGGTCATGAATGACCTAGGATTCATTTTTTCGGACTGAAGGCCGAAGTATATCCCTGACTGAAGTCACGGATACTCTATAGCAGAGGCGGAGTTGCCTGAAGGCAGATCCATGTATCCTTGAAGGCCAAGGACCATTTCTTCAGACTGAAGTCGAAGATACCTCCTGCAGAGTTGCCGACAGGCCAAAGTTTACATCCTTGAAGGCCAAGGATGCTTATCTTCAGAAATACTTGAAGATTTTTTTCTAGCTGAAGCTGGAAGTGGCCAGGGGCCAGGGTCTCATATATCTTTGATGTTGAAGTTCTACGGTGGTCAGTATGCAGCAGTATTTGGATGTTCGTTATGCTTTTGAGGGGGAACCCCAGATCAGAGTGTGCTTGGTTGAGTCTCTCATTCCCAGCGGAGTAGTTTCAAATACGCAAGTGTACCTTTTGTTCCATTTACCAGGGGTGAACCCCAGGTCAGAGTTGTTCAGTGTTGCATTTTATCCAACGGCGAGGCGGGGGAATTTTGATTGTTCGACGGCGAGGTCAGATCATGTCTGTGTTCGACGGCGAGGTTGGATGTTTGGATTTGGCGGCGAGGTCAGATTATGTTTGGATTTGGCGGCGAGGTCAGATTATGTTTGGATTTGGCGGCGAGGTCAGATTATGTTTGTTCGACGGCGAGGTTGGATGTTTGTTTGACGGCGAGGTCAGACTCTTTAAATCCCCAGCAGAGATGATGTTTGAACGGCGGCGATGTCGAGTGTCTCTCAGAGTGATGTTTGTTTCCGACGGCGATGTCAGATTCAGTTCTCCAGCGGCGATGCGGGGTATTTTGGTTGTCCGACGGCGATGTCAGATGGTTTAGTCTTCCAGCGGCGAGGTTGGGTGTTGTGGTTGTCTGAAGGCAATATTATAAGAAGGTAACGTGGATAACTGACGGCGATGTCAGATCTGTATTTCCCCAGCTAGTTGTCGTGCAGCTAGTATTGCAGTATTCGAAGATTTGTTCCCCGCAGAGTATCGTGTGCTCGTGCAGTTGGCAAATTTTCGGGTTTACCGATATTCAACCGTCTCGCACCTTGATTGGCTGAGAGCCGTTCGCTCCTCACCCAGTCAGGTTCAAGCCATTTGAATAGGGGCAGCTGTTGCACCCCAAAATTTGACCAACATTTATTCATCTATCAAGTGTTTGAAAGTTGATACCTTCATCAGAAAGTTCAAGAGATCCTCAGAGGAATTGGTTGAAGCCAAGGTTGTGTGCTTCATAGCTTGAGAGTTATGGGTGCTCCTCAGATGATTCTGAGACTTTGAGAATGAACTTGATGCTTTGAGAAAGTTTATGAGATGTATTGAAAGTCATCATGAAGCCCAGAGAGGTCATTGTGCAAGAATTCAGAAGATTCAACCATGAATGGTAGAATTAGGGTTTTGACTGGATCGACCCTAGGTCAACTGAAGATTTGGAGAAGGTTGAGACCTCATCCAAGAGCCATGAGATCATGGAATGATGTATGGAGATGTTAGAAAGATAATTCCTAGACCAACTCATCATGACTGAGGAGTTTGAGAAGTTTTGAGTTAGGGTTTCCAAGGATTGTCAGTGAAAAAACCCTAGTTTGATCCCTATCTTCCAGGCAGTTTTAGCTCAAGATGTGATTGATATCTCATCTTACCCACAACATGAATGTTGTAGATCTTGTTCTTAGATTTAATTTGAGTGGTAGAAGTCCTTGATAGGAGTTGCAGAGCTCAAGTTATGGTTTTGACAAATTACAGGTCAGCTGAGGTGTGTGAATCTGGGTCCTTGAAAGTCACCCAACTTGCAGACAACTTTTGCCCTAGTAGGATGATTCCTATGATCTCTTGGTCAACATTAATGTTGAAGATCATCTTCTTAGCTTTCTAGAGAGTACTAGAAGTCCTTGATAGCATTTGTAGAACTCAACTTATGGTTTGAACAAGACAGGGGTATTTTGGTCATTTGGAAGTTATAAGTCATTTTAAGCAAAGACCATATCTCCTACTTCCAAGCCTCAAATGAAAAAACTCAAAACATCAAAGTTGTTCAAAATAGGATTTTAAGCCTATAAAAGTGGTCATAAGTTGTTGAAAAAGCTTGTATCAAGAATTTACAAGATTGGGTAAAAATGACCTAAAAATGACTTATAAAGTAAATGAATCCAAGTTGGAAATTGGTTTGGGAGATGTACAAATCCAAAATAGGTCATCCAATATGTCATTTTGAATCCAAACATCATTTTAAAAACAATGGTTTATCCACATTTTTTAGTTTAGGCTTAAAAATTGGAGTTGCTTTGTAAATTTGTTTCTTGCATTTTAAGGCACCAAAAGAGAAAGTGAGAAAATGCTACATAAGGGTTTGAAATGCCTTGTTCTCATACCAATTACTCATTTAAGGAGATATTAAGTGGAAATGCATGGCTTATCATGAGTTTGCATGAGAATTACTAAATGTGGAAAAATCAAAATCTCATTGCATGATACATTCTAGAAACTTCTTAGAATCTTCTACAAGCTTCTACACACTTCCATCCTTCTCTATAAATGCCCTAGAGTTGATCCATGGCAGGGTTGGTGATTCATTATGCTTGCAAACCATAGTTTGATTCCATCACTCCAAATTGCATTTTGATTTCAAACTTCATCTAAACTTCATCAACTACCAAATTTCTTGTTACAATCATCTTCTACCATCATCATGGAGTAAGAAGCCAGCAAGAACTAGTGGAATTAATGGTTGTTTCGTGTGATCCAAGTCTTCCCTCCAAGTTGCATGAAGAAGTGGCTAGAGTGATTCAAAGGGTGTTATCAAGAATTAGTGCATACAGAAGGCTCAACATCCATTGGAGATCCTTTGAAGTAAGTGACAAGAGCTAGATTGAAGGATAACCACCATTGCCATCATCAAGTGATAGGTATGCAATTTCAATCGAATCTCCTTATTTATCCAATATTAGAACATGTGGTTAGGATATATATGTTAGTGACCATGTAAGGATCATTGCTGGAAGTTTAGAGCACATTCCGTGAAGTTTGAGAATTTGACATAATGACTTTAATGATCAAGAACTTGCGAGTTATGGAGTATTAATCTTAGTGCTATAACTTAGGTTGATCAGCACCATGAGGTGAGTAGTTTAG
The DNA here is from genome assembly GCA_963859935.3 of Lathyrus sativus. NCBI lineage: Eukaryota > Viridiplantae > Streptophyta > Magnoliopsida > Fabales > Fabaceae > Lathyrus > Lathyrus sativus. The sequence goes on from OZ012741.1 coordinate 334,228,868, forward strand.
TACCAAGAAACTGGAAAAATATTAAGCTTGAGGTTGGAGTATTTATGGAGGGGGTGGTATCGGGTTCGCAGCTGAAGGACGTTTTAGCGTAAACCGTGGGCATGGCTTTGTAGAGCTTGAGAAATAGACCAATTTTGGTTCTTGAAGTTTTGAAATTCATTAAGAGACGAAGGAGTACGAGGGGGAAGAAGTTAGCACGTGAGTGTATGTTCATGGAGGTCATAAACCCTAGAAGATGTCCAAGGAAGAAGAAGATCTGGATACCGTTAGATTAGATTGAAAGCTTGGACCGGACTTTCCATCCAACGGCCCTCATTCAAACAAGAAACGGAGGGAAACCTCCCCAGCTGCAACGCAGCGTTTAAATAAAAGAGGGACCATGGGCCTCGGCATCCAATTCTATTCGCACCCCTCGCGCGGCCCAATCCGAGAAATGAACGTTAAAAATCTACTATTCGCACCACGTTTCTTTCTTTTTTCTTTGAATTTATTTAATTGTTTTCTGAATAACGCCTGGGCCTAACCAATGATATCTGCACCCTCCGGTTTATGGGCCCATCATAAAATGAACTGGGCGTTTCTTCTGTTCTCACCCCCTCCCCTTTAAATCAATTTCTTTTATTTTTTAATTTCCTTTATTTCCTTGCATTTTATAAAATTCATAGAAGATTGAGAAATTAGTATTTTTTAATTCTTGTTTTTTCTACATGTTCATAATTTTGTCTAGAAAAATATCAATAAATAAAATTGGCATTTTATTTTCTTTTAAGATTTTTTAGAGTATTATTCTTTTAAATGGCTTCTTATATGGTTTAGTTTTATACTCCATTTTGTAGAATTTCTTTTAGGACCTTCCCTTAGTCTTTTTAATTCATTCTTTTTGGTGTGATTAGATATTGAATCATAGTTCCCCATAGGATTTAATTCTTGATTTTTAGATTAAAATTTGATTACTTTAATTAGGTTAGAATTAGGGTATCAAAATTAGGGTTTAAGAATGCATAGGTGAGATAATTCATTTTCTTTGGAGAGTTTTGTCTTGACTTTTGGGGATGGGCATATAGGGATGTTATGGGTAGATGTTATAGCCCCTTGTGAAGGATTGTTAGAATTTTCCCCCTTGCTTTAGTATTTCTAGGTATTTTCTGAAGTAGGACTAATTGTATTGACTGTTCTGTGGTTATTTGTCTGTCCCTGGGGTTTATTTTTGGGAATTTGTTGTGGAGCTTAGTTTGTTTTGAAGATCTTGTTGAAGAGCATGATGAAGGAGAAGATTGTAGATCAAGACTCAGAGACCCAGAGCTTGGAGATTATTCCCTGTCTGTGAGGTTTGAGATCCTGAAGTTGGAGGGGGATTCATGGTACTTTCCTGAGGAAGGCACTATGGATGACTTTCATTCTTTCTTCTTACCTCTGTCTTAAGTATCCAATGATGTTGGAGCCAACATGTGAGTTTAATTTCTCCTGAGGAGGAATGTAAACTGATCACAGTTGTTGAGCTACATGGGATACAATTCCTAAGTGGAAGCCTCCTAGTACTTTCCTGAGGAAGGTCCTATGGGTCTGTTCACTTAGTTCCCTTAGTTCATCTAGGATCTCTTAAGTATCCAATGATGTTGGAGCCAACATGTGAGTTTAATTTCTCCTGAGGAGGAATGTAAACTGATCACAGTTGTTGAGCCACATGGGATACAACTCCTAAGTGGAAGCCTCCTAGTACTTTCCTGAGGAAGGTCCTATGGGTCTATTCACTTAGTTCCACTAGTTCATATAGGATTTCTTAAGTATCCAGTGATGTTGGAGCCTTCATGTGAGTTTAATTTCTCCTGAGGAGGAATGTAAACTGATCACAGTTGTTGATCCACATAGGACACGATTCCTGAGTATAAGCCTCCTAGTGCTTTCCTGAGGAAGACACTATGAGTCTGCCTACTTAGCTCCCTTTCTTTGGTAAGCTTGTTTTGAAGCTTGAAGACTGGGATTGATTTCTCTGGTTTAGGTTTTGCTTTAGGGCTTTGCTTAGATTTGATCAGGATTCTGTTTTAGGGTTAGGATTAGAGATTAGAGGCTGGATGATTTCTTTCTCAAGCATGCGGTGTGTTTGCCTGATGGCATTTTCATTTCTTTTATCTGTATGATTGCAGTTTACTGTTTATTGCTTGATAGCATGTTGTTTATTTTCAGTATGATTACTGTTATTTCATGACTGGCTTGAGGTTGAGATGAGCTTGTGGAGGCTGAAGCCCCACACACATTTCCTCCCTCACTTGCATTGCATGCATTTTACTGTTAAGCTGATGCTTTGTCTGTTTTGGTGTATCATTGACATGATCCCTTAGGACTCTCATTTCCTTTGATAAGGATTTTATGATAGACTTTTAGGTTGAAACCTATGCATGACAACTTCTAGGAGTTCCCTATTCAAACCTCAACCATAGGATGAATCCATGGCATGATGACAGTAGGACTTGATAGTCTCCCTCCTAGTTGGGCCTGTTCTCTTCTCATCTCAAAGCAGTTCAAGATACAGTAATCATGAATGATCTCTTTCGTACGTTACGAGCCTTAAGCTATCTGAGGTTGGATGTTTAGTATGGTACCCTTTGGGTGACATGCGACGCATTCACTCTCAGGTCATAGTCTCTAGTGCGGTTGAAATCGCAAATACAATAAAAAACACTTCTTTCAGGAGATAACCCGTAGTTTCCCGAACTACGTTTGCTCTGATCTTCCATACAGTGTGGAAGTACGTAGGCATAGGATGCGACATCCTAGCGAGCAACCTTCAACTTTTCCCCCGTAACCCTTTGTAGGCCGAACTACGTTGACTCTGATTTCTCATTCTCTGATGAGAATACGTAGGCATAAAGTGCGACGCTTTGCCGAGTCATTTTTCTTTTTCAGCCAGCCTTGATAGGTAGATAGATTATAACCGACCCGTCCAAGTAAACAAACGAGCGTGGATCCCGTCGAGTACGACGGATGTGAGGGGTGCTAATACCTTCCCCTTGCGTAACCGACTCCCGAACCCAGACAATGGTTGCGATGACCTTGCCTTACCCTTATTCGTCAGGTTTTTCCGATCGTTTCCTTTCCCGCTCCGAGGGATAAATAACGAAAGGTGGCGACTCTTCTGTCATGCCAGCACCTTATTTTCGCGCAAGCGACACTACCCTCTTGGTCAATATTAACCTTTGGACAAAATTTTGAAATTCTGATTTTTAGATGCATTATCATATGTTATTCCCTTGGTCTTGTGACATGTATATTTTGTGACATGAGGCAACTTGTTACTTCTTGCATGGGGCTGTTTTGGATTACCTTCATATTGCCCATGAATAAGCATGCATAATCTTGATCTTGAAACATTCCAATGTTGAGTTAGCTCTTAAATATTTTCTTTGGATGTTTGCAAGCATAATGTTGGACATGTAAACTTGTTGGGCATGAAGGGTACCATATCATGGATTTGATTAGAGACTTGAATGAAGAATAGAAATAGATTAGTTTCTAAACATTACTTAGAGTTGGAAATCTTGTAACAAATGGCATTCTTGCAAATGTCATGAAATTTCTCTTTGTAATATTCTTGAACCTAGTCTTGAATTCATGAATCTTGAACTTTGAATGATGGATTCCCTTATGTCATTATATAAAATGAAGTCTTGAATTATGCACTTGTGATCCTGACTCATGCTTTGCAAATTTGAACTCCACTTGACCAAGAATTTGAAACAAAATTGGATGAAGCAAACTTGCATTTGGCCTTGCATTTCATGTTCATTATGAATATTTATCTTGAATATCCTAATATTTTCAAGTAACTTCTCCTTGAAGGAATCTACAAGAGTAGACTTTCCATCTTAGATCAAAACTTAGGTGATGGACCTTTTTCTCTCAAGTAGCCAATGATAAGCAAATTGTCTCATATTTGAAGTGGAAAACAATGAACCAACCCAAACCTTACCTTGTGAATCCACATGCTCGATATGCAATAGAATAATGTGTGATATGACGAATGCAGAGTATGAAAGGCTAAAGGTGAAAATGAGGGTGTGACATAAGTGTGATATCTTTGTTCAATAAAACATAAGTGGATTCTAGTAAAGCATTATGATCACCTAATATTATTTAATATTTTATCTCCATAAATTGTCCAATTTATATTTAGATTAATACACTTGATTATAAGACAAAATTCTGCAAACTCCCACTTATCTAAAAAAAGTGTGTAATATTAAAATTATTTAAGTCTCTCAATGTACAACTTGATGATATGATGACATCCAATGTCACCCATATCAGGCTTCAAGTCATTTCTTGAAATCCGAGTTTGAACTATCGAAACAAGTGATTAACTACTTAATCCATTTGAGCATGACCATGCATTATTCAATTCACTCTCTTCAATAGACCTGAGACACCAATTCTAAACTTTTAGGAGCACTTATCCAATCTTGTATAACCAAGAATCCCAATTAATTCTTGGCAACTCCGATCACTGTCGTTATAGCATCCTTTTACGACCCAGAGTTTTGCAGTGTCAAAAGATGTACCAAATCTCAAATGAGAATAATGTCATACTCATGTCTAAGGAATCCACTAAATATAATAATGAGCTCTCAAAACATTTTTAGTGAATTCTTAGTGGGTCTGTCCGGCGTGTATCAACCATACATGCCTAAGTAATTGACTAGACATCTCCATGCAATAAAGGAAGTTGTTTTGATGAAGAAGTTCATTTCAGAGCTAGGTGTAATACCTAGTGTTACATATGACATTGTTTTGTATTGTGATACTAATGGTGTTAGAGATCGATAAAAGGAACAAATATCACACCAAAGGTGCAAACACATACTTAAAAAGTTTCATCTCAATCGAGAAATCATTGAGAAAAAGGATGTAACAGTTAGTAAAATTCATACGAATAGCAATGTTGCTGATCCATTGACTAAACCATTACCTCCGCCAAGTATGAGAGACATACTAGGACTATAGGGCTTAACCATATTGGTGATTGGAGTTGATTATTCACTATTTAATTTTAATTAGTTCACAATTGCAAAAACACTTGATTATGTTTTTATATGTTTAACAATAAAGTTATGATCTTATTTAATCTTGGTTTAATATTAAATTATATGTCCAAAGTATAACATTTGATAGGATTGTCATATACGTGATTTGACAAATGAAAACCTATCTAGTGAAAATAAATTATAATGTACTATAGTCCCTAGTATGAATCATTAAGTTGGACATAAATGATTCAATTTCGTGGACTAGATTGTAAGTTGATTGATAGCGCAATTTTATGGGCAACAGGGACATGGAGATGTCTAGTCAAATACTTAAGATTATAAGGATTTGCTCTAGATTGGAAGGACCCCTATGTGCTTTGCCCTTAGTCACAAATGTTCTGAAGCGATATGCCCCTGATCAGACCATTCCTGAAATTTCCTCGATGCTAAGTGTGACACCCTTATTCTACCCCACAGATATTACGGAAAAATAACACGGATTTCAGAGTAAAATATTAACTTTCATTAAAAAGCCACAAAAGGGCGTACATTTCTAAAAGTCAACAAAATTGGTCAATACTCCGTAACACACAGGTTTTCTCAAAATATATCAAAACATCATATACAGCGGAACTCAAACATAACTCAATGTTTTCCTCATAAGGGAACATCAGTAAAATAACCCAATGATATACAATCAACTCAAAGAACCCAACCCGGTGTTACATATCAGAGCAAGACCCTCTAAATTAACCATAAAGGCTAACGACTCTAAAACTTCAAAATACTCCTTGACGGCGTCCACGGCTAAACTTGCTCATCTGCACGTTACCCACGTGGAGGTAACATTCAAACAGGCAGGGTGAGTAAAACAATTCATAATAATCAATGTATAACAATTAATGCATAAACGGCATATTACTCATAGTTATATTCAACACATTGATATCCTTCAAATATGCCTCAAAGGCCACAACGTCATAATTTATACACAAAGGCTCATAAATGCAGGTGCAACATAGACTTAATGCATGTGGTACCAATCATCACAGCTCGATGGACACTGGGCCATCAACCCTCCATAGATCCCCATCAATAGGATCGGAGCACGTCAAAATACTTCACATCCACATAGTGGGATTGAAGCTAAAGTAATCGAAGTTCTGAACCGAAGTCTGGATGCACATGAATGCATGATGCACACTTCACAATAATCCTCATAATAACAACATATGGTGCACCATCATTCATCATACATCATATCATCATAATAATTAATCTCACACATCATGTCATCATATAATTACGTACAAATCACATATTAGCTCATAGTCATATTACCACATATTATCCCATATTAATTCATAATACTACCCCATATTATCTCATATTAATTTATCAAATTATACTCGCGGTAATCCTCACACTATCGCCTATCAATCACATAAACTTCATAGTCCTACTTATGTTAATTAATCATATTATCATAGTTACCCCCATGGTAATTCATCAGGAAAATCACAGCATCAAAACATCAAGACATCACTGAACCAGAACATGATTCGTTACTAGAACATATACCCAATTGACTTCTCAAAAATAATTAGATGTAAAAATACTGGGAAACCAATTCCCTTATCTATACTATGTTATAGCCCTGTTTATTAGCTTTCCAACGCTTCAAACGGGGGTCAAAACAGACTTACGGATCCAAAGTTACGTCCAAAACAATTTCGACCGAAAACATGAACAGTCGTGACGGACAAAAAGACGCTGTTACGCTCCGGAACTGATTTTTACTCAATTATTCTTACGAATCACTCACTCAACGTACCTAAAACATCACTAAAACATTCCTAAGGTTATACGGCAATAACAACACAACTTCTATGGTTTATTAGGCTCATCTGGCAACATTTGCAACGCCTAAAACACTATTTCCTGCAATTACTCTAGGTACTTCAAACTTACTCACATTTGAATATTCTTATTCCTATAGGGACAACATGTCACAATTTTTCCTTCAATTACACCATACGGCATTAAAATTACTTACTATCCAATATTTAATCCCTTCAGGGTCAAACATATAACAATGTCAAGCTTTTGGCCACGAAGGCCTAAGGTTTCCCATAAGGTTTCCCACAATTACATATCAGACAGTCAGAAATATTGACCACTAATCCTACGGGTTTTGCCATAAAGGCCTAAGGTTTTCCACAAATTTTATGTTAATATTCAACGATACATACCATTTGGCCATTTGGCCATTCTCTCAGAATGTTACGATTACTTTCCTATTTCCCACAATTAATTCCAAGTCCTTAAACCTTACATCAACCACAAATATACCGAAAATCATATATAGAAAACTATGAAAAGCAATACTCTCCATACCTTAGCCGATTCACAGCCTTCACGATTACTCCAGGAATCTTCCGAAGATTTTGCCTCCAATTCTCCCTCCTCAGAGCTCTGGCCTCCATTCTTTTCACGGTTAACAAATGAATCCCAATTCCCTTTAGAATTCTATTTTGTTAAATCTCACAATTTGGGCTTTTCCCATAATATCCTCACTAACTCCTCCAATCGCCCAAATTGCCCTTATTTCCCTTATTTCAATTTAATTAATAATAATACTAATAAATTAATATTATATGCTATTAATTAAATAAATACCCAAAAATGCACATTTTCTTAATAATTCATCAACCACCCGGAAATCACAGAAAACGAATATTCTTAATTAAATAATTAATTAAAATACTCCAATTAAATTTAGGGTGTTACAACTCTCCCCCACTTGAAAGAATTTTCGTCCTCGAAAATTATCTCAAGAAAACAGAGTCGAATACGACTCCCTCATCTGATCTCCAAGTTCCCAAATCCAACTTTCTCTAGTTAGTCCTCCCAAAATTACCTCTTCCAAGGCAATCCCTTTACCTTATAGTTGCTTCTCGTTCATCAATCCGAACAGGCAACACTTCAACAGTCAAGTTACCTCCCACTCGTACATCGTCCATCTGAATTAAAGTACTTCCTCAACTTAGACACATAAAACACATCCAACAATTTTCACAAGCAACAACGGTAAAACAGTCTAACATGCCACTTCCCCCACGCTTCCGCTGCGCCACTCTGATACAGACCACAAAACACGACGTGAGCTCTCGAGACTCTAAAGCTCGGCCAACACCAGTTACCATCGTAACTCTCAAAACACGTTTTTTCTTATACCCCCTTGATATTCTCAGTTGTCTCTTGCACAATTTCAGGTCCGAGTACAAAACTCTCACCTAACTCATATCAACACAAAGAAGTCTTACACCTCCCACCATACAAATCCTCATACGGTGTCATTCTGATACTAGAATGATAACTGTAATTGTAGGTAAACTCAACCATCGGCAAATAACTATCCCACGATCCAACACACAAGCTCTCAGCAAATCCTCTATAGACTGGATAGTTCTCTCTGTCTGTCCATCCGCCTGTGGATGATAGGCAGAACTCAATCTCAACATGGTACCCAAAGTGTTGGCAAATTATCCCAAAACCTCGATGAAGATCTCCGATCTTTACCCGACACAACACTCGACGATATCTCATACAACCTCATAACTTCCTCAATATACATCATAATTAGCTTCAACATAGAACGATTACTCCTCATTAGTAAGAGATGAGCTTAACTAATCAATCCATCCATCATTCCAAAAGCGAATCATACTCATCTCACAGTCTTCGGCAACCCGACACAAAATCCATAGAAATACTATCCCCTTCCATTCAGAAATATTCACAGTTGCATCAGGTCTAACAGTCTCTGATGTTCAAACTTCGACTTTCCACAAGCCTAACCAGCATACACAACTTCAACCACTTCTCTCTCCATCTATGGCCACTAAACAATTTCCTCAAATTCGGTTACATCTTCATAGCACCGGGACGGATACTCAATCCACTTAAATGTCCTTCCTCAAGAATACTCTTATCCTAACTCAACAATATCTGAAACACAAACTCTATCACGACATCTCCTGATACCATTTTCATCAATCTTCAATTCGACCCTTCGACTTTAATTCATCAAATTCAACCAATTTACCAACTCAAACCAGATTCTTAACCTTCTCGAATCTCATCAAGAATACCACTAGTAGCTCCACCATACTAAGCTTAACTCCATAAGAAGTCTCTTTACAACCCAAGCTCACATCACGAAATTGTCCAATCAGTTCTAACTCTTTTACCATCAATATCAGTATATACAAAGATTTCCAAATCGATGCATCAGCTACCACGTTTGCTTTACCCGAATGGTAATTCAATCCAAAACCATAATCCTTCAGAAGTCCCAATTATTTTGTCTTATGTACTTTAAGTTTCCTTAAAGCATAACTAAAACTCGCTGATGTTGCACTTAACATACCTCCCAATCTTATCAACAAGGCATCACAAAACACAACAAATAGTCTGGTCGGATTCGGCAAAAATCAACACACAAGCTGTTGACAGCTCTCCCCAAAACTCTTTGAAACTCTCTTCACAGTGGCATATAACCGCTTCTTCTCCAACACTGATAACTCATGCTCCCGATGTTCAACATGATCCTCTATACTATTTGAATATATCAAAATATCATCGATTAACACAACCATTGACTCGCTCAAATAATTATGGAAAATCCCATGCCAAACGGACACTCAATTCGTGAGTTATGGCAGAAACACGAACCACACTTTTTGCATTTACTACAAAATCCAAATATAGTCCATCAATAAATAACTTAATTCCATGTCACTACTTCACCATCACATAGAGAATTAGAATAGCTTTCCAATGCTTCGAACCGTGCGCCATTCCGAGTCACGGTTCTCCCGCTATGAAAAAAAATACGAAAACAACATTCTTCTGCCCAGGACCTTTCGCTCGGCGAACATGACAGTCCAAATTCTATTTTCGACCGTTGAATGACTTCCGTATCTCCGATTTCGATTCCATAAAAAGCTGCAACCTCGGAATTCAACGTACAACATCAATTTCACACTTAGGAAGCCATCCAGCACATTTTCAACTTCGAAATATTTTAAACCTCAAGTACACCAATATTGCATTCCACGCCCGACCTCTTCTCACAATCACCAGAAATCATTGTCCACCATGTACTCGACCTCAGCATCTACTGCCTTAGCACACACACAAGACACAAGTCTCAAAACTACTCAATCAATTTAATTCCTCGACCATTCAAACAGACATATAATATAGAGCTCACAATATCATACTAGTTTCCGTAACATAGCCAATCACAACTCCACTTCACATTCCGGCGGTAAATCACTTATCTCATCAGGAAAAACTCCGGACAATAACAATTAATTGGCAAACCACCAACTTCCCCACTTTCATTAACACTCAAAGTTTCCATCAAAATAAACATCTCATTACCTTCTCGCACCGACTCATCAAAGCAATTCTTAAGCACTTAGCTTAACTCAAAACAAATCACTGCCCACGCCATTCAAGCTTGCAAGACACGTCTATCCCATCCAACATAATCCCAACTACTATCAACAAGAGATTAAGGGTAATCAGTTCCTCAATTTGTCAATAGACAGCCGAAAATCATGATGGGGTACAAACCATCTTTACCAAACTATAAGAGCGTTCGTCGACACACTGAGCCACAACTCCACACTTGCAGCTTCCTGGAGAAGCACTAGCTTCTCCCCCACTTGAAGCATTCCCACTTCTGCAGACAAAGGTTAGAAAACAAACATGTACCGACAGTGTTTTCACACACATGTCGCATACAAGGGAACCAACAACATTAGACAACTTGGCCGGACGGACCGACCTGCTCTGATACCACTAATGTAACACCCTTATTCTACCCCACAGATATTACGGAAAAATAACACGGATTTCAGAGTAAAATATTAACTTTCATTAAAAAGCCACAAAAGGGCGTACATTTCTCAAAGTCAACAAAATTGGTCAATACTCCGTAACACACGGGTTTTCTCAAAATATATCAAAACATCATATAAAGCAGAACTCAAACATAACTCAATGTTTTCCTCATAAGGGAACATCAGTAAAATAACCCAATGATATACAATCAACTCAAAGAACCCAACCCGATGTTACATATCAGAGCAAGACCCTCTAAATTAACCATAAAGGCTAACGACTCTAAAATTTCAAAATACTCCTCGACGGCGTCCACGTCTAAACTTGCTCATCTGCATGTTACCCACGTGGAGGTAACATTCAAACAGGCAGAGTGAGTAAAACAATTCATAATAATCAATGTATAACAATTAATGCATAAACGACATATTACTCATAGTTATATTCAACACATTGATATCCTTCAAATATGCCTCAAAGGCCACAACGTCATAATTTATACACAAAGGCTCATAAATGCAGATGCAACATAGACTTAATGCATGTGGTACCAATCATCACAACTCGATGGACACTGGGCCATCAACCCTCCATAGATCCCCATCAATAGGATCGGAGCACGTCAAAATACTTCACATCCACACAGTGGGATTGAAGCCAAAGTAATCGAAGTCCTAAACCGTAGTCTGGATGCACATGAATGCATGATGCACACTTCACAATAATCCTTATAATAACAACATATGGTGCACCATCATTCATCATACATCATATCATCATAATAATTAATCTCACACATCATGTCATTATATAATTACGTACAAATCACATATTATCTCATAGTCATATTACCACATATTATCCCATATTAATTCATAATACTACCCCATATTATCTCATATTAATTTATCAAATTATACTCGCGGTAATCCTCACACTATCGCCTATCAATCACATAAACTTCGCAGTCCTACTCATGTTAAGTAATCATATTATCACAGTTACCCCCATGGTAATTCATCAGGAAAATCGCAGCATCAAAACATCAAGACATCACTGAACCAGAACATGATTCGTTACTAGAACATATACCCAATTGACTTCTCAAACATAATTAGATGTAAAAATACTAGGAAACCAATTCCCTTATCTATACTATGTTATAGCCCTCTTTATTAGCTTTCCAACGCTTCGAACGGGGGTCAAAACAGACTTACGGATCCAAAGTTACGTCCAAAATAATTTTGACCGAAAACATGAACAGTCGTGACGGACAGAAAGACGCTGTTACGCTCCGGAACTGATTTTTACTCAATTATTCTTACGAATCACTCACTCAACGTACCCAAAACATCACTAAAACATTCCTAAGGTGTTGTACCCCAAATTTTGACCCCTTAGATTCTCATTATCATTTTAGAAGCATGATCATGAATTATCTAACCCTAAATCAGTGCATGTTCATTATTGTCAAGTTACAGATGAATCGGGGTTTTCGCACCGACAAATTCAAAACAACCAAGGAATGATCAACCAATGATTTGGGCCAATTCAATCATGGAATTAAATCAAAGATAATATCAAAGTTAAATGAGAAGTCAATTTGAAGAAATCAGTTCAGAATCAAAGACAGTGCAGTCGGGAGTCCCCGATTAGGGTTTTTAACTAGTGAAAAGTCAATTGTGGTTTGACTTTGATGTTGGAAGATGTTGTAATGGTGGGATTGAGGTCCATGGAGTTTATATATCTTATTAAAGTCTATTCAAGAAGTGTCAATGTCTCAGGATGTCCAGAATATCAACAGGCGACCCGATCGGCACCGATCGATCGTACGGTTGACCAAAAAGTCAACTCTCTAAATTTTATGAATTGGACTTCAAGTTGTGAAAAAAAGTTGTTCCTTATGACATATGGGACTTGCATATCAATTTTCATGATCATTGGATCAAGGATGAAGGAGTAATCAAGAAATCGGGAAATTAGGGTTTTGAAAAGGGCTAAACCATGACTCCTTAACCACACATCCAATTGAGTTGGTTCAAAGCTCACTTGGAAGCTTTTGACAAGTCCTACAAAAGTTCCTAAGTGGTCCATGATCATAAAATGCATAGATTTTGAGTTATGGTCAAATTCATTTCAAGAAGGGAAAAAGACTTAGGAAAATTTCACTTTTTAAGCTCATTTTTAGCAACTTTGGAAGGCTTTTTGGCCAAGTTACTTTGAGAAATTGAAACTCATGAAAAAATGAATGTTTTAGAGCTATGTGAGGGCTTTCTAACTTGTACTAGAACATCTCAAGAGGAGTTATGAGCAGAAAGTTACATGTGTTCAAAGTTAAGGGTTTCACACTTTAGTCCCACATTGGCCAATTTTCAAGAATGACTTATTTCACTAATTTTGCCAAACTTTCTTGATCCAATTTGTTGTATGTGATATATCATATATGTGTAGCATGAAACAAGAGGAATTTATGCAGGAGTATCCAAAAAATTAAAGGTTTAAGTTCATTGCCATAAAGATGGAAAGTTGAAAATGTTGAATTTTCCAAGCATGAGGTGTAAAGTGAAAGGCTGTACCAGACCCTTCCCTATAGTTTCTAGGCTGCAAATCACCTCAGAAATTCAGTGGAAATGTTGAAAAAATGGTCTTGCAGCAGAGCAAGTGGAAAACTCTCCAAGGAAGGTTTGTTTCAAAATATCTCCAAGCTTGCTTCATGATGAAGTAAAGTCTCTAGCAAGCACCTCAACCTATTTCTCTATAAAAGTAGGGCTCATTTACCTCATTTAAAACACAATTCATCTGATAGAAACCATAGAGAATCTCTGTTATCACAATTTCCACTCCTTGCTTCAAATTCTCAAAAACACCAAAATCCATGAAAACACCTAAAATGGTCATGAAGTGAAAATTGCTCAAATTCATTTCTATCATGTCCAACACCTCAACCACCCTCCACACAACTTCTAAATACCATATAGAAGGTGTATAAGCCATTAAACCAGCAAGAAGCTTTAGAAATCAAAAAGTCAACTTTCTTCCCACACTACTTTGACCAAATCCACAAAACTTGGCAAAACTCATTCTACATAGTATCTTGGCATTCTAATCACTCATACACCTCATAAATGTTGTTTCTCAACTGTCCAAGCAATTAACAACCATTGGAAACTCTTGTTTTTACATATAGCATTACAAGTGCATTATTGCTTAAAGTTGAAGAAAGTTCAAAGGCCAAGAAGTGAAGTGAAGGATCTCTGGTTTTCTCAACTATTCTAACATATTCAAAAGGGTCATCAAGAGGTATGTAGCTGATCTTTACTGGTTTTTACATCATTTTTCATGAAATCACATTTTTGAGTGTTTTGGTAGAATTTGAAATAGGTACATCTTGTTAATTTTCATGACATATGTTTAAAGGATGATGAAAATTCTCATTAGCATAAGTATGTGAGCCTGTTACTGTCATATTGGTGTGCTAGTTCAATTGATATGCTGTCCCAAAACACATGAGCAAATTGATGGATATTGGCTTCATGCTAAACATAAGCTTGTTAAATGCTATTGATTTTTGATGTGTGTATTGGTATGTTTGCCTACTGTTTCATCACCTGAGCTCTGTTAAGATTTGTGTGTTGGTTGTGGTTTCTAATTTGTCTTGATGTCATGAAATTAAACTTTGGTATTGAAGATTCATTGGTGTTTTGCTGCTAGTAAAAGGAAAATGTTGCTACTTGTCGCTACTGCGAAAATCGGCGCCGGCATGACAAAAGAGTCGCCACCGTGCGTTATTTATCCAAAAGGAGGGAAAGGAAACGCTCAAGTAAACCTCGCAAAAAACGGGAAAGGTATGGTCGTCACAACCAAAACTTGGATTCGGGAGTCGGTTACACAAGGGGAAGGTATTAGCACCCCTCACGTCCGTCGTACTCGACGGGATCCACGCCTGGTGTTTATAAGGAAAAGGGTGCGTTTATCTATCTACGCTAGTGGTCAGTCTGAAAAGAAAAGAAAAGGATAGGACTCGACAGAACATACGCTGTCTTGGGCCTACGTACTCCCTCGTGCAATGGGAAAGTCAGAGTCAACGTAGTTCGACTACCTACGTCTAGACGGGGGGAAAGGTTGCTCGCTGGGATATCGCATCCTATGCCTACGTACTTTCATACAACATGAAAGATCAGAGCAAACGTAGTTCGGGCTACGCACGACACAAGCTGTTCAAGTGTTTTTTATGGGAAAATGCACCTTAACCAAGGGTTTTCACAGTCCAGGAGGACAAAAGGTTTTGATGTTTATTCAAATCTTTTGACGGAAGAAATGAATTCACTTTTGTTTTATCCCTTATTAAGTGTTTTTCTGTTGTTTTGAGAAAGGAAAGAGACACCCTAAAACTATGGTTGAAAGGGGGAATCTACCTAATGTTATCATGCCTGGTTAACCAACCTAATGTCTATCATAACCCCTCCACAGTGGAGAAGTTAGAGCTCCTAAGGGATCATGGCAACAGAACTAAACAGCAAACAGGAATCACTGCAAAGTAAAGAAATACTGGAAATATGCATGAATGCAACAACCAAACAAGCAAGGCACCAACGACACAAACCACAGAGGTAAGGGAGCTCAGCTCTACCAAATACCAACAAGCAAAGCCACTCAATAACAATCAAGCAGAAGAAGGACCACCTCAACTTCTCATGCACACAAGCAGGCTTATTTCTAAGATGCACCTATCTCAGAAATATCTACATGAACCCCCTAAGTCTAATGCAGCACAACACCACACAAGTCAATCAACACAAAGAGAAGGCTAACCAGCCTGGCAAACTCCTATCCAAAAGCAAGAAACTAACCCTGAGCAAGACCCTCAACAACCCTAAAACAAAACCCTAATCAAAACCCTAAAGGGAGAAATCAATCCCATTCTTCAAGCTTCAAGACAAGCTTACCAAAGAAAGGGAGCTAAGTGAACAGACCCATAGTGCCTTCCTCGGGAAAGTACTAGGAAGCTTCCACTTAGGAATCATATCCCATGTGGCTCAACAACTGTGAACGGTTTACATTCCTCCTCAGGAGAAACTAAACTCACATGAAGGCTCCGACATCATTGGATACTTAAGAAATCCTACCTGAACTAAGGGAACTAAGTGAACAGACCCATAGTGCCTTCCTCCGGAAAATACTAGGGGGCTTCCACTTAGGAATCATATCCCATGTGGCTCAACAACTGTGAACGGTTTACATTCCTCCTCAGGAGAAACTAAACTCACATGAAGGCTCCGACATCATTCGATACTTAAGAAAACCTACATGAACTAAGGGAACTAAGTGAACAGACCCATAGTGCCTTCCTCTGGAAAATACTAGGGGGCTTCCACTTAGGAATCATATCCCATGTGGCTCAACAACTGTGAACGGTTTACATTCCTCCTCCGGAGAAAATAAACTCACATGAAGGCTCCAACATCATTGGATACTTAAGAAAACCTACCTGAACTAAGGGAACTAAGTGAACAGACCCATAGTGCCTTCCTCTGGAAAATACTAGGGGGCTTCCACTTAGGAATCATATCCCATGTGGCTCAACAACTGTGAACGGTTTACATTCCTCCTCAGGAGAAACTAAACTCACATGAAGGCTTCGACATCATTGGATAATTAAGAAAACCTACCTGAACTAAGGGAACTAAGTGAACAGACCCATAGTGCCTTCCTCTGGAAAATACTAGGGGGGCTTCCACTTAGGAATCATATCCCATGTGGCTCAACAACTGTGAACGGTTTACATTCCTCCTCAGGAGAAACTAAACTCACATGAAGGCTCAACCATCATTGGATACTTACGAAAGAGGTGAGAAGAAAGAATGAAAGACATCCATAGTGCCTTCCTCAGGAAAGTACCATGAATTTCCCTCAAACTTTAGGATCTCGAACCTCACAGAAAGAGAGCAAACTCCTAGACTAGGTCTTCAATCCATGCATCCTTGCAAGCTCCATCAAGTCTTCATCCAGCCTCCATCTTCCAGAAGATACCACAGACCCTCAAACCAAAAGAAACTATCTCTAAAGTTCAACCACAGTTGAACTTCAAAGTCAGAAGCCCTCAAGACTTCTCATATTCTCAAGCTCAAGCAAAAATAGCAAAACAACTTCTAAAAATCCACCAAAAATCTAGGGGAAACCTACATGTCTCTATGATCCCAAGATCAAATCTCAAAGCCTACATCAACTTCTAAGGCTACTAAACAATCCCTAACAGGTGAATGGTCAAGGGTTAACCAGCAAGTTATGAGGTCTCTACTCTCTAACCCTAAAGCAACATCAATCAATTTGTAAAAAAACCCACGAAAATCCTATGGGGAGCATGCATCAGTCTAGTACAACATACTAAAAAAGAAAAGCAAGATTCAGTACCAAGTGAGAGAAATAAAATCAGCAAGGCAGACACATCACAAATCAATATTCAAAACCAATTAAAATGCAAGAATGCAATAAAAATGAAAATTCATGATCAAATTAATATTTTTGCACCATAAAATCCTAAATTGAACTATGAACCTATAGAAAAAAGAAGGGAATTAATTGGATAATCCTACTATTTTTTATGAATTATTTTCTAACATGGATAAAACAAAGAAATTGAAAAAGAAAATAAAACAAAGGGGGGGGGTGCACTCAGCAAAATGCCCTAGTTGCTTCTCAGCATTGGGCCAAGAGGGGGGGTGCGATCAGCACTCATGCAAAGGCCCAAACCAAATTCAGCCTCACTCAGGGGGGGGGGGGAGACGAGTGAATGCAGGGGTGTGTGTCAGCAATTCGTTGGGCTAGGCCCATATCCGAGAATCCCAAACAGAGGGGGGTACGCTGGGGAATTGGGGTGTAAACAGGCATACGCAATTGGGCCCAAGGCCCAACGTCCAAACGGACTCTTCCTCCCCTCTCCTTTCGCTCTCTCATTTTCTTCTTTTCTGAAACCCTAATTCTTTCTCTAATCTCTCTCTCAGCCGCCACCTCTAAGATTCTCCCTCTCCTAACCTTGCTTCCCTCAAACACGCTCATAACACACAAGAATTCAACTGAAATCACAAATCCACCAAACACACTAACCTCTCTCGCTGGTGATTGAAGCTGAATGTTGAGAAGCTTGGCAAGGCGTCCGGATGTTGAAGATGGAGAACGACGCTCTTGTTTCGTGGATGAAGATCGTTGGGAGAAGTTAAGTATTCTGTAGATTCTTGCAACTCGTTGACGAAGATCCACACGAGTTTTCTGGAAATGGACGGATAAGCGGTTGAACGAAGAAGATCTGGAAAAATAAAGCCAGAACGGATGAAGATTCTTGGAGATAGTATGAATCTTGAAGACCCAACGAGATCTGGAAAATAAACTGGTGGTTGAGCTTCTTGATGAATCCGAGCGAATGTCCTTGGAGATCTTTACGAGGAAGATTAAGGAATCTGGAAATTCCTGATGAATATTGCTGGAAAAACGTGAAGAACGATGAAGTTCTTGAGAGTCTTCTAGAAAATGTATGAAGGTCTATGAATATTGCTGGAAAAATGAAGAACTCGGTTGAAGATCTTGAAGAATTTAAGAGTTTTCTGGAGATGTGATGAAGGAAGATGAAGGATCTATGCAGGATGATGAAGATCTATGAGGAACCAGATGAAGGTTTAGACGGATCTTGACGAATCTGGGAACTGGACGAGCGTGATGAATTTTTCCGGCGAAAAAAATGCAGTTTCCGGCGAGTCTTGGCCGTGAAACAGTTAGGTTTGATTTTGCCGGTGAGGGATCCGGCGTGTTTGCATGCGAGGTCTGTGGGGGGAACACCTAGCAGGCTTACGTGGCAGCCATGCAGGGAGAGGGAAGGTGGTGAGGGCAGGTGGCAGTGTAGACGGAGAGAGAGAAGGACGGGTGGCAGGGTGAGGTGTCACGGAGAGGGAGTGGGAGTGAACACGTGTGGCAGAGAGAGACTGAGAGAGGGTGATGTGTCAGTGAAGGAGTGAATGAGGTGGAAGAAGAGAAGAGAGAGAGAAATGCGCTGGCGAGGTCCTTTATAGGACACGTGGCTGGACAAAAACAAACTGAAAGAATGGGCCTCCAAAAAACTCTGGGCCCACGAATTTGGATTATTGGGCTGAAGACTAATGACCCTAATTATCACTAACTCAGACTAATAAACATTAAAAATGCCTACTTAATACTGAATTAACACTTAAAACTACAATTAAGACTTAAAACGGAAATTAAAACTGCAATAGAATGCTAACGGAAAATTAGACTAATCTAAACCCTAATTAATTATGATAAATCCTAACTAACACATAAACAAATGATTAAGACCTAATTAATCTAACTAATCCTAATTTAATCTAAAAAAGAGAATTAACCTAAAAAAAAACTCTATTAATTCCAATTAATTTCTAAACTAATAAAAGTAGAAAAACTCTAATAAATCTATTAATCCTATTTAATGAAAACCTTATTAATTTCTATACTAACAAACTATATTAATTTCTATTTAATTTCTAATGAAACCTATATTAAGCTATATTAATTTCTACTTAACAAATCCTAATAAAAGAAATATTCTACTAAACTATTATCTAAGAATGACTTAATATCTAAAAAAAAAGTTTTATTCTAAAATCTAATTAAAACAATTTATAAACTCTAAAAAAGATTTAAAACTATTAAAAGAATTTAAAAAAAAAATCTATTTAAATTCTAGAAAATCTATAAAACCTATTAAAAAACTCTATAAATTCTAAAAAAGATTTAAAGCTCTTAAAAATATTAAAAAAAAAATCTATTTAAATTCTAAAAAAAAAAGTTATTAAATCCTAAAAAATGCAGACAAAGGCAAATAACTGACATAAAAGAGAGCGCGAGACCAGATCGAAGCAAACGGTAAATCCAGACACCAAGAATCTCCCAAAATCACTGCGTACTGAAAATACCCAGGAAGCGCGCGGCTTCTCAAAATAACCTCCGATTACCTGAACCGGTCTGAGACGTCCTATAGGTGAAAACCAGGCTGTAATTCTGACATCATCTGTATGATTAAAAATGTAATGCACGTGGTATGCGAATGCGAATGCAAAAATGAGCTGAAACATAAATCAGGAGCGGGACCCGGTTGGTCAAATTTTAGGGTGCAACACTACTGCCGAAACATACCCTAGCAGCTGAACTTCACTTTTTGCATAAAGCATTAAAACTTGGATTTTAGCATTAAGACAAGTTTCAATGTGCAGTAGGAGTATGTTTGGGTATTTACTTGCTCTGTTTGCACACAAATTCATGATTCACATATTGTACATAAATGTATCAAACTCATCAAACCACACAAATGTCAATTTTTGTCACAATTTAGTTTTTGCATCAATATTACATTGAAACATCTCATGAATGCCATTTGGAATATGCTAGTCTCACTGCTTTACATTAAAAATAATCTGTTGTGAATTTCATGTTTCAAAGGCCATTTTTCATACACACTCAAACTACACCAATGCTACTTTTGGCATAAACTTGTTTTTCACTCAAACCACATCACATACACTTCATATTAGTCATTTATGAGATGTTGGAATGATCATTTTACACTGAAACATACTGTAATGAAATCTCACTTTTCAAAATGCATGATTCTTCAAAAAAGCAACACCTCACAAGCTACTTTTTGCATGAACTTGTTTTTCACCAAAGACACATTACACACACTTCATATTAGTCATTTATGAGATGTTGGAATGATCACTTTGCACTAAAATTCACTGTCATGAAAATTCGCTCTTCAAATGCCCATTTTCTTCACAAAGTGACATATCACACACCATTTTTGCATCAACTTGCTTTGAATTGAAAGACATGTTCTAACAACTCATGTTTATCATTTATAATGTGTTTGTATGATCATATGACATTGAAGTTGTTTGGTACACATATCATACACTCATGATGCATTTTCACATACACATGAACACAAAATCACCAAACTTCAAAACAGTCAGTGCAACCTTTAAAATTCATTTGAAACTCATTCCTTAACTTGTGTTAGAAGTGTACAGAAGGTTGTTATGATCAATGGTTACCTTGAACTTGAAATACCTACTTTCATGCATAATTTCATGTCAACTTTGCATCTTGTATGTGACTTTTCATAACAGTGCATTTTTAACCACAAAGTTGACTTGAATTCATTCATTACCATTTATCTATGATGTGTGTACATTTGTTATGGTTTGAGCATGAGTGTGTGAGGCTACCCATGAGAAAATGCAACTTTGAACCTAAATGCAGCAGCTGTCGAATTTTTCACCACATTGAGAATTTTGGAAAACTACCACCACTATCATGTTCCTTGTTTAATTCTACCCCAGATACATATAAGTTTTGTCTCGTTTCGATAAACGGTTAGGAAGTTACGACACAAAACGTATTTGCATTGTTTATGTAATTTTTGCCCAGCCATAGCCACAAAACTACCCTTATTAATTATTAGGGGTGGCTTCATCAATGAATGTATATCCACCCTATTGGTATGACCATGCGCCCTTTCACCCCTTGTTCCTGAGTTCAACCCCTGAGGAGGGCAACTCTTTTGTGCAATTTTGTGATTTTTCGTGTAAACTTCAAAAATTCATATCTCACTCGTTTCTCATCATTTTTCGTCTGTTCTTTTTTTTGTTGTGTTCGTATTAATGTGTACTTTCATGACATGCTTTTATTTTTTATGTTTGCACATTTTATCACCAAGTTTGTTTATGTACAAGTGTGCGCGTTTACGCGATCGTGTACGTAGTTGCAGATGAATGTTTATGTGGTTCCCTTCAATATTTTTCTCGATACTTGTTTGAAACCATGTACATACACGTTAGTTAACATTCTAGGATTTATTTCTTGGTTATTACCTTTTTCATCTGTTGAATTTCACCGAGTGTGAACTGCCGCCGCAGTATCCGTTATTTTCATCTGCTAAATGTTATCATCATGTTTCATTCTCACCATCTCTTATTATTTACTTGGTTGTCACCATGAATATGCTTTACCTTGATTGTCATCTTGTTTAGAATTTTTTCTTTTGTCCCCAAGTGACGAAACTCGTTAGTTCTCGTCCAAGTTATTTCCCCAGTTCCCTCCATAGGAAGGTCTGTCCACTTGACCCTTGATGTCATGGATAATTCAATCACACTCTTGACTTTGTTAAGTTACTTTACCCCTAGCTTAGAAACCTTTAGACTTTGATTAAATCTAAAAGACCCACCCGTACTAGGAGCGTTCTTCAACTAGAACCCTAGGAAAGAGTTCGTCAACTCTGCGTGATAATCATCGTCATGATCTCTTACTTTCCCCTTTTACAACTTAGAATAGGGAGTTTTGTAAAACTCCGCACAAACATTGTCATGTTTGTTTCCCCCTTGAACCTTGATCGTCATCAAGTTTTCTTTTCCCTCGTGAGGCGAACTACGATTGCTCTGATTCTATCCTAGTCAGGATACGTAGGCAGAAGATGCGATGTCTTTGCGAGCAAACTTAGGAAACCACTTAGGACTTTATTTATTTTTATCTTATCCTTTAACCATAACATATTTCACACTTAGCAATCAATCAAACAAAAGGTTCCTGTAGAGTACTACAGATATTTAGGGTGCTAATACCTTCCCTAGATATAACCAACCCCCGATCCCCGAATCTCTTAAGCGTTGTTTACATCACGAAAAAGGGTTTTCTTTCTTTAGACCTTTCCTTTGGATAAATTAAAGATCGGTTGTAAAAGAATTAAGATTCAAGTTAATTAATAGCTTGACATCCAATTTTTACCGCAACATAAGGTTATATGGCAATAACAGCACAACTTCTATGGTTTATTAGGCTCATCTGGCAACATTTGCAACGCCTAAAACACTATTTCCTGCAATTACTCTGAGTACTTCAGAGTTACTCATATTTGAATATTCTTATTCCTATAGGGACAACATGTCACAATTTTTCCTTCAATTACACCCTACGGCATTAAAATTACTTACTATCCAATATTTAATCTCTTCAGGGTCAGACATATAACAATGTCAAGCTTTTGGCCACCAAGGCCTAAGGTTTCCCATAAGGTTTCCCACAATTACATATCAGACAGTCAGAAATATTAACCACTAATCCTACGGGTTTTGCCATAAAGGCCTAAGGTTTTCCACAAATTTTATGTTAATATTCAGCGATACATACCATTTGGCCATTTGGCCATCCTCTCAAAATCTTACGATTACTTCCCTATTTTCCACAATTAATTCCAAATCCCTAAACCTTACATCAACCACAAATATACCGAAAATCATACATAGAAAACTATGAAAAGCAATACTCCTCATACCTTAGCCGATTCACAGCCTTCACGATTACTCCAGGAATCTTCCTAAGCGTTGTTTACATCATGAAAAAGGGTTTTCTTTCTTTAGACCTTTCCTTTGGATAAATTAAAGATCGGTTGTAAAAGAATTAAGATTCAAGTTAATTAATAGCTTGACATCCAATTTTCACCGCAACAGAAATGGCGACTTCATTGGGGAAATTGCTTACTTGCTTTTATTTTGAGGGTTTAACCTATTTTGTTTGACTAATTGCTATCTGCGAATACTTGTAAATATGTGCATATGTGCTCTGTTGGTTCTTGGGGACTTTGAATGGTGAGACAACACTATACCCATGTTTAAGCGTACTTATGATAGGACGGTGGTATATTCAAGGAGACTTATAGGGAGTTGATTCCCGACCAAGTTGACTTGTGAAAACCACCACTCAGTAGAGGCCCTTCTGAGAGTTAGTATTGTTGATCGAGTATTCGTGAAAAGAATGCTACTTTCTATGTAGGAGCCCGTGATACTGAGGACCTTTAGATTACCTTTTCCCCCACTATGGCTTTATTAGGATGTAGTGCGATGACTATAAGGAAGTAATTCCAAAGTAGTTGATACGCGATACTACACTTGGACGAGACTCTCTTGAGAATATTATCGACCACCAAGTATTTGGGAAATTGATAATATCCGAAAGATGGGTCGAGGACTCCAGGAACTCTTTTAGAACCTTGTTCTGCAGTTGTGGGAACCTTAGTACATACCTTTGGGGAGGGTAGACCTTGACTCCTTGCTCATATTCTCCAAACCAAAAAACCTTGTCTGTTTACTTGTGTAAATCTGTGAATATGTGATTACCTGTGTTTGTGCATCCATGCATCCATAAACATCATGTCATAAAAGTTTTATGGAACTCAGAGTCTCTTATTTATAAAATATCAGGGAACATCATGGACAATGGAAAAAAGAAAACTATAAAGTACACTTACAAAAGCCCTAATATGGATGAGATTGAAAGGTTGAGCACTCTGATCACAGATGTAGAAGGGTTCAAGAGCAGGTACGAGAATTTGTTGTCTCTACTGAGAATGAAGAAGAGAATAGATCTGGGACTCCTTTCCACATTACTCCAGTTCTATGACCCACTTTATCACTGCTTCACATTTCCTGACTATCAGTTAGTGCCGACACTTGAAGAGTATTCCTGTCTGATTGGGTTACCCATCCTTGATGCATCTCCTTTTCCCGTCATGAAGAAGGACCCTAAAGAGGAAGAAATTGCTAAAGCCACACGTATAGGGTTGGTAGACATTCAGAAGAACATGGTTACTAAAGGAGGGATCTTTGGGCTGACTGCAAAATTCTTAATTGGGAAAGCTCAGTATTATGCCGATCACTTGAGTATGGATGCTTTTGAGGCTATTCTAGCCTTGCTTATTTATGGTATCTTTCTGTTTCCGAGCTTTGACAACTTTGTGGATCTCAATGCCATCAAAATATTCTTGAAGAAGAATCCAGTACCTACTCTACTAGCTGATGCTTACCACTCTGTTCATCTAAGAAATCTTCACAAAGGAGGGATGATCGTCTGTTGTGTTCCGTTGTTGTATAAATGGTTTGTTTCTCACCTACCCAAAGCCCATACTTTTTGGAGAAAAGGATGGTGGTCTGAAAAGATTATGGCTCTTACTCACTCCGATATTAACTGGTACAGCCGTAGTTACGATGGAATCAAAATCATTGATAGTTGTGGAAGCTTCGGGAATATACCTCTCCTTGGTACAAATGGGGGAATCAGCTATAACCCCGTGCTTGCTCGTCGACAACTTGGTTATCCGCTGAAAGACAAACCCTGCAGTGCTCACGTAGAAGGTATTTTCTTCATAGGAGTTTCAGAATTAAAAGATGAAATTCTCAAAGCATGGGGGCATATACACAGGAAAGGAAAAGAGGACTTGGGAAGACCTAACTGCATCTCTTTCGAACCTTATCTCCAATAGGTCTGAAAGAGGGCCATTCAGTTGAAAATTCCTTATCCTCCACAAAAGCCTATGGTCTTAATAGAAGAACAGCCGTTGATTTTCATGTCTGAGGAAGAGAAGCTGAAGATTGCTCTGAGGAAGTCACAGCAGACTGAGGTATCCTGGAAGTACAAATATCAGGTGGCTATGGAAGAGAACGAGGAACTCCGCAAACAACTTCAGTTGAAAGAAGAGGAAGCAGTTGCAAGCAAGAAGAGGAAGGCACAGGAAGATGCATTTTATTCCAACCATCAATCAACTCCTTGGAAGGCTATGGTAGACAAACTCATCCTTGAGAAAGCACAGGTGGAAGAAGAGCTCAGAAGAATCAAGAAGAGAGAGGACTTTCTTTTAGAGCATATTGAATTGTAATGTTAGGGCTTTTGTAAGATGTACTAAAATCTTTTGTAATACCCCTTTGAAAAATCAATGAAATGAAAGGATATTTTGGTAAATTTGAGTTCCATAAAACTTTTGCATTTACATTTGCATTCTCATTATTTAAACATTCAAGGAAATAAAGTTTATTTTGCAGATATTATCACAATGAATTTGGGAAAGAAAACAACCATAGGAGGTATGTTCCAAATCCCAGATCTGGGAAATCTTAGAAGACTAGCAGGGTTGGTAGATGATTCTGAAACATTCAAAGAAAGATATGGGAATGTATTGTCTCTACTTGAGATCCAAGTCGACGAAGAAATGTTATCAGCACTCGTACAGTTCTACGACACAACCTATCACTGTTTCACTCTCCCAGATTACCAACTACTCCCAACCTTGGAAGAATACTCCGCTCTGATGGGGGTGAGTGTTACTCCTAGACCGTTCTCCGGACGAGAAAGAACTCCAAATGAAGGAACCATTGCAGATCTCTTAAACCTAGAAGTGGCTGAAGTGCATTCTCATTTAACTACCCGAGGGAGCATGTACGGTTTACCAGCAATGTTCTTGTTTGAAAAAGCACAGATCTATGCAGAGGCGAAGAGGATGGAGGCATTTGAAGCCATTCTGGCTTTATTAATCTATGGTCTCTTCTTGTTCCCAACTATCAATAACTTTGTGGAAGCAAATGCAATCACTCTTTTTGGGCTCAGGAATCCAGTGCCCACGTTGTTAGCTGATACATATTTCTCTATTCATGGTAGCAATCGTCGCGGAGGTGGACGAGTCGTATGTTGTGCTGCTCTCCTTTACAAGTGGTTTATTTCGCACTTGCCAAGGGTACCAATTCTTTGGGATAGGCAAAATGGACTCACCTGGACTGAAAAGCTTCTTCTGCTCAAACATACCGACATTAATTGGTATGATCCCATCTATGGGGGGATACCTATGATTAAGAGTTGTGGAGATTTCCCGAATGTTCCACTCATTAGCACCGAAGGCTGTATCAGCTACAACCCCATCTTAGCTCGCCGTCAGCTAGGATACCCGATGAAAGACGAACCAGACTTTGCCCTCTTGAGAAGTTTTTACATCGAGGAAGGAAAGGATCGAGCTTACAAAACTCGGATCATATATGCTTGGCACCGTATCAACACTAGAGGGATGATTGCATTGGATTACCCTAACGTCATTGTTTCTGAAACTTACTTGGCATGGGTAAAAGAAGCAGCATTGAAGATGTTCTTTACCAGTTTCGAGCCTCAAAGGTCACCCTAATAGAAGAATTGAAGGCTGCTCTAGCCAAAGCCGAGGAAGAAGGGAAAGACTGGAGAAGTATTTCATGGCAATGCAAGAAAAGGAAGAACTTCAAGGAGTGGTACGTCAAAGTGGAAGAAAGAATCAGTCTGAAGATGAAGGACCATCCAGCAGAAGGATCTAGAATCTTTTGATGTTGTTTTCTGTATTTTGTAAGCAAGAAGCTTGTATTTCCATTTCCAGTTTGATGTTGTAAGCTCTCCAGTTATCATCAATGAAGATTTGTCTGTTTCCCTGTTGTTATAATATTTGCAAATAGAGCTTTTATCTCCTTGAATGTTTAAATCTACATTTGCATGTCCGCATTTCATAAGCATCGCATACGCATGTTCCTGAGTCGTGACTCATTCCTCTGTCTTGTCTTCAGAATCACACTGAGACCTCGCCATCAGTACAACACACGAGCCCAAGCTCGCTTAAGGATGGAAGAACAAAACTTAGATGTAGACAGAATCGATAATGAACTCGGAGAGCTCCGAGGAGGCATGGGACAGATCAGGGAAGCCTTACAAGTCATTCGTGCAATGTTGGACACTCGAGCCACCGTTGTCTCTGAAATCACTGCAGATCCAATCCCGACGGCTGTTACTATTGCAAATATGCCAACCTATGGGTTACCTCCAGGCTTTGTACCTTCACCAAGAGTCACTCAGCAGACAGTTTCCCTAGGGGGAGAAGTTCCTCAGGCAATTCCTACATATACTCCAGCTGCTGTCAAGATTCAGGCACGCCCTGTCTTTCACAATCCTCCACCCATATACGAAGGTCTTGAGGGGTATGAAGAGGAGAATGAGTCACATGAGAAATTGAAAGAAAGTGTTGAAACTATAGGAAGAAAGGTCCGAGCGATGGAAGGGAACGATATCTTTGGTACTGACGCCAGAGATATGTGTCTAGTATCCAGATTGGTGATTCCACCCAAGTTTAAAGTTCCAAATTTCGATCAATATTCTGGTGCAACTTGTCCACGAACTCACTTAATCATGTACTATAGAAGAATGGCAGCACACGTCGAAGACGATAAACTGATGATCCATTTCTTCCAAGACAGTCTGAAAGGAGCTCCAGCAAAATGGTATCTAAGTCTAGATCAGTCAAGAATCCACAGTTTTCAAGATTTGGCTGATGCATTCATGAAACATTACAAATATAATATGGATATGGTGCCTGACCGAAGGCAGTTGTTGAGCATGTCCCAGAAAAGCACAAAATCATTCAAAGAGTACGCTCAGC
Organism: Lathyrus sativus; assembly: GCA_963859935.3. NCBI lineage: Eukaryota > Viridiplantae > Streptophyta > Magnoliopsida > Fabales > Fabaceae > Lathyrus > Lathyrus sativus. Next base: position 334,257,116 of record OZ012741.1, read on the forward strand.
GGTGGAGAGAAACAACGTCCCAGGTAGAACCACCTCTAAGTGAGAAAGAACTGACAGACTGGTTTGTTGACACAGTGAGACCATAATTCTACGAGAAAATGATCAGTAGCGTGTCTGCAAGTTTTTCAGACAGTGGGAGTGAGGGTAGAATTGGGAATGAAAAGTGGAAAGGTAGCCAGCAGCTCCAACAGTTCTAACAACAGCAGTATTAAGAAAGTGAGCAGTGGGTTTCACAAAAAGAAAGAAGGTGAAATAAATGTCGTAATGGGAAGAAGAAATCGTACCGTGAGACCTCCATATCAGCAATATCAGCCGCCTCAACAAAGTTTCATCCAGCCAATACAACCTAACTATGTTCAACAGTTTCATCAACAAAGACCCGTGTACCCGGTACAGTATGCCCCGCAGCAGTATGTGGCAGCTGTGACCCCATCATTCAACCATTCCGTTTTAAACTATCAGTCAGGGCGACCAGCGCCCATGTATCAGCAAAACCAGCAAGGGCATCAACAAGCGCCCAATGCTCTGCCCTTTCAACAAAATCAGCCGCAGAGGATGCCACAGCCCAGACAACAATACCAGAATCGAAGGCCGACCACAAAACCTCCACTCCCACAAATACCAATGACGTATACTGAGTTATATCCATCTTTGGTCCATCAGGGTTTGATCACGACAAGACCGCTTAATCCGAATACCACATTGTTGCACCCTAAAATTTGCTCAACCTTATTCACTTGGTTTATGTTTCAATATCATTAGCAGTTGCATATATAGAGTCATGTACATAGTCTAATCATCTGCATAGCATAAGCATAGCAAGTCATTCAACAGGGGACCAATCATTATTCTCATCTCTAGAGGCCCATCAAGAGGTTATTATTCAAATTCAATCTCATTCAAGTCATCAGAAAGAATGGGGAAGCTATCAAGTCAATGGATCAAGCAGTTCATCTACCTCCTAACTGAGAGTGTCTAAGGATCAACAAGGAAAGTATGAGCTGTGAATTGAAGGCATGGGGGAGTATCTAGACATATTGGAGGACTTAGAAAGTCATTTGTAGAAAGAGACAAGTCATTGGTGTAGTCACAAGAGTTGGGGATGAAGACAGTCAACTAGGGTTTCATCTGGGTCAACTCCAGGTCAATTAACTGATTAAAAGGCATTAAAAGGCTATTGAAGAGATGTGGGGTTCATCATTTGACATATATAAGAGGATATGGTGGTATGCCAAGGAGAATTCAAGAGAAATCAAGGAGAAGAGGAGTTTCTAAATTAGGGTTTCTGTGTAAAATCTCCTAGTTTAGGTCAAATTTCCAAGCAAGATAGGTCAAAATGAAAGCTTCAAATGGATCCTTGGCCAACATGGAACTTGTAGAGGATCTCAAGACCTTTAATTTGAGTGGTGGAAGACATCAAGGAGATTTATAGAACTCAAGTTATGGTCCTTGCAAGTTACAGGTCATCTGAGGTATCTGAAATTTTGTCTGTGAAAGTGACTTGACTTCCAAGCAATTTTTACCCCTCAAGGAGATTTCAAATGAATTTCTGGTCAACATAAGAATTGTTCCTCATTGTCTTAGATTTCTAGAATGGTATAGTGTGCCTTCATATGATTTGTGGAACTCTACTTATGATCTTGGCAAGCAAAGGGTATTTTGGTCATCTGAGGATTACAGGTCATTCTTAGCCTATGCCCAAAACGCATACAAGGGAGCTTCAAATGAAAAATTTCCCAACATCAAAGTTGTTCAAAATGCCATTTTAAGTCAAGAAAAGAAGTCATGGAAGTTTGGAAATGCATGGAACAAGACTTGATAAAAGTTGGTGAAAAATGACTTAAAAAAGGCATATAACTTGAAAAAGTTCAAGTTGGAAAATGGTTTGAGAGATCTACAAGTCCAATATGGGTCATCCAATATACCAAATTGATTCCCAACATCATTTTAAAGACATTGGTTCAGCCACATTTTTGAGTTTAGGCTTAAAAATTGGACTTCCTTTGTAAAGTTGTTTCTTGCATCATAAGGCAACATGGTAAATCTTCACACAAGGCAAGGAAAAGATTGGTTTTTCATGCATACACTCCTAATATCTCATGAAAGGAGATTTTCACTCAAATTTACTCAAGGTGCAAGCATGATATGAGATGATTCAAGATACCATCAAATGATAAATTTATGAAAGTTCCACAAGTTTCTAGATCCCTCTAGGACCAATCTAGAAGCTTCTCATTCTGTTAATCCTCACCTACATAAGGAAATGAAGCCATTTGTGCATTGGTTGGTGATTCTTTGAGCTTGCAAACATTACTTTGAATCCTTCACTCCAATTTGCATTTTCTATCCAAACTCCATTAAAGCTTCATCAATCATCTCAATTTCTGTTATCTTCATCATCCACCATTATCATGGAGTAATTGGCAAAGGAAATTGAAGAGAATTCGTGGCTGGTTAGGGTAATCCAAGTCTTCACTCCAACTTGCATGAAGAGGGGTATAAAGTGATTCAAGAAGATTGAGCCACAATTATTGCAAACAGAAGCATCAATATCCATAGAAGATCAGTTAGAGCAAGTGGCAAGAGCTGGAAGGAGACACAACCACCATTACCATCATCATTTGGTAAGCTTGCATGATCCTTCGAATCCCAATGTTTATGTATAATTAGGATTTGTTGTTAGGATAAACTTGATAGAGACCAATTAGGGATGCTTTGTGAGTAGTTTGAAGACCTTTCATGGAGGTTCAGAATGTGTGCACATGTTTTCCAAGATCCAGATTATGTTGATTATTGAGTTTGAATGCATGTGAATTAGTTTAGAGAACTCAGTGTAGCCTAAGGAATAAGAAGATATTATTAGAAGCTCGAATTGTTGAGGTTGCAGAAGGTGTCAACATATTATACCCAAGCTTTGTTTCTTTCGGTTTGAAGGTTAGAGAAGGTTTCTGAGGACACTAGCACCATGGCTGCATAGAGGGCAACGAATGGAGTAATTTTGATCTTGGACTCGTGTGATTTCATGGTGAAATGAAAGAGAATGAGAGCGTGGAAATCCTGTGCATGAGAGGGGTCTGCATGAAACCCTAATGGCTAGAGGAAGACGATGGCCAATGGCCCTTGGATCTGGTGGCAAACCTTGACTTGACCAAGGATCTAACGATCCACATTCAATCTGAATTTGGAGGCAAATTTCAAAAATAATGAAACGATGCGTTTCATTAAAGTGTACTGGTGGGTCGTTTCTATTATCTGCACCCCCACTCTAGCTGGGCCCAACGTATATCAATTGTTTTCTTACTATTCTCACCCCTCTCCCTATTTCTTTATATAATTCATTTTAATTTCTTTTCATTTTGCATTCATTTTAAAAAAATCATATCAAATTGAAAAAACATTATTTTTTAATAATTCTTTTTGCATAATTTTCTTTAAAGAGTCAAGAAAATTATAAAAAATAAAAATTGCATTTTATTTTTTATTTGATATTTTTCCCATATTTTCCAAATAAATGCATATTTTAGATGTTTCATTTCATGCATGATTTTGTTAATTTTTGTTCTAATCAATGCTTTAATATTTTTTGTCCATTCTTTTTAGGTTGATTAATAGACATTGTTAGCTTGTACATGCAATTTAGTTCATATTTTTAGGAATTAATTTTAGGTGATTAGTGTAGGTGTGAACAACATGAACAAAATTAGGTTTTTAAACCAACTTAGGTGAAATAGTTTAATTCTTTTAGGATAGTTTAATTTGATTTTTGGGGTATGGACTATAGGGGTTATGGTTATAGGATAGATCCCCTTAGAAATCACCAGGATTCCCCTACTGCTATTAGTATATACTGCTATATGTGATTGATTGGTGTGGTGTGCCCTCTGGGGATTACTGATTTGTCTGTATGGGTATTGGGATTGTCTGGGGATTGGGGAAGCTGAAGACTTGTGATATTGAAGCCATTGGAGATCCAGAGCTTGAAGACCAACTTCCAGAGTTGATGAGGAAATTCCTGCTGGCAGCTGTTGAGGAGATTAGGGTTTAGGAGTTAGGCAGAGCTCTAGATTAGAAAGCTTGATTCTCAAACATGGAAGGTTTTGACTGCCTCCATTCCTCTCTGTGATACAGAGTCTCTCTAAGACACTCACCCCCTTCCTTTGGAAGGCTTGGTGCTACTGTCTAAGGGATAGAACTCTTGAGAGAAAATATCGTATGTGTTAATAGCAGTTGGTTTGCCACCCTTGGTAGTCAACTAGTTGCTCAACACCCAATTCACTCTTGTGATTGATTCCTCAGTTTGGAGGGTAGGACTTGAAGAAAAGCCATTGTAGACTGAAGATTGACAACCAGAGCCCTTGCTTGAAGACTATGGAGAAGGAGAGTGATGCTTGCTAAAGCTTGTAGCTGATTGGAGATGACTAGAAGAACTGATGTTGATGCAGAGCTGATGTGGCTGTTTATTTTTTTTTGCTGTTATTCATTCTTGATGTATTGATTGGTTTTCCTGACTGTATTGTTTGCTGTTTACCCTGTTGGGTTGGAAGTGAAGCCTGTTCACTTTTGCCTATTGTTTTCTAGGTTCGAGGTTGAGTGGGACTCCCTTGCCTCGCTTGTATTGTTGCATCCATGCATTTTACCGCTTTTACTGTATATATCTGATATTGTTTCTGTTTCCGTCTATTCCCGTAGGATCTCTGTTTCTCTCTGTGCAAGAGAGGAGTATGATAGACACTAGGCCTTAACCCATGCATGATAACATTAGGTTAGTTTGACTCCCTTCGCAACCGTAGGTTAAAGTTCTGTCTCTTCTTCCTCAAAACAAACAGAAAAATACCATAAAATTTCAAACACAATAAAAGACACTTCTTCCGTAAAAGAATGTGAACTCATCAAGACGTCATTTTTGTCCGCTTGGACTGCTAATCAGAAAAACCTTTTTCAGAAGGAATAAAATCAATCAAGACAGACTTGTGTCGTACGTGGCCCGAACTACGCTTGCTTTGATCTTTCATGATGTATGAAAGTACGTAGGCATAGGATGCGATATCCTAGCGAGCAACCTTCCCCTCCTTTCCAGTAGGTAGGCAAACTACGTTGACTCTGATTTCTCGTTCCAGACGAGAATACATAGGCATAAAGTGCGATACTTTGCCGAGTCATTTTCATTCATTTTCATTTTCTTTTTAACCCCTGACCTTTAGAGTAGATAGAATAACAATCCATACCCGAAAACAAGCGTGGATCCCGTCGAGTACGACGGACGCGAGGGGTGCTAATACCTCCCCCTTGCGTAACCGACTCCCGAATCCAGGTTTTGGTTGCGACGACCATACATTTCCCGTGATTGTGCGAGGTTTACTCTGAGCGTTTCCTTTCCCTCCCGTGGGATAAATAACGCACGGTGGCGACTCTTCTGTTCAGCCGGCGCCGATTTTCGCAGTAGCGACAGCTGGCGACTCTGCTGGGGATCCGACGTCCCCTGGCTGCTAAGGACTGCGATAGTTCTTATGCATTTGGGATCCAACGTCCCTTAAGAGAGTCAATCCCAACGCTTGTTTTCCCGTCGAGGATTTTGTATGGATTTATATTTCTGACCTTTATTTTCAGCATTATATATATATTGATTATTATTGCTGTATTGGGGTGTGACGGGTGTTCTGATACTGAGTGAGAAGCCGGACCTGGGCTTGAGTGCACCTAGAATTAGAGTAGAGATTAGTTGGCGCCCGCTTGCTTTGCTTGCTTTGGTGTCCCGCGAAATCTACACTCAGACGAGGTTCCTCTGGTTGGCCTCCTGCCCCTTCCTTTGGTTGGCGTGGGTTGCTGGTTAGTTGAATTGTCGACTCTGGGGACCGATCATTTGGAAGTTGGCTAAGTGAGGCCTCTTCAGGATTTGATGATGCCACTCCTTCTGGGAATCGCATCATCAACCCTGAAAGTCTGTGACGCCAACGACCGCATAGGATGCCATACCTTTGTCAGTGACTAGGACATCCACCTGTGAGAGGGTTTGGGGATATGCAGGTATCTAGACCTTCAGATACCGGTTATTTCTTTGTCAGAGATCCTGGGTATTTATGGAGAGTCATGAGGTCTGTCAGAGACCATCTGGAGATGTGTTATGAGGTCTGTCAGAGACCAGTTGGATAGTTCTGAGGTCTGTCAGAGACCAGGTGGAGATGTGATTTGGGGTCTACCAGAGACCAGTGAGAGTTATGGTTTGAGGTCTGTCAGAGACCATTGTTATATCTTTGTGTTAGGTCTATCTGAGACCAGGGTTTGATGACTTCTAGGGAATCTATCTGAGATGGTTCAGGCTATTCAGCTATGGCAGTTGGTCCCCGTTGCATGTTACTTGCATTGCATTTTGTTTGCATACTCATCATCATTGCATCCCACTAACGTGTGTCTGTGCTGCAGGTACATTTGCATTTCCCTAGTTCTAGTGTCCGGATTTCTGAGTGTTTAATCATGACCAGCTTAAGAAGGACAGTTGCTTACAAATTGCCTACTCCTGATGTTGTTCCCCTGCTTGGGTTGATCTCTCTGGCTGATGAGGAGGTTCGTAGGAGCTTCAGAATGAGCTATGGAAGACTATTGAGATTGGTGCGCAAACCCACGGAGATAGAGCTAGATGGGCTGTACGCTTTGATGCAATTCTATGATCCCGCATTGAGATGTTTTACATTTTCCGACTTCATTATGGGGCCTACCATTGAGGAGTATGTGGAGTTTACTGAGTTACCCGTGCAGAACCAGGTTCCATTCATTCATTCTGGCATTAAGCCCAAGCCGGAAGACTTGGCAAAAGCTTTGCATGTGGATGCTTCTGAACTATTGACTACTGTTTCCCGTGGAGTTCCAGGCTTCTCACTCCAGTTCTTGATCGGTAAAGCTCAGGAGTACGCTAAGAGCGGATGTTGGATTGCATTCAATGCTGTGCTGGCTCTGTGCATTTACGGCATAATATTATTTCCCAACGTACCGGATTTTGTGGACTTCGATGCCTTCTACTTGTTTGCCGCTGGTAATCCTGTACCGACCTTGCTCGGAGATTTCTATCACTCTCTGCATTATAAGAATGAGAAGGGAAGAGGAAAGAATGTTCATTTCTGTGTACCATTGCTGGATATGTGGTTTAAAAGCCACCTTCCCATGAAGGGATCTTTTGTGAAGAGGGCAACCATAGCTAGTTGGTCGGAGCGCCTGATGAGGCTATCTTCCGAGGACGTTGAATGGTTTGATAGAGATCTGCTGGGATCTGAGCTCATATTCAGTTGTTCTGGGTACCCTAATGTGCCGCTGATTGGAAGGAAAGGGTGTATCAACTACAACCCTTCTCTGTTCGTTCGTCAGTTCGGATATGCGCTGAAGAACCCGCCAAAGGAGGAAGAAGTACATGAATCTCTGTACTTCACCGGAGATTTGAAGGGAGAATTATTGGTCAAGCTGCAGCATGCCTGGACGCGTATTAACCGAAGAGGGAAGCCATTGTTAGGGAAGAACGACTGTCAGGCCTATGCACCTTATAGGGTTTGGATCCAGGAGAGAGCAAGTCAGTTGAGGATGCCATTTCCAGATGCACCAGTTCTTGTTCCCATTCCGGTAGCAGAGCCAACTACTGTTTCTAGGGAAGCCTACGAGCAAGTTGTGAGAGAAAAAGAAGCCTTGATGAAGATCAACGAAGGGCTAGAGCAGGAGCTAGCCCAGATACGCAGTGAGAAAAACAAGGCCGTCCATGCTTTCCAACAGCAGATTGAGCTAATGAACAGATTAGGGGCTGAGTTGACTGAGGAGAAGAGGAAGCGCGAACGTCTGGGGCAAGAGTTCAGAAGCTCCCATGACATGCTTGAATCCAAGAAGAAAGCACTTGACATCGCTCACCGAGAGATCTCTTCTTGCAATAAGACCTGGAATGCCACGCTCACCAATAATAAGAAGAGGGAAGATAAATTGAAGCAGCAAATCTCCGACCTCGAAGAGCAGTTGAAGTCCAGTATCCAGAAGTGTGAAGAAGAAGTGATGACCCGGTACAGTCTCCAGAATGCACTAAACAAGGCCATCAAGGGCAGAGATGAAGCTGTGTCTCAGAAGCGTAAACTAGAAGATCGCTTCGGAGAGGGGGCGTGGGAAGAAACTGCTGAGGACGTGCGCCGTGTTCTTAAGAAGAGAAACCAACTTGTTGAAGGGCTGCTTGATCGACCAAGTCATCCGGAGACCAAGAAGCTGCTAGAAGAATACCAGACTTATGGGAGGATTTGATTATTTTATGTAGTAACTTGTATGCTTTATTTGCATAGTGCTGACCATCACCAGGATTGTTGGTTGAGGTCATGCCTTTTTGTTGTACTCTCAGTGATATTGTATTCCGGGCTTATTGGTTTCTCAGCAATATATGAGGCTTTCTGTGATTCAGCTCCGATCTTTGTATTGCTAGCACTGTCACTGCACCGGCACCTTCACACTAGAATCGGGGAATGAATTTCCCTAATGCACAGACACACATTGCATTGCATTCATATTCATATTTGCATTACAGGTAATCTTCGGATGGTGTCTTATTTCCTGCTCTGTAACAGGTATCTTTCAGGATTGCAGATCAGCACCCGCACCGCTATTCCACCCGCACCAACTGTCGAAGAATCATGGATCAAATGCAGAACGAGATGCAAGATGTGCGCGAGAAGCTAGCTCTCTTTATGCAGACCATGGAAGCTATTGCAAAAGGTCAGGAGAATTTGCAAGCCATGGTCCAGCCTCTGTTGGCCCGAAATGCTGGCCACGGTAATGAGGATCATCGGTCTGTGCGAGCCGATACTGTTCATGGAGATGGTACTCCTACGCTAGTGGCTCCACCTGTAGTCAATATACCTGCTGCTAATGTCAACAATGCTACCGCTGCTGTGAACGGTAACGTCGGAGTTGGGAACGAGACTGCTGTCCATAACATTGGGCTTGGTGATGTCAACTTGGGTGATAATATGGGAGGCAACGGCTTTGGCAATACTGGATTCGGATTCAATGATCAGGGATTCGATAATGCTGGGAAGTATGGTTTCAATGCTCAATGCTTTGGGCAAGATGGTTATGGTGTGGCCAATCAGGGTTACAGAGGTTTCGGAAATGGAAACGGCGCTGGGTTAATGGCTTTTGGGTCTGCTGGAGGTGTTCAAGGGCATGGCAACAGAGGCCGAGGTCCGGGGATGAATCAGATCAGGGTTGGACGTAATAATGGATATGACGGGTATGGAGCTGGGAATGGTATGTGGCAAGAAGATCAGCAGGAGGACGCTTTCTCCGGCGGAGGTTTCGAAAGGCCGATGGATGACTCCCAGAAGATCAGAATGCTGGAAGAGCAGATGAGGGGGGTCCTGAACCAAAGTGCTGTGGGCTTGGACATGGCAACAATGGGTCTGGTACCTGGCTTGAGGGTGCCAATCAAATTTAAGGCTCCTGCGTTTGATAAATATAAAGGGGACACATGTCCGAAAGTGCACGTACGGGCTTATTACAGAAAGATGTCTGCATACTCAACTGATGAGAGAATGCTAATGCATTTCTTTCAAGATAGTTTGTCAGGCCCTTCCCTAGAGTGGTATATGGGGTTGGAGCCAACCAACATCAAGACATGGAAGCAATTGGCAGAGGCATTTGTAGCTCACTACAAGTATAACAGCGATTTGGCGCCCAATCGGGTCCAATTGGCAGGGCTGTCTCAGAAGAAGGGGGAGAGCTTTAAAGAGTACGCGCAAAGGTGGCGCGATATGGCTGCCAGGGTTCGTCCTCCTGTAGAAGACAAGGAAATGAATGACATGTTCGTCGGCACGTTCACAGGCTTATTTCATGACATGTTGTTTCATACATCTCTAGCCAGTTTCTCCGATTTGATCCTGATGGGAGAAAAGATTGAACGTAACATTAAGCAAGGAAAGTTCCAGGCCGAGGAATCAACTGCATCTGGCAGTAATAGGAAGGCTTTTGGGGGGCGCCGCCAGGGCGAGGCAAGCGCAGTATTTGGAGGCCGAGGCCGAGGCCGAGGCAGGGGACGAAACCAATATCATCAGCCGCAGCAGGTGGCGAGTGTTACTATCTCGTATCAACAACAACCACTTCAACAACAACCGGTTCAGCAGCAGCCAATGCAGCAACAGCAGCAGCAGCAGCCTCAGCAGGGGGTACAGCAGGCTCAGCGAAGATTCTAGGGTGGTAAACCAAGAAGAGTGTTTGAGAAGCCTCCCTCAACGTATGCTGATTTGTTGCAGACATTGTTGGGTTTGAACCTGGTAGAGAAGAGAACTCTGGCACCGATAACGGGAACTCCTCCGTATGGTTATGATGCAAGCAGGCATTGCGAGTTCCACTCTGGGGCTCCGGGCCATGATATAGAAGGGTGCCATGCCTTTAAGCATGTTGTGCAGGACCTTTTGGACAATAAGACTATCAATTTCGGAACGGCAGGTCCGAATATAGTGCAAAAACCCATGCCTAATCATGGGGCAAACGTCATTCTGGCTGAGGAAGGGTTGAATCTGATTATGAATGTCGACGATTTAAAGACGCCGCTGAGCGAGATAAAAAGCAGACTGTTGCAAGGGGGTGTTTATCCAGGATGTGACGAGTATTGCTTAGAATGCTGGACCCTAGCTGGGGGGTGCGACGATTTGAAGAAAGGCATTCAGGCTCTAATTGATGGAGGCACATTGCAGTTTGACCGAGCAGCGACTGAAGAGCCTGCAGGGGCAGTAGAAGATGATCAGAGTGATGTGGCCACTGTAACGATTCCTCGGAAGACAATCACTATTGCAGCACCAGTTCAGCGACCACCGATCACCATAACTAAGGCCGGACCTATCCCGTACAAGAACACAAAAGCAGTCCCATGGTCATATGGGTTGGAGGTGTATTGTGACAGGATAAAGATTAATGTTAATAAGCAGCCAGCCGAGACTGTCGATAACGTTGTTGGTTCAGGAGGTATGACAATGAGTGGTAGGATCTTTATATCACCTGAAGTGGAGGCCGAAAGACTAGCGAAAGGAAAGGGGAAGATGGTTGAGAATGGCCCAGTACCGGCAAGCGAAAAAGCATCGGCATCGAAAGATGTAGAAGAGTTCATGCGCTTGATTCGAAAATGCGATTATAAGATCGTGGAGCATCTGCAGCAGACGCCGTCCAAAATATCCATCTTGTCATTGCTCTTGTGTTCGGAAGCTCACAGAAATGCTTTGTTGAAAGTCCTAGATACTTCCTTTGTACCCCAAGACGTCTCTGTAAATCAGCTGGAAGGAGTGTTGGCACATGTGAATGCAGGCCACAGCTTGGGCTTTACCGACTTCGATTTGACCCCGAAAGGGAGAGATCATAATATGGCGCTGCACATATCTGTCGAGTGCAGGGGATCAGTAATGTCGCATGTATTGGTCGACACCGGATCGTCTTTGAATGTGATGCCCAAGAAAGCGATGATGAAGCTGGATGTCAGAGGAATCTTGTGCACACCCAGTGACTTGGTAGTTAGAGCCTTTGACGGCACGCGAAGAACAGTCTTTGGATCGATCACATTGCCCCTGCAAGTGGGGCCGGAGGTGTTTGCGACTGAGTTTTATATCATGGATATACAGCCTGCGTATAGCTGCCTGCTCGGAAGACCCTGGATCCATGGGGCCGGGGCAGTCACGTCTACCCTGCATCAGAAGTTGAAATATATGGTCGGAGACAGCGTGGTCACCGTATGCGGAGAAGAAGACATCCTGGTCAGCCATCTGTCGTCATTTAAATATGTGGAGGTCAACGGAGAGATCCACGAAACACCCTGCCAGGCATTTAAAGGGTTACGTATCAAGGACAAAGGTCCCGGGCCGAGCAAAGTGTCGGAGATAGCCGTCTCGTCGTATAAAGAAGCTCAAGCTCTGGTGGAGGCAGGAGAAGCAAAGGGTTGGGGCAAAGTGTTGGATATCCCTGTGAAGATGGACCGGTTCGGGCTGGGGTACCAACCGTCGTCGTCAGCTCCCGCTGTGGGGGCACCCCGTTTCAGAGGGCCAATAACCATCTCTGCCAGTGGAGTATGTCATTGAAACCATCAACGCTGCTTCGGAGTCTGACGAAGGAGACAGCGACTGTGATATGGATGCCTGGATTCAGCCAAGCACGCCAGGACAGGGATTGTGCAACTGGTCTATTCAGGAGCTTGTTCCTGTGACTCTTAAACAGTAATGCTTTGCTTTATTAATTGTTGAATAATCTGATGTCTTGCCCGGGGCATCGTGATCTGCTTAGGGTTGTGTTGTTATGAACATTGTGTGTTAATCATTAAATAAATGGCGTTTTTTCATGTGCAAATACTGTAATCCCTGTCTTTCTTGTTTTATATTTTTCAATAAAATGGCAACGTGGTTATTCGCTTTATACGCATTTTGAAGCACTTAACCATTCCTTTTGCAGGATAACATTTTCAGATGACATCCTTGAACCACCTATGACTCGTCCCGACTTTGAGCATCCGGTATTTCAGGCCGAAGAAGAGGTTGTCGAAGATAGTGACGTTCCTGAAGAACTGTCTTGGTTGGTGAAACAAGAGGAAAGAGCCATTCTGCCTCACGACGAGGTCATCGAAATTATCAACTTGGGGTCGGAAGGGGTTGAGAAGAATATTCGTATCGGAGCCGCGCTGCAAAGCGATATCAAGCGAAGACTGGTTGAAATGCTTCGAGAGTATAGTGATGTATTCGCTTGGTCGTATGAAGATATGCCAGGGCTCGATACAGATATGGTTGTGCACCGTCTGCCACTGAAAGAAGATTGCCCGCCGGTCAAACAAAAGCTTCGTAGAACTCGACCAGACATGGCAGTGAAGATCAAAGAGGAAGTTCAAAAACAGTGGGACGCTGGTTTCCTGGCTGTGACAAAATATCCCTCATGGGTTGCTAACATCGTACCCGTGCCAAAGAAAGATGGCAAGGTTCGAATGTGCGTGGATTATAGAGATTTGAATAAAGCAAGCCCAAAAGACGATTTTCCGCTTCCTCATATTGACGTGCTAGTTGATAATACTGCTCAATACTCCGTATTCTCCTTCATGGATGGATTTTCAGGCTACAATCAGATTAAAATGGCGCCAGAGGATATGGAGAAGACCACTTTCATAACGCCTTGGGGAACATTTTGCTACAAAGTGATGCCCTTTGGCTTGAAAAATGTTGGGGCAACGTATCAGCGTGCGATGACGACTCTTTTTCATGATATGATGCATAAAGAGATCGAAGTTTATGTTGACGATATGATTGCCAAATCCCAGACGGAGGAAGAGCATCTGGTGAATCTGCTGAAGTTATTTAGAAGGCTTAGGAAGTTCAGGCTGAGGCTGAACCCTAACAAATGCACCTTCGGGGTGAGATCGGGTAAACTGCTGGGGTTTATCGTAAGCGAAAGAGGAATAGAGGTCGATCCTGCTAAAATAAAAGCGATTCAAGAAATGCCGACGCCTAAAACAGAGAAAGAGGTGCGCGGGTTTTTAGGGAGGTTGAACTACATCGCTCGGTTCATATCTCATCTAACGGCCACGTGTGAACCATTATTCAAGCTGTTGAAGAAAGATCAAGCTGTAACGTGGAACGAAAATTGTCAAAAGGCGTTCGATAAAATAAAGCAGTATTTGCAGGAGCCTCCTATTTTGATACCCCCAGTGGCAGGGAGACCCTTGATTATGTATTTGACAGTTCTTGAGGGAAGCATGGGTTGTGTTCTCGGTCAACACGACGAGACAGGAAGAAAAGAGCATGCGATTTACTACTTGAGTAAGAAATTTACAGATTGCGAATCTCGATACTCAATGCTTGAGAAAACTTGTTGCGCGCTAGCCTGGGCCGCCAAGCGTTTGAGACAATACATGCTGAATCATACAACCATGCTCATCTCGAAGATGGATCCCATCAAATATGTATTCGAAAAGCAGGCGTTGTCAGGGAGAATTGCCCGTTGGCAGATGGTCTTGACTGAATATGACATCCAATACGTCTCGCAAAAGGCTATAAAGGGGAGTGTGCTGTCTGAATATCTGGCGGAGCAGCCTATTGAAGATTACCAATCGATGAGGTTTGATTTTCCTGACGAGGATATCATGTACCTGAAGATGAAAGATTGTGAAGAGCCGTTGCCAGACGAAGGACCAGAGTTGGGTTCCAAATGGAAGATGATATTTGACGGAGCTGTGAATGCTTACGGTAGCGGAATAGGGGCAATCATCACTACGCCACACGGGTCGCACATCCCGTTTACTGCCCGATTGACCTTTGCCGTTACCAATAATGAGGCCGAATACGAAGCTTGTATAATGGGGCTTGAAGAAGCCATTGATTTGCGAATCAAGAATTTAGACGTATACGGAGACTCAGCTCTGGTAGTGAATCAGATCAAAGGGGAATGGGAGACGCGTCAGCCCAACTTGATACGTTACATGAACTATGCAAGGAGATTGTTGCCTTTCTTCGACAAGGTTGAATTGCATCATGTGCCGCAGGCAGAAAATCAAATGGCTGACGCCCTCGCCACTTTGTCTTCCATGTACAAAGTCAATTTCTGGAACGAGGCTCCCAGAATCATTATCTCTCGGCTTGACAGACCAGCTTACGTATTTGCCATTGATGAAGCATCCGATGACAAACCGTGGTATTTTGATATCCTTAATTTCCTGAAGAATAAAGAGTATCCGGATGGGGCATCCAGTCAAGATCAGAAGACTCTCAGGAGATTAGCGGGTAATTTCTATTTGAATCCGGATGGCGTCTTATACAGAAGAAACCACGATTTGGTGCTGTTGCGGTGTGTAGACGAGAAAGAGGCAAAGCTGCTCATGGAGGAAATACACGAAGGTACCTTTGGTACGCATGCTGGTGGGCATGCTATGACGAGAAAGCTGCTGCGGGCAGGTTATTTTTGGCTGACTATGGAAACGGATTGTTTCAAGTTTGCGAGGAAGTGCCACAAGTGCCAAATCTATGCTGATAAGATTCATGTGCCTCCGAGTCCTCTGAATGTGATGTTATCGCCATGGCCATTCTCGATGTGGGGAATCGATATGATCGGAAAGATCGAGCCGATGGCTTCTAATGGGCATCGGTTCATCCTAGTAGCAATCGATTATTTCACCAAGTGGGTAGAAGCGGCGTCATATGCAAATGTAACGAAGCAGGTGGTGGCCAGATTCATCAAGAGAGATATCATTTGCCGATACGGCATCCCCGAGCGGATAATCACGGACAACGGTTCGAACCTGAACAATAAAATGATGAAGGAGCTCTGTCAGAATTTCAAGATCGAACATCACAACTCCTCCCCTTACCGACCCAAGATGAATGGCGCTGTCGAGGCGGCCAATAAGAATATCAAGAAGATCGTTCAGAAAATGGTGGTGACCTATAAGGATTGGCATGAGATGCTACCTTTTGCTTTGCACGGTTATCGTACGACGGTACGCACATCAACCGGGGCAACCCCGTTCTCATTAGTGTATGGAATGGAAGCGGTATTACCATTGGAAGTTGAGATCCCTTCCCTGAGGGTATTGCGAGACGTTCAGCTGGACGAGGCAGAATGGGTGAAAGACAGGTTGAATCAACTGAGTTTGATGGATGAAAAGAGGCTAGCTTCTCTAGCATATGGTCGTTTGTACCAGAGCCGAATGAAGAAAGCATATGATAAGAAGATACATCCGCGAAGCTTTCAGACGGGCGACCTTGTGCTGAAAAGGATTCTCCCGCCACAGGCGGATCACAGGGGCAAGTGGACCCCCAACTACGAAGGGCCATACGTTGTCAGAAAAGTCTTTTCAGGAGGGGCTTTATTGTTGTCCACCATGGACGGTGAAGACTTCATGTCACCTGTGAATTCGGACGCAGTTAAAAAATACTTTGCTTAAAATTGACCCGCTGGACAGAAAAAAGAGAGTTCAGGCAAAAATGGGGCATCCTGGCGAACCAAAAACAGAATGAAAGGTTCGGGCAAAAGTTAGGGATAAAAATGAAAAAATGTACACCCGCGAAGTTGAAAACCTACACTGGGCGGCTTCGGCAAAAAAGGGTATCCCGGTGAACTGAAAACCCGTAGAGGGCGGTTCACGCAAAAGTTAGGGATTTGAAAAGCAAATGACTGCGGTCCGAATCTGATACTGCAGTGAGCATCAGTGCGGGAGAATATACCTGAAGGGTCGATTATCAAATACAATCGCTTCAGAGGTGTGGATACCGGGAAAGCATTAGAGTCAGATGAGTCATAGGAGGACCATTTCGTGGTGTTCGTCTGCATCCCGTTGCCGACATGTGTACAAAATTTAATTTGTCAAAGTATTTATGCTTATTGTGCATACTTGTGTATTTGCTTTGCGTAGCTTCCTCTTTTCAGGAGTTACATCCCGTGTACAAAAAAAATTCCGCCCGTTCAGGGGCCCAATCAATAAAATATGTTATTCAGTACTTAATGCTGGTTCTTTACTGCTTTGGTGCATGATAAAACGCCTAAGTTTACTGAGACTAGCATGTGTATAACATCACTGGCCCTTGCCAACAATTGCTAAAGCTTTGAATTAACTAAAAATAACGTCACTAACCTGAATCGATTTGGTTGTATAGGCTTGTCTTGTCTTGTTTGTGTTGTTGCAGGTCCATAGCCGTACGAGGAAGATGATCGAAAGATTGCAATAACGAAAGAATCGACCCCCACGCAGGTCATGCATGTTCGTCCTGAAGAGAGATCGAATTCCCCAGCTGGTCGTAGCTTATCCAAGGGACATGCTCCAGCAAAGTCATTTATTCTCAGCAGAATTGGCGATTCCAAAATTGTAGGCTGTATTCAGGCAGTATGGCGTCCCCCAGAAGGATTTCTTATCTCAAGCAAAGCGGGTTAGCCTCAGAAGATTAATGTTTGTGAGCTATATTCGGACAGTTCACCCTTCCCCGCAGGGTCATTTACTCTCCCCCAGTGGAGTCAGTTAATTTTCCCCGAGAGAATCGTCCCATCCCCAGTGGAGTTCTCTTTTCAGCAAGTATTTTCATTCCTCCCAGTGGAACTCGAAGATTAAGACTCTCCCCGGCAGAGTTGGTGAGTTCTGGCATTTATTTTGTCAGAATACCGTGTGATATCCGTTCACTTTCCAGCATAAGTTCGATCATACCAGGCGCATTTGCCATTCTCCAGCAGAGTTGTCTTCCCCCAGCAGGGTGTTACTTCAGCGAGGTGTTTGGTTTAAGTTCCCAATTTCCCAGCGGAGTCGGCATTATCTTCAGCATTTATTTTGCTGAAGCAGTTCCTGTATCTCGACAGTTCAAGTCCGCAATTGCATTGGCATATAGTGTCATATTTGCATCCACCAAATAAAAGCGTAGCATTTCCATGTCGAATGGAGCATTGCATCATTGTCGAACGCATGCATGTTGAAACATAGACTAGGTTGGCTAACCGTTTGTTCCAAGTATTGGTTCTCTTGCAGGAAGAGAGAGTTCTTGCTCCAATAAATCAATAAACAGTCGAGGTCTCGGCGTGAGACAATCAACGAAGCGTCAGCTGTGGCACTATTCCCCACAGAGTCAGCAAGACAAGTTTCTCTTTGTCCCCAAGCAGAGTTACTTATTTCCCCGCCAGGGTTTCCTGTCGAAGTTTCTCCAGTCCGACCAGCGGATTGTTTCCTTCAAAGTTGTTGTTACGTCAGCATTAAAAGGTTCCATGAACCAGAATTTCAGAGGCTACCGCCAGTTATCAGAACAGGCTTCCGGTAGTTTGGTTTCCAAATATCCCCAGTAGGGTCAGCCTCAAAGTTGTGGTAACGTCAGCGATGAGAAGTTTGCGGACCAACGGAAAGATGAGTCCTAGCGTGAGCAATTTCTTGACGGGTTTTCTTCGTGCCAGAAAAGTGGAGTCCTAACGTGGACAGTTTTACTTCCTGGGCTGATAGGAGGTGCTAGTCCTAACGTGGACATGTCCGATTTTTTAGAATTGTTACGTGGAGTCCTGACGCGGACATTTATTCCAGTTTGACGGTATGTGTTAGTCCTAACGTGGACAGCTTCGAGTTCTCGGTATTGATTGAGTGTCGGGTCCTGACGCAGACAAGTTTATCCTTCTTCGTGTTGTGGGCAGAGTATGGGTCCTAACGTGGACAAGCCTTATCTCCCCAGTAAGTCGAAGACGCGCAAGTCCTGACATGGACAAATTTATTTCTCCAGCAGGTTGGGATAGGGGTCCTAACGTGGACAAATTTTATTTCCTCAGCGAGTCAAGAGGTGAGTCCTTACGTGGACAAATCAAGACGAAATGTGAGTCCTGACGTGGACAAGGTTATTCCTTACGTGGAAAGAGAAGCTTCAGTTCCTTACGTGGAAAAGCAAGTCCCGTCCTGACGTGGACAGACGCAGAAAAGACGAGTTGGTTTCCTGACGTGGAAAGATTGAGTCCTTACATGGACATATCAGACCGGAGTCCTTACGTGGACAGATGCAGGAGTTTTCCTTACATGGAAAAATCGGAGTCCTTACATGGACAAATCAAGAAGAGAGTTATTCCTAACGTGGAAAGGTGGGTCCTAACGTGGACGATGTAGTCCTAACATGGACAAGTTTGAGTCCTTACGTGGAACGAAGATGCATTCCTTACGTGGAAAGAGGGGAGTCCTTACGTGGACAGATCAAGTTGGTTTCCTTACGTGGAAGAAAATTGGTTTCCTTACGTGGAAAGAGTTGGAGGTTCCTTACGTGGAAAGACGAGTTTATTCCTTATGTGGAAAGATTGATTCCTTACGTGGAGAGATTGATTTCTTACGTGGAAAAGATTATTCCTGACGCAGAAAGTGTAGTCCTGACGCGGACAGGTCCAGACGAGGTTATTCCTAACGTGGACGGTGTTATTCCTAACGTGGAAGAGTTTATCCCTAACGTGGACGATTTATTTCTGACGAGAAGGCAGACGAGCCATCCCCAGCAGAGTTGCTGCAGTTTTCCGAATTGACGAAGCAGGCGTCCTGACGTGGACAATGTTTTATCTCTGGTATGATAGAATCTTGGTCAGAACAATGGAAATAATCCCCAGCACGGGCGCACGAGATCAATGGGTTGTCGCAACAGTCAGATTCAGCCGATGAATGTCGCTCCCCAAGCGGAGGCACAGTTTATTTCTGCGGTTGGCAAATTTTCTGGGTTCTTAGTATTCAACCGTCTCGTACCGCGAATGTCTGAAGGCTCCGGGCTCTTCACCCAATCGGGTCCAAGTCGCCTGAATAGGGGCATCTGTTGCACCCTAAAATTTGCTCAACCTTATTCACTTGGTTTATGTTTCAATATCATTAGCAGTTGCATATATAGAGTCATGTACATAGTCTAATCATCTGCATAGCATAAGCATAGCAAGTCATTCAACAGGGGACCAATCATTATTCTCATCTCTAGAGGCCTATCAAGAGGTTATTATTCAAATTCAATCTCATTCAAGTCATCAGAAAGAATGGGGAAGCTATCAAGTCAATGGATCAAGCAGTTCATCTACCTCCTAACTGAGAGTGTCTGAGGATCAACAAGGAAAGTATGAGCTGTGAATTGAAGGCATGGGGGAGTATCTAGACATCTTGGAGGACTTAGAAAGTCAT
The DNA here is from genome assembly GCA_963859935.3 of Lathyrus sativus. Lineage (NCBI taxonomy): Eukaryota > Viridiplantae > Streptophyta > Magnoliopsida > Fabales > Fabaceae > Lathyrus > Lathyrus sativus. The sequence continues at coordinate 334,276,740 of OZ012741.1, forward strand.
TTGGAGAAAGAGACAAGTCATTGGTGTAGTCACAAGAGTTGGGGATGAAGACAGTCAACTAGGGTTTCATCTGGGTCAACCCTGGGTCAACTCCAGGTCAATTAACTGATTGAAAGGCATTAAAAGGCTATTGAAGAGATGTGGGGTTCATCATTTGACATATAGAAGAGGATATGGTGGTATGCCAAGGATAATTCAAGAGAAATCAAGGAGAAGAGGAGTTTCTAAATTAGGGTTTCTGTGTAAAATCCCCTAGTTTAGGTCAAATTTCCAAGCAAGATAGGTCAAAATGAAAGCTTCAAATGGATCCTTGGCCAACATGGAACTTGTAGAGGATCTCAAGAAATTTAATTTTAGTGGTGGAAGACATCAAGGAGATTTATAGAACTCAAGTTATGGTCCTTGCAAGTTACAGGTCATCTGAGGTATCTGAAATTTTGTCTGTGAAAGTGACTTGACTTCCAAGAAATTTTTACCCCTTAAGGAGATTTCAAATGAATTTATGGTCAACATAAGAATTGTTCCTCATTGTCTTAGCTTTCTAGAATGGTATAGTGTGCCTTCATATGATTTGTGGAACTCTACTTATGATCTTGGCAAGCAAAGGGTATTTTGGTCATCTGAGGATTACAGGTCATTCTTAGCCTATGCCCAAAACTCATACAAGGGAGCTTCAAATGAAATATTTCCCAACATCAAAGTTGTTCAAAATGCCATTTTAAGTCAAGAAAAGAAGTCATGGAAGTTTGGAAATGCATGGAACAAGACTTGATAAAAGTTGGTGAAAAATGACTTAAAAAAGGCATATAACTTGAAAAAGTTCAAGTTGGAAAATGGTTTGAGAGATCTACAAGTCCAATATGGGTCATCCAATATACCAAATTGATTTCCAACATGATTTTAAAGACATTGGTTCAGCCATATTTTTGAGTTTAGGCTTAAAAATTGGACTTCCTTTGTAAAGTTGTTTCTTGCATCATAAGGCAACATGGTAAATCTTCACACAAGGCAAGGAAAAGATTGGTTTTTCATGCATACACTCCTAATATCTCATGAAAGGAGATTTTCACTCAAATTTACTCAAGGTGCAAGCATGATATGAGATGATTCAAGATACCATCAAATGATAAATTCATGAAAGTTCCACAAGTTTCTAGATCCCTCTAGGACCAATCTAGAAGCTTCTCATTTTGTTAATCCTCACCTACATAAGGAAATGAAGCCATTTGTGCATTGGTTGGTGATTCTTTGAGCTTGCAAACATTACTTTGAATCCTTCACTCCAATTTGCATTTTCTATCCAAACTCCATTAAAGCTTCATCAATCATCTCAATTTCTGTTATCTTCATCATCCACCATTATCATGGAGTAATTGGCAAAGGAAATTGAAGAGAATTCGTGGCTGGTTAGGGTAATCCAAGTCTTCACTCCAACTTGCATGAATAGGGGTATAGAGTGATTCAAGAAGATTGAGCCACAATTATTGCAAACAGAAGCATCAATATCCATAGAAGATCAGTTAGAGCAAGTGGCAAGAGCTGGAAGGAGACACAACCACCATTACCATCATCATTTGGTAAGCTTGCATGATCCTTCGAATCCCAATGTTTATGTATAATTAGGATTTGTTGTTAGGATAAACTTGATAGAGACCAATTAGGGATGCTTTGTGAGTAGTTTGAAGACCTTTCATGGAGGTTCAGAATGTGTGCACATGTTTTCCAAGATCCAGATTATGTTGATTATTGAGTTTGAATGCATGTGAATTAGTTTAGAGAACTCAGTGTAGCCTAAGGAATAAGAAGATATTATTAGAAGCTCGAATTGTTGAGGTTGCAGAAGGTGTCAACATATTATACCCAAGCTTTGTTGCTTTCGGTTTGAAGGTTAGAGAAGGTTTCTGGGGACACTAGCACCATGGTTGCATAGAGGGCAACGAATGGAGTAATTTTGATCTTGGACTCGTATGATTTCATGGTGAAATGAAAGAGAATGAGAGCGTGGAAATCCTGTGCATGAGAGGGGTCTGCATGAAACCCTAATGGCTAGAGGAAGACGATGGCCAATGGCCCTTGGATCTGGTGGCAAACCTTGACTTGACCAAGGATCTAACGATCCACATTCAATCTGAATTTGGAGGCAAATTTCAAAAATAATGAAACAATGCGTTTCATTAAAGTGTACTGGTGGGCCGTTTCTATTATCTGCACCCCCACTCTTGCTGGGCCCAACGTATATCAATTGTTTTCTTACTATTCTCACCCCCTCTCCCTATTTCTTTATATAATTCATTTTAATTTCTTTTCATTTTGCATTCATTTTAAAAAAATCATATCAAATTGAAAAAACATTATTTTTTAATAATTCTTTTTGCATAATTTTCTTTAAAGAGTCAAGAAAATTATAAAAAATAAAAATTGCATTTTATTTTTTATTTGATATTTTTCCCATATTTTCCAAATAAATGCATATTTTAGATGTTTCATTTCATGCATGATTTTGTTAATTTTTGTTCTAATCAATGCTTTAATATTTTTTGTCCATTCTTTTTAGGTTGATTAATAGACATTGTTAGCTTGTACATGCAATTTAGTTCATATTTTTAGGAATTAATTTTCGGTGATTAGTGTAGGTGTGAACAACATGAACAAAATTAGGTTTTTAAACCAACTTAGGTGAAATAGTTTAATTCTTTTAGGATAGTTTAATTTGATTTTTGAGGTATGGACTATAGGGGTTATGGGTATAGGATAGATCCCCTTAGAAATCACCAGGATTCCCCTACTGCTATTAGTATATACTGCTATATGTGATTGATTGGTGTGGTGTGCCCTCTGGGGATTACTGATTTGTCTGTGTGGGTATTGGGATTGTCTGGGGATTGGGGAAGCTGAAGACTTGTGATATTGAAGCCATTGGAGATCCAGAGCTTGAAGACCAACTTCCAGAGTTGATGAGGAAATTCCTGCTGGCAGCTGTTGAGGAGATTAGGGTTTAGGAGTTAGGCAGAGCTCTAGATTAGAAAGCTTGATTCTCAAACATGGAAGGTTTTGACTGCCTCCATTCCTCTCTGTGATACAGAGTCTCTCTAAGACACTCACCCCCTTCCTTTGGAAGGCTTGGTGCTACTGTCTAAGGGATAGAACTCTTGAGAGAAAATATCTTATGTGTTAATAGCAGTTGGTTTGCCACCCTTGGTAGTCAACTAGTTGCTCAACACCCAATTCACTCTTGTGATTGATTCCTCAGTTTGGAGGGTAGCACTTGAAGAAAAACCATTGTAGACTGAAGATTGACAACCAGAGCCCTTGCTTGAAGACTGTGGAGAAGGAGAGTGATGCTTGCTAAAGCTTGTAGCTGATTGGAGATGACTAGAAGAACTGATGTTGATGCAGAGCTGCTGTGGCTGTTTATTTTTTTCTGCTGTTATTCATTCTTGATGTATTGATTGGTTTTCCTGACTGTATTGTTTGCTGTTTACCCTGTTGGGTTGGAAGTGAAGCCTGTTCACTTTTGCCTATTGTTTTCTAGGTTCGAGGTTGAGTGGGACTCCCTTGCCTCGCTTGTATTGTTGCATCCATGCATTTTACCGCTTTTACTGTATATATCTGATATTGTTTCTGTTTCCGTCTATTCCCGTAGGATCTCTGTTTCTCTCTGTGCAAGAGAGGAGCATGATAGACACTAGGCCTTAACCCATGCATGATAACATTAGGTTAGTTTGACTCCCTTCGCAACCGTAGGTTAAAGTTTTGTCTCTTCTTCCTCAAAACAAACAGAAAAATACCATAAAATTTCAAACACAATAAAAGACACTTCTTCCGTAAAAGAATGTGAACTCATCAAGACGTCATTTTTGTCCGCTTGGACTGCTAATCAGAAAAACCTTTTTCAGAAGGAATAAAATCAATCAAGACAGACTTGTGTCGTACGTGGCCCGAACTACGCTTGCTCTGATCTTTCAAGATGTATGAAAGTACGTAGGCATAGGATGCGATATCCTAGCGAGCAACCTTCCCCTCCTTTCCAGTAGGTAGGCGAACTACGTTGACTCTGATTTCTCGTTCCAGACGGGAATACGTAGGCATAAAGTGTGATACTTTGCCGAGTCATTTTCATTCATTTTCATTTTCTTTTTAACCCCTGACCTTTAGAGTAGATAGAATAACAATCCATACCCGAAAACAAGCGTGGATCCCGTCGAGTACGACGGACGCGAGGGGTGCTAATACCTTCCCCTTGCGTAACCGACTCCCGAATCCAGGTTTTGGTTGCGACGACCATACCTTTCCCGTGATTGTGCGAGGTTTACTCTGAGCGTTTCCTTTCCCTCCCGTGGGATAAATAACGCATGGTGGCGACTCTTCTGTTCAGCCGGCGCCGATTTTCGCAGTAGCGACAGCTGGCGACTCTGCTGGGGATCCGACGTCCCCTGGCTGCTAAGGACTGCGATAGTTCTTATGCATTTGGGATCCAACGTCCCTTAAGAGAGTCAATCCCAATGCTTATTTTCCCGTCGAGGATTTTGTATGGATTTATATTTCTGACCTTTATTTTCAGCATTATATATATTGATTATTATTGTTGTATTGGGGTGTGACGGGTGTTCTGATACTGAGTGAGAAGCCGGACCTGGGCTTGAGTGCACCTAGAATTAGAGTAGAGATTAGTTGGCGCCCGCTTGCTTTGCTTTCTTTGGTGTCCCGCGAAATCTACACTCATACGAGGTTCCTCTGGTTGGCCTCCTGCCCCTTCCTTTGGTTGGCGTGGGTTGCTGGTTAGTTGAATTGTCGACTCTGGGGACCGATCATTTGGAAGTTGGCTAAGTGAGGCCTCTTCAGGATTTGATGATGCCACTCCTTCTGGGAATCGCATCATCAACCCTGAAAGTCTGTGACGCCAACGACCGCATAGGATGCCATACCTTTGTCAGTGACTAGGACATCCACCTATGAGAGGGTTTGGGGATATGCAGGTATCTAGACCTTCAGATACCGGTTATTTCTTTGTCACAGATCCTGGGTATTTATGGAGAGTCATGAGGTCTGTCAGAGACCATCTGGAGATGTGTTATGAGGTCTGTCAGAGACCAGTTGGATAGTTCTGAGGTCTGTCAGAGACCAGGTGGAGATGTGATTTGGGGTCTACCAGAGACCAGTGAGAGTTATGGTTTGAGGTCTGTCAGAGACCATTGTTATATCTTTGTGTTAGGTCTCTCTGAGACCAGGGTTTGATGACTTCTAGGGAATCTATCTGAGATGGTTCAGGCTATTCAGCTATGGCAGTTGGTCCCCGTTGCATGTTACTTGCATTGCATTTTGTTTGCATACTCATCATCATTGCATCACACTAACGTGTGTCTGTGCTGCAGATGCATTTGCATTTCCCTAGTTCTAGTGTCCGGATTTCTGAGTGTTTAATCATGACCAGCTTAAGAAGGACAGTTGCTTACAAATTGCCTACTCCTGATGTTGTTCCCCTGCTTGGGTTGATCTCTCTGGCTGATGAGGAGGTTCGTAGGAGCTTCAGAATGAGCTATGGAAGACTATTGAGATTGGTGCGCAAACCCATGGAGATAGAGCTAGATGGGTTGTACGCTTTGATGCAATTCTATGATCCCGCATTGAGATGTTTTACATTTGCCGACTTCATTATGGGGCCTACCATTAAGGAGTATGTGGAGTTTACTGAGTTACCCGTGCAGAACCAGGTTCCATTCATTCATTCTGGCATTAAGCCCAAGCCGGAAGACTTGGCAAAAGCTTTGCATGTGGATGCTTCTGAACTATTGACTACTGTTTCCCGTGGAGTTCCAGGCTTCTCACTCCAGTTCTTGATCGGTAAAGCTCAGGAGTACGCTAAGAGCGGATGTTGGATTGCATTCAATGCTGTGCTGGCTCTGTGCATTTACGGCATAATATTATTTCCCAAAGTACCGGATTTTGTGGACTTCGATGCCTTCTACTTGTTTGCCGCTGGTAATCCTGTACCGACCTTGCTCGGAGATTTCTATCACTCTCTGCATTATAAGAATGAGAAGGGAAGAGGAAAGAATGTTCATTTCTGTGTACCATTGCTGTATATGTGGTTTAAAAGCCACCTTCCTATGAAGGGATCTTTTGTGAAGAGGGCAACCACAACTAGTTGGTCGGAGCGCCTGATGAGGCTATCTTCCGAGGACGTTGAATGGTTTGATAGAGATCTGCTAGGATCTGAGCTCATATTCAGTTGTTCTGGGTACCCTAATGTGCCGCTGATTGGAAGGAAAGGGTGTATCAACTACAACCCTTCTCTGTTCGTTCGTCAGTTCGGATATGCGCTGAAGAACCCGCCAAAGGAGGAAGAAGTACAGGAATCTCTGTACTTCACCGGAGATTTGAAGGGAGAATTATTGGTCAAGCTGCAGCATGCCTGGACGCGTATTAACCGAAGAGGGAAGCCATTGTTAGGGAAGAACGACTGTCAGGCCTATGCACCTTATAGGGTTTGGATCCAGGAGAGAGCAAGTCAGTTGAGGATGCCATTTCCAGATGCACCAGTTCTTGTTCCCATTCCGGTAGCAGAGCCAACTACTGTTTCTAGGGAAGCCTACGAGCAAGTTGTGAGAGAAAAAGAAGCCTTGATGAAGATCAACGAAGGGCTAGAGCAGGAGCTAGCCCAGATACGCAGTGAGAAAAACAAGGCCGTCCATGCTTTCCAACAGCAGATTGAGCTAATGAACAGATTAGGGGCTGAGTTGACTGAGGAGAAGAGGAAGCGCGAACGTCTGGGGCAAGAGTTCAGAAGCTCCCATGACATGCTTGAATCCAAGAAGAAAGCACTTGACATCGCTCACCGAGAGATCTCTTCTTGCAATAAGACCTGGAATGCCATGCTCACCAATAATAAGAAGAGGGAAGATAAGTTGAAGCAGCAAATCTCCGACCTCGAAGAGCAGTTGAAGTCCAGTATCCAGAAGTGTGAAGAAGAAGTGATGACCCGGTACAGTCTCCAGAATGCACTAAACAAGGCCATCAAGGGCAGAGATGAAGCTGTGTCTCAGAAGCGTAAACTAGAAGATCGCTTCGGAGAGGGGGCGTGGGAAGAAACTGCTGAGGACGTGCGCCGTGTTCTTAAGAAGAGAAACCAACTTGTTGAAGGGCTGCTTGATCGACCAAGTCATCCGGAGACCAAGAAGCTGCTAGAAGAATACCAGACTTATGGGAGGATTTGATTATTTTATGTAGTAACTTGTATGCTTTATTTGCATAGTGCTGACCATCACCAGGATTGTTGGTTGAGGTCATGCCTTTTTGTTGTACTCTCAGTGATATTGTATTCCGGGCTTATTGGTTTCTCAGCAATATATGAGGCTTTCTGTGATTCAGCTCCGATCTTTGTATTGCTAGCACTGTCACTGCACCGGCACCTTCACACTAGAATCGGGGAATGAATTTCCCTAATGCACAGACACACATTGCATTGCATTCATATTCATATTTGCATTACAGGTAATCTTCGGATGGCGTCTTATTTCCTGCTCTGTAATAGGTATCTTTCAGGATTGCAGATCAGCACCCGCACCGCTATTCCACCCGCACCAACTGTCGAAGAATCATGGATCAAATGCAGAACGAGATGCAAGATGTGCGCGAGAAGCTAGCTCTCTTTATGCAGACCATGGAAGCTATTGCAAAAGGTCAGGAGAATTTGCAAGCCATGGTCCAGCCTCTGTTGGCCCGAAATGCTGGCCACGGTAATGAGGATCATCGGTCTGTGCGAGCCGATACTGTTCATGGAGATGGTACTCCTACTCCAGTGGCTCCACCTGTAGTCAATATACCTGCTACTAATGTCAACAACGCTACCGCTGCTATGAACGGTAACGTCGGAGTTGGGAACGAGACTGCTGTCCATAACATTGGGCTTGGTGATGTCAACTTGGGTGATAATATGGGAGGCAACGGCTTTGGCAATACTGGATTCGGATTCAATGATCAGGGATTCGATAATGCTGGGAAGTATGGTTTCAATGCTCAAGGCTTTGGGCAAGATGGTTATGGTGTGGCCAATCAGGGTTACAGAGGTTTCGGAAATGGAAACGGCGCTGGGTTAATGGCTTTTGGGCCTGCTGGAGGTGTTCAAGGGCATGGCAACAGAGGCCGAGGTCCGGGGATGAATCAGATCAGGGCTGGACGTAATAATGGATATGACGGGTATGGAGCTGGGAATGGTATGTGGCAAGAAGATCAGCAGGAGGATGCTTTCTCCGGCGGAGGTTTCGAAGGGCCGATGGATGACTCCCAGAAGATCAGAATGCTGGAAGAGCAGATGAGGGGGGTCCTGAACCAAAGTGCTGTGGGCTTGGACATGGCAACAATGGGTCTGGTACCTGGCTTGAGGGTGCCAATCAAATTTAAGGCTCCTGCGTTTGATAAATATAAAGGGGACACATGTCCGAAAGTGCACGTACGGGCTTATTACAGAAAGATGTCTGCATACTCAACTGATGAGAGAATGCTAATGCATTTCTTTCAAGATAGTTTGTCAGGCCCTTCCCTAGAGTGGTATATGGGGTTGGAGCCAACCAACATCAAGACATGGAAGCAATTGGCAGAGGCATTTGTAGCTCACTACAAGTATAACAGCGATTTGGCGCCCAATCGGGTCCAATTGACAGGGCTGTCTCAGAAGAAGGGGGAGAGCTTTAAAGAGTACGCGCAAAGGTGGCGCGATATGGCTGCCAGGGTTCGTCCTCCTGTAGAAGACAAGGAAATGAATGACATGTTCGTCGGCACGTTCACAGGCTTGTTTCATGACATGTTGTTTCATACATCTCTAGCCAGTTTCTCCGATTTGATCCTGATGGGAGAAAAGATTGAACGTAACATTAAGCAAGGAAAGTTCCAGGCCGAGGAATCAACTGCATCTGGCAGTAATAGGAAGGCTTTTGGGGGGCGCCGCCAGGGCGAGGCAAGCGCAGTATTTGGAGGCCGAGGCCGAGGCCGAGGCAGGGGACGAAACCAATATCATCAGCCGCAGCAGGTGGCGAGTGTTACTATCCCGTATCAACAACAACCACTTCAACAACAACAACCGGTTCAGCAGCAGCCAATGCAGCAACAGCAGCAGCAGCAGCCTCAGCAGGGGGCACAGCAGGCTCAACGAAGATTCCAGGGTGGTAAACCAAGAAGAGTGTTTGAGAAGCCTCCCTCAACGTATGCTGATTTGTTGCAGACATTGTTGGGTTTGAACCTGGTAGAGAAGAGAACTCTGGCACCGATAACGGGAACTCCTCCGTATGGTTATGATGCAAGCAGGCATTGCGAGTTCCACTCTGGGGCTCCGGGCCATGATATAGAAGGGTGCCATGCCTTTAAGCATGTTGTGCAGGACCTTTTGGACAATAAGACTATCAATTTCGGAACGGCAGGTCCGAATATAGTGCAAAAACCCATGCCTAATCATGGGGCAAACGTCATTCTGGCTGAGGAAGGGTTGAATCTGATTATGAATGTCGACGATTTAAAGACGCCGCTGAGCGAGATAAAAAGCAGACTGTTGCAAGGGGGTGTTTATCCAGGATGTGACGAGTATTGCTTAGAATGCTGGACCCTAGCTGGGGGGTGCGACGATTTGAAGAAAGGCATTCAGGCTCTAATTGATGGAGGCACATTGCAGTTTGACCGAGCAGCGACTGAAGAGCCTGCAGGGGCAGTAGCAGATGATCAGAGTGATGTGGCCACTGTAACGATTCCTCGAAAGACAATCACTATTGCAGCACCAGTTCAGCGACCACCGATCACCATAACTAAGGCCGGACCTATCCCGTACAAGAACACAAAAGCAGTCCCATGGTCATATGGGTTGGAGGTGTATTGTGACGGGATAAAGATTGATGTTAATAAGCCGCCAGCCGAGACTGTCGATAAAGTTGTTGGTTCAGGAGGTATGACAAGGAGTGGTAGGATCTTTATATCACCTGAAGTGGAGGCCAAAAGACTAGCGAAAGGAAAGGGGAAGATGGTTGAGAATGGCCCAGTACCGGCAAGCGAAAAAGCATCGGCATCGAAAGATGTGGAAGAGTTCATGCGCTTGATTCGAAAATGCGATTATAAGATCGTGGAGCATCTGCAGCAGACGCCGTCCAAAATATCCATCTTGTCATTGCTCTTGTGTTCGGAAGCTCACAGAAATGCTTTGTTGAAAGTCCTAGATACTTCCTTCGTACCCCAAGACGTCTCTGTAAATCAGCTGGAAGGAGTGTTGGCACATGTGAATGCAGGCCACAGCTTGGGCTTTACTGACTTTGATTTGACCCCGAAAGGGAGAGATCATAATATGGCGTTGCACATATCTGTCGAGTGCAGGGGATCAGTAATGTCGCATGTATTGGTCGACACCGGATCGTCTTTGAATGTAATGCCCAAGAAAGCGATGATGAAGCTGGATGTCAGAGGAATCTTGTGCACACCCAGTGACTTGGTAGTTAGAGCCTTTGACGGCACGCGAAGAACAGTCTTTGGATCGATCACATTGCCCCTTCAAGTGGGGCCGGAGGTGTTTGCGACTGAGTTTTATATCATGGATATACAGCCTGCGTATAGCTGCCTGCTCGGAAGACCCTGGATCCATGGGGCCGGGGCAGTCACGTCTACCCTGCATCAGAAGTTAAAATATATGGTCGGAGACAGCGTGGTCACCGTATGCGGAGAAGAAGACATCCTGGTCAGCCATCTGTCGTCATTTAAATATGTGGAGGTCGACGGAGAGATCCACGAAACACCCTGCCAGGCATTTGAAGGGTTACGTATCAAGGACAAAGGTCCCGGGCCGAGCAAAGTGTCGGAGATAGTCGTCTCGTCGTATAAAGAAGCTCAAGCTCTGGTGGAGGCAGGAGAAGCAAAGGGATGGGGCAAAGTGATGGATATCCCTGTGAAGATGGACCGGTTCGGGCTGGGGTACCAACCGTCGTCGTCAGCTCCCGCTGTGGGGGCACCCCGTTTCAGAGGGCCAATAACCATCTCTGCCAGTGGAGTATGTCATTGAAACCATCAACGCTGCTTCGGAGTCTGACGAAGGAGACAGCGACTGTGATATGGATGCCTGGATTCAGCCAAGCACGCCAGGACAGGGATTGTGCAACTGGTCTATTCAGGAGCTTGTTCCTGTGACTCTTAAACAGTAATGCTTTGCTTTATTAATTGTTGAATAATCTGATGTCTTGCCCGGGGCATCGTGATCTGCTTAGGGTTATGTTGTTATGAACATTGCGTGTTAATCATTAAATAAATGGCGTTTTTTCATGTGCAAATACTGTAATCCCTGTCTTTCTTGTTTTATATTTTTCAATAAAATGGCAACGTGGTTATTCGCTTTATACGCATTTTGAAGCACTTAACCATTCCTTTTGCAGGATAACATTTTCAGATGACATCCTTGAACCACCTATGACTCGTCCCGACTTTGAGCATCCGGTATTTCAGGCCGAAGAAGAGGTTGTCGAAGATAGTGACATTCCTGAAGAACTGTCTTGGTTGGTGAAACAAGAGGAAAGAGCCATTCTGCCTCACGACGAGGTCATCGAAATTATCAACTTGGGGTCGGAAGGGGTTGAGAAGAATATTCGTATCGGAGCCGCGCTGCAAAGCGATATCAAGCGAAGACTGGTTGAAATGCTCCGAGAGTATAGTGATGTATTCGCTTGGTCGTATGACGATATGCCAGGGCTCGATACAGATATGGTTGTGCACCGTCTTCCACTAAAAGAAGATTGCCCGCCGGTCAAACAAAAGCTTCGCAGAACTCGACCAGACATGGCAGTGAAGATCAAAGAGGAAGTTCAAAAACAGTGGGACGCTGGTTTCCTGGCTGTGACAAAATATCCCTCATGGGTTGCTAACATCGTACCCGTGCCAAAGAAAGATGGCAAGGTTCGAATGTGCGTGGATTATAGAGATTTGAATAAAGCAAGCCCAAAAGACGATTTTCCGCTTCCTCATATTGACGTGCTAGTTGATAATGCTGCTCAATACTCCGTATTCTCCTTCATGGATGGATTTTCAGGCTACAATCAGATTAAAATGGCGCCAGAGGATATGGAGAAGACCACTTTCATAACGCCTTGGGGAACATTTTGCTACAAAGTGATGCCCTTTGGCTTGAAAAATGCTGGGGCAACGTATCAGCGTGCGATGACGACTCTTTTTCATGATATGATGCATAAAGAGATCGAAGTTTATGTTGACGATATGATTGCCAAATCCCAGACGGAGGAAGAGCATCTGGTGAATCTGCTGAAGTTATTTAGAAGGCTTAGGAAGTTCAGGCTGAGGCTGAACCCTAACAAATGCACCTTCGGGGTGAGATTGGGTAAACTGCTGGGGTTTATCGTAAGCGAAAGAGGAATAGAGGTCGATCCTGCTAAAATAAAAGCGATTCAAGAAATGCCGACGCCTAAAACAGAGAAAGAGGTGCGCGGGTTTTTAGGGAGGTTGAACTACATCGCTCGGTTCATATCTCATCTAACGGCCACGTGTGAACCATTATTCAAGCTGTTGAAGAAAGATCAAGCTGTAACGTGGAACGAAAATTGTCAAAAGGCGTTCGATAAAATAAAGCAGTATTTGCAGGAGCCTCCTATTTTGATACCCCCAGTGGCAGGGAGACCCTAGATTATGTATTTGACAGTTCTTGAGGGAAGCATGGGTTGTGTTCTCGGTCAACACGACGAGACAGGAAGAAAAGAGCATGCGATTTACTACTTGAGTAAGAAATTTACAGATTGCGAATCTCGATACTCAATGCTTGAGAAAACTTGTTGCGCGCTAGCCTGGGCCGCCAAGCGTTTGAGACAATACATGCTGAATCATACAACCATGCTCATCTCGAAGATGGATCCCATCAAATATGTATTCGAAAAGCAGGCGTTGTCAGGGAGAATTGCCCGTTGGCAGATGGTCTTGACTGAATATGACATCCAATACGTCTCGCAAAAGGCTATAAAGGGGAGTGTGCTGTCTGAATATCTGGCGGAGCAGCCTATTGAAGATTACCAATCGATGAGGTTTGATTTTCCTGACGAGGATATCATGTACCTGAAGATGAAAGATTGTGAAGAGCCGTTGCCAGACGAAGCACCAGAGTTGGGTTCCAAATGGAAGATGATATTTGACGGAGCTGTGAATGCTTACGGTAGCGGAATAGGGGCAATCATCACTACGCCACACGGGTCGCACATCCCGTTTACTGCCCGATTGACCTTTGCCGTTACCAATAATGAGGCCGAATACGAAGCTTGTATAATGGGTGTCGCTACTGCAAAAATCGGCGCCGACTTGACAGGAGAGTCGCCACCGTGCGTTATTTATCCCTCAGAGCAGGAAAGGAAACGCTCGAAGTAAACCTTGCAAAGACGGGTAAAGGTATGGTCATCGCAACCAAAACCTGGATTCGGGAGTCGGTTACGCAAGGGGAAGGTATTAGCACCCCTCACGTCCATCGTACTCGATGGGATCCACGCTTGGTGTTTATAAGGAAAAGGGTGTGTTTATCTATCTACGCTAATGGTCGGTCTGAAAAGAAAATGAAAGGACAGGACTCGACAGAACATACGGTGTTCTGGGCCTACGTACTCCCTCGTGCAATGGGAAAGTCAGAGTCAACGTAGTTCGACTACCTACGTCTAAACGGGGAAAAGGTTACTCTCCAAGACATCGCGTCCTGTGCCTACGTACTTCCACACAGCATGGAAGATCAGAGCAAACATAGTTCGACTAACTACGGCTAAACAGGGGGCTTCTCACACAGCAGTGAGAAAACAAACTGGTCTCAAAGGTTCGGGAACCTGCAACTATGATCTGGTCTCAAATGCACTCGGGCAAGAGAAAAGGGTAACAATTAGTCGTCAGCGGGAAAGTCTCGATCGCACAGCCGCGAGAGAACAAAAGGTTAGTTGTTAGTGTGCTCGCTAGGATATCGCATCCTATGCCTACATATCCTTGTCTGACACAAGGAATCAGAGCAGCTGTAGTTCGGCTAACTACGACACAAGCTACTCAAAAGCTCCTACTGCTGAGAACGGGAAAAGACACCCTAAAACTATGACTAAAGAGGGGAATCTACCTACTGGTATCATGCCTGGTTGACCATCCTAATGTCTATCATAACGACTCAGCAGCGGAGAAGTCAGAGCTCCTAAGGGATCATGGCAACAGGACTAAACGGCAAACGGGAAACACTACAAAGTAAAGAAATATCGGAAATATGCATGAATGCAACAACTAGACAAACAAGGCACAAAGGCCGCAAACCACAAAGGTAAGGGAGCTCAGCTCTACCAAATACCAACAAGCAAAGCCACTCAATAACAAACAAGCAGAAGGAGGACCACCTCAACTTCTCATGCACACAAAGCCTATTTCTAAGATGCACCTACCTCAGAACTATCTAGATGAATACCTAAGTCTAATGCAACACAACACCACACAAGTCAAACAACACAACGAGAAGGCTAGCTAACCTGACAAACTTCTATCCAAAGCTTAAACAAAAACCCTGAGCAATACCCCTAAACAAACCCTAATCAAACCTCTAAGCAACTATCTAAGCAAAACTCTAATCAAAATCCTAAGCAAGAGGAATCAATCCCAGTCTCCAAGCTTCAGAACAAGCTTACCAAAGAAAGGGAGCTAAGCAGACAAACTCATAGTGCCTTCCTCGGGAAAGTACCAGGAGGTTACTACTCAGGAGTCATATCCTATGCGGCTCGACAACTGTGATCAGTTTACGCTCCTCCTCAGGAGAAACTAAACTCACATGAAGGCTCCAGCATCATTGGATATTTTGAGAAAGCCTACATGAACTAAGGGAACTAAGTGAACAGACTCATAGGACCTTCCTCAGGAAAGTACTAGGAGGCTGCCACTTAGGAATCGTATCCTATGTGGCTCAACAACTGTGATCAGTTTACATTCCTCCTCAGGAGAAATTAAACTCACAAGTTGGCTCCAACATCATTGGATATTTAAGAAATCCTAGATGAACTAGAGGAACTAAGTGAGCAGACCCACAGGACCTTCCTCAGGAAAGTACTAGGAGGCTGCCACCTAGAAATCGTATCCTATGTGGCTCAACAACTGTGATCAGTCTACGTTCCTCCTCAGGAGAAACTAAACTCACAAGTTGGCTCCAACATCATTGGATACTTAAGAAAGAGGTGAGAAGAAAGAATGAATGTCATTCATAGTGCCTTCCTCAGGAAAGTACCATAAACTCCCTTCAAACTTCAGGATCTCGAACCTCACAGACAGAGAACAAGCTCCTAGACCAGGCCCCCAATCCACTGCATCCTTGCAAGCTCCAACAGGACTTCATCCAGCCTCCATCTTTAAGAAGAAACCACATATCCTCAAACCACGAGAAACTATCTCTGAAGTTCAACCACAGTTGAACTTCAAAGTCAGAAGCCATCAAGACTTCTCCTATCCTCAAGCTTAAACTAAAAACATATCAGAACATCCTACAAAAATCTATCCAAAATCTATGGGGAACATGCATTAGTCTAGTACAACATACTAAAAAATCAGAACAAAATTCATTACCAGATGCAAGAACTAAAATCAACAAGGCAGACGGGCCACAAACCAATTATTCAATATCAATAACAATGCAAAAAATGCAATTAGAATGAAAATGCATGATTAAGCTAATGTTTTTGTACTATAAAATTCTACATTGAGTTACGAGTCTACAGAAAAAAGAACGAAATTATTTGATCGAACCTACTATTTTTTATGAATTTTCTAATAACATGCATGCACTAAAAGATATTAAAAAAGTCATTTAAATGGAAAATATGCTAAAAATAGCAAACAAAAATAAAATGGCATTTTTATTTTTACCTAATTTTCTAGACATTTATATGAGGTGGTAGAAAAAACAAGAAATTAAAAATCAATCATTTTTATTTTCTTATGAATTTTACAAGATGCAAAGAAATATTAAAAGAAATTAAAAACTAAAATTGGAATAAATGGGGAGGGGGGGGGGGTTCAAACAGCATGTTTTCAAGTTGAAATCCTAAGGTGGGCCTGAGAGGGGTGGTGCGCCTAGCAAAAAGCGCAGGCCCAATATGAATCAGAAATCCATTACAAAATAAAAGAGAAAAAAAACGCCTGAGGGGTGCAGAACGAGTAATTCACTAGTTAGTATCACAGGGCCCACGCTAGGAGGGGGCGTGGATAGCAGGTTAGGGCAAAGCCCAGCCCAAATCCCTCTCAACTCTCACACGCAGGGGAGGGTGAACGAGTAAACGGGGAGTGTGGTTCAGCAAACACATTTGGGCCTTGAACCCAATCTGAAAACCCTAGTCCGAAACCCTAACAACAAAACCCTACCTCCTTCCACATTTCCCTGATCACTGTTCACCCAAACTAACCTAGCCGTCGCTCCTCTCATCTCCCTCCTCTCAAACAATTTCTGAAACCTCTCCAAATCCTCTCAAACACAACCTCACTCAGATCAATCTCCCCAAAACGATTAACACTAAACCTCAACATCTTGAAACGAGAAAACCCTAAAACCATAGCAATGAATGAACGGTAATGGAAATGGTGAAAAGAGAAACTAACCTGAGACGATGAAGTTGATACGATGAAGTTCCTGAAGTTTCTTGAAGGCGCGATGATCTTTCTGGGAAAAACTGAGGAAGACGAAAATCTTAGAAACGCGCGGATTCTTGAAGCACGGTTGAGGATCTTTGGAGAAGACGAAGGCGCCCTGAGGATTCTCACGATCTGGACACGGAGGGAAGGTTGAAGGTGACGAACGGAGTTATAACGTTCTTGAAGGACCGGTTGGCTTGCGATGAAGGCGCTTCTTAGCGTTCTGGAAATTTCCTGGTGAATGGTGAAGAACCTTGTTCTGGTTTATGAATATTCTGGGGAATCCACGAAGAACAGGAGAAGTTCTTAATGATCGATGATGATAAACAAAGACGTTCTGGGGAGAGATTGAAGAACGATGAAGCTTTGAAGGGTTTCTGGAAAACTTTGATGAAGGATCTGGAAAATCCTTTGAAGTTTCCGGCGACGTGGCCGAGTTCTCCGGCGAGGTGAAGATGAAGTTGGATGGAGGAAGATCGGAGAAGAACGAAGGGTTTGGAGGAATTTCTGAGTTCTTTGCAGTTTCCGGCAAGGGACGGCGGCCGGAGTTGGTTGGGGTTGCCGGCGGTGGGAGTTCAAGGTGGATGCATGGCCGGCGGTAGGGTTCCGGTGAGGCTCCGGTGAAGGCCTGAAGGCGTGACAAGTGGCAGGGGTTAGTGGGGAGGCTGATTGCATGTGCCACGCGTGGCACTGGGTGGCAGAGTGTGAGAGAGTGTAGTGGGGCAGGTGGCACGAGGAGAGAGACTCTGAGTTGGTGTGGTGGGTCCCCTTTATAGTGACAAGTGTCACTTTCTGTGGCCAAAACGGACAAAAAAATTGAATTGGACTCTGGGCCTTCAAAAATTCACTTCTGGGCCCAACGAAAAATTAATCAAAAACCTGAAAAACTGAAATAAAAACTAAATCTGATTATATCTAATTAAAACCAATTAAGACCTAGTTAACTAATTAACTTGACTAATCCAAGAATTAAACTATCTTAATCCTAATTAGACCTAAACATGATTAAAATCCTAATTAACCTGATTAAACCTAAAAACAGAATTAACACCTAATTAAACTAATTACCCTAATTAAATCTAAAAAAATGATTAAAAATCTAATTACCTCTATTAAAGTTCTATTTAACTCCTATTCTATAAAATGCCTATTAAAATTCTACACTATTATTTATAATATCTATTTAAAAGAAAAACTATATTAAAACAAACTTTGTTTATTTCTATTTTAAAAACTATTAAAATCCATATTAACATAAAAGAAAAATCTATAATATTTTCTATATTATCTAAAACAATTAAAAACAATTTTAAAATCTATCATATTCTAAAAATGACAAAAAACTACTAAACCTATTTTAAAAATCTATATAAAATTCTAAAAAGAGATTTAAACTATTTAAAATTCTAAAAAATCTATTTAAATCCTAAAAATGATTAAAATGCCTATTTAAAATCCACAAAAGTCTATTAAAACCCTAAAAAATGCAGACAAATGCAAATGACCACCATAAAAGAGCGCACGAGACCAGATCGAATCAAACAGAGAACCCCGGGCATCAGAATATCCCAAAATCACTATGCAAGCTAAAAATCACCGAGGAGCGCACAATTTCCCGTAAATAAAACCCTGATGATCTGGACTGGATCTGCCATATCTGATAGACGAAAACCAAGCTGTAACTCTGATATCCTCTGTCTGTGCACAAATATCATGCGTCTGATTTGCGAATATGAATTTAAACCACGAGTCAGATAGGAGAACCGGTTGGTCAAATTTTAGGGTGCAACAGCTGCCCCTATTCAAGCGACTTGGACCTGAAGGGTTTGAAGAGCGCTCAGCCTTCAAACATTCAGAGGTACGAGACGGTTGAATACAAATAAAACCCGAAAATTTGCCAACCGCGAGCATATCCTGTAAACTTCTTGGGGAATAAAGTCCTGAAAACCGAGTCCAGTCATTACGACACCAAACTGATCAATCATCTGATAAGGAACTCCTTATTAGAATGCCAATTACCTGTGATGCCCTATATAACAAACCTGAGGGTTGCAACAAAACCTGATCCTTTCTCATTGCCTACCGATAGGCAGGAAGAGAAATATACTCACATCGTCCAAAGATGGACGAGAAGACACCCTGAATGGAGGAAACACCAATGCTCACATCGTCTAAGGGTAGACGAGATCATCCTGATTGATGAAACAAATCAATATTCACATCGTCTAAGGATAGACGGGAAGAAAGCGTTAATCTCCATTCTCACATCGTCTAAGGATAGACGGAAAGAAACCCTGATTGATACTCACATCGTCTAAGGGTAGACGGCAAGACACCATTAATCTCCATACCCACATCGTCTAAGGGTAGACGGAATCATCCTGATTGATGAAACAAATCAATATTCACATCGTCTAAGGATAGACGGGAAGAAAGCATTAATCTCTATTCTCACATCGTCTAAGGATAGACGGAAAGAAACCCCGATTGATACTCACATCGTCTAAGGGTAGACGGCAAGACACCATTAATCTCCATACCCACATCGTCTAAGGGTAGACGGAATCATCCTGATTGATGAAACAAATCAATATTCACATCGTCTAAGGATAGACGGGAAGAAAGCATTAATCTCCATTCTCACATCGTCTAAGGATAGACGGAATCATCCTGATTGATGAAACAAATCAATATTCACATCGTCTAAGGATAGACGGGAAGAAAGCATTAATCTCCATTCTTACATCGTCTAAGGATAGACGGAAAGAAACCCCGATTGATACTCACATCGTCTAAGGGTAGACGGCAAGACACCATTAATCTCCATACTCACATCGTCTAAGGATAGACGGGAAGACACCGTACGCACTGCAACACCATCCCTCGAATTTCAGAACCCTTCTGTCTACGGGAATTGATGGAAAGATCAATATCCTTGAAGGGGCCACATCGTCAGTATGGACCGACGGGAAGAAAACCACCTTTAAAGAACCATGTCGTCAATAAGAATCGACAATCACGAAAACTGAACATTCTTCGAAGAGCCTCGACATCAATAAGGATTGACGGTCAGAAAAGTCCCTCTTGAAACGTCATCTCATCCAATAAACAGAAAGAAAACCACTATCCGAAATATCATTTTGAAACCCCTCAACAATCAAAGATAGCCAGAGAAGACTCGCTGGGGAAACACCCCATCTGTATGATCCGACAATAAGAAACCCGATGAACAATAACCTGAAACTTCACATCGTCTACTGATAGACGGAAAGAAAAGCCACTTGCTAGAGAAACTCCGTCTTGAACCCCACTGAAAATCACCCAGAACTTCACATCGTCTAAGGATAGACGGAAAGAAAACCACGTTCAAACTCAAGACGTCTAATGATGGACGGAGAAATCCACTTATTGTGGGAACACATCGTCAATATGAATTGACGGGAAGAAAAGTCTGCCGATACCAGATGACCGACTGATTAAAGCATACTGTTGTATGATCTGAGATACAAATAAACCGCTGAATCGTCTGAACACTGCTGCTGGGTAAATGCCCCTAAACCGATCACAGAGTAGTTCCCGCGCCATATGAGGTTGGTAGAAAACCCGACTTATGCTTCGTATGCATATGCATATGCTTTAATCTTTCTACGGCGTAATGCTCCATTCAGGATGGAAATGCTACGCATTTTGACAATGACATGCAAGTATGATGCAAATATGATGATGCATGCAATATGCTAATGCAGGCTCGAGCTGCCGGAGAAAGCTGGGTACAGAAAACCACTTCGGCAACATAAATGCTGAAGACGAAGCCAACTCCGCTGGGGATAAACCGGATGTCACAGGATTATCCCAGCAAAATAAAGGCTGGGAGAGTGAAATCCACTCCGCTGGGGATATTGGGAACTTAACCGAACACCATCAACGAAGTAATACCCTGCTGGGAATATAACTCCGCTGTGAAATAGCAGATGTGCTGAATATGATTGGACTCCTCTGGGGATAGCTTACCCGTGCCACTGACAAATTGGACTTTGCTAGAGAAAAATAGACGGAGTCTTCCCGCGTATTACCGAAAATTGGATTTGGAAACTGATGCGCCAACACGGATGGGCCTCACGGTGATTGCCACCCTGGACTTGACCTTTTGGGCTACCTGTGATGGGTCAGGTACAACTGACGCTGGAAAACATTCTGCCTGAATACACAGCCTTTTAGTGGAAGAGTCAAGGGATTAGTGACACGACTTCCCGCATTCGTCTCGCTCTCGAAAATCGACTGAATCTGCTCGAATAACTCTGAATGACCTTGCTGATACGGAGAAGAACAAACCTTTCGCTTATGATATGCCCCAGCCTGCGGGATCTCTGTGGGGATAGTCCTCGAAAGGAAATCTGCAAATCTGTTCCCTGATAGTCTAATATGAAATGCCCCAGCATTCTGAACTTCGGAGAGATACTTCCCCTCAAATGCTTCTCGAACAAAGAACTTCTGCGCTCTTACGATGGCCTGCCCTTGACTGCACTGACCTTGCCCCTGATTATCTGATTCAGAGTAGTGCCCCTGACTACGCCGTATTTGCCTGAATCTCAACCTGATTGCCCCAGGATAACTGACTTCGAAAGGCTGACTTGACTGGGGATTACGATAATAGCTTGCCCCTGCTCTCGGAACATTCGGGCGCTCTGCATTCTATCCTGACCGTACTTTCCACTGTAGGAAACTTTTCTGCCGTCAAGCGCTTACTCGCAAGTAAAACAAGTTGTTCTGCGTAAAAGATGTATTAATGCAACACATATGAAAGCTTTGACATCCAATCTGTTCACTGGGAATAGACAAAAACAGTTTATGGCATAAAACGCACAAAACATTTATCAAGAATATCAACATCAGTACCAACATGGTATGAAGAACCCTTTTAGGAGTCAGAATCGACGCGACCTTTACCGGAGTGTGCTTTCGAAACAACCTGCTTCAATTAGGGATTTTGAAGGTTGTAGCGTGGTCAGGTTCATGGTTTTGAAGGAAAGAATAAAGGCTCAAAGTTTATTTTAACCCACCCGCTCTCCTTGATGTTCTCCGATCCTATGTTCAGCTAATTCGACCTTAGCAATCCTCTCAGAGGCTGAAAGATAGGAGTGATAGTTCGAGAAATTATGATTGTTGGGAGTGACATCCACTCACTCTTTTGTCTTTGACACTTGAGGTCACACGACTCGCATTTGATTTGAGGATTTTTCTTTTCTTCCTTTTCATCTTTTTCTTTTCTTATCCCTAACTTTTGCCTGGACTGACTCTTTTTGAGTTTCTTATGATGTTTTAAGTCCAGCGGGATGCCCTCATTTTTTGCCTAAGTCAATGGTTTTCTTTTCTTGACTTAGCGGGCTTTTGATTCTTTTTTCCTTCACTTTCTCTTTTTTCGAACGAGTCGTGCGACGCTAGTTGTCTGACTCTTTGGGAAATGATGTGACTGTTTCACTCTTGATTGAACCATTGTGGTCTTTTAGGCACGACCTCTAGAGGTGTGATTGATTCTCGAACGGACACTCCTTTGGCAACTTGGACGCTCGATCAATATTAGCTAACACCTACCCTGCCCCAGGTTAAGATTGAGGGTTTTTCGTTTTCAGAAAGAAACTCCTACTACAAGGCTCAAAGGGGTTAACAAGGGATTATCTTCCTTATAACTCCGGTGTTTAGGGATTCGAAACAATGCCTGTACATCATCAACAGGTTTTATTTCAAAAGCATACGATATCGGAAGTTGCATGTCGTTCATTTTCGTCATCCTCCCCAGATCCTTCTTAACCAAGCGTTGGACATTTGTAAAAACAATTAGTGAACACGATTGGACTTAATCAAAACATGCATATTTATTCCATTATCATCAATTGAATGAAAACAACAAGTTTTACAAACAAGATTGCAAATTAAACAGGAAAGAAACTACAAATGTAAAGAAATGACAAGATAAAACAAAGAAAAAATGCTAGCTTCCGAGAACCGGGCTTTCACATCTGTCCTGCTGCTGAACCAGCTATCTTCACAATCAGTTATTAGAGACAATTCGATGCTGTACTGATCAACGACTCAACCAAATCATATAGCCTCTCCTCCTTCAGATGGTTTTGGGACTTCCCTGCCTGAAGCTGATTGCTGCACTATCAAGTAAGTCCTGTAATTTATGCTTGAAGGCCAGACAATCTTCAATGTTGTGCCCTTGTGCTCCTGAATGGAAATCACAGCGCTCCTTGATATCATAACCTGCTGGAGGCGTACCTGTCAGCGGAGCTAACTTCCTCTTCTCAACCAACTGCAATCGTAGCAACACCTGAAGAAGTTCGGCATACGGCATCGGAGGCACCTTAAATACCCTCAATGGCTTCTGATTTTGAGCTTTTCGCTGATTGGGATGCTGCTGCCTTTTCCACTGTTGAGATCGTTGCTGTTGTTGCTGGTATCGGGTTGACTCTTGAACACCCTTCGTAGCAAATGCAACATCGGTTTCTTGACTTTCACTGTACTGATTAAAGCCCTCCTTGTGCTTAGCCATTTTCATTCTCAGATCTGCCCCAGGAATAGGCAACAGTTGTGGGCATGGGGATTCTGACACCATGGAGTCCAGGATACGCTTCTGACCCACTGCAGCTTTAGAAACATCTGTCATCTTAGCATCGACGGAGACAGGAGCAATACGTACAGCTACGCTGCTCGGCGTGAATTCAATATCGTGCGAGTCAATCAGGTCTTGAACATTATGCTTAAAAGCATGGCAACCCTCGATGTCGTGTCCGAATGCCCCAGAATGAAACTCACATTGCTTACTGGCATCGTACCCATGAGGAAGCGCTCTCGTGGGTGGATCGAACGTTCTCTTCTCCACCAGATTAAACCTCAATAAAGTCTGCAAGAGCTCAGCATATGTTGTAGGTGGCGCCTCAAATATCCTCTTTGGCTTCCCCTCATGAATCCTTCGTTGAGACGGATGCACCCTCTGTTGCTGCTGCTCAGGTTCCACATGCACGGGTGGCGCGAGCTTCTTCATTGCGGCTTCAAATAGCTGATCATCCTCTTTCCTAAGCACGTTCTTGACTACTTCTATGATCAAGCTCATTTGGGTCTTCAGCTGACTATTTTCCTCCTTGAGAATCTTCTGCTCCAAACGCATCTCTTGCATGTCTCTCATCATCTGCCCCAGCTGGCTTCGGACTTCAATCAATTCAAACTGATTCTGTTCCATATCTCTGAAGGAATTCCTGCAACAAACTGGACGATGAGGAAATAAGACCCCCGGTTCTGATGTACCTGTTAAATCATAATGCAATGCGGAAAGCAAACACATATTCAAGACAAGACAAAGAGAAACTCAAGCTATAAGCATACAGACGAACATCTCCCACACATGTATAACCAACAAAAGCATCACGTAGGCACAAATGAGTACGAATACAATGACCCCAGCCAACAATCCTGGTGGTGGTCGGCAAATACTAATGCACAAAAGCTAAACGGGTTAGGCAGAGAAAACAGATGCGACACCCGGCGCAGAAACCTTTAGAAATTTTTCTCATACTCAAATGAACTCTCCGTTTGACAATCTTCAGAGCACACACTTCCTGTGGAGTCTTCCATGACATTAACTGACGAACCCACACAACTGGATGACGGGGAATCATTAATCTGAACAAAACCCTGGGGCGTGATGCAAATCCGGTTAGAGTCTAACAGATCCTGAACCTGGCTTCTAAGCACCTTACAATCATTGGTTGAATGCCCCCGTGCCCCAACATGGTACTCACAGCGGGCGCTGGCATCAAAACCTGGAGGATACGGTGGAATCACCGGCTTAGTCTCTTTCGGCACAATCAATCCACTTCTGACCATATCTGGCAACAACTGACTGTACGACACCGGTAGCTGAGTAAACTGCCTTTCAGGTTTCCTTGGTCTTCGTGGGGCGTGCTGACTTGATCGGCGATAGGATGACCGTTGACTTGAAGTGTCTGAAAACCGATCCTGAGATGCTAGAGATTCTGAGATGGCGTCGTTTCCTTCTTCCCACTCTTCTTGAGAACCGACAACTGACTCATTCTTGTCAACTGGGACGTAAGGGACATCTCGAAACTTTCCACTCTTGAGTCCTCTCTCAACAAGCTCTCCCATTCTCATCAGGCCCACAAAGCTTGTGCAACCGAACAATTTGTCAAAATAATGGCCTTTCAGAGTACCCAAGAAGATGTCAACCATTTCTCTTTCTGGAAGCGGTGGTTGAACACTAGCAGCCAATTCTTTCCATCTTCGCAAATACCCTCTGAATGATTCATTCTCCGCCTGAGACAATTCTTGCAGATGTACGAGACTAGGAGCCAAATCCAGGTTGTAATCGTACTGCTTCATGAAAGCTCTGGCTAAATCCGCCCATGATCGAATCTGATTACTCTCTAATTGCACATACCACCTCAAGGATGCCCCAGTCAGGCTATACTGGAAGCAATGGATCATTAGTTGGTCATTTCGCACAAACGAAGTCATCCTTCGACAGAACATCATCAAATGCAGCTTCGGACAGCTATCTCCCGTGTACTTCTCGAATTCCGGCACTTTGAACTTGTAAGGCAACACCAGGTCAGGAACCAAACACATGTCTGCAGCGTCCAGGTTAACAGCATCTTTCACTTTCAAGGCTTTTATTCCTTCTTCCAACGCTCGGAGTCTTCTATCATTTTCGAGAGCTCTTAGATCTACCATCCCGGCCATTGGAATATCTCTTCGGTAATTCATCACAGGGAAAGCAACCCCTTGATTGTTAGCAGGAGGATGACGTTCATTTCGGGCAACAAACTGCTCCTGTCGATCTCGGTTCTGGACAATAGGCTGTACAGCTTGGTCTGCAATAACGTTGTTTGCTTGTGGGAAGTCTTCCATAGAATCATACCAATGGTTGGATGCCATAGTAAACCCTGTCAAAGTGTTAGGAGCCTGGAAATTGCCTTCAGCCATAGCTACCAATTACCTGTAACTGACTATACTGCTTGATTCTGTTCAAATCTGCTTCAGCCCCTTGGTCGTCTTCAACACTCCACTCTTGCCTCAAACAATCCCCCGAGAATCACCCTCTGGTGAAAACAAAGGCTGGATAAGTGCTCTGGCCTGCTAGAGTAATGCTATGCAATATGATTTATGCAAACAGAAATACAAAAAAATGCTAACGTGCATGTGTGCATTGGAGATATTTCCCCTCCAATTCCAGTGTCAGTGGCAGCAAGACGAGATAAACCATAAAGATAATATTTAGAAAAACCCTCATATATTTATTAGAATAACAGTCTTGTCAAGAGGTTACATAACTATGCTCCATACAGCTGATATGATAAAGGAGGATCCCAGCCAACACGCCTGGTGGTGATCTCAACACAACAGAATACAAGAGAAAAATCAAGTACGGGTACGGTTGCGGAAGTCCTCGACCATCTTCTTCGTCTCTGCGTGATCCGGTCGATAAATCAAGCCTTCTATCAACTGGTCCCTTTTTCTGACCGTCCCCTGGATGTCTCTGACAAAGTCTTCCCAAGCCTTATCATGGGCACCGTCCCCAGGTTTGGGTCTCTTGGCGTCTGCTCTGTGCTGAAAATCTTCCAAATTCTTCATGGCATCAATCAGCTTGCGCTCGGCCTCATATCGGCGGCATGCTTCTCCTTTAAGCTCTTCAGTCTTCACTTTGACCTGTTCTTCTAACTGAGCAACCTGTGTCTTTAGCTCTTCTTCCCGTCCTTTGCGCTTGGCCATAGTGAGATCCCAGTGCTCTCTGAACTTAGCTAGCTTCGTGTAGGCCCTTTCCAGCTCTTGCTTCTTAGTAGCCAGTACACTGATAACTGAGTCTACATCTAACTCCAGACGCTTCTTGGTTTCAGTCAACTCCAATAACGTAGTCTTCATATGTTTCAGAGTCTCGGCCTGTTGCTTAGAAAAATATCCTGTTTCAATCTTTTCATGACGAAGCTGGGCATTCTCTTTCTCTAAAGCCTCTTTAGCCTTTGCTAGCTCTTCTTTCTCCGCCATCAACTGCTTGTATACCTGTATGTCCACAGTGGTAGGCTCCTCCACCGGAGAAGGATGCAATGGCTGAACCGCTGGATAAGGCATAAGGAATTTCGTAGCTCGCTCACGAATCCATTCCACATACGGGCCAGGAACTCGAGTATCCCCTCTGCTACCTGAAGGCTTCCCTCTCTTGTGCAAGTTCTTCCATGCCTTCTCAAGCTTGGTCAGCATCTCTTTCCCTATTGCCCCGGTGAGATACAGAGATTCCTGTATCTCCTCGGGCTTCGGCGCTCCCTGAGGTACATACCCAAATTGCCTGATCAATAAGGAAGGGTTGTAATTGACACACCCTTTCCTTCCTATTAACGGAACATTCGGGAATCCTTCGCATTTGAGTATGACCTCAACTCCGAATACCTCTTCGCTAACCCATACCACGTTCTCCGCAGTCAACCCCATCAAGCGCTCGGGCCATCCTAGAGAATCAATAGAGGTGACAAAAGGGCCTGACTTAGGCATATGACTGGTGAACCACCTGCACAGGAGAGGTACACAGCAAGACACATTCCTTCCTCGCCGCTTTTCATTTTGGTAGTGAGTTGAATGGTGGATATCTCCCAGCAAGGTAGGAACTGGGTTCTTCGCAGCCAAAATATAGAAAGCATCTGAGTCAACAAAATCAGGAATGTTCGGGAACAACACGATGCCATAAACACATACAGCAAGGATGACGTCAAAAACACCCCAGCCACCCTTCTGGGCATACTCCCGAGCCTTCTCCACCAAGACATCCAACAGAAATCCCCATACATCTCCTCTTCTGATCATCTTCCCTGACAGCTCAGACTCTCTTAAGTACAGGATGGCAGAAAGCTCGGCCAAATTAGGCTCAGCGTCCGTACGATAGAAAGGTATCTGCTCGCGGATAGGTATGTCCAAGAGTGCAGAATACTCCTCCAGGGTAGGAGCCAAAACAAAGTCCGGAAATACGAAACATCTGAGCTCCGCATCATAAAACTGTAACAGGGTATAAATGTCGCTGATCTCGTAGGTCGATGGCTGGTAAACATAGGTCAGAATCCTCCCATATCTCTTTCTGAAGTCACCCATTACCCTCTTCTTAGCAATAGTAATCAACTCTAACAACAGACTGATATCCGGAGCCGGAAACTTGTAGGGCAACACTCTCTTCGTGGCTTCCATGTCTTGCTAGGAAACAAACACCAGAACTGGGAGGGAAAATATGTACCTGCAATACACACACGTTAGTTGGATGCAAATGGTAGTGCAATGATGCAATATGATAAATAATGCAATCTGTGAACACAGGGGCTATGCTGTAGCCTGAAGAGGAACATCTCTGTGATCAAGAACAGAAAACCACCACGGTTACCAGAACCTCATGACACTAACTATCATCTGATACTCAAAATACCAATCCCCTGGTAAGAAATCCATCTGAACCTCTGTATCTGACGAGAAAACCATCTGATAATAGTATCAACCTCAGACAAGAAACCCATCTGATCCAAACAACACACCTGGAGATGAATCAAGAACACCATCTGATAACTACTGAATCATGGTTTCTGAAGGCCAGTTTTCCTGCAACAACCCAATCCCCCTCACAGGTATGATAGACCTAATCCACGGACAAAGGTACGGCATCCTATGCGGTCATCAGCGTCACAGACTTTCATGAGTGACGATACGATTCCCAGAAGGAGTGGCATCATCGAGTCATGAAGAGGCCTCACTTAGCTGACTTCCAAATGATCGGTCCCCAAAGTCGACAATCCTCACGTCTGGACTCCCCTCAGATCCTCAGGACCGGAAAGGAGCACCTCTGCGAGAATCTCGTCTGAGCGTAGATTTCGTAGGGAACTGTGCCTGCTCAGCAGACAGGTTCGTCTACTACTCTCCACAACTATATCTAGGTGCATACTCAAGCCCAGGTCCGGCTTCTCACTCACAGTAACCTCCCTTGCCCACAGCAATAATCACAATAATATAATGCTGGAAAATAAATGCGGAAAGGTAAAGGTACGGAAAAGTAAAGTGCGGAAAAGTAAAACACATATACACAACACCCAACAAATAAACACCCAAGCGCTAGGATTGACTCGCGTAGGGGATGGGAAACGGTCCCAGCATAAGGGATAGGAAAAGTCCCTAGATGCTATAAATCCCCAGCAGAGTCGCCAGCTGTCGCTACTGCGAAAATCGGCGCCGGCTTGACAGGAGAGTCGCCACCGTGCGTTATTTATCCCTCAGAGCGGGAAAGGAAACGCTCGAAGTAAACCTCGCAAAGACGGGTAAAGGTATGGTCATCGCAACCAAAACCTGGATTCGGGAGTCGGTTACGCAAGGGGAAGGTATTAGCACCCCTCACGTCCATCGTACTCGATGGGATCCACGCTTGGTGTTTATAAGGAAAAGGGTGTGTTTATCTATCTACGCTAATGGTCGGTCTGAAAAGAAAATGAAAGGACAGGACTCGACAGAACATACGGTGTTCTGGGCCTACGTACTCCCTCGTGCAATGGGAAAGTCAGAGTCAACGTAGTTCGACTACCTACGTCTAAACGGGGAAAAGGTTGCTCGCCAGGACATCGCGTCCTGTGCCTACGTACTTCCACACAGCATGGAAGATCAGAGCAAACGTAGTTCGACTAACTACGGCTAAACAGGGGGCTTCTCACACAACAGTGAGAAAACAAACTGGTCTCAAAGGTTCGGGAACCTGCAACTATGATCTGGTCTCAAATGCACTCGGGCAAGAGAAAAGGGTAACAATTAGTCGTCAGTGGGAAAGTCTCGATCGCACAGCCGCGAGAGAACAAAAGGTTAGTTGTTAGTGTGCTCGCTAGGATATCGCATCCTATGCCTACATATCCTTGTCTGACACAAGGAATCAGAGCAGCTGTAGTTCGGCTAACTACGACACAAGCTACTCAAAAGCTCCTACTGCTGAGAACGGGAAAATACACCCTAAAACTATGACTAAAGAGGGGAATCTACCTACTGGTATCATGCCTGGTTGACCATCCTAATGTCTATCATAACGACTCCGCAGCGGAGAAGTCAGAGCTCCTAAGGGATCATGGCAACAGGACTAAACGACAAACGGGAAACACTACAAAGTAAAGAAATATCGGAAATATGCATGAATGCAACAACTAGACAAACAAGGCACAAAGGCCGCAAACCACAAAGGTAAGGGAGCTCAGCTCTACCAAATACCAACAAGCAAAGCCACTCAATAACAAACAAGCAGAAGGAGGACCACCTCAACTTCTCATGCACACAAAGCCTATTTCTAAGATGCACCTACCTCAGAACTATCTAGATGAATACCTAAGTCTAATGCAACACAACACCACACAAGTCAAACAACACAACGAGAAGGCTAGCTAACCTGACAAACTTCTATCCAAAGCTTAAACAAAAACCCTGAGCAATACCCCTAAACAAACCCTAATCAAACCTCTAAGCAACTATCTAAGCAAAACTCTAATCAAAATCCTAAGCAAGAGGAATCAATCCCAGTCTCCAAGCTTCAGAACAAGCTTACCAAAGAAAGGGAGCTAAGCAGACAAACTCATAGTGCCTTCCTCGGGAAAGTACCAGGAGGTTACTACTCAGGAGTCATATCCTATGCGGCTCGACAACTGTGATCAGTTTACGCTCCTCCTCAGGAGAAACTAAACTCACATGAAGGCTCCAGCATCATTGGATATTTTGAGAAAGCCTACATGAACTAAGGGAACTAAGTGAACAGACCCATAGGACCTTCCTCAGGAAAGTACTAGGAGGCTGCCACTTAGGAATCGTATCCTATGTGGCTCAACAACTGTGATCAGTTTACATTCCTCCTCAGGAGAAATTAAACTCACAAGTTGGCTCCAACATCATTGGATATTTAAGAAATCCTAGATGAACTAGAGGAACTAAGTGAGCAGACCCACATGACCTTCCTCAGGAAAGTACTAGGAGGCTTCCACCTAGGAATCGTATCCTATGTGGCTCAACAACTGTGATCAGTCTACGTTCCTCCTCAGGAGAAACTAAACTCACAAGTTGGCTCCAACATCATTGGATACTTAAGAAAGAGGTGAGAAGAAAGAATGAATGTCATTCATAGTGCCTTCCTCAGGAAAGTACCATAAACTCCCTTCAAACTTCAGGATCTCGAGCCTCACAGACAGAGAACAAGCTCCTAGACCAGGCCCCCAATCCACTGCATCCTTGCAAGCTCCAACAGGACTTCATCCAGCCTCCATCTTCAAGAAGAAACCACATATCCTCAAACCACGAGAAACTATCTCTGAAGTTCAACCACAGTTGAACTTCAAAGTCAGAAGCCATCAAGACTTCTCCTATCCTCAAGCTTAAACTAAAAACATATCAGAACATCCTACAAAAATCTATCCAAAATCTATGGGGAACATGCATTAGTCTAGTACAACATACTAAAAAATCAGAACAAAATTCATTACCAGATGCAAGAACTAAAATCAACAACGCAGACGGGCCACAAACCAATTATTCAATATCAATAACAATGCAAAAAATGCAATTAGAATGAAAATGCATGATTAAGCTAATGTTTTTGTACTATAAAATTCTACATTGAGTTACGAGTCTACAGAAAAAAGAACGGAATTATTTGATCGAACCTACTATTTTTTATGAATTTTCTAATAACATGCATGCACTAAAAGATATTAAAAAAGTCATTTAAATGGAAAATATGCTAAAAATAGCAAACAAAAATAAAATGGCATTTTTATTTTTACCTAATTTTCTAGACATTTATATGAGGTGGTAGAAAAAACAAGAAATTAAAAATCAATCATTTTTATTTTCTTATGAATTTTACAAGATGCAAAGAAATATTAAAAGAAATTAAAAACTAAAATTGGAATAAATGGGGAGGGGGGTTCAAACAGCATGTTTTCAAGTTGAAATCCTAAGGTGGGCCTGAGAGGGGTGGTGCGCCTAGCAAAAAGCGCAGGCCCAATATGAATCAGAAATCCATTACAAAATAAAAGAGAAAAAAAAAACGCCTGGGGGGTGCAGAACGAGTAATTCACTAGTTAGTATCACAGGGCCCACGCTAGGAGGGGGCGTGGATAGCAGGTTAGGGCAAAGCCCAGCCCAAATCCCTCTCAGCTCTCACACGCAGGGGAGGGTGAACGAGTAAACGGGGAGTGTGGTTCAGCAAACACATTTGGGCCTTGAACCCAATCTAAAAACCCTAGTCCGAAACCCTAACAACAAAACCCTACCTCCTTCCACATTTCCCTGATCACTGTTCACCCAAACTAACCTAGCCGTCGCTCCTCTCATCTCCCTCCTCTCAAACAATTTCTGAAACCTCTCCAAATCCTCTCAAACACAACCTCACTCAGATCAATCTCCCCAAAACGATTAACACTAAACCTCAACATCTTGAAACGAGAAAACCCTAAAACCATAGCAATGAATGAACGGTAATGGAAATGGTGAAAAGAGAAACTAACCTGAGACGATGAAGTTGATACGATGAAGTTCCTGAAGTTTCTTGAAGGCGCGATGATCTTTCTGGGAAAAACTGAGGAAGACGAAAATCTTAGAAATGCGCGGATTCTTGAAGCACGGTTGAGGATCTTTGGAGAAGACGAAGGCGCCCTGAGGATTCTCACGATCTGGACACGGAGGGAAGGTTGAAGGTGACGAACGGAGTTATAACGTTCTTGAAGGACCGGTTGGCTTGCGATGAAGGCGCTTCTTAGCGTTCTGGAAATTTCCTGGTGAATGGTGAAGAACCTTGTTCTGGTTTATGAATATTCTGGGGAATCCACGAAGAACAGGAGAAGTTCTTAATGATCGATGATGATAAACGAAGACGTTTTGGGGAGAGATTGAAGAACGATGAAGCTTTGAGGGGTTTCTGGAAAACTTTGATGAAGGATCTGGAAAATCCTTTGAAGTTTCCGGCGACGTGGCCGAGTTCTCCGGCGAGGTGAAGATGAAGTTGGATGGAGGAAGATCGGAGAAGAACGAAGGGTTTGGAGGAATTTCTGAGTTCTTTGCAGTTTCCGGCAAGGGACGGCGGCCGGAGTTGGTTAGGGTTGCCGGCGGTGGGAGTTCAAGGTGGATGCATGGCCGGCGGCAGGGTTCCGGTGAGGCTCCGGTGAAGGCGTGACAAGTGGCAGGGGTTAGTGGGGAGGCTGATTGCATGTGCCACGCGTGGCACTGGGTGGCAGAGTGTGAGAGAGTGTAGTGGGGCAGGTGGCACGAGGAGAGAGACTATGAGTTGGTGTGGTGGGTCCCCTTTATAGTGACAAGTGTCACTTTCTGTGGCCAAAACGGACAAAAAAATTGAATTGGACTCTGGGCCTTCAAAAATTCACTTCTGGGCCCAACGAAAAATTAATCAAAAACCTGAAAAACTGAAATAAAAACTATATCTGATTATATCTAATTAAAACCAATTAAGACCTAGTTAACTAATTAACTTGACTAATCCAAGAATTAAACTATCTTAATCCTAATTAGACCTAAACATGATTAAAATCCTAATTAACCTGATTAAACCTAAAAACAGAATTAACACCTAATTAAACTAATTACCCTAATTAAATCTAAAAAAATGATTAAAAATCTAATTACCTCTATTAAACTTCTATTTAACTCCTATTCTATAAAATGCCTATTAAAATTCTACACTATTATTTATAATATCTATTTAAAAGAAAAACTATATTAAAACAAACTTTATTTATTTCTATTTTAAAAACTATTAAAATCCATATTAACATAAAAGAAAAATCTATAATATTTTCTATATTATCTAAAACAATTAAAAACAATTTTAAAATCTATCATATTCTAAAAATGACAAAAAACTACTAAACCTATTTTAAAAATCTATATAAAATTCTAAAAAGAGATTTAAACTATTTAAAATTCTAAAAAATCTATTTAAATCCTAAAAATGATTAAAATGCCTATTTAAAATCCACAAAAGTCTATTAAAACCCTAAAAAATGCAGACAAATGCAAATGACCACCATAAAAGAGCGCACGAGACCAGATCGAATCAAACAGAGAACCCCGGGCATCAGAATATCCCAAAATCACTATGCAAGCTAAAAATCACCGAGGAGCGCACAATTTCCCGTAAATAAAACCCTGATGATCTGGACTGGATCTGCCATATCTGATAGACGAAAACCAAGCTGTAACTCTGATATCCTCTGTCTGTGCACAAATATCATGCGTCTGATTTGCGAATATGAATTTAAACCACGAGTCAGATAGGAGAACCGGTTGGTCAAATTTTAGGGTGCAACAATGGGGCTTGAAGAAGCCATTGATTTGCGAATCAAGAATTTAGACGTATACGGAGACTCAGCTCTGGTAGTGAATCAGATCAAAGGGGAATGGGAGACGCGTCAGCCCAACTTGATACGTTACATAAACTATGCAAGGAGATTGTTGCCTTTCTTCGACAAGGTTGAATTGCATCATGTGCCGCAGGCAGAAAATCAAATGGATGACGCCCTCGCCACTTTGTCTTCCATGTACAAAGTCAATTTCTGGAACGAGGCTCCCAGAATCATTATCTCTCGGCTTGACAGACCAGCTTACGTATTTGCCATTGATGAAGCATCCGATGACAAACCGTGGTATTTTGATATCCTTAATTTCCTGAAGAATAAAGAGTATCCGGCTGGGGCATCCAGTCAAGATCAGAAGACTCTCAGGAGATTAGCGGGTAATTTCTATTTGAATCCGGATGGCGTCTTATACAGAAGAAACCACAATTTGGTGCTGTTGCGGTGTGTAGACGAGAAAGAGGCAAAGCTGCTCATGGAGGAAATACACGAAGGTACCTTTGGTACGCATGCTGGTGGGCATGCTATGACGAGAAAGCTGCTGCGGGCAGGTTATTTTTGGCTGACTATGGAAACGGATTGTTTCAAGTTTGCGAGGAAGTGCCACAAGTGCCAAATCTATGCTGATAAGATTCATGTGCCTCCGAGTCCTCTGAATGTGATGTCATCGCCATGGCCATTCTCGATGTGGGGAATCGATATGATCGGAAAGATCGAGCCGACGGCTTCTAATGGGCATCGGTTCATCCTAGTAGCAATCGATTATTTCACCAAGTGGGTAGAAGCGGCGTCATATGCAAATGTAACGAAGCAGGTGGTGGCCAGATTCATCAAGAGAGATATCATTTGCCGGTACGGCATCCCCGAGCGGATAATCACGGACAACGGTTCGAACCTGAACAACAAAATGATGAAGGAGCTCTGTCAGAATTTCAAGATCGAACATCACAACTCCTCCCCTTACCGACCCAAGATGAATGGCGCTGTCGAGGCGGCCAATAAGAATATCAAGAAGATCGTTCAGAAAATGGTGGTGACCTATAAGGATTGGCATGAGATGCTACCTTTTACTTTGCACGGTTATCGTACGGCGGTACGCACATCAACCGGGGCAACCCCGTTCTCATTAGTGTATGGAATGGAAGCGGTATTACCATTGGAAGTTGAGATCCCTTCCCTGAGGGTATTGCGAGACGTTCAGCTGGACGAGGCAGAATGGGTGAAAGACAGGTTGAATCAACTGAGTTTGATGGATGAAAAGAGGCTAGCTTCTCTAGCATATGGTCGTTTGTACCAGAGCCGAATGAAGAAAGCATATGATAAGAAGATACATCCGCGAAGCTTTCAGACGGGCGACCTTGTGCTGAAAAGGATTCTCCCGCCACAGGCGGATCACAGGGGCAAGTGGACCCCCAACTACGAAGGGCCATACGTTGTCAGAAAAGTCTTTTCAGGAGGGGCTTTATTGTTGTCCATCATGGACGGTGAAGACTTCATGTCACCTGTGAATTCGGACGCAGTTAAAAAATACTTTGCTTAAAATTGACCCGCTGGACAGAAAAAAGAGAGTTCAGGCAAAAATGGGGCATCCTGGCGAACCAAAAACAGAATGAAAGGTTCGGGCAAAAGTTAGGGATAAAAATGAAAAAATGTACACCCGCGAAGTTGAAAACCTACACTGGGCGGCTTCGGCAAAAAAGGGTATCCCGGTGAACTGAAAACCCGTAGAGGGCGGTTCACGCAAAAGTTAGGGATTTGAAAAGCAAATGACTGCGGTCCGAATCTGATACTGCAGTGAGCATCAGTGTGGGAGAAGATACCTGAAGGGTCGATTATCAAATACAATCGCTTCAGAAGTGTGGATACCGGGAAAGCATTAGAGTCAGATGAGTCATAGGAGGACCATTTCGTGGTGTTCGTCTGCATCCCGTTGCCGACATGTGTACAAAATTTAATTTGTCAAAGTATTTATGCTTATTGTGCATACTTGTGTATTTGCTTTGCGTAGCTTCCTCTTTTCAGGAGTTACATCCCGTGTACAAAAAAAATTCCGCCCGTTCAGGGGCCCAATCAATAAAATATGTTATTCAGTACTTAATGCTGGTTCTTTACTGCTTTGGTGCATGATAAAACGCCTAAGTTTACTGAGACTAGCATGTGTATAACATCACTGGCCCTTGCCAACAATTGCTAAAGCTTTGAATTAACTAAAAATAACGTCACTAACCTGAATCGATTTGGTTGTATAGGCTTGTCTTGTCTTGTTTGTGTTGTTGCAGGTCCATAGCCGTACGAGGAAGATGATCGAAAGATTGCAATAACGAAAGAATCGACCCCCACGCAGGTCATGCATGTTCATCCTGAAGAGAGATCGAATTCCCCAGCTGGTCGTAGCTTATCCAAGGGACATGCTCCAGCAAAGTCATTTATTCTCAGCAGAATTGGCGATTCCAAAATTGTAGGCTGTATTCAGGCAGTATGGCGTCCCCCAGAAGGATTTCTTATCTCAAGCAAAGCGGGTTAGCCTCAGAAGATTAATGTTTGTGAGCTATATTCGGACAGTTCACCCTTCCCTGCAGGGTCATTTACTCTCCCCCAGTGGAGTCAGTTAATTTTCCCCGAGAGAATCGTCCCATCCCCAGTGGAGTTCTCTTTTCAGCAAGTATTTTCATTCCTCCCAGTGGAACTCGAAGATTAAGACTCTCCCCGGCAGAGTTGGTGAGTTCTGGCATTTATTTTGTCAGAATACCGTGTGATATCCGTTCACTTTCCAGCATAAGTTCGATCATACCAGGTGTTGCGGTGGAAATAGGATATCAAACTATTGATGAGTTTGAATCGCAATTCAATTCACAACCGCTCTTTGATTTATCCGAAGGAAAAGGTCAAAAGAGGGAAAACCTATTTTTGCATTGTAAACACAATGCGGGGAAAGATCTAGGGTTCGGGGGTTGGTTAAATTTAGGGAAGGTATTAGCACCCTAAACTTCTGTAGTACTCTACAGGAACCTTTTGTTCAGATGTTTACTATTTTGCTTTATTCATTTGCTTAAGGTATATGTACAAAGGGATTAAAAGTGAGAAAAGAGACCTAAGGGGTTAATTCTAAGTTTACTCGGCAAGACATCGCATCTTGTGCCTACGTATCCTTACGGGAGTGGAATCAGAGTAATCGTAGTTCCCCTCAATAGGGAGGTTAGAGACTTCTTGACTGTGGTCAAGGTCTCAAGGGGAATAAACATGTCTTAAGGACATGCTTACATGGAGTCTAGGAACTCCAAATCTCTAGTTGTAAATTGTTAAGTTGTAATTAGGGTTAAATTAGGTTAAGTTAGGGATTCCGCGGCGGGAAACCCTAAAATGAGCGCGGCGGCTCTTTGACCTAATGCTAGGGGTAAAATTATAATTTTGCCTGCGGCGAGGCATTTGTGAAAAATTAGGGTTTGTAAGGTGTAGTTTTGAGGTTTTGAGGTTGAGGACTATTGGTGCGGCGACCAAAAGCTAGACCTAACCTTCGGAGTGTAAAGTGACAGAAATATTGCGATACATCAGCAGAAATTTAAATCATACATCATGCAGAAATTAAATGCGAAAAGTAAACGCGATTATTAGGTTCGCGAGATTACAATTGAGATACAGATACAAATATGAATGAAACTTAAATGAAAACTCAATACACTAAAAGTGAACTGCAAAAAATGGACACCCGTTAGTAGGCACAGTTAACCAGTTATCAGATGAACTACGAGGCTGTGAAGAAAATGAGATACAAACTTGAGATTGTCTTATTTGATATTTAATGATTTAATGTAAAAAAGATTTTTATTATTTTTTCATTATTTTAAAAAAAAGTTTTTCATCTTTCATATTTACAAGAGTTTTAATTTTATAAAAAAAATTTATATTTATTCTTGATAACTATATTTTAAAAAGATTTTTTTTATGATTAAAAGAAAAATGTTATACTATTATTATTTTTTTTATTTATAAAGATTTTTTTTTTTTTTATATAAGTATAAAATTAAAATGTGAAAAATAATAGCCTTTTTTTTTAAAACATAAAACAAATAAATTTTTTAAAAAAAGGTACAATAAAGTAATAATAAAAAAAATAAGAAGGAGGGGGGGTTGGGCCGGTCACCACATCCGGACCCAACCCATTCGTTATCATTAAGGGAACAAGACTTTAGGGTTTCCCTTGGGTGTGTTCGCGGCGCCGATTTCCTTGCTTCGTCTTGTTCGCTCTTCATCTCTCTCGTCTCTCTCGCTTCTCTTCACCGTTCTCCTTCGTGATCCTGAAAAACACATGCAAAACAATAATGATAAGCAGTCTTGGCTCACTTTTATGGTGAAACGGCCGGTGATGAGGTTTTCCTCTGAGGCTTGGAATCGATTTGCCCGCCGTTCAAACGGCGAAGGTGAACCCTTCCTCTGGTGTTTCGATCGCGACTTTGTTCGTAAGGTGATGGACGGCGACGATGATGAGACTTCGTCTCTGAGTCTTGCGCTTGCTCGTCCGTTAGGGTTTCTGCGCTTTGAGTTTTTCGCCCTCTCCGTCTAGGGCTTTAACTCCTTGCGGCCGTTTGTTGCGTTCTCACCTGTCTTCCCTTCTTATCAGGTTGTATTGCTCTTCTTTATATCCTTTTGATTTTCGTGGGCCTTTTCAAGGTGTTGGATTTGCGTTTTATTTTCGCTGAAATATGCCTTTGTGATTTCTGATACAAATTGATTTGATTTGATTTCAAAATTATTTGATTGAATCCGCTTTGGATTGATTTGGGATTCTTTCCCTTTTGGATTCGACTGATATGCTTTGATTATCTGGATTTTATTGGACTGCATTTGGGTTGACTTGTCTTTCTGGGTTTTTCAGATGCGGATATCTAGCCTTGAGTTTCGATCTGCTTTGGATAACCATTTCTCAAGATTTAAATCTTGGATATTTAATTTTATTTGGATCCTCTGGACATCCGTTTTGCTTTGATTAACTGGGTTCCATTGTGATCTGAACTGATGTGAATTTCTGGTAGTTTTAATTGCTGCCTATTTTTCTGATAAACTTGCATTTCTCTGATCTTTCTGGTGTTTATTTGGATCTAATCCCTGATGTTTGTTGATTTGATTTTCAGGTATTGACTTAGATTGTTATTTTTCAGGTGAACTCCAATTCGGATTCAGTCCATAATTATTTACTTGATAGGGGCTAAACCGCTTGACTCTTGGCTTCAGAGCTGATACTCTGGGCAATTGTGTCCAACTATGAATGCTTAATGCTGCCTCGATACACTTTTGGGCGATGATGATTTGAGCTACGATGTTTGATTAACCGAGCCATGTATTTGTTCGTTTGTTCGTTTCATGAACTTGTTTTGGTGACTCATTTGTTGGGGCGATGATGTTCATAACTGAGCCCTTGTTTGGTGCTCTGTTTCTGATGTGCTTTGCACATTCGGGACCCAACCTAAACATGATATATCGCTGCGATTTCTTGAACTCATCTTTGTTCCTTTTCTGGTATGGTTTCGCTATGATCTTGTGCTGTGATTCAGTGCTGTGATTTTGTGCTGGCGCTCACTTATGTGTTGCTTGCCATTGAAACTGGTTGGAATGGGGACTTGCCTTTAACTGATGTTGCTGAATCTTTTGATACCTTGTCCTATGTCATTTCGCCGCAGCTTGTTGTGTGTCTCATTTTTCTGTACATGGTTCAGAACTGATGCTGCTCATGAACTATTTTAGGTTTTGAGTTCCAAATTCTGAATCTGACATTGATGCGTTTGTGGCTTTTCAGGTGTTGGAAACTTCGGAACCAAAATGACTCAGCCCTGCCGGCATCCGGGTCTGAGTTCAATGTTGCCTTATTCTCGTATCAGTTTTGAAATTCAATCGCGGCAAAACGAATCAGCCCCACTTCTTTTATTACTTCTGTCTCTCGGATGTCCCGTAACGATTAAGAACAGGTGTTACCTGATCTGACGCCCACGGCGCGGATCGGTAACGGGGGTAGGACGCAGCTTCGGTTGTGCCACTCCCGGCACTCGATGATGACATTGTTCTGAGAGTGTCAAAAAAC
The DNA here is from genome assembly GCA_963859935.3 of Lathyrus sativus. NCBI lineage: Eukaryota > Viridiplantae > Streptophyta > Magnoliopsida > Fabales > Fabaceae > Lathyrus > Lathyrus sativus. The sequence goes on from OZ012741.1 coordinate 334,316,883, forward strand.
TCCTAACCTTTTTCTATATTGTTTGTTTTGCTTTGATGTGCAGGTTAGTCGAGATTTGCGGCGAAGCTCAAGGGCCAACATGAAGACACTTGGCATTTTTAGGACTTAGGATTTTTTAGATTTAATGTAATTCCTTGTAACAGCAAAAATGTAAAACAATCTCCCTTTTGTATAATGCAATCTTTATGAAATAAAATTCCCAACACTTTGAATTTATTTATATTTTATTCTTAGTTAAAAATATAAACAATTGTGAATAAATCCACAAGTATTTAAATTCGTTAACATAGGCATAAAACATAAATATTCCCAAGTGGTATTCTTATTGGTGCACTCGTCTCATTTGTAATCCCAATCTCATCATCCGATTAAAATGTTAACCAACCATTTCATAATCAAACACTTATGGGCACCGTAACCACAACATTTTCAGCATCAACAGTAATACTACTCGTAATTAAACTCCACTGACCAAATGCCAAGATCTTGATATGATCAGACCTGGCGATAGGTAAATGTATCAAACGCCTCAGAATTTCAATAACAGCCCGTCTTCAAGGAATTGGTAAAATTTGGGTAAAATGACAAAAATACCCCTGGGACCAAATCTGCAAAACAAACACCTCCATAACTTGTTAGTGGTTAGCAAATGTTCATATGAGATGATATGCGAAATGACTGACTAAATATAAGGGTAAAATTTGGGGTATTACAGTTGCCCCTATTTAAATAGCTACACCGGACGATTTTGAGTGACATAGACTCAAGGAATCGTGGTGGAGAGATTTAAATATAGATAACCGAAAATTTTGCCCTTATATGCGACGATATGCCATGCTGTGGACAAAACGGGAACATCTTAATGCAGATGATGCCATGAATATGATATGATGCGTATGAATGCGAAAATGCTGACGAACATGACGACACCGGGACAGACGCCACGAGAAGAACTCACTGGGGAAAAAGACACGTTGAGACACGGTACAACACTGGGGAAATCTAAAAATGATAGTCAACTGGTGCGAATGACCAATTGTCACTTTTAGAAAAGGAACGAGATCCTCAAATGGAGACGGTACCTACGAGACGGCCTCCACTGGGGAATCTAAAAATAAAACTGGATCCCGTACGATTGTAAGATCGATTATAGAATGCTGGAGCATTGAGCAAAGAATAACATCCAAGCTTCTGTAAACTATCTCTCGTGACAGGATCAAACGGACTTTTCGGAAATCCGTATCAAATATACAGGGTAAAGACCGACTGTATGCCAAAATAAATGGACTTTGATGGGAACTGCCCGGATAAGCTTCTCGAGGGAGAACTGTCACTCATCGTTGGAAGGGACTTATATGCCAAAATGGATAAGCACTCAAATAAAGAGGCTGCTGCTTATCCGATAAATAAATCTTCTCGCATTTAAGGTCGGCGCCTGGAATACGATTCTGATTCTTCTCTTACTGAAGGATAAATAAACTGCTTCAAGATCGTGCTCTCTTGAACATGAAAAGGGTAAACTGAACTTCCTCATACGTCAGAATCGTGCTCTCCTGAATATGAAACTGGATGACTGAATATACTCATACTTCAGAATCATGCTCTCCTGAATATGAAACTGGATGACTGAATATACTCATACTTCAGAATCGTGCTCTCCTGAATATGAACATGGCTAATTGAACTTCCTCATAACTCAGAATCGTGCTCTCCTGAATATGATTCGGTTGTAAATGAATTTTTTCATACTTCAGAATCGTGCTCTCCTGAATATGAAAGTGGATAATCGAACTTCCTCATAACTCAGAATCGTGCTCTCCTGAATATGATTCGGCTCTTGAAATTTCCTCATTTTTCAGAATCGTGCACTCCTGAAAAACGGCCAACTGAACTTCCTCATAACTCAGAATCGTGCTCTCCTGAATATGATTCCGCTCCTTCTTTTACTAAAGGATAAATGAACTTCTTCATAACTTCAGAATCGTGCTCTCCTAAATATGATTCCGCTCAAACCTCCCTGTATCTCAAGATCGTGCTCTCCTGAATACGATTTGGTTCATACCTCAAGACGGCAGGTAAATGGAAGCCCAACTGCTCCATGGAGATGGCCATTTGCTGCGAGTCATAACGAGGATAGGATCGACTTCTTAGGTGAGAAATGTCGTATGTTGATGCTGTAAGATGTAAAGTGTAAAGGGTTGTAACATGTAGGATTGTAAAGTGTTGTACTGATATATTTTTCAGGCGCGAACTGGCATGTATCTGTAAAGGATTGTAGTTGATTTTTCTCGAAAGATAGTGCAAAATAAATGCACGTCCGGGTACAGTGATAGACTTCTCCAGCGAGAACAGTCGCGTATCTGCCATGGTATGGTGAAAATAGTTAGAGGGTGCAAAATAAATGCACGTCCGGTTGGGATTGGCGACCGACAAGACTGAGATTCAATCTAGGATCGAGCTAGAAAGAAGACTGGTAATCAAGACTCCATCGAGGGAATGATCTCGAAGGGTAAATATCTTATCCTGGTGAGGAAAGATAACTGAAGTAACCGTCATCCACGAGGATCGAGCTCCGTAGGGAAACTTGGAAATAAGTAAGTATTTTATGCTTAGGACTGACAATCTATTTGAAGAGAATGGGCAAACCCCAGTTACTCGGCGGTAACGATCAATGATAGAGACACAGTGAACCTGTACATGCTAACGCGTATGTTAATGCATATGTTAATGTGATTGTACGTTAATGTTTATGTATGTTAATGTTTATGTATGCAAGATGTTATGAAATGAGTATGTAATGAGCATGTAATGAATATGTAATGAATATGTAATGAATATGTAATGAAAATGTAATGAAATAGGCATGTGATGCCCTTGCGTATGCTGACGAAACAGACTAGAGACGGGACGAGAGATGAAATAAACATCTCGACGGAAATACCCTGCGTTCTCTGCAACCAATACGTCAATCATGGGTAAGAAAGATCAATGGTAGAACCACATCTGGTTTTAAAGTTCTGAATTCTCTGGGGAGAAGGTAATCTGCTTGGGTGTACCGTATCACGTTTTCACATGGGGAGAAGAACACCTGAGGGACACTTTTGAGTTACCCCAAGAAGAAGTTGTCAGCTTATAGTCTCGCTGGGGACTGTGTTAGAGCAATGGTTTGAAAGTGTTTCTGCAATAATGATATTTCCGGGGAATGAAGAGATCCTTTCGGAATTTCCACTAGTCAAAGTAATTTATTACATTTCAAATTTGTTTTGTTTTTGAAAACAGTTTTTGAAAAAATCTACAATGCACCTTTCATTTTCAAATTTTAGGAATAAACGCATTTTGCATAACAAATAGAAAACGAAGAGCAATGCACCAAAGAATGTAAGTAACGAGATGGTTTCTTTTATTTAAAGGGCGGTAGCTCGCTGAAGGCATAGCTCCACAGATGATTATGTTTTGAAATTGGCAACATGGGAAAAAGTTACATCGAATCCAATGACACCTACTGACGCTAATAACTAAGACTAATCCAGAATCCTGCTTTGGGCAAGGATGAAAAAACTGAAACATGGCTCTTATGCGGAAAGTGCGTTCGAGATAATCAGTGCCTTCTGATGCAATGAAATGCCTTTGTCCCTAACTTTTGCCTGGACCGCCCTCTCGGGTTTTCAATCCACCGGGACGCTCTTTTTTGCCTAAGCTGCCCTTTCGGGTTTTCAACTTAGCGAGCTTTTTGTTATTATTATTTTTTTTCAACCCTTACTTTTGCCTAAGTCGCCTTTTGCAGGTTTTCGACTTAGCGGGTTTTTAGGCATAATATTTTCGGACTGCATCAGAATTCACGGGATGTGCTAGTTCTTCACCGTCCATTGTCGTAAGTATCAGAGACCCTCCGGAGAAGACAGTCTTTACGACGAATGGGCCTTCATAATTGGGCATCCACTTTCCACGCATATCTTTATGTACTGGTAAGATCTTTTTGAGTACGAGCTCTCCTTGACGGAACTCGCGGATACGAATCTTCTTATCAAACGCTCTTTTCATCCGCTTCTGATATAATTGCCCATGGCACATGGCTGTCAAACGCTTCTTGTCAATGAGATTCAACTGATCCAATCTGTCTTGAACCCACTCAGCTTCCTCAAGTTCAGCCTCCATTAACACTCTTAGCGAAGGTATCTCTACTTCGATGGGGAGCACGGCGTCCATTCCATATACCAGTGAGAAAGGTGTTGCCCCTGTCGAAGTTCTCACCGAGGTTCTGTATCCATGCAAAGCAAACGGTAACATCTCATGCCAATCTTTGTAAGTCACAACCATCTTTTGCAGGATCTTCTTGATATTCTTATTTGCGGCTTCAACGGCTCCATTCATCTTAGGACGGTACAGCGAAGAATTGTGGTGAGTGATCTTGAAACTATCACACAGCTCTTTCATAGTCTTATTATTCAGATTGGTGCCATTGTCAGTTATTATCCGGCTTGGGACTCCATAACGGCAGATGATCTCTTTCCTGATGAATCGGGCAACCACTTGCTTGGTCACGTTGGTGTAGGAGGCAGCCTCTACCCATTTGGTGAAATAATCAATGGCAACAAGGATAAAACGATGACCATTAGAAGCTTTCGGCTCGATTGCCCCAATCATGTCAATGCCCCACATAGAGAACGGCCATGGTGAAGACAAAACATTCAACGGCGACGGAGGTACATGCATTTTATCGGCATAAATTTGGCACTTATGGCATTTTCTAGCGTATTGGATGCAGTCGGCTTCCATGGTTAACCAGTAATACCCAGCCCTTAACATCTTCTTGGACATGGCATAACCATTGGCATGGGTTCCGAAGGTCCCCTCATGAATTTCCTGTAGCAACATGTCCGCTTCCCGTTTATCAACACATCTGAGCAGGACCATGTCGTGATTTCTCTTGTACAACACACCATTACTGATAAAGAATTTGGACGCCAATCTTCTCAATGTCTTTTTGTCCAGACCAGTAGCACCATCGGGATACTCCTGCCTGACGAGATAGTTCTTGATATCATGAAACCAAGGCTTTTCATCCACCTCAACTTCTTCGACCATCTGACAATAAGCGGGCTCAACCTTGCGCTCAATATGGATAAGAGGTGCTTCATTAACGAATTTAACTTTCCACATGGATGCTAACATGGCTAAAGCATCGGCTACGTGATTCTCGGATCTAGGAACATGCTCGAACTCTATCTCGTCGAAATACTTGATCAGCTCAATAATATAGTCCTTATAAGGGATCAGCTTCTCATTCTTCGTTTCCCATTTGCCTTGTACCTGGTAAATAACCAAGGCTGAGTCACCACTTACTTTAAGAAGTTTGATTCGGAGGTGAATCGCCGCTTCGAGGCCAAGAATACATGCTTCGTATTCTGCGACGTTGTTAGTGCACTCAAAGTCCAATCTCGCTGTAAATGGAGTGAATCCGCCTTTTGGGTTCATCAAAACGGCGCCTATACCATGCCCATTGAAATTCGAGGAGCCATCAAACATCATCTTCCACCAAAGACCTGGTTCTGGACCTTCGCTTGGATCTGGCTCTTCACAATCTCTTTTAATCAACAAAATATCCTCATCAGGAAAATCGAGCTTAAGAGGTTCATAATCTTCAACTGGCTGGTCTGCGAGATAATCAGATAAGATACTACCCTTAATCGCCTTCTGGGGTACATACTGGATGTCATATTCGGATAACAACATGTGCCAACGGGCTAGCCTCCCGGTTTGAGCTGGTTTTTCAAAAATATACTTGATCGGATCCATTTTAGAAATCAATAACGTGGTATGACAGACCATATATTGCCGAAGGCGCTTAGCAGCCCATGCCAATGCACAACAAGTTTTCTCTAATGGTGAGTATCTGTTTTCGCAATCGGTAAACTTCTTGCTCAGGTAATAAATCGCATGTTCCTTTTTCCCAGTCTCATCATGTTGTCCAAGCACACAACCCATAGACTTCTCGAGAACAGTAAGGTACATAAACAACGGTCTTCCAGGTACGGGAGGGATCAGAATAGGGGGATCTTGCAAATAACCCTTAATCTTCTCAAACGCTTTCTGACAATCAGGGTTCCACTCAACTGTCTGCCCCTTGCAAAGTAACTTGAATATCGGCTCACAAGTAGCGGTCATATTGAAGATAAACCTGGAAATATAATTCAAGCGTCCCAGAAAACATCTAACTTGCGTCTCGGTTCGCGGAGCCGGCATATCTTGAATGGCTCGGACTTTGTCAGGATCCACCTCAATCCCTCGCTGGCTAACAATGAAACCAAGCAGTTTTCCAGATCTGACACCGAAGGTACATTTAGCAGGGTTCAATTTCAACTGATATTTCCTGAGTCGTTCAAACAATTTCACCAAATGGTCTAGATGCTCCTCTTCACTCTGAGATTTGGCTATCATATCGTCCACATACACCTCGATCTCTTTGTGCATCATATCATGAAAAAGAGTGGTCATAGCGCGTTGGTAAGTTGCCCCTGCATTCTTTAAACCGAAGGGCATGACCTTGTAGCAGAAGGTTCCCCAAGGAGTAATGAAAGTAGTCTTCTCTCGATCATCGGGATCCATCTTGATCTGATTATAGCCAGAGAAACCATCCATAAATGAGAACAACGCAAAACTGGCCGTATTGTCTACCAGTGTGTCAATATGTGGCAGTGGGAAGTCGTCTTTTGGACTTGCTTTGTTCAGATCCCTGTAATCCACACACATCCTAACTTTACCGTCCTTCTTGGGCACTGGCACAATATTGGCAACCCAATCTGGATATTTTGCGACCGCCAAGAAACCTGCATCCAACTGCTTTTTAACCTCATCTCGAATCTTCAAAGCCATGTCGGGTCTCGTTCTTCGAAGCTTTTGTTTGATAGGCGGACAATCTGGTTTGAGTGGCAACTTGTGAACAACAATATCCGTGTCTAGGCCCGGCATATCTTGATACGACCACGCAAACACATCAATATACTCTTTTAACAACTCAATCAACTTCGGCCTAATCTCCGTCCCAAGCATTGCACCAATCTTGACCTCTTTCTTGCTCTCATCCGTACCGAGATTAATTAGGTCCAACTGCTCTTTATGCGGTTGAAGCTCTGTGTACTCGTACTCAATCAATCTTGTCAGTTCCGCGGGTACTTCGAAATCTTCTTCACCCTCGTCCTCAGCTTGATTGATGGGTGCATCCCAGTCAGGAGTGTCAGTAAAGTCATCGGATCCAACAAGGTTTACGATGTCTCTGCATGATGGAAGGCTTACTTAATTAAAATGCTCGAAGATATGTAAGAATGAAATGCTGTTTTTTATTATTATTTTTTTTGAAAAAGGTTGCCAATTTCATTTTTAAAGGTGAAAACGAAAAACGCAAATGAAACAAAGTGGAATTGAACAAAATGCTTTTATTAATATCTTTTTAGGAATGAAAGGTGGCCCAATAAAAGCGACCCTATAGCTTTGGGCAGAGCTACGGATTTTTATTTGAAAATGTAAATGAAACTTTAAAAAACAATTACTTTGACAAGGGAAAGATAACAGGGATCTCTACGGCCTCCCAGTTGTTCAGAACTGCATCACCCTTAAACACCAGGTTGCTCAGCTCTTCATTTTTCTCACAGTCACTGATGGCGTTGACTTGGAAACCTCCGCTGACAAATACCTCTTGGATAACCTTCGGACGCCCTTCGACGGTTGTGGCAGCTCCATTCTGAGTTGGTTTGTAACCCAACCCAGAGCGATCAGTCTTGGTCTTGACATCAATTACCTCTCCCCAACCCTCAGGAATGCCCCTATCAATTGTTGCCCTGATACTCTTCAGAGATGCAAAAGATGGATTACCCTGACCCACTGTCTCTTCGACTTCCAGCAGAACAGCATTGGCGATCTCAAGTGCTTGAAAGGAAATGTCTAAAGCATTCTCATCGGCCTCGATGTAACGGAAGGAAGACAGGTTACTGACCATCAGATCCTCCTCACCGTGTATAATAACCAACTTTCCATCGATCACGAATTTCATCTTTTGATGTAACGTTGAGGTCACTGCCCCAGCGGCATGGATCCACGGCCTTCCAAGTAAACAACTGTAATTGGGATTAATGTCCATGACTTGAAACGTGATATTAAAAACTTGCGGACCGATCAGGATAGGTAGCTCAACCTCCCCCATTACCGATCGACGAGAGCCATCGAAAGCCTTGACAACCAAAGGTGTAGGTTTCAGCGCAGTCTCTTTACAAGCCAACCTATCAAGAACCCTCTTGGGTAGAACATTCAGAGAAGAGCCGGTGTCTACTAACACTCTCGCTAAATTGTCCTCCTGACATTTTACCGATATATGTAAAGCACGATTATGGTTCGGACCCTCCTTCGGTAACTCTTCATTGCTGAAACTGAGGGTGTTACAAGCGGTTAAATTGGCAATCACACTATCAAACCGACTGGTGCTAATATCTTGGTCCACATGTGCTTGAGTCAAAACTTTCTGCAAGGCCATCCTATGAGCGGGTGAACTCATTAACAGAGATAAAATCGAGATCTTGGAAGGAGTCTGATGAAGTTGATCGATAACTTTATAGTCACTTTTCTTGATGATCCTCAAAAATTCGGCATCTTCATCATTCGTGACGGCTCCTTTACCTTTGTCTTTGGCAGGCACCGGGGTACTAGTTATTTCCTTAGGTGGAACCTCGTTGGAATGGGGAGTATACACACGGCCACTGCGAGTCATCCTGCTTACCTCCGCGATATTGGTCACCGCACCTTTAGCCTCTTCATTTGGAATAACCTTCCCAGACTCCTTGTCAATCATCGTCACGTCATATTTCCAAGGCACAGCTTTAGGATCACTGAAAGGAAATGGACTCGGTCTTCGAATAACTATAGGCTTAGGCTGATTCACTTCAGGGATATACGACTTCGGTATATCGAACACGAGATTGGCGGAGCCTGCCCCTGATAGATTAAACACTGGTACCTTACCCTTTGATTCGGGCTGATGGAAGACAGGCTCAACCACAGCGACCTCATCTTTCTTGTATTGGCTTGTCACTTGTAAAACACCCTCATTAATTAACCTCTGAACATCATTCTGAACCAACACGCAACCCTTAATACTGCCTTCACAACTTACGCACGCAACATGGGAAGTGTCTACTAAACCAGCTTCAAACAGTTTCGAATGGAACATCTTGAGAGGAGTCTTAATCTGTTCAATGTTAAGGGCATAACCTTCCCCCGAATCAACACTAACGGCATTGACACTCTCATGGTTAGGAAAAGGGTTCTTCTTAACATTTGGTTGAGGATCTTCAAATGACAAAATCTTCTTTTCCAATAAATCCCTGACAATATTTTTGAGAGCATAACAATTTTCCAGATCATGACCAGGCGCACCCTCATGAAATAAACAATGAGCGGCGGCGTTGTAATTGGCGGGTAGAGGATTAGGAGGCGGACCCAAAGCCCGAGTGGTGATTAGACCCTGCTTGACCAAAGAGGGATACAACTCGGTAAAAGTCATCGGGATCGGCGGACAAGGTTTATACGTTCTTCTGTTCGGCATATTCTGGCGAGGAGCCGGACTCTTCGGCTGTTGAGGAGCAGGAGCGTTGGGTGCCTGTAGATAGTTGACAGGAGGCGGATAAACAGGAGGTTGTTGCATAGGTTGATACATGGGAACCTGTTGATTGAAAGAAGGTGTAATAGCTGCCACATAGGGTTGTTGAGCATATTGGACTGGGTACCCTTGAGGTTGAGCATAACTTTGCGGGTGTCGATAAAAGCGTTCTCTCGGTCTACCAGAGGATATAGCATTAGTCTCACCCTCCTTCTTTTTCTGGGAGTTATACGGAGGTTTCTTCGGCTGATCCTTAGAAGCACCATGATTATTTGTCATTTTACCACTTTTCATACCCAATTTAATCTTGACACCCACAGCAACGATGTCGGAGAAATTTGAAGTCACACTACCCACCATTCTCTCGTAAAATTCTGGACGGACCGTGTCGACAAACCAATTAGCTAACTCTTTCTCGGTCAAAGGAGGTTCTACCTGCGAAGCAGTCTCTCTCCACCTTTGGGCATACTCTTTGAATGACTCAGAATTCTTTTGTGACATACTCAGCAACTGTCTTCGGTCAGGAGCCAGATCCATATTGTACTTGTAGTGTTTGATGAAAGCGTCAGATAAATCTTGAAAGTTCTTAATGCGAGACTGGTCTAAAGTTAAATACCACTTGGAGGAAGCTCCCTTCAAACTATCTTGGAAGCAATGGATCATCAGTTTATCATTCTCAACATGGGCAGCCATTTTGCGATAATACATAATCAGATGACTCTTAGGACAAGTGGCACCTTCATAACGATTGAAGTTCGGAGTTTTGAACTTCGGGGGAATAACCAAACCTGAGACCAAACAAACATCCCTTGCAGCAGTCCCAAAAATTTGATCGCCCTCTACCTTTTTCAATCTCTGGACGATGGTGTTCACTTCCTCACGAAGCTTATCATGTTTCTCATAACCCTCAACATTCTCATCAAGATTATCAAAAACTGTCTCATTGAAGTACGGTTGCGCACGAGTGTGTACAACAGGTGGTGCAAAGATAGGAGCCCCCCTAGAAACTTCAGAGAATAAAGGCACGGCTTGCTGAACAGGCTGATTAATCGGAACGGTGGCTTGAGAAGGCACAAAACCTGGAGCGAGACCATAAGGTGGGTCCCTTGCTACGGTCACACTTGGTGGAGGGTCCACAGTAACGCCGGTAATCTCAGAAACAACAGTGGGCTGGGTATCCATCTTAGCATTCATGACATGTAACAATTCCATCATACGCCCCATACCTCCTCGAAGGTCTTCAAGTTCATTGCTAAGGCGATCAATCTCTTTTGCCTGATCCTCCATTCTCTTCCGAGTTTGAGCTCTGGTGTTGTATTGGTGCCGAGAACTCAGGGTGACGAAACTGGAAGGTGAGAGAACCGAGTGTGAGAAATCGGGAGACACATGCAATGCAAGAAAGTAAATGATGCTAAAATGTGGATGAAGATTTCATGGAATTCAAACGTTTACGAATGTCGTGGGGTACCAAGGAAATCTTTTTCTTGTTTTTTCATTTTATCTTTTATTTATGGTATCCCGCGATATCCATAAATGGTATTTGAACTCCATGAAATACAATGCGATGAGATGCTTTATGGATGCAATGCATGAAAACACACAAAGTCCTAGGTTAAAGGAACGTGAGCGGAGTCAAGGTCTACCCATCCCAAAAGGAGTGTACTATAGGTTAGTTGTACCTGCCGAACAAGGTTCTACAAAGTGCCCAAAGTCATCAGCCCATCTTTCGGATATTATCAACCTTCCGACTGACTCGGGGGTGAATAATATTCTCAAGAGAACCTCTTTTGAGTGTAGTATCGCGTAGCAGCCATCGTAAGATTACTCCCACATAGCTCCCGCACTACGTCCTAAATAAGGCCAAGGTGGTGTTAAGGTACTACGGTCCTCAATATCACGGACTCCAATCGACCATGGAAAAAGTTTTCGCGATTACTCGTTCAACCGAACCATTTTCGAAAGGGTCTCAACTGAGCGGAGATTCTCGAATCAGCTTGGTCGGGATTCAACTCCCTATAAGCCTCATCGAATATATCCCCATCCTATAATGATGTCACTAATCCGGGCGTAGGACTTATCTCACAACACAAGGAACTATCCCACAATCAAAGCACAAATATATACATGCAAATGAATAACAAGACAAATAATAATAAATATGAACAAATTAGGGATAACCCTCAAAATTTTAGAAAATCCCCAGTGAAGTCGCCATTTTCTGTTGCGGTGGAAATAGGATATCAAACTATTGATGAGTTTGAATCGCAATTCAATTCACAACCGCTCTTTGATTTATCCGAAGGAAAAGGTCAAAAGAGGGAAAACCTATTTTTGCATTGTAAACACAATGCGGGGAAAGATCTAGGGTTTGGGGGTTGGTTAAATTTAGGGAAGGTATTAGCACCCTAAACTTCTGTAGTACTCTACAGGAACCTTTTGTTCAGATGTTTACTATTTTGCTTTATTCATTTGCTTAAGGTATATGTACAAAGGGATTAAAAGTGAGAAAAGAGACCTAAGGGGTTAATTCTAAGTTTACTCGGCAAGACATCGCATCTTGTGCCTACGTATCCTTACGGGAGTGGAATCAGAGTAATCGTAGTTCCCCTCAATAGGGAGGTTAGAGACTTCTTGACTGTGGTCAAGGTCTCAAGGGGAATAAACATGTCTTAAGGACATGCTTACATGGAGTCTAGGAACTCCAAATCTCTAGTTGTAAATTGTTATGTTGTAATTAGGGTTAAATTAGGTTAAGTTAGGGATTCCGCGGCGGGAAACCCTAAAATGAGCGCGGCGGCTCTTTGACCTAATGCTAGGGGTAAAATTATAATTTTGCCTGCGGCGAGGCATTTGTGAAAAATTAGGGTTTGTAAGGTGTAGTTTTGAGGTTTTGAGGTTGAGGACTATTGGTGCGGCGACCAAAAGCTAGACCTAACCTTCGGAGTGTAAAGTGACAGAAATATTGCGATACATCAGCAGAAATTTAAATCATACATCATGCAGAAATTAAATGCGAAAAGTAAACGCGATTATTAGGTTCGCGAGATTACAATTGAGATACAAATACAAATATGAATGAAACTTAAATGCAAACTCAATACACTAAAAGTGAACTGCAAAAAATGGACACCCGTTAGTAGGCACAGTTAACCAGTTATCAGATGAACTACGAGGCTGTGAAGAAAATGAGATACAAACTTGAGATTGTCTTATTTGATATTTAATGATTTAATGTAAAAAAGATTTTTATTATTTTTTCATTATTTTAAAAAAAAGTTTTTCATCTTTCATATTTACAAGAGTTTTAATTTTATAAAAAAAATTTATATTTATTCTTGATAACTATATTTTAAAAAGATTTTTTTTATGATTAAAAGAAAAATGTTATACTATTATTATTATTTTTATTTATAAAGATTTTTTTTTTTTTATATAAGTATAAAATTAAAATGTGAAAAATAATAGCCTTTTTTTTTTTAAAACATAAAACAAATAAATTTTTAAAAAAAAGGTACAATAAAGTAATAATAAAAAAAATAAGAAGGAGGGGGGGTTGGGCCGGTCACCACATCCGGACCCAACCCATTCGTTATCATTAAGGGAACAAGACTTTAGGGTTTCCCTTGGGTGTGTTCGCGGCGCCGATTTCCTTGCTTCGTCTTGTTCGCTCTTCATCTCTCTCGTCTCTCTCGCTTCTCTTCACCGTTCTCCTTCGTGATCCTGAAAAACACATGCAAAACAATAATGATAAGCAGTCTTGGCTCACTTTTATGGTGAAACGGCCGGTGATGAGGTTTTCCTCTGAGGCTTGGAATCGATTTGCCCGCCGTTCAAACGGCGAAGGTGAACCCTTCCTCTGGTGTTTCGATCGCGACTTTGTTCGTAAGGTGATGGACGGCGACGATGATGAGACTTCGTCTCTGAGTCTTGCGCTTGCTCGTCCGTTAGGGTTTCTGCGCTTTGAGTTTTTCGCCCTCTCCGTCTAGGGTTTTAACTCCTTGCGGCCGTTTGTTGCGTTCTCACCTGTCTTCCCTTCTTATCAGGTTGTATTGCTCTTCTTTATATCCTTTTGATTTTCGTGGGCCTTTTCAAGGTGTTGGATTTGCGTTTTATTTTCGCTGAAATATGCCTTTGTGATTTCTGATACAAATTGATTTGATTTGATTTCAAAATTATTTGATTGAATCCGCTTTGGATTGATTTGGGATTCTTTCCCTTTTGGATTCGACTGATATGCTTTGATTATCTGGATTTTATTGGACTGCATTTGGGTTGACTTGTCTTTCTGGGTTTTTCAGATGCGGATATCTAGCCTTGAGTTTCGATCTGCTTTGGATAACCATTTCTCAAGATTTAAATCTTGGATATTTAATTTTATTTGGATCCTCTGGACATCCGTTTTGCTTTGATTAACTGGGTTCCATTGTGATCTGAACTGATGTGAATTTCTGGTAGTTTTAATTGCTGCCTATTTTTCTGATAAACTTGCATTTCTCTGATCTTTCTGGTGTTTATTTGGATCTAATCCCTGATGTTTGTTGATTTGATTTTCAGGTATTGACTTAGATTGTTATTTTTCAGGTGAACTCCAATTCGGATTCAGTCCATAATTATTTACTTGATAGGGGCTAAACCGCTTGACTCTTGGCTTCAGAGCTGATACTCTGGGCAATTGTGTCCAACTATGAATGCTTAATGCTGCCTCGATACACTTTTGGGCGATGATGATTTGAGCTACGATGTTTGATTAACCGAGCCATGTATTTGTTCGTTTGTTCGTTTCATGAACTTGTTTTGGTGACTCATTTGTTGGGGCGATGATGTTCATAACTGAGCCCTTGTTTGGTGCTCTGTTTCTGATGTGCTTTGCACATTCGGGACCCAACCTAAACATGATATATCGCTGCGATTTCTTGAACTCATCTTTGTTCCTTTTCTGGTATGGTTTCGCTATGATCTTGTGCTGTGATTCAGTGCTGTGATTTTGTGCTGGCGCTCACTTATGTGTTGCTTGCCATTGAAACTGGTTGGAATGGGGACTTGCCTTTAACTGATGTTGCTGAATCTTTTGATACCTTGTCCTATGTCATTTCGCCGCAGCTTGTTGTGTGTCTCATTTTTCTGTACATGGTTCAGAACTGATGCTGCTCATGAACTATTTTAGGTTTTGAGTTCCAAATTCTGAATCTGACATTGATGCGTTTGTGGCTTTTCAGGTGTTGGAAACTTCGGAACCAAAATGACTCAGCCCTGCCGGCATCCGGGTCTGAGTTCAATGTTGCCTTATTCTCGTATCAGTTTTGAAATTCAATCGCGGCAAAACGAATCAGCCCCACTTCTTTTATTACTTCTGTCTCTCGGATGTCCCGTAACGATTAAGAACAGGTGTTACCTGATCTGACGCCCACGGCGCGGATCGGTAACGGGGGTAGGACGCAGCTTCGGTTGTGCCACTCCCGGCACTCGATGATGACATTGTTCTGAGAGTGTCAAAAAACTCCTAACCTTTTTCTATATTGTTTGTTTTGCTTTGATGTGCAGGTTAGTCGAGATTTGCGGCGAAGCTCAAGGGCCAACATGAAGACACTTGGCATTTTTAGGACTTAGGATTTTTTAGATTTAATGTAATTCCTTGTAACAGCAAAAATGTAAAACAATCTCCCTTTTGTATAATGCAATCTTTATGAAATAAAATTCCCAACACTTTGAATTTATTTATATTTTATTCTTAGTTAAAAATATAAACAATTGTGAATAAATCCACAAGTATTTAAATTCGTTAACATAGGCATAAAACATAAATATTCCCAAGTGGTGTTCTTATTGGTGCACTCGTCTCATTTGTAATCCCAATCTCATCATCCGATTAAAATGTTAACCAACCATTTCATAATCAAACACTTATGGGCACCGTAACCACAACATTTTCAGCATCAACAGTAATACTACTCGTAATTAAACTCCACTGACCAAATGCCAAGATCTTGATATGATCAGACCTGGCGATAGGTAAATGTATCAAACGCCTCAGAATTTCAATAACAGCCCGTCTTCAAGGAATTGGTAAAATTTGGGTAAAATGACAAAAATACCCCTGGGACCAAATCTGCAAAACAAACACCTCCATAACTTGTTAGTGGTTAGCAAATGTTCATATGAGATGATATGCGAAATGACTGACTAAATATAAGGGTAAAATTTGGGGTATTACACCAGGCGCATTTGCCATTCTCCAGCAGAGTTGTCTTCCCCCAGCAGGGTGTTACTTCAGCGAGGTGTTTGGTTTAAGTTCCCAATTTCCCAGCGGAGTCGGCATTATCTTCAGCATTTATTTTGCTGAAGTAGTTCCTGTATCTCGACAGTTCAAGTCCGCAATTGCATTGGCATATAGTGTCATATTTGCATCCACCAAATAAAAGCGTAGCATTTCCATGTCGAATGGAGCATTGCATCATTGTCGAACGCATGCATGTTGAAACATAGACTAGGTTGGCTAACCGTTTGTTCCAAGTATTGGTTCTCTTGCAGGAAGAGAGAGTTCTTGCTCCAATAAATCAATAAACAGTCGAGGTCTCGGCGTGAGACAATCAACGAAGCGTCAGCTGTGGCACTATTCCCCACAGAGTCAGCAAGACAAGTTTCTCTTTGTCCCCAAGCAGAGTTACTTATTTCCCCGCCAGGGTTTCCTGTCGAAGTTTCTCCAGTCCGACCAGCGGATTGTTTCCTTCAAAGTTGTTGTTACGTCAGCATTAAAAGGTTCCATGAACCAGAATTTCAGAGGCTACCGCCAGTTATCAGAACAGGCTTCCGGTAGTTTGGTTTCCAAATATCCCCAGTAGGGTCAGCCTCAAAGTTGTGGTAACGTCAGCGATGAGAAGTTTGCGGACCAACGGAAAGATGAGTCCTAGCGTGAGCAATTTCTTGACGGGTTTTCTTCGTGCCAGAAAAGTGGAGTCCTAACGTGGACAGTTTTACTTCCTGGGCTGATAGGAGGTGCTAGTCCTAACGTGGACAGGTCCGATTTTTTAGAATTGTTACGTGGAGTCCTGACGCGGACATTTATTCCAGTTTGACGGTATGTGTTAGTCCTAACGTGGACAGCTTCGAGTTCTCGGTATTGATTGAGTGTCGGGTCCTGACGCGGACAAGTTTATCCTTCTTCGTGTTGTGGGCAGAGTATGGGTCCTAACGTGGACAAGCCTTATCTCCCCAGTAAGTCGAAGACGCGCAAGTCCTGACATGGACAAATTTATTTCTCCAGCAGGTTGGGATAGGAGTCCTAACGTGGACAAAATTTATTTCCTCAGCGAGTCAAGAGGTGAGTCCTTACGTGGACAAATCAAGACGAAATGTGAGTCCTGACGTGGACAAGGTTATTCCTTACGTGGAAAGAGAAGCTTCAGTTCCTTACGTGGAAAAGCAAGTCTCGTCCTGACGTGGACAGACGCAGAAAAGACGAGTTGGTTTCCTGACGTGGAAAGATTGAGTCCTTACGTGAACATATCAGACCGGAGTCCTTACGTGGACAGATGCAGGAGTTTTCCTTACGTGGAAAAATCGGAGTCCTTACGTGGACAAATCAAGAAGAGAGTTATTCCTAACCTGGAAAGGTGGGTCCTAACGTGGACGATGTAGTCCTAACGTGGACAAGTTTGAGTCCTTACGTGGAACGAAGATGCATTCCTTACGTGGAAAGAGGGGAGTCCTTACGTGGACAGATCAAGTTGGTTTCCTTACGTGGAAGAAAATTGGTTTCCTTACGTGGAAAGAGTTGGAGGTTCCTTACGTGGAAAGACGAGTTTATTCCTTATGTGGAAAGATTGATTCCTTACGTGGAGAGATTGATTTCTTACGTGGAAAAGATTATTCCTGATGCAGAAAGTGTAGTCCTGACGCGGACAGGTCCAGACGAGGTTATTCCTAACGTGGACGGTGTTATTCCTAACGTGGAAGAGTTTATCCCTAACGTGGACGATTTATTTCTGACGAGAAGGCAGACGAGCCATCCCCAACAGAGTTGCTGCAGTTTTCCGAATTGACGAAGCAGGCGTCCTGACATGGACAATGTTTTATCTCTGGTATGATAGAATCTTGGTCAGAACGATGGAAATAATCCCCAGCACGGGCGCACGAGATCAATGGGTTGTCGCAACAGTCAGATTCAGCCGATGAATGTCGTTCCCCAAGCGGAGGCACAGTTTATTTCTGCGGTTGGCAAATTTTCTGGGTTCTTAGTATTCAACCGTATCGTACCGCGAATGTCTGAAGGCTTCGGGCTCTTCACCCAATCGGGTCCAAGTCGCTTGAATAGGGGCAGCTGTTGCACCCTAAAATTTGCTCAACCTTATTCACTTGGTTTATGTTTCAATATCATTAGCAGTTGCATATATAGAGTCATGTACATAGTCTAATCATCTGCATAGCATAAGCATAGCAAGTCATTCAACAGGGGACCAATCATTATTCTCATCTCTAGAGGCCTATCAAGAGGTTATTATTCAAATTCAATCTCATTCAAGTCATCAGAAAGAATGGGGAAGCTATCAAGTCAATGGATCAAGCAGTTCATCTACCTCCTAACTGAGAGTGTCTGAGGATCAACAAGGAAAGTATGAGCTGTGAATTGAAGGCCTGGGGGAGTATCTAGACATCTTGGAGGACTTAGAAAGTCATTTGGAGAAAGAGACAAGTCATTGGTGTAGTCACAAGAGTTGGGGATGAAGACAGTCAACTAGGGTTTCATCTGGGTCAACCCTGGGTCAACTCCAGGTCAATTAACTGATTGAAAGGCATTAAAAGGCTATTGAAGAGATGTGGGGTTCATCATTTGACATATAGAAGAGAATATGGTGGTATGCCAAGGAGAATTCAAGAGAAATCAAGGAGAAGAGCAGTTTCTAAATTAGGGTTTCTGTGTAAAATCCCCTAGTTTAGGTCAAATTTCCAAGCAAGATAGGACAAAATGCAAGCTTCAAATGGATCCTTGGCCAACATGGAACTTGTATAGGATCTCAATACCTTTAATTTGAGTGGTGGAAGACATTAAGTAGATTTATAGAACTCAAGTTATGGTCCTTGCAAGTTACAGGTCATCTGAGGTATCTGAAATTTTGTCTGTGAAAGTGACTTGACTTCCAAGCAATTTTTACCCCTCAAGGAGATTTCAAATGAATTTCTGGTCAACATAATAATTGTTCCTAATTGTCTTATCTTTCTAGAATGGTATAGTGTGCCTTCATATGATTTGTGGAACTCTACTTATGATCTTGGCAAGCAAAGGGTATTTTGGTCATCTGAGGATTACAGGTCATTCTTAGCCTATGCCCAAAACTCATACAAGGGAGCTTCAAATGAAAAATTTCCCAACATCAAAGTTGTTCAAAATGCCATTTTAAGTCAAGAAAAGAAGTCATGGAAGTTTGGAAATGCATGGAACAAGACTTGATAAAAGTTGGTGAAAAATGACTTAAAAAAGGCATATAACTTGAAAAAGTTCAAGTTGGAAAATGGTTTGAGAGATCTACAAGTCCAATATGGGTCATCCAATATACCAAATTGATTCCCAACATCATTTTAAAGACATTGATTCAGCCACATTTTTGAGTTTAGGCTTAAAAATTGGACTTCCTTTGTAAAGTTGTTTCTTGCATCATAAGGCAACATGGTAAATCTTCACACAAGGCAAGGAAAAGATTGGTTTTTCATGCATACACTCCTAATATCTCATGAAAGGAGATTTTCACTCAAATTTACTCAAGGTGCAAGCATGATATGAGATGATTCAAGATACCATCAAATGATAAATTCATGAAAGTTCCACAAGTTTCTAGATCCCTCTAGGACCAATCTAGAAGCTTCTCATTCTGTTAATCCTCACCTACATAAGGAAATGAAGCCATTTGTGCATTGGTTGGTGATTCTTTGAGCTTGCAAACATTACTTTGAATCCTTCACTCCAATTTGCATTTTCTATCCAAACTCCATTAAAGCTTCATCAATCATCTCAATTTCTGCTATCTTCATCATCCACCATTATCATGGAGTAATTGGCAAAGGAAATTGAAGAGAATTCGTGGCTGGTTAGGGTAATCCAAGTCTTCACTCCAACTTGCATGAATAGGGGTATAGAGTGATTCAAGAAGATTGAGCCACAATTATTGCAAACAGAAGCATCAATATCCATAGAAGATCAGTTAGAGCAAGTGGCAAGAGCTGGAAGGAGACACAACCACCATTACCATCATCATTTGGTAAGCTTGCATGATCCTTCGAATCCCAATGTTTATGTATAATTAGGATTTGTTGTTAGGATAAACTTGATAGAGACCAATTAGGGATGCTTTGTGAGTAGTTTGAAGACCTTTCATGGAGGTTCAGAATGTGTGCACATGTTTTCCAAGATCCAGATTATGTTGATTATTGAGTTTGAATGCATGTGAATTAGTTTAGAGAACTCAGTGTAGCCTAAGGAATAAGAAGATATTATTAGAAGCTCGAATTGTTGAGGTTGCAGAAGGTGTCAACATATTATACCCAAGCTTTGTTGCTTTCGGTTTGAAGGTTAGAGAAGGTTTCTGAGGACACTAGCACCATGGCTGCATAGAGGGCAACGAATGGAGTAATTTTGATCTTGGACTCGTGTGATTTCATGGTGAAATGAAAGAGAATGAGAGCGTGGAAATCCTGTGCATGAGAGGGGTCTGCATGAAACCCTAATGGCTAGAGGAAGACGATGGCCAATGGCCCTTGGATCTGGTGGCAAACCTTGACTTGACCAAGGATCTAACGATCCACATTCAATCTGAATTTGGAGGCAAATTTCAAAAATAATGAAACGATGCGTTTCATTAAAGTGTACTGGTGGGCCGTTTCTATTATCTGCACCCCCACTCTTGCTGGGCCCAACGTATATCAATTGTTTTCTTACTATTCTCACCCCCTCTCCCTATTTCTTTATATAATTCATTTTAATTTCTTTTCATTTTGCATTCATTTTAAAAAAATCATATCAAATTGAAAAAACATTATTTTTTAATAATTCTTTTTGCATAATTTTCTTTAAAGAGTCAAGAAAATTATAAAAAATAAAAATTGCATTTTATTTTTTATTTGATATTTTTCCCATATTTTCCAAATAAATGCATATTTTAGATGTTTCATTTCATGCATGATTTTGTTAATTTTTGTTCTAATCAATGCTTTAATATTTTTTGTCCATTCTTTTTAGGTTGATTAATAGACATTGTTAGCTTGTACATGCAATTTAGTTCATATTTTTAGGAATTAATTTTAGGTGATTAGTGTAGGTGTGAACAACATGAACAAAATTAGGTTTTTAAACCAACTTAGGAGAAATAGTTTAATTCTTTTAGGATAGTTTAATTTGATTTTTGGGGTATGGACTATAGGGGTTATGGGTATAGGATATATCCCCTTAGAAATCACCAGGATTCCCCTACTGCTATTAGTATATACTGCTATATGTGATTGATTGGTGTGGTGTGCCCTCTGGGGATTACTGAGTTGTCTGTGTGGGTATTGGGATTGTCTGGGGATTGGGGAAGCTGAAGACTTGTGATATTGAAGCCATTGGAGATCCAGAGCTTGAAGACCAACTTCCAGAGTTGATGAGGAAATTCCTGCTGGCAGCTGTTGAGGAGATTAGGGTTTAGGAGTTAGGCAGAGCTCTAGATTAGAAAGCTTGATTCTCAAACATGGAAGGTTTTGACTGCCTCCATTCCTCTCTGTGATACAGAGTCTCTCTAAGACACTCACCCCCTTCCTTTGGAAGGCTTGGTGCTACTGTCTAAGGGATAGAACTCTTGAGAGAAAATATCTTATGTGTTAATAGCAGTTGGTTTGCCACCCTTGGTAGTCAACTAGTTGCTCAACACCCAATTCACTCTTGTGATTGATTCCTCAGTTTGGAGGGTAGGACTTGAAGAAAAGCCATTGTAGACTGAAGATTGACAACCAGAGCCCTTGCTTGAAGACTGTGGAGAAGGAGAGTGATGCTTGCTAAAGCTTGTAGCTGATTGGAGATGACTAGAAGAACTGATGTTGATGCAGAGCTGCTGTGGCTGTTTATTTTTTTCTGCTGTTATTCATTCTTGATGTATTGATTGGTTTTCCTGACTGTATTGTTTGCTGTTTACCCTGTTGGGTTGGAAGTGAAGCCTGTTCACTTTTGCCTATTGTTTTCTAGGTTCGAGGTTGAGTGGGACTCCCTTGCCTCGCTTGTATTGTTGTGTCGCGGTGAAAATCGGATACCAAACTATTGATTAGTTTGAATCTTTAATTCAATTTGCAACCGAACTTTGATTTGTCCAAAGGAAGGGATAAAGATCGAAATTCCCACAATGCAATGCAAATGCAAGCTAGATTGTTTTAGGTTCGGGGGTTGGTTAAACTTAGGGAAGGTACTAGCATCCTAAGTTTCTGTAGTACTCTACAAGAACCTCTTGTTTTATGTTTGTTTACTGCTAAGTGTTTATCTGTTTGATGGCTTAGAGACCCTAGGGGTTTATATCTAAGTATACTCGATAAGGCATCGCACCTTGTGCCTACATATCCTTACGGGAGTGGAATCAGAGTATGTTGTAGTTCGTCCTAAAAGGTTAGAGGAGCTCTTTGACTGTGGTCAAAGTTCCTACGGGTTTAGGGTAGTTGTTTTGATTGGGTTTAGGAGAAGAGATGAGTCTTCATTTTAAGGGAGAGATAACCGCCACAAGTGTAAAAGGGGGTTGTAGGAAATGGTCTTTGCATCGTCTTAAGAAAAGGTCTTACATACTCGGATGGTCGCCAAGTATGCCTTTGTCGTTCTTAAGGCAAAGTCCCTACATGTTTGATTGTATTGTTTGTGGGGGTGGAGATTATATCTCACTTAAGATGATTAACATCTATTCTCTATTTGTGTTTGAGAAAGTTGTTTTGTATATTTTGTGTTTGTCTAAGTTGTAAAGAATAAAGACAAGGTCCTTCCTATGGGGTAAGATCTGTCCTATGAAGATCGACTTGAATGGGATCAAGGATCACGGGGAATATGATGCATATGATGTGCAACTACACACAACGTTGAATTATGTGTAGGTTTTTCCTTTGGACGGATGCAATGCGATGCGACAAGATATAATGACTTGCAGTAAAGATAAATTGCAGAAAGATAAACCATACATGAACGCATGAAAGCGCTAAGTGAGTGTGTGTACTTTGTGACTAAGATAAGGCAGATAAAGATAAATGTAAATACGCATGAAAGCGCTAAGTGAGTGTAGGTGCATGTGTCGTGAGTGCACGATTGATTTGTACGATGTTAATTGATTTAGGCGAAGTTGATTTCAAGCAGATTGATTTTAGTGGAATGTTGAGTTGATTTTATTTTATTAATTTAAAAAGATATTGATTTGAGTGAATTAATCTTAGACGAGATTTGGCCTTTAGACGAGTTAATTTCATAGGAAAAATCCTAAATCTTAAATGATTAATTTATTATGAAAACTTGGTGATTATTTTATATTATGGCTATTAATAAAAAGTATATTATAAAAGTTCCTTATCAAATAGATTGTTCATTAAATAAAAAGGTATTCAAAAAAGATTTATTATTATCAATATATCATTATCTAATAAGGAGTTATCAAATTAATTTTAAGTAAAAATAAAACTCAAATATAGTGATTAATTAAAATGGTTAGAAGGTTTTAGTTATTTTAATAAAAGGTTATTTAACATGATTAAGTTAAACAGACAAATAATATAAGTTAAAGTGAATTACCTAGGTTGATTACTAAGTTGATTAATATGAATATTAAGTGGATCGTGATTAGGTGTGATTAGCAGATTAAGGGGTGTGTGTGGTGTTAGTGATTAAGCATTACAGAAAAAGACATAGCCAGAACCCTAAATCCCCTTCAAAATCCCCAAATCACCGATCGCAACCCCCTTCTTCGCGGTCGCCCACCTCCCTCGATTCATTTGTTTCTGGCTTCGTGACTTCTCTTTCTCGATTCATCTCCTTTCGATTTCAATCGAGCTTCTCTACCTTATTCCATTTCCAATCCTTCGTGATTGTGTCCGCAGGAGTTATATTCTTCAATAAATGGTTGTCCTAGGAAGTTAAGAGGTTTAAACTCTACTTTGGTGAAAGAGGATTACGTTGAGAAGTTAAGATCTTTGCCCTGGTATAAACTGATTTCCCTTTACTGCCCAATATTATTGCCCTTTGTTCTGCATTTAAACTCTTCGTTCATTTTACTACTGTTATGATCGACTGGATTTGTCTTGGATTGCAGCCAACACATCCACTAAACCGGCGGCTTCTCTTCGAAAATGCAACACAGAAGTGGTTTCAAATGCTTGGCTTAACGTAATTGGTTTTGAAGCTGCTGTTCATAGTAATATACTTCCTTTAATTCAAATGACAGATGAATTACAAATCCATCTCTTTGTTGCTTAGGTGCAGCTGGCTTGAGGGTATGTGGGATATGTTGTTTGTACTTCTTCATGAAGAACAAATCCATCAATGTTCGGTTCTTCTGAAATCAATCAGAGGTTAGTTAGCTTACGCCTCCTCATACGATCAAGTTGGTAAATGTGTGACTTTGATGCTGTTGTGTTCATGACCTCTTAACTATCTTCTATTTTTTTTACTCTTATGCCCATCATCTCTTGTTGCAACAGGTTCTGATGAAGTATCAAGTTGGGGTCGGTGTTAGCACAACTGTGAGTTGGTTGTGGTCATGATGAGGTGAAGTTCTAACCATTCTTCGTTCATTAGCACAGCCCAGTCTAGTGTTAATCTCTAAAAAGCATTCAATGTAAAGCGAGTTGTACTCACTCACAATCCTTGAATCAACATAAAGCATGCGCTGACTTGAATGTAGGCATCGAGTTTCGGCCATGGTATGCCCAATGGTAATTGCACGTATACAACCCGAGATAGCAATCATTAACTCTTCTGATCCCTTTATATGCGTTGCTTCTGTTCTGACTTAAATCTGATTTCATGTAGGAAGGAAGAGGAAACACAGAGTAATGATTAGGGTTGATTGGAATTAGTCTTTACCCTGCACTTCCAGCTGGTTATGCGAAAAGAAGAAGGTGCGGAAGGTGACAATCCTTGAGAAGATTATCGTAAGCTTTTAATTGTTGAAATGTTGTGATTTCCTTCAATGAACACTTAATAAGTTTATGGCTGCATTTGTGACTTCTTGATTTTCCTATAGGCGCTTGTCTTTCTAATGGAGGCTGAGAGATGGAAGCAGAAATTTATTGCTGCCAAGTAGTTGGGGAAAAATTGTGTCAGGGTGCCGATACGAGAGGTAGCTAAAGGCTCGGTTGTCGTTCTCCGCTCTTATATATTGAGATTATCCCTTTATGGTTTGAATGTGTTGGTTTTTCTTTGAGAATCTTGACGTTTACGGTCTTTTAATTAACCTCTGCTTTGTCTTTCATGCTTGCTATCTTTGGTTGTTGCTAATGCTGCAGGTCAGAGTGGTGGTTGAGTTAAAGGTGCGGTAATTTGCAACCCAAAGGAGAGGCTCGCGGTCAGCATTCCACTTCAGCTAACGAGGGGCAGCTTCCAAACGGCATTTTGCTATGCTTGCAAACATTTGTAACTGTAGTTATTTAGTCATGGCTTTGTAGAATTTTAAAGGATAGGAAACAAAAATCAAGTAGCCTTAGAGTTTGAAGAGAAAGCGATAGGCCTTGCATCATGTACTCCTAGCATCTTTGAATGGTGCAAAGAACTATTTTATTTGATTCTGGTAGTTTGAAAAGCAACTTGCCTCTTATAAAGTTGAGTGCATTTCGGTTCAAAAAATGGATACTCCCATACTCAAGATATTAAAAAACCTTTTAGTGAACTTAATCTTGCCTCAATTAAATTGACTCATTGAATTTGAAGTACTTGAGGTCAAACATAATGTCCACGAGATGAAAATGTACATAATTTCGCGACTTCGCATTCCATTATGGCTTATGCTTTGTTCATCCACTTAAATAAATTTTATCTCCAAAACAAGCTTTCTTTGCCTTGATGGACGAATGACCCGAGGAATAAACGGAAACCCAAATTCAATCATTATGCTGAGGTAGTGGTGAAAACTTTAATCACGTATTCCCGTATCTGAATCTTGAACCACCTTTGGCTCATAAGAGAATGAAGTTGATTATGACCTTAACGAAGTATAGCCAAAAGTCCATCCGGGCTATTCCCAGTAAAAAACCAAGAGTGGCCCAATGATGTAGAAATGACTTTATTTGAAGCTACCACACTTGCATAGACTTGTTAGTGAAAAACACATGATAATAATAAAGACGTCAAGTAAAACAAAGAGGTGGGATCTTTAGGTCAAAAATTAGGGTGCAACAGATGCCCCTATTTAAGTTACTCCTATTCGGAGACATGGAGATTGAAATCTCCGTCTCGACGAGATAGGAGGGACTTAAATACAAACATTGCACGAATTTTTGGCCGTAAGAAACCACCGAATGGAAATGATATGTAATGATATGAAAAATGCAAGACCGAGGTCCTGTGGAGAAACGGAGCCACAGGGGAAAAACGCAACACACGGGAAGAACAAGCTCAATAAAGCGAGACCCCACAAGGAAAGGTAAACAATCAGCATTGTATATTCTCCAAAATGAAGATAAGATATGATAATACCACCAGGAGTACAGTAGCCCGTCAGTGAAATAGAAACTTGGATGTGAGGGGTAACTTGCTACCAGCGTGCGACGGCCTAATCAAGGATGTCCTGTTGAAGCATAGAAATGTGTGCTACTTAGGTATCTGATAAAAGAAATACGCATTATTCCTACTATCAAACATATGATAGTAAACACAAAGGAAAGATGACCTTCTACCAATCTTGGCGGCCTGAGCAAAGGTGTCTGACCGAAAAGAGGATGATATATTACCTACTATCAATTGTATGACAGTCTAAGCGAAAATAATAACCAAAAAGGAGGAAAGATTACCTACTACCATACGATAGTCTAAGGGAAGGTATCTGACCGAAAGGCGTATTACCTACCATCAAATGTATGACAGTCTAAGCGAAAGTAATAACCAAAAAGGAGGAAAGATTACCTACTACCATATGATAGTCTAAAGGAAGGTATCTGACCGAAAGGCGTATTACCTACCATCAAATGTATGACAGTCTAAGCGAAAGTAATAACCAAAAAGGAGGAAAGATTACCTACTACCATACGATAGTCTAAGGGAAGGTATCTGACCGAAAGGCGTATTACCTACCATCAAATGTATGACAGTCTAAGCGAAAGTAATAACCAAAAAGGAGGAAAGATTACCTACTACCACATGATAGTCTAAGGGAAGGTATCTGACCGACAACAATACTGGAGGTTGTCAAGCTTTGACGGTGATCTCTGGGAGAGATGCAGACCGACTGATTAGCAAAATACGTGCTGAACTCATTGGTGAGTAAATTCTTGAAGAGTATCTTCTTTGTTGTAGTTGTAGATGTCGTTGTAATTGTCGTAAATGTCGTTGTAGACCGCAGATGTAATTTGTAGATTGTAGATGTAGAAACTTTGAGATTGTAGAACTTCACCGGGGATCTTCGGAAGAGATGTGAGCCGGTTAAATTGCATTGTATGTCTTCTTGTAAAATTTCCTTGACTTCTCTGGGGAGATGTTACTTGATGGAGATAAGCTTATGTGATGATCTCATTGGGGAATTCCTTCTGAGAGTAAATGATATGTCTTGTAGAAATTGTCGTTTCGTCGTTTTGAACAAGATTCTGATCAAAACGAGTTGCTCAAATAAAGAGATTACTTGCAATCCAGATTCATGTTATCGAGGAATCCCTGTAATATTTGATGGAGAAATATTTGTCTTCAATAGTTGTCTTCATAAAAAAGCCTTCCTGGGAAGCCAGGTGAAAAGTAAATGCACATTGAATCCAATATTCAAAGGTTGGAGAAGTCCATAATGTGATTGCCGAGACTGAAGTTCAATCCAGGGAATAACTGAAGAGGAACTGTCAACGAGACCCGACCATTGAGGTATGAACTCAAATGGGAACGCACTAAAACAACCGTCTTCCATGAGAATCGAATTTCATGGGGAGAGTAGAAATATCGTGTTCTTTCTGCCTAGGGCTGAAAATTCTACTTTGAAGGAGAAGACACGCCCAACCATTCGGGGATAAACACGACCAAAGCGACAGAACAAACAACAAAAGGATGCAAAGAATGCATATGCCATGTGATCTATCTATATGTTATGCGTATGCTGATGCTGACAAAACAGACGGAGATGGAATAAACATCTCGGCGGAGGGCACTCAAACCAAATCTTCACAGGTCAAACATGGCTTGGAGAATGTACACTTGCTTTAGGAAACCTAAAGCTGTTGAATATGCCAGAGTCGAGGCTTCATGGGGATGAAATAAACATCCACTTCGCTTCAAATTTCAAATGCCCCAAGTCACATGGTTTAAGAGAAGAGGTCGTCTTGTCTAGATGCCCCACTGTCTTCAAATTCCTGTAGAGATTTGCAAAAGCTCGACGTAACTGCCCCTGATTGACGATATAACTGAGTCTTCCAATTGGTGCTTTAGATGAAGCCAAATTTGTACGGATGAAACCTCTTCGGAAAATAACTTGCCCCAGGTTGGCAAGGTCTTCAACAATGATATTTGTATGTAATATTCCTAAGATATCAAGTGCTTTTAGCAAGTCAGGAATGTTAATTTCGAAACGAGTGATGCAACACGCGTTTGTCTTGAAGTTTTGAAAAGGGGTATCGCAAATATGGATACAAATTGAATCATTATTTATAAGGCCGATTTAAATTTGAGCATAGCTCAAGGAGTCAGGAAACAATATCTCATCGAGTACGCTTTCGAATTAAACCTTACTTCAATTAGGACTTTGGAGGGTCGTATATGGGCTTAGTTTGTGATTTGTAAAGTGGAGGAATAAAGGGTTAGTATATTTGTGCCCACCCAATTTTTGAAAGATGTTCATTTTTTTTGATGATACCCTGCCCCAGGCAAAAAAATGAGGTTTTGGTTTGGGAGAAAAAACGATTCTTTTCTCAAGGCTTAAAAGAAGGGTTGACTATTTTTGTGTTTAGATGGTTGAAATAATGCCTTACATCCTCAGTAGGATTCTTATTCGAAGCATACAACAAGAGATCATGTGTTTTACTTCGTCATCCTCCTTCCAATTCTTCACCAAAGTGTGGAGAGATTGGGTAAAGTCAGCATTATAAATTATTTTTTTGAAAAACAATTTGAGTGAAAACGAATGGATTTCTTCAAGACAAACACTTATTGCGTTACTTATTCAAAACAACAAGTTCTTACGTGCCAAAGTACTTTTAATCAAAGAAACACAAACACACAAATAAAGTAAAAGCTAGACAAGCCCTTTTATTACGCCTTGAAATGGGGAGGCTTGCAGAATCGTCCGATGTGTAGTCTTGTTTCAACTTCAGGCGTTGCGTTGATATGAGCTTCCCAAATACCCTTGGATCATGTTCGTGAAGGATGAACCATGCTAAGGTAAAGGATTATCTTGCACAATAGGATTGGAACCCTCAAAGGATAAGATTCCACACCTAAACAACCTTTGAACATCTGCCTTCATACCGTAGCATCTTTCAATATCATGGCCTGGAGCACCTTGATGGTATAGGCAGAATTTGTCAGCTTTGTACCAATACGGAAGTTTCTTGGGTATCTTGGGCGGAGCTCTCGTCTGGATGTGACCTTTTTTAATCAAAGTTGGGAACAAGTCAGTGTACGTCATCGGTATGGGATCAAACTGATCGTTGGCTGTCCGATTTTGTTGATTTTGTTGATGTTGTGGCTGCGGATACCCTTTCTTGGATCGTCCTTGCTGCACAAAATTTACTTCATGTTCTCTTTTCTTCGTAAAACCATTCCCATACTTCTTAGCATTATTGGGAGCACTTCCTTCCTTGACTAGTCTTCCTTCACGAACACCTTCTTCTAAACGCATCCCCATATTGACCATTTCAGTGAAGTCGCTGGGTGCACTTGCTACCATCTTCTTATAAAAGAATGGACCTAGAGTCTTCAGAAAAATCTTAGTCATCTCTTTTTCCTCCAATGGTGGTATGACTTGGGCGGCTAACTCGCGCCAACGTTGAGCATATTCCTTGAAATTCTCTTTGTCCTTTTGAGCCATGGCCCTCAATTGGTCACGGTCTGGAGCCATGTCCACATTATACTTGTATTGCTTGATGAAGGCTCCTCCTAGATCGTTGAAAGTCCGAATCTTTGCATTATCCAGTCCCATATACCACCTGAGCGCAGCGCCTGTTAAACTGTCTTGGAAATAATGAATGAGCAATTGATCATTGTCAGTTTGGGCGGACATCTTTCTAGCATACATGATAAGATGACTTTGAGGACAAGTATTTCCTTTGTACTTCTCAAAATCAGGGACCTTAAACTTTGGCGGAACCTTAACGTTTGGAACTAAGCACAGGTCAGAAGCATTCTTTCCAAACAGATCCTTCCCACGAAGGGTCCTCAATTCTTTTTGTATTTCGGAAAATTGGCCTTGAAACCCATCCATCCTCTCTTCCAAACCCACAGTTTCGCTGGGTACCCTATGAGGAATTGGTTTGTCTAGGATATGTGGAGTAATATTCACATGCGGAGGTGCACTAGTCATTACAGCAGTAATGGTAGGGATAGCTTGGACGTTGGTCATGGCAGGGACCTCGGGAACAGGTGGACGGTAACCGGCCGGAGTAAAATAAGGAGGCATTCCCCACGGGAAACCTGGCGGCATACTGTAGGTCATTTCAGCAATGGTAGACACCACTGGGATCGGTGTTGAAACTATTTCGGAGATAACGGTCCTTTGAACTTCTTGGTTGTTGAGTGCAGACTGGTTAGACAGAGCTTCAACTATACCATTCAACCTTTCCAATTTCTCTTTCAGAGTTGCAACTTCGTCACGGAGCACCATATTCTCTTGTTCCAATTGATCCATCTTTTGGCGTTGATTGGCTCGAGTGTTATACTGGTGATTCAGTTTGAGACGTCGACTGACAGATAAAGACAGAAGACGAATGAGGACGCAGAAGAGGAGAGACACATGCATATGTAAATGCTGGATGCATGATGCGAGAATGCTAATGCAAGCATGTAAGGATGAAATGTTTCATGGAACTCAAGTTCTTATAAACATTACAGAGTACCAAAGAAAATCATTTTAATATTTTTATGCATATATATTTTTATTGGATTACAAATAAATATCCTCTTAAGAGTCCTAGCATAATAGCTAAATAAAAGCTAAGAAAGCCCTAAGGAAGTCCTTCATCGCACTTGTTGCTTTGTTCCTCCACTCGGATCTCCTTGAAGGTAAACTTGTCCATGATCAAAGTATAAAGAGTAGTTTGATAGAGGAAAATAAATCCTCTATCCCTTCTTTTGCTCTTGTTAAAAAATGAGAAATCGATCCCTTGTTTACTTGGATGAGAGTCTTTTGAACTTCTAATGATCCTCCGTGATAGGGGAAACTTCTCGTATTTGTCCTTTGGAGTTTCTTGGTTCTTCAATTGATGCCCCTAACTTCCTTAGGTCATCCAAGCTAGGACTCTTAAAAGAATATTTCAAAAAATATTTTCTATTTGTAATCTATGTTGGTTTTGTAATGTTTATAAATAAACTAGGAATTCCATGAAACTTAATGTGATATGATGCTATATGGATGCAACAAACACAAGTAAGCACGTAAACAAATAAGGGGAACCCTAGGTTTGCAACGAGCATGGAGTAAGGGTATACCCAATCCCAAAGGTTATGGACTAAAGGTTGATTGTACCTGCAGAATAAGGTTCTAAAAGGTTCCCAAAGTCATTAGCCCCTCTATTGGATATTATCAATTTCTCAACTAACTTGGGGATTAATAATATTCTCAAGAGAACTTCTTTTGAGTGTAGCTTCGCGTAGCACTATTTCGGGACTTACTCCCTCATAGCCTCGCACTACATCCTAATAAAAGCCAAAGTGGGGTTAAAGGTAACTACGGTCCTTAGTATCATGGACTCCAATTGAGAATAGTAAAAGTTTTCACGACTAAACTCGTTCAACCGAACCATTTTCAAAAGGGTCTCAACTAAGCGTGATTCTCAAGTCAACTTAGTCGGGACTCACTCCCTATAAGCCTCATCGAATATATCACCATCCTATCTTAATTTCTCTCAAAGTTCGGGTGTAGAACTTTATCTCACCACTCAAAGGTATCAACCCAAAAGCAATAAGCAAACAAATATACAGATAAGCACATATATAATAAACAAGTAAAAACAAGTTAGGGAAACCCACTGAGAGCTCCCCAGTGAAGTCGCCATTTCTGTCGCGGTGAAAATCGGATACCAAACTATTGATTAGTTTGAATCTTTAATTCAATTTGCAACCGAACTTTGATTTGTCCAAAGGAAGGGATAAAGATCGAAATTCCCACAATGCAATGCAAATGCAAGCTAGATTGTTTTAGGTTCGGGGGTTGGTTAAACTTAGGGAAGGTACTAGCATCCTAAGTTTCTGTAGTACTCTACAGGAACCTCTTGTTTTATGTTTGTTTACTGCTAAGTGTTTATCTGTTTGATGGCTTAGAGACCCTAGGGGTTTATATCTAAGTATACTCGATAAGGCATCGCACCTTGTGCCTACATATCCTTACGGGAGTGGAATCAGAGTATGTTGTAGTTCGTCCTAAAAGGTTAGAGGAGCTCTTTGACTGTGGTCAAAGTTCCTACGGGTTTAGGGTAGTTGTTTTGATTGGGTTTAGGAGAAGAGATGAGTCTTCATTTTAAGGGAGAGATAACCGCCACAAGTGTAAAAGGGGGTTGTAGGAAATGGTCTTTGCATCGTCTTAAGAAAAGGTCTTACATACTCGGATGGTCGCCAAGTATGCCTTTGTCGTTCTTAAGGCAAAGTCCCTACATGTTTGATTGTATTGTTTGTGGGGGTGGAGATTATATCTCACTTAAGATGATTAACATCTATTCTCTATTTGTGTTTGAGAAAGTTGTTTTGTATATTTTGTGTTTGTCTAAGTTGTAAAGAATAAAGACAAGGTCCTTCCTATAGGGTAAGATCTGTCCTATGAAGATCGACTTGAATGGGATCAAGGATCACGGGGAATATGATGCATATGATGTGCAACTACACACAACGTTGAATTATGTGTAGGTTTTTCCTTTGGACGGATGCAATGCGATGCGACAAGATATAATGACTTGCAGTAAAGATAAATTGCAGAAAGATAAACCATACATGAACGCATGAAAGCGCTAAGTGAGTGTGTGTACTTTGTGACTAAGATAAGGCAGATAAAGATAAATGTAAATACGCATGAAAGCGCTAAGTGAGTGTAGGTGCATGTGTCGTGAGTGCACGATTGATTTGTACGATGTTAATTGATTTAGGCGAAGTTGATTTCAAGCAGATTGATTTTAGTGGAATGTTGAGTTGATTTTATTTTATTAATTTAAAAAGATATTGATTTGAGTGAATTAATCTTAGACGAGATTTGGCCTTTAGACGAGTTAATTTTATAGGAAAAATCCTAAATCTTAAATGATTAATTTATTATGAAAACTTGGTGATTATTTTATATTATGGCTATTAATAAAAAGTATATTATAAAAGTTCCTTATCAAATAGATTGTTCATTAAATAAAAAGGTATTCAAAAAAGATTTATTATTATCAATATATCATTATCTAATAAGGAGTTATCAAATTAATTTTAAGTAAAAATAAAACTCAAATATAGTGATTAATTAAAATGGTTAGAAGGTTTTAGTTATTTTAATAAAAGGTTATTTAACATGATTAAGTTAAACAGACAAATAATATAAGTTAAAGTGAATTACCTAGGTTGATTACTAAGTTGATTAATATGAATATTAAGTGGATCGTGATTAGGTGTGATTAGCAGATTAAGGGGTGTGTGTGGTGTTAGTGATTAAGCATTACAGAAAAAGACATAGCCAGAACCCTAAATCCCCTTCAAAATCCCCAAATCACCGATCGCAACCCCCTTCTTCGCGGTCGCCCACCTCCCTCGATTCATTTGTTTCTGGCTTCGTGACTTCTCTTTCTCGATTCATCTCCTTTCGATTTCAATCGAGCTTCTCTACCTTATTCCATTTCCAATCCTTCGTGATTGTGTCCGCAGGAGTTATATTCTTCAATAAATGGTTGTCCTAGGAAGTTAAGAGGTTTAAACTCTACTTTGGTGAAAGAGGATTACGTTGAGAAGTTAAGATCTTTGCCCTGGTATAAACTGATTTCCCTTTACTGCCCAATATTATTGCCCTTTGTTCTGCATTTAAACTCTTCGTTCATTTTACTACTGTTATGATCGACTGGATTTGTCTTGGATTGCAGCCAACACATCCACTAAACCGGCGGCTTCTCTTCGAAAATGCAACACAGAAGTGGTTTCAAATGCTTGGCTTAACGTAATTGGTTTTGAAGCTGCTGTTCATAGTAATATACTTCCTTTAATTCAAATGACAGATGAATTACAAATCCATCTCTTTGTTGCTTAGGTGCAGCTGGCTTGAGGGTATGTGGGATATGTTGTTTGTACTTCTTCATGAAGAACAAATCCATCAATGTTCGGTTCTTCTGAAATCAATCAGAGGTTAGTTAGCTTACGCCTCCTCATACGATCAAGTTGGTAAATGTGTGACTTTGATGCT
Organism: Lathyrus sativus; assembly: GCA_963859935.3. Classification (NCBI taxonomy): domain Eukaryota; kingdom Viridiplantae; phylum Streptophyta; class Magnoliopsida; order Fabales; family Fabaceae; genus Lathyrus; species Lathyrus sativus. The sequence goes on from OZ012741.1 coordinate 334,351,269, forward strand.
GTTGTGTTCATGACCTCTTAACTATCTTCTATTTTTTTTACTCTTATGCCCATCATCTCTTGTTGCAACAGGTTCTGATGAAGTATCAAGTTGGGGTCGGTGTTAGCACAACTGTGAGTTGGTTGTGGTCATGATGAGGTGAAGTTCTAACCATTCTTCGTTCATTAGCACAGCCCAGTCTAGTGTTAATCTCTAAAAAGCATTCAATGTAAAGCGAGTTGTACTCACTCACAATCCTTGAATCAACATAAAGCATGCGCTGACTTGAATGTAGGCATCGAGTTTCGGCCATGGTATGCCCAATGGTAATTGCACGTATACAACCCGAGATAGCAATCATTAACTCTTCTGATCCCTTTATATGCGTTGCTTCTGTTCTGACTTAAATCTGATTTCATGCAGGAAGGAAGAGGAAACACAGAGTAATGATTAGGGTTGATTGGAATTAGTCTTTACCCTGCACTTCCAGCTGGTTATGCGAAAAGAAGAAGGTGCGGAAGGTGACAATCCTTGAGAAGATTATCGTAAGCTTTTAATTGTTGAAATGTTGTGATTTCCTTCAATGAACACTTAATAAGTTTATGGCTGCATTTGTGACTTCTTGATTTTCCTATAGGCGCTTGTCTTTCTAATGGAGGCTGAGAGATGGAAGCAGAAATTTATTGCTGCCAAGTAGTTGGGGAAAAATTGTGTCAGGGTGCCGATACGAGAGGTAGCTAAAGGCTCGGTTGTCGTTCTCCGCTCTTATATATTGAGATTATCCCTTTATGGTTTGAATGTGTTGGTTTTTCTTTGAGAATCTTGACGTTTACGGTCTTTTAATTAACCTCTGCTTTGTCTTTCATGCTTGCTATCTTTGGTTGTTGCTAATGCTGCAGGTCAGAGTGGTGGTTGAGTTAAAGGTGCGGTAATTTGCAACCCAAAGGAGAGGCTCGCGGTCAGCATTCCACTTCAGCTAACGAGGGGCAGCTTCCAAACGGCATTTTGTTATGCTTGCAAACATTTGTAACTGTAGTTATTTAGTCATGGCTTTGTAGAATTTTAAAGGATAGGAAACAAAAATCAAGTAGCCTTAGAGTTTGAAGAGAAAGCGATAGGCCTTGCATCATGTACTCCTAGCATCTTTGAATGGTGCAAAGAACTATTTTATTTGATTCTGGTAGTTTGAAAAGCAACTTGCCTCTTATAAAGTTGAGTGCATTTCGGTTCAAAAAATGGATACTCCCATACTCAAGATATTAAAAAACCTTTTAGTGAACTTAATCTTGCCTCAATTAAATTGACTCATTGAATTTGAAGTACTTGAGGTCAAACATAATGTCCACGAGATGAAAATGTACATAATTTCGCGACTTCGCATTCCATTATGGCTTATGCTTTGTTCATCCACTTAAATAAATTTTATCTCCAAAACAAGCTTTCTTTGCCTTGATGGACGAATGACCCGAGGAATAAACGGAAACCCAAATTCAATCATTATGCTGAGGTAGTGGTGAAAACTTTAATCACGTATTCCCGTATCCGAATCTTGAACCACCTTTGGCTCATAAGAGAATGAAGTTGATTATGACCTTAACGAAGTATAGCCAAAAGTCCATCCGGGCTATTCCCAGTAAAAAACCAAGAGTGGCCCAATGATGTAGAAATGACTTTATTTGAAGCTACCACACTTGCATAGACTTGTTAGTGAAAAACACATGATAATAATAAAGACGTCAAGTAAAACAAAGAGGTGGGATCTTTAGGTCAAAAATTAGGGTGCAACATGTTGCATCCATGCATTTTACCGCTTTTACTGTATATATCTGATATTGTTTCTGTTTCCGTCTATTCCCGTAGGATCTCTGTTTCTCTCTGTGCAAGAGAGGAGCATGATAGACACTAGGCCTTAACCCATGCATGATAACATTAGGTTAGTTTGACTCCCTTCGCAACCGTAGGTTAAAGTTCTGTCTCTTCTTCCTCAAAACAAACAGAAAAATACCATAAAATTTCAAACACAATAAAAGACACTTCTTCCGTAAAAGAATGTGAACTCATCAAGACGTCATTTTTGTCCGCTTGGACTGCTAATCAGAAAAACCTTTTTCAGAAGGAATAAAATCAATCAAGACAGACTTGTGTCGTACGTGGCCCGAACTACGCTTGCTCTGATCTTTCATGATGTATGAAAGTACGTAGGCATAGGATGCGATATCCTAGCGAGCAACCTTCCCCTCCTTTCCAGTAGGTAGGCGAACTACGTTGACTCTGATTTCTCGTTCCAGACGGGAATACGTAGGCATAAAGTGCGATACTTTGCCGAGTCATTTTCATTCATTTTCATTTTCTTTTTAACCCCTGACCTTTAGAGTAGATAGAATAACAATCCATACCCGAAAACAAGCGTGGATCCCGTCGAGTATGACGGACGCGAGGGGTGCTAATACCTTCCCCTTGCGTAACCCACTCCCGAATCCAGGTTTTGGTTGCGACGACCATACCTTTCCCGTGATTGTGCGAGGTTTACTCTGAGCGTTTCCTTTCCCTCCCGTGGGATAAATAACGCACGGTGGCGACTCTTCTGTTCAGCCGGCGCCGATTTTCGCAGTAGCGACACACATCTCCACATTATAACCCAAATGCCCATTGTGCTTTCCATGAAGGTGCTGCCGGCCACGACTTAGAAGGTTCCTTTGCCTTAAAACATCTGGTAAGAGAGTTGATGGAGAAGAAAATCCTGTCCTTTGATGATGTACCACCTAACGTCAAAAGTAACCCACTGCCAAACCATGGAGGGGTCAATGCCATTGAAAAGTCAGATGAAGAGATAATTAATGATGTGTCAAAAATTAGAACACCATTGAAGACATTGCATGATAAGTTGACAGAAGCAGGGTTATTGGGAAATGCTCATAACAATTGTGAAAAATGTACTGTTAGTTCCAGTGGATGTGATGTGATGCAGGAAGATATACAAAGATTGATAAATAAGGGGATGTTACAAGTATGTGGTAAGGTAAGGAAAGAAGAGGTTGCTGTAATAGAGCCAGTTTTCGAACTGTCCAGGAAAAGAGAGAAAGTTCCAGTGTTTAACAGGGGTGCAAGGCCAGTTTTCAACAGAGCTGCTATTGGTCAACCGCGACCAATCGTAGTTCAAAAACCAAGACCGTTCCATTATGACAATACAAGAGCTGTTCCATGGAGGTACGATGTGACCGTGGTGGACAAAGAAACGAGAAAGGTTATTCAGACAGATAATCAGAAAGATGTGACCAACATTGCCGGCACTAGCAAGATGACCTGCAGCGGTCGGATCTATCAGCCGAAAGTATCAAAGAAAAAGAAGCTCCGAGCACAGAAGAAGAAAATGATGAATTCTTGAGGATTATCCGAAGAAGTGATTACAAGGTGGTAGATCAGCTTCATCAGACGCCAGCAAAAATCTCAATCTTGTCACTTTTAATCAATTCGCCAGCTCACCGAGAGGAATTACAGAAAGTATTGAGGCAAGCGCACGTAACCAAGGATATTTCACTCGGACAGTTTGATTCAGTAGTGGCTAACATCACGGCGTGCAACACTTTAAGTTTAAGTGATGCTGAGTTACCAAAAGAAAAGCGCAATCATAACCATGCACTGCACATATCCATCAAATGTCAAGAGGATACCCTAGCCCGTGTACTGGTCGACACAGGATCTTCGTTGAATGTGCTACCCGCAAGATCACTGTCCAGATTAGCCTATACTGGGGCAGAGATGAAACCAATTTCATTAATTGTAAAAGCTTTTGACGGCTCAAGAAGAACGGTCATCGGAGAAGTAGAATTGCCGATTTTGGTGGGACCCCATGAATTTAACATTGTGTTTCAGGTGATGGACATAAATCCAGCTTACAGCTGCCTACTGGGACGTCCCTGGATCCATGAAGCAGGGGCAGTAACTTCTACCCTGCACCAAAGAATGAAGTTTGTGGTAAATGATAAGTTAATAATTGTTCATGGTGAGGAGGAGTTAATGGTCAGTAATCTTTCATCATTCCGGTACATTGAAGCAGAAGAGGACGCGCTAGAGACGTCATTCTAAGCACTAGAAATAGCAAATGCAGTGATGATAGAGGAGACGGTGGCAAAGAGTGGTCCAACTTTCACGTATGCTCAAAGCGCCAAAGCTACGCTGGAAGAAGGTACTCCCGCAGGATGGGGAGAAGTCATTGAGGTAAAGCCGAAGATGAACCGCCAAGGGTTGGGTTACAAACCAACTCAGGATGAAGGACCAACGCGTGACAACAGCCGGCCAAAGGCTATTCAAGAAATATTCATCGGTGGTGGTTTTCAAATCAACGCCGTGGGAGAAGATCTTGAAAGTGAAGACATAGGACAACTAGTGTATCATGACGAAGCTACTCTGAACAACTAGGAAGCTATCGAAGTTCCTGTAGTTTTTCCCGAGTTAAAGTAATTTGTTGTTTTCTTTCTTTGTTGTTGTCTTAAAATCTCCATAGCCATGCCCAAGGCTATAGGAATGTTTTGTAAAGGCCCCATGCTTTTAAAGATATCAATGAGAAAACGAACTATTTTGTTAAATTCTTCATTTCCTTTACTGTTTTTTTTTCGCTTTCACTTTAAAAGAAAATGGAAATTTTATAAAGCCAAAGTAAATTTTCTCCTTCTGTGTATGCTGCATTTATCTTTGTGTGTTTTAGTTAAGCCATTCCCACCTGCAACAATGTTCAAAACCCCATTGAATCCTGTGACCATGCATTTCCTCCTGACCTTGATTCACCAATTTACCAAGCTGAAGACGAGGATGAAGACTGTGAAATTCCTGATGAACTGGTAAGATTGGCCCAAAAAGAGGATGCAGAGCTTCAACCCTATAAGGAACAGGTAAAAGTTATCAACCTTGGTACCGAAGAAGACAGAAAAAAAGTCAAGATTGGGGCAAGTCTTGGGGCAGAGGTAAAACAACAGTTAGAAGAACTTCTAAGAGAATATGTGGATGTGTTTGCGTGGTCGTATCAAGATATGCCGGGACTAGACAAAGATATAGTAGTTCACAAGCTACCGCTCCGACCTGAATGCCCGCCGGTTAAACAGAAACTCAGAAGAACCAGACCCGACATGGCTCTCAAAATCAGAGATGAGGTAAAAAAGCAGATTGATGCAGGATTTCTCGCAGTCTCCAAATATCCAGAATGGGTAGCCAATATTGTTCCTATACCAAAGAAGGATGGAAAAGTTAGGATGTGTGTAGATTATCGAGATTTAAACAAAGCCAGTCCGAAAGACGACTTCCCTTTACCACATATTGATACCTTGGTAGATAATACAGCTCGGTTTGCAGTGTTTTCCTTTATGGACAGTTTCTCTGGTTACAATCAAATCAAAATGGATCCTGACGACATGGAAAAAACAACCTTCATCACTCCGTGGGGGACGTATTGTTATAAAGTAATGCCGTTCGGTCTAAAGAATGCAGGCGCAACTTATCAGAGAGCTATGGTGGCTTTGTTCCACGACATGATGCACAAAGAAATAGAAGTATATGTCGACGATATGATCGCCAAGTCTCAAAACGAAAAAGACCATCTAGAACATTTGTTGAAGTTATTCAAAAGACTCCGGAAATATCAGTTGAGATTGAATCCCGCAAAGTGCACTTTCGGAGTCAGATCAGGAAAATTACTCGGTTTTATTGTCAGCCACAAGGGGATTGAAGTGGATCCAGACAAAGTTCGTGCCATTCAAGACATGCCAGCTCCGCAGACCGAAAATCAGGTTAGCAGTTTTCTTGGCAGGTTAAATTACATATCCAGGTTCATTTCCAATATGACCCCTACCTGTGAACCGATCTTCAAGTTGTTACGAAAGGATCAAACAATTGTATGGAATTCTGATTGTCAAACAGCGTTCGATAAAATCAAAGGTTATCTCCAAGAACCTCCAATTTTGATACCACCTGTTCCGGGAAAGCCTCTCTTTATGTATTTGACAGTACTTGAAAATTCAACGGATTGCGTTCTGGGCCAGCAAGACGAATCCGGACGGAAGGAGCATGCCATTTATTATCTGAGCAAGAAATTTACTGATTGTGAAAGCAGATACTCACTCCTAGTAAAGACTTGTTGTGCTTTAGCATGGGCCGCTAAGCGTTTGAGGCAGTATATGATTTGTCACACCACTTTGTTGATCTCGAAAATGGATCCAATAAAGTACATCTTTGAGAAACCTGCACAAACCGGAAGACTCGCCCGGTGGTATATGCTACTATCAGAATATGATATTCAATATGTGGCTCAGAAATCTATCAAGGGAAGTGTGTTATCAGAATATCTCGCAGATCAACCTGTCAAAGATTATGAACCTCTGAAGTTTGATTTTCCGGATGAAGATATCATGTTAGTGAAAGATTGTGAAGAAACAAGTTCTGACAAAGGTCAACAGACAGATATTTGGTGGAAGATGATGTTCGACGGTTCCTCCAATTATAGCGGACATGGTGTAGGTGCAGTCTTAATGAATCCTGAAGGTGGTTACACTCCGTTTATAGCCAGACTAGACTTTGATTGTACAAACAACATTGCTGAATACGAAGCGTGTATCCTTGGTCTCGAAGTAGCCATTGATCTCTAAATCAAAAATCTCGAAGTCAGTGGAGACTCAGCTTTGGTTATCTACCAAGTCACGGGGGAATGGGAGACAAGACATGAAAACCTAATCCCTTACAGAGCTTATATCGTTGAAACGGTCAAGTATTTTGACGAAATCACCTTTAAACATGTTCCAAGAGCAGAGAATCACATCGCCGACGCCTTAGCCATGCTGGCCTCGATGTGGAAAACTAGAGATGTCAATGATGGCACACTTACCAAAATTGAACGCAAGACAGAGCCTGCTTACTGTCAAATGATTGAAGAAGAAACCGATGGCAAACCCTGGTATCATGATATAAAGAATTATTTGTTGAAACAAGAATATCCCGCAGATGCTACAGCACTTGACAAGAAAACACTGAGACGATTAGCATCCAAATTCTTCCTCAGCAATGGTGTACTTTACAAAAGAAATCATGATATGGTCTTACTCAGATGTGTTTACAAAAGAGAAGCGGGCTTGTTAATGAAAGATGTTCATGAAGGAATGCTTGGTACTCACGCCAACGGATACGCCATGTCCAAAAAGATCTTGAGAGCTGGTTATTATTGGTTAACTTTAGAAACCGACTGCATTCAGTACGCCAGAAAATGTCACAAATGTCAGATCTACGCGGACAAAATGCATGTGCCTCCAACGCTGTTGAATGTACTGTCGTCACCATGGTCTTTCTCTATGTGGGGGATTGACATGATTGGGGCAATTGAGCCAAAAGCTTCAAATGGACACCGTTTCATTCTGGTTGCCATCGACTATTTCACAAAATGGGTTGAAACTCTATCTTACACCAATGTCACACGTTAAGTGGTGGCTCGTTTCATTAAAAAGGAGATCATCTGTCGTTACGGGATCCCAAGCAGAATTATAACAGACAACGGTACCAATCTGAACAACAAAGTCATGAAAGAATTATGTGATGATTTCAAAATCGAACACCACAACTCTTCCCCTTACCGTCCAAAGATGAATGGAGCTGTGGAAGCTGCAAATAAAAACATCAAGAAGATCTTGCAGAAAATGGTTAAAACTTACAAAGATTGGCATGAAATGCTACCATTTGCCCTGCACGGATACAGAACCTCCGTCCGCACTTCCACAGGGGCAACTCCCTTTTCTCTGGTATATGGAATGGATGCAGTTCTTCCCATCGAGGTCGAGATACCATCCCTCAGAGTCATCATGGAAACCAAGTTAGAAGAGGTAGAATGGATTAAAGATTTGATCAGTTGAATCTCATCGATGAAAAGCGCATGTCTGCGATGTGTCACGACCAGTTGTATCAAAAAAGAATCAAGAGAGCGTTCGACAAAAAGGTCCGTATCAGAGAGTTCCGTGAAGGAGAACTTGTGCTCATGAAGATCTTACCAGTTCACAAAGACGCAAGAGGGAAGTGGATGCCTAATTACGATGGCCCCTTTATTGTGAAGACAGTATTCTCCGAAGGTTCACTGATCCTTACTACCATGGACGGAGAACAACTCACACACCCGATAAACTCTGACGCATTTCGGAAATATTACGCCTAAAAGGTACCCGATAAACCGGAAAATCCAAAAGAACGGTTTATGCAAAAGTTAGGGTAAAAAAGAAAAAAGAGAAGAAAAGAAAAAAGAGAAAAGAAATCAAAAAGCTCGCTAAGTTGAAAACCTGAAAGGGAGGCTTAGGCAAAAATGAGCGTCCCGATGGATTGAAAACCCGAAAGGGCGATCCAGGCAAAAATTAGGGACAAAGGCGTTTCGCTGAATCAGACGAAGTCATCAACACTGCAGACTCAACAAAGATTCATCTCAACAGCTCTCGTCAGAAGCAAGGATCTTGGAGAATTCTAGTCTTTAGGGATAGTTAGGTTACAGGATTCAATGTAACCTTATCCACTTTTGCCATTTTACTTGTAAAATTTCCATGGAATATTGTCATTGGCAAGATTTCATCCTTTAAATAAAATCAGCCTTTTGAGCCTTTCTTTCTTGTGCAAATTATCAGTTCCTTATTTTCTTTGTTATGCAAAATACTGTTCGTTAGTCAACGATTGTTTTTGAAAGCATTAAAGTCCAAATTTTTGAAAATAACTTGGAAAGATTTAACAAAATGTTTTAACTTGTGGAAAGACTCGAGGAAAATCATACTTCCCCGAAACTTCAGGGTAGCAGGAGTCTTGATACACAGTCAGAATTTACATTCCCCAATGAAATGCTAGCAAGTTGAGCGACGAAGAGTCCTTTAGCCATGTATGGTTATCAAGATTGAAAATTATCCCTCAGGATTTCTTGTGATGATATGAAGGTTCTTTCCCCAGCGAAGTATTTCTGAACATCTGTTTGAATTCACCTCAGCAAAATCTACCTACAGGCTCTATTCCCCAGTACGTCTTCGGGTTTATTTCCCAAGTCTACGTACACCCCTCATCATGGGATCAGTATGATTCGTTTGTTCCCCAAGTCGGTGACATCTATCAATCCCCGTGAAGTCTAAGTTATTACTTGCTTCATTTCCAAGTATAAGTCCAGTCGTAACTGGCATTTTGTTCAAACCAATTGTCGTTGGCATTCATTTGGTCATCACCATCTATTTCCTTTTTAGCCCAGTCGTCACTGGCATTGTCTAAATCCAATTGTCATTGGTATCTCGTTAGTTGTCACTAACAAATCCATGTATAAGTCCAGTCGTCACTGGCACTGTTTAAAAGTCCAATTGTCATTGGCGCCTCTTGGTTTGGTCGTTACCAACCTTTCCCCGGGGAATCCAGTCGTCACTGGTATTGTTCCAATTGTTATTGGTATCTTGTTAGTTGTTACTAACTCTCCCCATGAAGTCCAATCGTCACTGGCACTGCCTAAATCCAATCGTCATTGGTATCTTGTTGGTTGTCACTAGTTTTTCCCTTTGAAACCCAGTCATAACTGGTATCATCATCTAGAGTCCAATCGTTATTGGAATCTGTTTCGTTTTGGTCGTTACCAACACCCTAGCTAAGATCTAGTAATCACTAGCATCCTCGTAACCAATTGTCATTGGTATTCCCCAGCATGGTCTTCGCCATCTTCATTAAAAATTCAGTCGAAACTGGCATTGTTTCTTAACCAATTGTCATTGATACCCTGATTTGGTCGTCACCAATCACCATTAAAAGACCAGTCATCACTGGCATTACTTGGAATTCTGGTCGTTACCAATTTCCCCAGGAAGTTTCTTGATTACCAGCACTGTGTGAACAATTTGAAGAAGCTGAGGATATATACCCAGTGATCCATGTTCCCAGTCAAGTCTCGAAGATCTAGTCGTCACTAGTATCCCCCGTGTGTGTTTAGTCTTGTTTCTAGTCCATTCCTGAAGATCCCGTTTGAACTCTTCGCTATAGGAAGTTCCGCATCTGGTCATCCCCAGTGAGGTTGTATCCAGTCTTTCGCTTCCCCGGTGAAGTCTGCTTCTCTTTTCCCGATGGAATTAATTTTCCATTTTCCCAGTAAAAGTATATCCTTTTCCCCAGTAGAAGTCAATTCTTCTCCCCGGTGGAGTACTTCTGTTCCAATAAGATTGTCATCTTTATCGGATTTGTATCTTCCCCTTGTGAAGTTTTCCTTCTTATATCATCAGTCATGTCTGAACTGTCAATTTAGTTTTCCCCAGTACAGGTCCCCAGTGTCGAGTCCTCGCATTTGTCATTGGTCGTTTACCGTTCTTTTTATTCTTATCTTTGTGTCTGTGTTGTTTTTCATTCAAGCATCATAAATCATCATGTAAGATTCATGGCATATCATAACTTGTCCTTTAGCGTGACATCGGATCTAAGGGACAAATTTTTTGATTATCTATATTTAAATACCTTTCACTGCGATTTAACGAAGATTGTCATCTCTCGTTCCCCATCTAGTGAAGATATTTAAATAGGGGCAACTGTTGTACCCTAAATTTTGACCCCTTAGATTCTCATTATCATTTTAGAAGCATGATCATGAATTATGTAACCCTAAATCAGTGCAAGTTCATTATTGTCACGTTACAGATGAATCAGGGTTTTCGCACCGACAAATTCAAAACAACCCAGGAATGATCAACCAATGATTTGGGCCAATTCAATCATGGAATGAAATCAAAGATAATATCAAAGTCAAATGAGAAGTCAATTTGAAGAAATCAGTTCAGAATCAAAGACAGTGCAGTCGGGAGTCCCCGATTAGGGTTTTTAACTAGTGAAAAGTCAACTGTGGTTTAACTTTGATGTTGGAAGATGTTTTAATGGTGGGATTGAGGTCCATGGAGTTCATATAGCTTATTAAAGTCTATTAAAGAAGTTTCAATGTCTCAGGATGTCCAGAATATCAACAGGCGACCCGATCGGCACCGATCGATCGTACGGTTGACCGAAAAGTCAACTCTCCAAATTTTATGAATTGGACTTCAAGTTGTGAAACAAAGTTGTTCCTTATGACATATGGGACTTGCATATCAATTTTCATGATCATTGGATCAAGGATGAAGGAGTAATCAAGAAATCAGGAAATTAGGGTTTTGAAAAGGGCTAAACCATAACTCCTTAACCACACATCCAATTGAGTTGGTTCAAAGCTCACTTGGAAGATTTTAACAAGTCCTACAAAAGTTCCTAAGTGGTCCATGATCAGAAAATGCATAGATTTTGAGTTATGGTCAAATTCATTTCAAGAAGGGAAAAAAACTTAGGAAAATTTCACTTTTTAAGCTCATTTTTAGCAACTTTGGAAGGCTTTTTGGCCAAGTTACTTTGAGAAATTGAAACTCATGAAAACATGAATGTTTTAGAGCTATGTGAGGGCTTTCTAAGTTGTACTAGAACATCTCAAGAGGAGTTATGAGCAGAAAGTTACATGTGTTCAAAGTTAAGGGTTTCACACTTTAGTCCCACATTGGCCAATTTTCAAGAATGACTTATTTCACTAATTTTGCCAAACTTTCTTGATCCAATTTGTTGTATGTGATATATCAGATATGTGTAGCATGAAACAAGAGGAATTTATGCAGGAGTATCCAAAAAATTAAAGGTTTAAGTTCATTGCCATAAAGATGGAAAGTTGAAAATGTTGAATTTTCCAAGCATGAGGTGTAAAGTGAAAGGCTGTACCAGCCCCTTCCCTATAGTTTCTAGGCTGCAAATCACCTCAGAAATTCAGTGGAAATGTTGAAAAAATGGTCTTGCAGCAGAGCAAGTGGAAAACGCTCCAAGGAAGGTTTGTTTCAAAATATCTCCAAGCTTGCTTCATGATGAAGTAAAGTCTCTAGCAAGCACCTCAACCTATTTCTCTATAAAAGGAGGGCTCATTTACCTCATTTAAAACACAATTGATCTGATAGAAACCATATAGAATCTCTGTTATCACAATTTCCACTCCTTGCTTCAAATTCTCAAAAACACCAAAATCCATGAAAACACTTAAAATGGTCATGAAGTGAAAATTGCTCAAATTCATTTCTATCATGTCCAACACCTCAACCACCCTCCACACAACTTCTAAATACCATATAGAAGGTGTATAAGCCATTAAACCACCAAGAAGCTTTAGAAATCAAAAAGTCAACTTTCTTCCCACACTACTTTGACCAAATCCACAAAACTTGCCAAAACTCATCCTACATAGTATCTTGGCATTCTAATCACTCATACACCTCATAAATGTTGTTTCTCAACTGTCCAAGCAATTAACAACCATTGGAAACTCTTGTTTTTACATATAGCATTACAAGTGCATTATTGCTTAAAGTTGAAGAAAGTTCAAAGGCCAAGAAGTGAAGTGAAGGATCTCTGGTTTTCTCAACTATTCTAACATATTCAAAAGGGTCATCAAGAGGTATGTAGCTGATCTTTACTGGTTTTTACATCATTTTTCATGAAATCACATTTTTGAGTGTTTTGGTAGAATTTGAAATAGGTACATCTTGTTAATTTTCATGACATATGTTTAAAGGATGATGAAAATTCTCATTAGCATAAGTATGTGAGCCTGTTACTGTCATATTGGTGTGCTAGTTCAATTGATATGCTGTCCCAAAACACATGAGCAAATTGATGGATATTGGCTTCATGTTAAACATAAGCTTGTTAAATGCTATTGATTTTTTATGTGTGTATTGGTATGTTTGCCTACTGTTTCATCACCTGAGCTCTGTTAAGATTTGTGTGTTGGTTGTGGTTTCTAATTTGTCTTGTTGTCATGAAATTAAACTTTGGTATTGAAGATTCATTGGTGTTTTGCTGCTAGTAAAAGGAAAATGTTGCTACTGCCAAAACATACCCTAGCAGCTGAACTTCACTTTTTGCATAAAGCATTAAAACTTGGATTTTAGCATCAAGACAAGTTTCAATGTGCAGTAGGAGTATGTTTGGGTATTTACTTGCTCTGTTTGCACACAAATTCATGATTCACATATTGTACATAAATGTATCAAACTCATCAAACCACACAAATGTCAATTTCTGTCACAATTTGGTTTTTGCATCAAGATTACATTGAAACATCTCATGAATGCCATTTGGAATATGCTAGTCTCACTGCTTTACATTAAAAATAATATGTTGTGAATTTCATGTTTCAAAGGCCATTTTTCATACACACTCAAACTACACCAATGCTACTTTTGGCATAAACTTGTTTTTCACTCAAGCCACATCACATACACTTCATATTAGTCATTTATGAGATGTTGGAATGATCATTTTACACTGAAACATACTGTAATGAAATCTCACTTTTCAAAATGCATGATTCTTCACAAAAGCAACACCACACAAGCTACTTTTTGCATGAACTTGTTTTTCACCAAAGACACATTACACACACTTCATATTAGTCATTTATGAGATGTTGGAATGATCACTTTGCACTAAAATTCACTGTCATGAAAATTCACTCTTCAAATGCTCATTTTCTTCACAAAGTGACATATCACACACCATTTTTGCATCAGCTTGCTTTGAATTGAAAGGCATGTTCTAACAACTCATGTTTGTCATTTATAATGTGTTTGTATGATCATATGACATTGAAGTTGTTTGGAACACATATCATACACTCATGATGCATTTTCACATACACATGAACACAAAATCACCAAACTTCAAAACAATCAATGCAGCCTTTAAAATTCATTTGAAACTCATTCCTTAACTTGTGTTAGAAGTGTACAGAAGGTTGTTATGATCAATGGTTACCTTGAACTTGAAATACCTACTTTCATGCATAATTTCATGTCAACTTTGCATCTTGTATGTGACTTTTCATAACAGTGCATTTTTAACCACAAAATTGACTTGAATTCATTCATTACCATTTATCTATGATGTGTGTACATTTGTTATGGTTTGAGCATGAGTGTGTGAGGCTACCCATGAGAAAATGCAACTTTGAACCTAAATGCAGCAGCTGTCGAATTTTTCACCACATTGAGAATTTTGGAAAACTACCACCACTATCATGTTCCTTGTTTAATTCTACCCCAGATACATATAAATTTTGTCTCGTTTCGATAAACGGTTAGAAAGTTACGGCACAAAACGTATTTGCATTGTTTATGTAATTTTTGCCCAGCCATAGCCACAAAACTACCCTTATTAATTATTAGGGGTGGCTTCATCAATGGATGTATATCCACCCTAGTGGTATGACCATGCGCCCTTTCACCCCCTGTTCCTGAGTTTGACCCCTGAGGAGGGCAACTCTTTTGTACAATTTTGTGATTTTTCGTGTAAACTTCAAAAATTCATATCTCACTCGTTTCTCATCATTTTTCGTCTGTTATTTTTTTGTTGTGTTCGTATTAATGTGTAATTTCATGCCATGCTTTTATTTTTTATGTTTTCACATTTTATCACCAAGTTTGTTTATGTACAAGTGTGCGCGTTTACGCGATCGTGTACGTAGTTGCAGATGAATGTTTATGTGGTTCCCTTTAATATTTTTCTCGATACTTGTTTGAAACCATGTACATACATGTTAGTTAACATGCTAGGATTTATTTCTTGGTTATTACCTTTTTCATCTGTTGAATTTCACCGAGTGCGAACTGCCGCCGCAGTATCCGTTATTTTCATCTGCTAAATGTTATCATCATGTTTCATTTTCACCATCTCTTATTATTTACTTGGTTGTCACCATGAATATGCTTTACCTTGATTGTCATCTTGTTTAGCATTTTTTCTTTTGTCCCCAAGTGACGAAACTCGTTAGTTCTCGTCCAAGTTATTTCCCCAGTTCCCTCCAAAGGAAGGTCTGTCCACTTGACCCTTGATGTCATGGATAATTCAATCACATTCTTGACTTTGTTAAGTCACTTTACCCCTAGCTTAGAAACCTTTAGACTTTGCTTAAATCTAAAATACTCACCCGTACTAGGAGCGTTCTTCAACTAGAACCCTAGGAAAGAGTTCGTCAACTCTGCGTGAGAATCATCGTCATGATCTCTTACTTTCCCCTTTTACAACTTAGAATAAGGAGTTTTGTCAAACTCTGCACAAACATTGTCATGTTTGTTTCCCCCTAGAACCTTGATCATCATCAAGTGTTCTTTTCCCTCGTGAGGCGAACTACGATTGCTCTGATTCTATCTTAGTCAGGATACGTAGGCAGAAGATGCGATGTCTTTGCGAGCAAACTTAGGAAACCACTTAGGACTTTATTTATTTTTATCTTATCCCTTAACCATAACATATTTCACACTTAGTAATCAATCAAACAAAAGGTTCCTGTAGAGTACTACAGATATTTAGGGTGCTAATACCTTCCCTAGATATAACCAACCCCCGATCCCCGAATCTCTTAAGCGTTGTTTACATCGCGAAAAAGGGTTTTCTTTCTTTAGACCTTTCCTTTGGATAAATTAAAGATCGGTTGTAAAAGAATTAAGATTCAAGTTAATTAATAGCTTGACATCCAATTTTCACCGCAACATAAGGTTATACGGCAATAACAGCACAACTTCTATGGTTTATTAGGCTCATCTGGCAACATTTGCAACGCCTAAAACACTATTTCCTGCAATTACTCTGAGTACTTCAGAGTTACTCACATTTGAATATTCTTATTCCTATAGGGACAACATGTCACAATTATTCCCTCAATTACACCCTACGGCATTAAAATTACTTACTATCCAATATTTAATCCCTTCAGGGTCAGACATATAACAATGTCAAGCTTTTGGCCACGAAGGCCTAAGGTTTCCCATAAGGTTTCCCATAATTACATATCAGACAGTCAGAAATATTGACCACTAATCCTACGGGTTTTGCCATAAAGGCCTAAGGTTTTCCACAAATTTTATGTTAATATTCAACGATACATACCATTTGGCCATCCTCTCAAAATCTTACGATTACTTCCCTATTTTCCACAATTAATTCCAAATCCCTAAACCTTACATCAACCACAAATATACCGAAAATCATACATAGAAAACTATGAAAAGCAATACTCCCCATACCTTAGCCGATTCACAGCCTTCACGATTACTCCAGGAATCTTCCGAAGCTTTTGCCTCCAATTCTCCCTCCTCAGAGCTCTGACCTCCATTCTTTTCACGGTTAATATATGAATCCCAATTCCCTTTAGAATTTTATTTTGTTAAATCTCACAATTTGGGCTTTTTCCATAATATCCTCACTAACTCCTCCAATCGCCCAAATTGCCCTTATTTCCCTTATTTCAATTTAATTAATAATAATACTAAAAAATTAATATTATATGCTATTAATTAAATAAATACCCAAAAATGCACATTTTCTTAATAATTCACCAACCACCCGAAAATCACTGAAAACGAATATTCTTAATTAAATAATTAATTAAAATACTCCAATTAAATTTGGGGTGTTACACTAAGTATTAATTTGTGAGTAAAATTGTTCCTTTTGAAAAGTAATTCTAATGCAATGCTCATGCAAGTTTTGAAATTAAAATTTTTGATGGAAAATAGATGTGATGTGTATACTGGAGGATATTTGGCCACGAGCTTGGCACAAATGAAGTTGGGAAGATGTGGTAAGAAAATGTGGTTAGCGATGATGTAACAAACATTTGGAGTGAGTTTAAAGACCATTTTATTGAGTATGCTTTCATAGTGAACCTTGCTTCAATTAGGTCTTTTGAAGGTTGTAACGTTCCTTGGTTCACAGTTTATGAAAAATATATGTAAGGCCCAAAGTTTTATTTAACCTACCCCTACTTCTTTGATGTTCTCCATTCCTAAATCCAATTAACTCAACGAATACATTCAATCGGCAAGAGAATTTTGGTAGTCATGATGATGGAGGTAGATATAATGGTTCAAGCACTAATAAGGTTCTTGAGGTAACGGTCAACTACTTTTGTTTACAAGATTTTTTCCATTTTTTTCTTCTTTTTGTTTGATTTTAATCCCTATTTTTGAATGGACTGATTCTTTTGAATTTGAGGTCCATCGGGATGCCCTAACTTTAGCCTAAGTCAACTTTTTTTAGGTTTTTTTTACTCAGCAAGATCTTTTCTTTTTGGAACAATTCTTGTGAGATTTTACTTTTGATTCAGAAAGTTCATGACTGCCACAATAACTATTGTGAGTTTTATCCTTTTACTGTTTCCTCGACGTTGGATGACGTGTGCGAGGAAGAGGATATGCTTGAAACTCTTATTGAGATGATTAGATGGATTGGCACTCTTGATACTAGAAGTATTGAATTAATTGAAATCTACCCTGCCCCTGGTTAAGATTAAAGGTTTTTATAATATAAGGAACACCGACTTCAAGATCAAGGGGGTTGGCTACAGATTATCTACTTATTTTTCCAGTTTTTAGGAAGTGAAACAATGACTTACATCATCAACCAGGTCATGCTAATAATATCATACATCAGCAAATTCAGTTATTTTGTTTACATCATTCTCCTCATAAGTTTGTTAACAGATGAAAAAGCATTTGATATTTATGTATATGGCGAGTGATGGTATGAGAATGAGTGAAGGTAAGAAAAATACACAAGAAGAAGGGGTTGAATTGTGTATGCCAAAAATCTGTTTCACTTCTGATTTAAGAACTCTAGAATCTGAACCATGTTCAAAGTCTAGACCCAAGAACTTGGATTATTGAGAACATGGACTCAGTGTTCTCATCCCCTTTCATTTTGAACAACTCATATTGTTGAACCAGAAGATTAGATTTAGCCTATTGAGCTTGTTGATTACCTTTATAGGTAGCACACTGGGATTTAAAGATAGTTTGAGCAGTAGACTTATTAATAATCTTAATATACTTATAATGAGGTAAGGTATCAACAAGAATCCCTCTCACTCTATGTTGTTTTCTTTAGATCTTTTTCTGATCATGAGTGAGAGACTTCCTATCAGCAACCATTCCAACACCATTAACTTGAAAGGCAATGATATCTTCTAATATGTCCTACAAATCATCATCCAAACCAATGATATGAGTGTACATCTAACACTTCCACCATTTAAATTCATTGGAGTTACCACTGAATGTTGGTGGTCTACCAATATAACTATTTTGACCAGATGTACATTGATTGTGGTTGTTGTTGCCGCGAGGAGAATCTTTCTCAGGACTAGTTTCAGGGGAACTACCAGCCATGAGGAAAGAAGTATAATTTTTCTCAGGATCTTTTCTGCACCACTGTTAAGTGTTAATGCACAAATCATGCTCTGATGCCATCTGAAGGTGAGAAAAATACACAAAAAGAGAGGATTGAATTGTGTATGCCAAAATTCCATTTCACTTTTGACTTAAGAACTTCAGAATCTGAACCATGTTCACAATCTGGTATCTAAATAAGTAATAGCAGCTGAAATGAAATGATCAGAAGTAAAGCAAGATACACACAAAGATTATCATGATTCCTCTCCTCAATTGAGATACTTCAATGCTCAATCAACCTAGAAAGAGACTTATGCTCAAGTAACCTTGCAAGATTCTTTTACTCAATCAACCTAGAAAGAGACTTCACTTGCTCAAGTATACAGACAATAGACTTCAATGCTCAAGCACGCAAGCAAAAGACTTCCTCTACTTTAAACAAATAGTTTAGTAGAAAAGGTAACTACTATACTTTGATACATAATCAGAAGTATAACAATTGTAAAACAATCACAATGGCTGTCAACCTTTCTAAGATAAGAAATCTTAAGATCTTATCCAATAACAGTTATAAAAATAACAACTCATAGTTATGCCAAAGATCTTGTAATGCGTTGTGATGTTGTAACCTTCCTTCAAGTCTTCAGCTTCCTTTTATAGAGAAACTGAAAAGAATCGTTGGAGGTTTGAACACCAACAAAATTAGTGAGGAAGTATGCCAAGAGAGACATTGGAGAGCAACATCTGGTTAGAGATATTGTCCAATGGATAATGGCATTGTTCGTAACTCCTTTCTAAGTACTATGTTTATGTTTTGTCTATGTTCACCATGTCTCAACATTAAAAGCTATATTTTGTTTATTATGATCACTATTTCAATACATGTTCATATATGTTCTTTGTTCTTGTGTATGTTCCAAGGGAAAGGCTTGTTGTTGACATTTTTGTCTTGCATTTGCATTTTAATATTTGCATCTTCTTGTATATATCTTCCTTTGTAATCCTAGAATTTGCTATCCCTTATGAAGTCTCCCTTAGGATTACCTTTTCAACTTAGAAATTCTCAGTTAGGGTTTCCCCTTTTCATAACTCAAAACCACTTTCATAAAAAAACCTTGACCCTTGGTCATTGATCTTTTCAAAACCTTTTCTTAACAAATGCTTCAAGACATTATAAGCACATTCAAAATTCTTTCACAAAGACTAAAATAAACAAACTCAATTCAAACCTTTGGCCACATGTGGCATACTTGTTGATTCTATATCCAAGTTAGAAGCCCTAATCTTAATGTGAAGCAAAGATCCCTCTTCCACATGTTTATGGTGGTTTAGATGAGTATTCTCCTTTGGATGACAACTTGTCTCTTCTTCAATTAAAATCCACCATAATAAACACTTTTCAATTTGTACCCCGAACTACGACGTTTTGATCCTTTATTGGAATGTAGGCACAAGTATTTGTGTCTTGCTAAACACAAAAACCAATTAAAAACATTTCTCTTCTCATCTCCTCGATCAAACCCAAGTAGCAAACAGATATATAACACAATTCAACAAGAGGTTCCTATAGAGTACTACAAATACTTAGGGTGCTAATATCTTCCCTTAGTATAATCAACCTCTGAACCTTAGATTCTCTTTATTGCATTGCATTGCATGTTTATGGGTTATTCATTTTTTTCCCTTCCATTGGATAAATTAAAAATTGATGGTGAACTAAATATTTGTGAAACCTAGCTAACTCAATAGCTATGGTATCCTATTCTCACCTAGACACTTTGTTTATCATTCCCTACTTAAACACCTCAAAACTTTTTTAGTAGAAATTTCATTGGAGACAGGATTACCTAGTGCATTCAATCGATTCATAAGATGAGTGAACCATTTTCTCATATCCGCAATGGTTTCACCATACTCAATGGAACAACTAAAACTCTTGATTCAATTTGTTGATCCTAGCTTCTTTAACATCATTAGTACCTGTTGCACCCCAAAATTTGCCCAGCTTTTCTTTACCTAGCTTGTGTTTCATTTCATTCACATTAGCATTATCATTTGCATTTCATTGACATGTATGCAGGAGATCAAGAGGTATGATTACCAATTAAGAGCTATACAAGACTATGAAGCTAAGCTAAGAAGGTTATTCAAGTGTTCAAGGGTTGATATCCTTGTCAGAGAAATTAAAAGATCCTCAGAGAGAGTGATTGAAACCAAGAGTGTGTGTCTCATAACTTGAGAGTTGTGGAAAGTCATCAGATGATTCTGAAGCCATGAAGTTGGACTTGAGGTCTTGAGAGAGCTCATGAGAAGTTTTAAAGATCACTTTGAGGCCTAGACAGGTCATTGGGCAAGTTTGAGAAGCCTCAGCCATGAGTGGTGCAATTAGGGTTTGACTGGTCAACCCTAAGTCAACTGATGATTTGAAGAAGGTTGAGACCTAATTCAAGAGCCATGTGGTCATGGATTGATACATTTATATGTTATAAGGATGATTCCAAGGTCAACTCATCATGATTGAAGAGTTTCAGAAGCTTCAAGCTAGGGTTTCTAAGACTTGACAGTGTAAAATCCCCTAGTTTGACCCTCATCTTCAAGGCAATTTAGCTCAAGATGTGATTGTCATCTCATCTTGCCCTCAACATGAATGTTGTAGAGCATGATCTTAGATTTAATTTGAGTGCTATAAGTACTTGATAGGATTTGTAGAACTCAAGTTATGGCTGTGACAAGTTATAAGTCATCTGAGGCATGTGAATTTGGAGCTTGAAAGTTACCCAACTTGCATGACACTTTTGCCCTAGAAGGATGATTCCTATGAACTTTTGGTTAACATGAATGTTGTTCCTTATTCTCTTAGCTTTCCATAGAATACTAGAACTCCTTGATAGGATATGTAGAACTCAAGTTATGGCTTTGACAAGTCAAGGGTATTTTGGTCATTTGAAGATTATAGGCCATTTCAAGCATAAGGCCATAACTCCTATTTCCAAGCTTCAAATGGGAAAATGTCCAACATAAAACTTGTTCAAAATGATGTTTTAATGCTAGCCAAGAGTTCATGAGAGGTTGGAATTGCTTGTAACTCAAAATTGCAAAATTGACTTAAAAAGGAAGATTTAAAGTTCATTAAAAGGACCAAATTTGGGATTTTTCATTTGGTGACCAAATGAGACAAACCTGTATGTCATTTTGATCAGAAATGAAATTTTAAAGACAATGGCAATGTTACTTTTTTCATTTGAGCCCAAAATCATGGAGTTCCTTTTGCTTGCTTAAGGTTTAAGTAACATATGCCAAACTTCTCATAAGATTAAAACCATGGTACAAGCACATCTTAACACTTTCATAATCTCATGTGAGGAGAATTTGGATGAAGGGCATAGTGAATACAAGCTGCTAGCAGAATTGGTATGAGAATGGCATGAGATTGAATTTTCCATGACATGAGATATTGAAATACTCATTGGATTGATCTAGAACTTTCTAGATCATTCATTCATGTCCTATATATGATTATGAAGTGGTTCAGAGTGAAGGTTGGTGAGAATTGAGAGAGGAGAGTGAGATTGCACTTGGAAATTTCTTCTTGCAAATCAAAATCTGTTACAAGGTTTGAAGCCATTTCAATCCAAGATATTGATCCCAATAGCTTGCTCGGAGGTTGGTGATCAATTCCAGATCAAATTCAAGGCCAAACTGTGGAGGAATCGTGAGTTAGCCATTGTAGTTGGAAGCTTGCAACTCAGAATCGGTTTCAAGAATCCAAGGCATTTCAACTCTTTTCTTTGCGTACAAAAGATTGATTGGAGGCTAGTGAAGGAATCTGCAAGATCTTGAGGGTTGATTTGAGGATTTGACCACTCTGTTCACTCAATTTTACCAGGTATGCAAACCTCATTCCATAGCTTAATTTAGGTAGAATCAAGAGGAATTATTATGGTAGATGTGTTGTAGATTGATATAGGAAGGTTTCTGGATCATCAATTTGGAGATTAGTGACCAATTAGGGTTGTTGCCATTTTTGGTTGAGATTGTGTTCTTGCAAATCTTGAGTTTTTAGAACGGATTAGTGGCATGAATGAATTCCTGAGGAAATTTGGGACAAAATCCATCAAGGAATCGTGGCCAATGGTGGATTCTAGAGTTAGGGTTGTGGAAGGTTGATCGGAGAAGTCACCGGTGGTGACTCTAGCGAGCGCAGGTGAACTGAACTCAGAAATTTGAAATGAGGAAGATGATCCCAGAGCCATTGGATTAGGGGAGGATCTTTGACCAGATGAGGATCCAACGGCCACGCGTGAAGGAAGTTTTGTGAAGGATTTCTGAGTTGAGATGAAACGCATCGTTTCATTTATTTGTTGGTTTTGGGCTTAAGTCAATAGTTGATACTCCCACCCCCCTTATGGCCCAATCACTGAAATGAACTGAATTCATTTGCTATTCACACCACGCGCCTTTCATTTTCTCATGATATTCCTTTTATTTTTCATTTCATTCATGGTTATTGGAAAATTCATAAATAATTGAAAATTGATGCAATTAATTCCATTCTTTTTGCCATGGATTCATGATTGAATCTAGTTATTTTTAGAGAAAAAATATTAATATTTCATGCATTTCTGATTTTATTAGCATTTATTGAATTTTAATTGATATTAAAATAGTCATGGTTGATGCTTGATCTTGTTGAATTTGGTTTGATCATTTGATGATGGTTCTTGCCTTGATTTTTTGTATGTAGCTAGCATAGATATTCATGCTCTCCCTAGATTTTTCTCACATTTTTGTGATGAATATAAGTGTTAGTTTTAGGTTGAAACTTTAAGGGCTCCATTTTTAGGGTTTATGGTTGATACCTTGTGATCTAGGTTTTATTTTTAGAACTTGGTGGATGAGTTAACCTCTGATTTTTGTATGGTAGATTCATGATTGAATTAGGGTCCCTTAGGAATTTTTGTAGGAATTTACAATGTGGTTTGCTATTTTTGTTTGATTTTAGTTTAGGTGCTAACTTTAGATGATTCTAATGCACTAATTCAACTAGATTGACTTCTTTAGTTCCCTTAGATTAGGGTTTTGCTTTGCTTGCTCTTGGATGATGTTGAAGACAAGCTTGGACTACCATGAATTGAATGAAGAAGCTTGGATGTGAAGATCTTCCCTTCTTTTGGTGTAGTGTTGATTAGGTGTTAAGATTAGGGTTTGTAGGCAGAGCTTCTAGATAGATTCTCTTCCTTCATAAACATGGAAGATGTTGATCACTTCCATTCTTCCCTGTGATACAAGGTCCCCTTGTAAAGGCCTCATCCCTCCTTTGGTAGGATGTGTGGCCCTTTACAAGTTAGTAGAACCTTTGAGGGTTCCTTTCTCTGATGATAGGGTACTTAGTGGTGACCTTTGGTCTTCACTCTGCTACCAATCATCCAAACTTTGCTCTTGTTAGATGAATCTTTCTCCCTTGCTAGAGGATAGAGTCCTTGTCTGAAGACTGAAGAGGCTAGAAGTTGATACTTCTCTGTATTTGAAGACTACTCTTAGGAACTGAAGCTTGTAGATCAGGAAGAGCAAGTTGATACTTGTAAGGAGGAGAAAGCTGAAGCTTGAAGGTCCAGAAGAACAAGTTGATACTTGTGAAGAAGATCAAATTGAAATTGAGAAAGAGCTGAGGCCTGAAGAAGAAAAGTTTGAGTTGACACTCATGTTGATACATTGAGAGCCTGAAGGAACAAGTTGATATTTGCTATTGGGATTGAAGCCTGAAGGTGGAGTTTACCAAAAAGCTGAATCTTGAGGAAGAAGAAAGAATAAGGTGATACTTATGTTGGATGTATTAAAAGCTTGGAGAAGCAAGTTGATACTTGCTATTGAAGATGATAGCCTTGAAGAGCAGTTACAGACTGAGGTGGGAACTGCTGTTAGAAGGTTGCTTTGCTGTGAAGTTGAGGAGGCTGTTGATCTGCTGTCTTTTCTTGTCTGTTTGCTTTCTGTGCAACTGTATTGATGTGACTTGTTTGATTTGTTTGATGCATTAGAATAAGCTCATATCTAGACTGACTCAAACTAGGAGCATGATTGCACTAGAGGTTGAGTTGCTCCCTCTGCTTGTATTTTTACTGTATGGCTTTCTTGCGGGTATTCGGTAGAACCCTACTCCCTTGCCTATGGGGTTTATTTTGTTTGATAGCATTTTTATTGCATTTCTTCTGTATGATTGCAGTTATTATATTTTGCTTGATAGCATTTTATTTTCCTTTATGATTGCAGTTATTCATACTTGGCTTGAGGTTGAGATGAGCTTATGGAGGCTGATGCCCCACACATATTTCCTCCCTCACTTGCATTACATGCATTTTAACAGTCGTTTACTGTTTACTGTTTAAACTGATGCTTTATCTGTTTCTGTTTATCATTGACATGATCCCCTAGGAATCTCACTTCCTTTGATAAGGAAGTGATGATTAGAACTTTAGGTTGAAACCTATGCATGATAACTTCAAGGAGTTCCCTGTTTCAAACCTCAACCATAGGATGAATCCTTGGCATGACAACATTAGGACTTGATAGTCTCCCCTTAGTTATCCCTCTCTCTTCTCATCTCAAAACAAATTGAAATACAGTAATAAAGGTTAACTGACGTCGTACGTTACGAGCCTTAAGCTATCTGAGAAAGGGTTGTCGGAGAGTTTCTTTTCGACAGCTTGGATGTTTAGTATGGCACCCTTTGGGTGACATGAGACGCATTCACTCTCAGGTCATAGTCTCTAGTGCGATATTGGTTGCAAACATCCATAAAAAACAATTCTTTTGTAAAAGACAGAAAACTAACTTCAAACCTTTTTGCCCCGTGGGCCCATAATTCAAAGGAAGCTTTCTGAAGAAAAGAGCGTCGTTAACTCCCAGTTCTACCGCAAACGGTAACGCTTAAGTCTCCAAGGGTCGAGCTGCGTACATCCAACTGCTGGAACTGTTTGTTAACCCTACTCGATAAAACAGATGAATCTGAATCCCCGTAATCCGTATTAGCCCGAACTACGTAAGCTCTGATCTCTCATACCTGTTGAGAGTACGTAGGCACAATACTGATGTATTGGCGAGCCACCTTCCCCGTAACCCGTAGTTAGTCGAACTACGTTGACTCTGATTTCTCATTCTCTGATGAGAATACGTAGGCATAAAGCGCGACGCTTTGCCTAGTCATTTTCTTTTCTTTTTTTTAAGCTAGCCTTGATAGGTAGGTAGTTAAATAAACCCGTCAGATAAACACAACAAGCGTGGATCCCATCGAGTACGATGGACGTGAGGGGTGCTAATACCTTCCCCTTGCGTAACTGACTCCCGAACCCAGACAATGGTTGCGATGACCTTGTCTTATACCTTTTCGTCAGGTTTTTCTGATCGTTTCCTTTCCCGTTCTGAGGGATAAATAACGAAAGGTGGCGACTCTTCTGTTTTGCCGGCACCTTATTTTCGCGGTAGCGACAGCTGGCGACTCTGCTAGGGACTTGATAGTTTCCTAGGGATCCAACGTCCCTTATGCGAGTCTGTTTGGGGATCCAACGTCCCCTGCGAGAGTCAATCCTAGCGCTTGTATGATTACTTGTTGGGTTGTGTTTGTTTATCGCATTTTATTTCCCGCATCTTTATTTTCAGTATGATATGATTATCTGTGCTGTTGTGGGAGGGGCATTCTGATGAGTGATAAGCCAGACCCAGGCTTGAGCGTACTTAGCATTAGTTGTGGAAATTAGTGGGCGTGTGCTTGCTTTGCAGGCACTAGTGTCTCATGAAATCCACGCTCAGACGAGGTTCTCCCGGTTGACTTCTTTTCCGGCCCTTTGGGCCTGAGGGATTGTTGGTTTGGAGGATTGTCGACTCTAGGGACCGATCATTTGGGATTCAGCTGAGTGAGGCTGCTTCAGGAGATGGTGATGCCACACCTTTTGGGTATCGTATCACCCCTCTTGAATGTCTGTGACGCTGATGACCGCATAGGATGCCGAACTTGTGTCAGTATAGGTCCATACCTGTGAGCAGGGTTGGGTTCGTTGCATGAAACCTTAACCTTCAGACTACTTGGTTTTCTTGATAGCGAATCAGTTTTGTTGGTATCAGAGGTTCTCATCATCAGATGTATATGTGTTCTTGACAGAGCAGATTTATGGTCCTGTATCAGAGGTCCTTATCTTCAGAGATGTATTTGTTCTTGACAGAGCAGAGTTATGGTCCTGTATCAGAGGTCCTTGTTATCAGATGTGTGGTTATTCTTGACAGAGCAGAATTTATGGTCCGATACCAGGGTTTTCTTATTATCAGAGATAAGGTTGTTCTTGACAGAGTAGTACTGGGGTTTTGTTGATACATAACCTTCATCTCTTCAACAATACAGTCGTCTTGATCTCCGGCTGCATTTTACATTACTTTGCATACCCATTTGCATTTCACTAATGTGTGTCTGTGTTGCAGGTACCGTTTCCCCCGATTCTGGTTTTCTCGCCTTCTATTGTGCTATTATGGGTTCTCTGAGGAAGAATGTGGCTTACAAGCTCCCCACTCCTGATGTTGTTCAACTGACTGGTTTGATTGCTTCGGCAGATGATTCTGTGAGAGATGAATTCAGGAAGTCTTATGGGAAACTGCTCAGCCTGGTTCGTAAACCCTCTGTGTTTGAGTTGAATGGGTTGCACGCCCTGCTGCAGTTCTACGATCCTCCGTTGAGATGCTTCACTTTCCGGGACTTCATTCTCGCACCTACACTAGAGGAGTATGTTGATTTGTTAGGTGTGCCTATCAAGAGGCAGATGCCTTTTGTTCATATGGATGCTGAGCCTAATCTGGCTAGTCTAGCTCCCTCACTTCACCTAGATGCCTCCGAGTTGGTCTTGTCTAGTTGGAACAGGGTTCCCGGTTTCTCCTTGCAGTTCTTAGTGGGAAAGGCCCAGCAGTGTGCCAAAGACGGATGTTGGATCATGTTCAACGCCATCCTCGCTCTGTGCATATACAGCATCATTCTGTTCCCCAATATGCCCGACTTTGTAGACTTCGACGCCTTCCACATCTTTGCATCAGGGAATCCAGTCCCTACCATGATAGGAGATGTCTACCATTCCGTCCACTACAAAAACGAGAACAGAAGAGGCAAGAATGTCTCGTGCTGTGTGCCCCTGCTCTATAGATGGTTTGATAGTCACCTACCCAAGAAGGGTCCCTTTTCTTCGTCTGCAGCCACAGCTGAGTGGTCTGAACGCCTGATGAGTCTGTCAGTGGAGGATATTGCCTGGTTTGACAAAGATAGGTTGGGTACTGAGATTATCTTCAGCTGCAGCGGGTTTCCGAATGTGCCTTTGATAGGCAGGAATGGTTGTATCAACTACAATCCATCTCTGCTGGTCCGACAGTTTGCTCATGCTTTGAGAGCTCCGCCGAAGGATGAAGAGGTGCAGGAATCTCTGTACCTCACTGGTCTTCTAGAGGGGGATATGTTATCTAAGCTTTAGCACGCTTGGAATGGTATATGTAAGTGGGGAAAACCATTGCTGGGGAAAAGTAACAGCCAAGCCTACGCTCCATATGTGACTTGGATCAGAGCCAGAGCAGATGCTATAGGGATGCCGTTTCCACCTGCCCAGCCAAAAAGCCCTCCAGTGATTAAAGAGCCTACCACCGTGCCTATTCAGCAGCATAATCAGGTGTTGGCTGAGAGAGATGAGCTGAAGAAGGCGAATGAAGAACTGGAGAAAGAATTGGCTCAACTCAGAAGCGAGAGAAGCGAAGCCGTCCATTCCTTCAAGAGGCAGACAGAGCTGGTGAACCAGTTAGGGACAGATTTGACTAAGCAGATGGCTGAGCGTGAGCGCTTGGGTCGAGACTTCAAAGTTGTCAATGATGTACTGGCCACTGAGAAGCAACACTTGGATGAAGCGTACCGGAGAATATCCAAGTTTAATCAGCATTGGAAGGCCACCCTAGCCAACGGCAAGGAACAGGAGGATAAGCTGAAGCAACAGATCTCCAAGTTGAAAGCCCAGGTGAAGGCTAGTGAGAAGAGGTTTGACGAAGAAACCGCTCGCAGATATGCCGCTGAAGGCCAGCTCAACAAGGCTCTCGCTAACCTGAAGGAGCGCAAACTGATGTTTGAATCCAAGAAGCGGAAGTTAGAAGATTGTTTCGGCGAAGGAGCATGGGAAGATTCGGTTGAAGGTCTTCAATACACCATTATGCAGAGAGAGTTACTCGTCGAAGGGTTGCTCACTCGGCCTGATCATCCAGAAACGAGGAATCTGTTAGAAGAGTTCCGCGCCTGTGGCCGTGCTCGACTATATTTGTAATCCTTTTGTTTTGATCATTGTTGTATGTTGACCATCACCAGGCTTGTTGGTCGAGGTCATGCTATTGATTCTGCTTGTACTCAGTGACGTTGTGTACCACCTCGACGGGCTTTTCTTTATATATATGAGATGTTATTTCCATGAATGGACTCGGACTTCTTATTATCAGCACTGGCACTCAGGCACTAGGATCGGGGGAAATCTCCCTAACGCACAGACACACGTTTGCATTTGCATGAAGCATCTGCATAACGAGCACTTTGTCATTTTTCTAACCCTTTGTGTATGCAGGTTGTTCCAGGATTGATCAAAGACCAATCCACCTCTATCCGACCAAAGCAAATTGAGCTAGAGCTATGGAGTAAGTGCAGAATGACGTTCGAGAACTCCGAGAAGGGATGGACCGCTTCATGGAGCTCATGCAAGTGGTTGCCAACGGCCAGGATCAGCTCAGAACATTGGTCCAGCCTCTGATTTCAAGGGTTGACAGCAATGGTGTACTCCATGCCGGGACTGTTCCAACCCCTCCACCTGTTGAAACTCCTCAGAATGGCATCCCCGTGACTGGGGGGAACGACAACGCCAACGGCAATACGATTGCCAATATGGGACTCAATGGTAATACGACTGGCGTCGGTAATGGGAATTTCGAAGCTAATGTCAATGTTGGGCTGGGCAACGGCAACACAGGTGTTGGAAATCTGTATGGGCCTCAGCCATGGTTAGAAGACCGTCAAGACGATGTGTTCTCGCAGAGAGGTGCTGAAGGTGAGCTGACTACTGAAGCACGTCTGAGGTTTAAGGCACTTGAGGACAAGATGAGGAATTTCGAGAACCAGAACACCATGGGTGTTGACATGTCCAAGCTAGGACTGATTGCTGATTTCAAGGTGCCTCCCAAATTCAAGGTACCCGACTTTGAGAAGTACAAGGGCACCACTTGCCCTCGCGTCCATCTGAGATCATACTACCAGAAAATGTCCGCTCATTCTGAAGACGAGAAGTTGCTGATGCACTTCTTTCAGGATAGCTTGTCCGGGCCATCCTTGGAGTGGTACATGAGTCTGGAGCCTACCAGTGTGCGCACGTGGAAGGAACTTGCTGAGGCATTCGTGCACCATTACCAATATAACAGTGACTTAGCTCCGAACCGGGTTCAACTGCAGAATTTGTCGCAGAGGAACAATGAAGGGTTCAGAGAGTACGCCTAGCGGTGGCGCGAATTGGCAGCTAGAGTTCAGCCGCCGATGGTTGAACGGGAGCTTGTGGAAATGTTCGTAGCCACCCTCCCAGGGGTTTATTACGAGAAATTGGTCATCAGTATGTCTGGAAGCTTCTCAGATCTCATTATCATGGGTGAGCACGTTGAAAATGGGATCAAACTGGGGAAAATTCAAGGTGATCTATCCTCGGCTGGAGGAGGAAAGAAACCATATGGTAACAAAAGACGGGAAGGAGAGACGAGCACCGTGTCCAACGCTCGAAGGAAGGGTAAGGGCCCTCACCAGCAGGTGGCCAGTATAACCATCCCCGCGGTCCAGCAGCCACAGCAGCAGCAGCCGAATCAGCAGGGGTACAGAAAGTATCAGAACAGGGCACCTCTGGCAAGTCGCCACCTTGAGACTCCGCCCATGTCTTATGCTCAGTTGTTACAGACTCTGCTTCAGTTTCAACTAATCCAGAAGAGAAGCCTGGCTCCCTTGACAGGGGCTCCTCCGCCAGGTTATGATGCGAATGCAACATGTGAGTTTCACTCGGGGGCACCAGGCCACACGATAGAAAATTGCAAGGCCTTCAAGCACAAGGTGCAGGATATGGTGGACGCTAAGATCATCAATTTCTCAGATAATGTGCCAAACGTCACAAAGAACCCTATGCCCATCATAGGGGAGGTGGAGTAAATGCCATTATTGAAGACGAGAGCTTGGATTTGTTGACTGACGTCAAGGATCTAAAGACACCGCTTAGCTTCGTTAAAGCCAAGCTGATGAAAAGAGGTTTCTTCCCGGGCTGTGGAGAACTATGTATGGGCTGTGCGACTCGTCCTGATGGATGTGAACAGTTGATAGAAGGGATTCAGAGTCTGATGACCGAGGGAATCTTGCAGTTTAGCCGGAGGGCCGAAGGTGGATCTGGAGAGGCAATGCTGAAGCAAGATGATGAGGTTGCCACCATCACCATCCCTCGTCGGACGATAACTATTTCTGCACCCAGGCCGCCCACGATTACCATCACCAAAGCTGGGCCGATACCTTTCGAAAGCACCAATGTCGTCTCGTGGCATTATGGGGCAGACGTTTACTGCAACGGGCAGAAGTTAGAATTGGAACCATCTGGGCAATCTATGGATAACCTAGGAGGCATTGGCGGAATTACTTGCAGTGGAAGAGTGTTTGCTCCACCTGAGATCGTGGCGGACAAAGCGGACAAAGCTGATGTACCTGATAAAGGAAAGAGTAAAGTCGTTGAAGAAACCCCTCGTGGGGTAGAGAAGGACTTACTTGTTAAAGACGCTGAAGAGTTTATGAGGTTGATTAAGAAGAGTGACTACAAGATCATGGATCATCTCCATCAAACACCCTCGAAAATTTCCATCCTGAATCTATTGCTGTGTTCTGAGGCACATCGCAACTGCTGAAGGTGTTGAATGCCACATATGTACCGCAGGAAATATCGGTCAACCAGTTGGAAGGGGTCGTAGCCCACGTGAATGCTGGAAACGGGTTAGGGTTCACTGACCTGGAGCTAACGCCGAAGGGAAGAAACCACAACAGCACCCTGCACATCTCGATAGAGTGTAGAGGAACGATTATGTCTCACGTTGTAATACCCCAAATTTTACCCTTTCTTTTTTATTTTTATTTTAAATTCTTATTAACCTAATAAATTAACCTTTTTTTTAGATCTTGTTTTTTTAACTAATAATAATTTAATTAAATTTTTTTATAACTTTACTAATATTTTTTATTAACTTTTTTTTTTCTATTTAGTTTATTTATTTAAAGCTCTTCTTACTAACTTTTAGGATTTAGATTAAAATTTAACTTTTTTTTTTTTTTTCTTTTCTTCAAGAGTAAATTTTTTATAACCTTTTTTTAAATTAATATCTAACACATTTTTTAATCAAATTCTAATATTTTTTTTAAAAATAAAAATCTAACTTCTTTTTAAAATTAAATCTTTTTTCTAACTTTTTTTAAATCTTTTTCTAACTCCTCTTTAAAGTTAAATCTTTTTCTATCTTTTTTAAAATTAAATCTTTTTTTCTAACTATTTTTAAAGCTAAATCTTGTTTTCTAACTTTAAATCTTTTTTTTCTAACTTTTTAAAATTAAATCTTTTTTTCTAACTTTTTTAAAATTAAATATTTTTTTTTCTAACCTTTTTAAAACTAAATTTTTTTCTTTTTCTAACTTTTTAAAATTAAAACTTTTTTTTCTAACTCTTTAAAGTTAAATCTTTTTCTAACTTTTTAAAATTAAAACTTTTTTTCTAACTCTTTAAAGTTAAATCTTTTTTTCTATTTTTTAAAAAAAATCAAATCTTTTTTTAAAAGTTAAATCCTTTTTTTCTACCTTTTAAAGTTAAATCTTTTTTCTAACTTTTTTTAAAGTTAAATCTTTTTTTTCTATTTTTTTTAAAAAAATCAAATCTTTTTTCTAACTATTTTAAAAATTAAATCTCACCTTTGTCACTTTTTTTGTTCTTTATTATTTTTACTCTAAATTTTTCTATCTTTCATTAAAAAATAACAAAAATAGTTTTTTATTATTATTTAATTATTATTTTCGTATTTTAATTAAATCATTTTTTAAAATATTATTTTTTTCACTTTTTTCTAAATTATTCATAAAAATATCCAAAAAAAATCATAAAATAAAATATATTGAAAAAAATTTTGTTCTTTTTATAATATTTTTGATTTTAGGAATCAATAGGATTATTAGTTTTTATTTTAAGTTTATTTTAGTTTATTTTAATTATTTAAATTTTATTTTTTCTTAACTAATTATTTAGTTTGGGCTTTAAAATGGGCTTTAGGGACATTATTGACAATTTGGTGTTAACCCTAATTTATTCCCTATATATACATATGTTGCCTTGTTGGAAAAGGAGGAGAGAATGAAAAAAACCTAAGAAGGGTCAGAAGGTTTTCTTCAGAAAAGAGGAGAGAGAGGGAGAAACAAAGGAGATCCCCAGAGAAGAAAGGCGGTCGTTCCCACAACTCTTAAGAAGGATTGGAGCTCTCCAGTGTTCCCTTATTCAAACTTTTTTCACATTTACCGAAGCAAACCTCCGCTTCGTAGGTTAAATTACTAAACCTTTTGCCTTTTCATGTTTATGTGCATATTTTGCCATGTTAATGTGTTTAGGTCCGTTAAATTACTAAATCCTTTGCATTTTTCATATTTATTTGCATCCTTGCCATGTTAACCTTCATTGTTGTTTAGATCCGTAGATTTTGATCTGTATGAACCATGATTGTGTCGTATAGGATTGTTTGCATGTCCATTAATTGTCTGTTTGCATTTGCAATTCTATTGTTATTTTTTTTATCAAAACCTTTTTCAAAATCAAAACCTTTTTTATTAAAACTAAAACATTTTTTCCCAAAAAAAAACCTTTTTTGTTCCCGTAAATATTTTTTCCCAAAAAAAAACCTTTTTTTATTCCCAATTGTTCCCGTAAACATTTTTTTTTAAAAAAACCTTTTTTGTTCCCGTAAACATTTTTTTCCAAAAAAGCCTTTTTTTGTTCCCGTAAACATTTTTTTCTAAAAAAAAACCTTTTTGTTCCCAAAAACATTTTTTTCTAAAAAAAACCTTTTTGTTCCCAAAAACATTCTTTTTATATATAATTTAAACTTAACATTTTTTTTATAATTTAAACTTAAATTTTTTTTAACTAAGTAATTCCATTTTAAAATTAAAACCTTTTTTTTATATATATAATTAAAATATTAAAAAAATTAAAACATTTTTTTACATAATTAAAATATTAAAAAATTAAAACCTTTTCGTAAGGAACTCCTTTGCCGTGTCATTTTGTGTACCTTTTATTTTCTTTATTCCTGCATTTCATTTGCATGCTTGAGGTTGAGATGTGCTTGTGGTGGCCACAGCCCCACACTATTTTCCTCCCTCACTTCATTCTAAGTGTCATTACATATTTTCATATTCTTCATGTTTTCAGAAATGTTTCTTTGTTTCTTTATACCCTCTGCCTTTATTACTTTTCTTATTTTTGTACCTTAATTATTCCTCCATATAATGATTTGTCATATTTTCACATTTTTTTTTACAGTTTTATCCTCCGAAGGAATTAGGTCTAGCCGTTTGACCGCCGTGTCAATAGCCTTACCCCTTTAATGGATCAAACCCTGTTTAGCCTAGGTGTCCCGCCGTGGGCAAAATTGCTTTTATCCTAGTGTTATGCCAAAAGGGTCGCCGCACTCATTTTAGGGTTTCCCGCCGCGGAATCCCTAACCAAACCCTAATTTTCACAAATGCCTCGCCGCAGGCAAGATTACAATTTTACCCCTAGCATTAGGTCAAAGAGCCGCCGCGCTCATTTTAGGGTTTCCCGCCGCGGAATCCCTAACCTAACCTAACCCTAATTCACTTAACAATTTTCAACGTAGAGATTTGGAGTTTCTACACTCCACGTAAGCGTGTCCTTAAGATGCGTTTATTCCCATTGAAACCTTGGCCACAGTCAAGACGTTTCTAACCTCCCTTTTGAGGGGAACTACGATTACTCTGATTCCACTCCCGTAAGGATACGTAGGCACAAGATGCGATGTCTTGCCGAGTAAACTTAGAATTAACCCTTAGGTCTCTTTTCTCACTTTTAATCCCTTTGTACATATATCTTAAGCAAATAAATAAAGCAAAATAGTAAACATTTGAACAAAAGGTTCCTGTAGAGTACTACAGAAGTTTAGGGTGCTAATACCTTCCCTAAATTTAACCAACCCCCGAACCCTAGATCTTTCCCCGCATTGTGTTTACGATGCAAAATAGGTTTTCCCTTTTTGACCTTTTCCTTCGGATAAATCAAAGAGCGGTTGTGAATTGAATTGCGATTCAAACTCATTAATAGTTTGTGATCCTATTTCCACCGCAACAGAAAATGGCGACTTCACTGGGGACTAACTTTAACTTTTGAGGGTTATCCCTAACTTGTTCATATTTATTACTATCTGTGTTATTATTCATTTGCATGTATATATTTGTGCTTTGATTGTGGGACTGTTCCTTGTGCCGTGAGATGAGTCCTACACCCGGATCTAGTGTACCTTAGGTAAATGACAATAGACCAAGGAAACTGTACGACGTATATCGATACGGTTGATCTGGTGGCCATAGTTAGTGCGACTTCTTGGTTGGTGCTTATATTCCTTAAGTCAAGTTGAGGATAATATTGAGGCTGCCATATGTTGTCAACGCACTAACTGACTTTTAGAACCCTAGTTAACTCATCTTGGCCTTTAGAAAGTAGTGAGGTAACCGGCTTTGGTGCAGACTAAAGTTGGTTGACACTCGATACTAAGCTCATTGAGATCTTAAACTTGGAGGGTTTTGGTTGGCAAGTAAGTTGCCTTCTGAACAACCATCCTTGTGAAAGATCAATGATATTGAGATCCCTTAGAACCTGGTTACTTTTGTAGGACAGGATGAACCATCTAACTTCAGGGGAGGGTACTTGCCGTTGAACCTCATGCAAGCCTTTAACCTAGGACTTTGTGTGTTTTCATGCATTGCATCCATAAAGCATCTCATCGCATTGTATTTCATGAAGTTCAAACATCATTTATGGATATTGCGGGATACCATAAATAAAAAAAATAGAATGAAAAAAAACAAGAAAAAGATTTCTTTGGTACCCCACGACATTCGTAAATGTTTTGAATTCCATGAAATCTTCATTTACGTTCACATTTTAGCATCATACTCTTGCATTACATGTGTCTCCCGATTTCTCACACTCGGTTCTCTCACCTTCCAGTTTCGTCACCCTGAGTTCTCGGCACCAATACAACACCAGAGCTCAAACTCGGAAAAGAATGGAGGATCAGGCAAAAGAGATTGATCGCCTTAGCAATGAACTTGAAGACCTTCGAGGGGGTATGGGGCGTATGATGGAATTGTTACATGTCATGAATGCTAAGATGGATACCCAGCCCACTGTTGTTTCTGAGATTACCGGCGTTACTGTGGACCCTCCACCAAGTGTGACCGTAGCAAGGGACCCACCTTATGGTCTTGCTCCAGGTTTTGTGCCTCCTCAAGCCACTGTTCCGATTAATCAACCTGTTCAGCAAGCCGTGCCTTTGTTTTCTGAAGTTTCTAGGGGGGCTCCTATCTTTGCACCACCTGTTGTACACACTCGTGCGCAACCGTACTTCAATGAGACAGCTTTTGATAATCTTGATGAGAATGTTGAGGGTTATGAGAAACATGATAAGCTTCGTGAGGAAGTAAACACTATCGTCCAGAGATTGAAAAAGGTAGAGGGTGATCAAATTTTTGGGACTGCTGCAAGGGATGTTTGTTTGGTTTCAGGTTTGGTTATTCCCCCAAAGTTCAAAACTCCGAACTTCGATCGTTATGAAGGTGCCACCTGTCCTAAGAGTCATCTGATCATGTATTATCGCAAAATGGCTGCCCATGTTGAGAATGATAAACTGATGATTCATTGCTTCCAAGATAGTTTGAAGGGTGATTCCTCCAAGTGGTATTAACTTTAGACCAGTCTCGCATTAAGAGTTTCCAGGATTTATCTGACGCTTTCATCAAACACTACAAGTACAATATGGATCTGGCTCCTGACAGAAGACAATTGCTGAGTATGTCACAAAAGAATTCTGAGTCATTCAAAGAGTATGCTCAAAGGTGGAGAGAGACTGCTTCGCAGGTAGAACCTCCTTTGACCGAGAAAGAGTTAGCTGATTGGTTTGTCGACACAGTCCGTCCAGAATTTTACGAGAGAATGGTGGGTAGTGTGACTTCAAATTTCTCCGACATCGTTGCCGTGGGTGTCAAGATTGAATTGGGTATGAAGAGTGGTAAAATGACAAATAATCATGGCGCTTCTAAGGATCAGCCGAAGAAACCTCCGTATAGCTCCCAGAAAAAGAAGGAGAGTGAGACTAATGCTATATCCTCTGGTAAACCAAGGGAACGCTTTTATCGGCATCTGCAAGGTTATGCTCAACCTCAAGGGTACCCAGTCCAGTATGCTCAACAACCCTATGTGGCAGCTATTACACCTTCTTTCAATCAACAGGTTCCCATGTATCAACCTATGCAACAACCTCCTGTTTAGCCGCCTCCTGTCAACTACCTACAGGCACCCAATACTCCTGCTCCTCAACAGCCAAAGAGTCCGGCTCCTCGCCAGAATATGCCAAACAGAAGAACATATAAACCTTGTCCGCCGATCCCGATGACTTTTACCGAGTTGTGTCCCTCTTTGGTCAAGCAAGGTCTCATCACTACTCGGGCTTTGGGTCCGCCTCCTAATCCTCCACCTAATCCATTACCTGCAAGTTACAACGCTACCGCTCATTGTTTATTTCATGAGGGTGCGCCCGACCATGATCTAGAGAATTGCTATGCTCTTAAGAAAGTTGTCAGAAATTTGCTAGAAACGAAGAAGTTGTCTTTTGGCGATGCTCAGCTGAAGATCGAGACTCCTTTCGGGGTTCCTCACTCGTCAAGTGCAAATTCTGCAAAGCATGCTACGCCTATCAGCCGAATCCAGTCATTATTCAAAGGCCTAGCCCGCTTCATTTCAGTAACCCTCAAGGTGATATGACCGGGATCAACAAAGGATCTGGGAAATTTATTTTGAAGCAACGACTGAAAACTGTTGAAGATGTGACCAGCATAACTGGGGTAAGCCATGACGACTCACAGTGATCATGAACCAGACGTCCTTTCCATTGAGGCTCCGCCAAAGGAAACTGTTACTCTTGAATGCAAGATTTCATAAACATTTAGAAGGATTTTTCCGACAGTTCATTTGTTTATTTATATGTATTTCTCTTCGATTAATCATATTTAGCATGCACGAACTTGTTTATCTTTGATTAATTAATGCAACGCATATGTTTGTCTTGAATAAATCCATTCGTTTCACTCATTCAAAATATATTTTTCATAAATTATAATGCCAACTTTACCCGATCTCTTGTTCAGATGGAGAATTGGGAGGAGGATGACGAACCTAAAACGTCAGATTTCTTGTCGTATGCTTTCGATTGAAACCCGCTGATGATGTAAGGCATTGTTTCAAATCCCAAACACTGGAGATATAAGGATGTTAACCCCTAGTCAACCCTTTGAGCCTTGAAGTAGGAGTTTTTCTTTCTTTTAAAGAACCTTCATCCTAACCTGGTGCAGGGTAGGTTTCAGTTAAACCGATCGAGCGCTTAGACTCTTAAAAAGGAAGAGCAAACCTTCGAGAATTTATCCTTAGCATCTTAAGAAGTCCAATACAATGACTATCCTTCGGTTACCTAAGGAGTGGGGCAGTCACGAGCCTTTCAAAAGATTTACACGACTTGTGCATAAAAGAATATTCAAAAAATAAGAGCCCGCTAAGTCAAAAACCTATGAAGGAGACTTAGGCAAAACTGGGGCATCCCGCTGGACTCCAAAGTCAAATCAAAAGACGTTGTCCAGGCAAAAGTTAGGGAATAAGAACAACAAACCAGTAGTTTTTAGAACCCCTATAAAGAACAAGGTCGTGTGACCAATTGCCAAAAGAAATAGGTGAGTGACTGCCATGTCCAAAGCCTTGATAAGTTCTCGACCATAGCAAATCCGCTTGAGATATGAGCGTTCGTATCCGGTTAACTGAATTAGGATTGGAGAACATCACGAAGAATGGGTGGGTACAAATATAACTTTGAGCCTTTATCCTTTTGTTTCTTAAACCGTGAACTGAGCCACGATACAACCTTTAAAAGACCTAATTGAAGTAGGACTTCGGTTGAAAGCATACTTGACAAGATCACGTTTCCTGACTCCTACGAGCTATGCTCAGAAAAAAATTCATGATGGCATTATAATTAAAACTTATATCCTGACTAGTGATTTCGGTCACAAGTTGTTGCGATATCTTTTTTTCAAAACAAAAATTCAAGACAAATATATGTGTACATTGACAAGCTCAGGATAGGCATTTCAGGCATGACAACTTTGCTTGATATCTTAGAGATTTACATATGAACATAACCCGTGGAACTTGAAGATCCTGCTGAACAGGGGCAGGCAGTTTCCCAATTCGCTTACCAACGCGAGTCTGACATTCTTAAGAGCTATTTCCCAAACATTTCGTCGTAACACGATTAATTTGTGCCAGTTACGTCGAGACCTGACAAATCTCTCAAAGAGTTTGAGAACAATGGGGCAACCAGACTCCGTGTTCTCTATAAAATCCTCTTGAGATGACCATACCTCACAACACAAATATCCTGGGGCACCATGTTTTTGAAGAAACAAATGGCGGCTACTATAAGGTCCTGCAAGATCAAAACCATGGGATTTCACAATTTTTTCATGCACCCGATGGATTTTACTCACAGCGGCCTTCATACCCCAGTAAGCCTCAGTGTTGCAACAGACTCCTAAACTATTGCCTCATCACAGTCCCCAGAGAGACTATAAGCTGACAATTTTTTCTTGGGTAACTCGAAAGTGTCCCTCAGGTTTTCTTCTCCCCATGTGAAGACGTGATACTGTGCACCCAAGCGAATTACCTTCTCCCCAGAAAATTCAGAACTTTAAAACCAGAGTTGGTTCCACCATTGATCCTTCTTACCCATGATTGACGTATTGGTTGCAGAGAACGCAGGGTATCTCCGTCGAGATGTTTATTTCGTCTCTCGTCCTGTCTCTAGTCTGTTTCGTCAGCATACGCAAGGGCATAAGCATCACATGCCTATTTCATTACATATTCATTACATATTCATTACATATTCATTACATATTCATTACATATTCATTACATATTCATTACATACTCAACATACTCATTTCATAACATCTTGCATAGTTACATACATAGACATTAACATACATTCACATTAACATATGCATCAACATATGCGTTAGCATTCACAGGTTCATTGTGTCTCTCCATCATTGGTTGTTACCGCCGAGTAACTGGGTTTGTCCATTCTCTCCAAATAGATTGTCAGCCCTAAGCATAAAATACATAGGTGTTTCCAGTTTCCCCACAGAGATCGATCCTCGTGGATGACGGTTACTTCAGCTATCTTTCCTCGCCAGGATAAGATATTTACCCTTCGAGTTCATTCCCTCGATGGAGTCTTGATTACCAGTCTTCTTTCTAGCTCGATCCTAGATTGAATCTCAGTCTTGTCGGTCGTCAAGCCCAACCGGACGTGCATTTATTTTGCACCATCTAAGATTTTCACCATACCATGACAGATACGCGACTATCTCGCTTGAGAAGTTTATCACCGTACCCGGACGTGCATTTATTTTGCATTATCTTTCAAGAAAATCAACTACAATCCTTTACAGATACACGACAGTTCACGCCTGGAAAATTTATCAGTACAACACTTTACAATCCTACATGTTACAACCTTTTACACTTTACATTTTACAGCATCAACATACGACATTTCTCACCTAAGAAGTCGATCATATCCTCGTTATGACTCGCAGCAAATGGCCATCTCCATGGAGCAGTTGGGCTTCCATTTACCTGCCGTCTTGAGGTACGAACCAATTCGTATTCAGGAGAGCACGATCTTGAGTTACGGGAAGGTTTGAGCGAAATCATATTCAGGAGAGCACGATTCTGAGTTATGAAGAAGTTCATTTATCCTTTAGTAAAAGAAGGAACGGAATCATATTCAGGAGAGCACGATTCTGAGTTATGAGGAAGTTCAGTTGGCCGTTTTTCAGGAGAGCACGATTCTGAAGAATGAAGAAGTTTCAGGAACCGAATCATATTCAGGAGAGCACGATTCTGAGTTATGAGGAAGTTCGATTATCCAGTTTCATATTCAGGAGAGCACGATTCTGAAATATGAGTATCTTCAGTCATCCAGTTTCATATTCAGGAGAGCACGATTCTGAAATATGAGTATCTTCAGTCATTCAGTTTCATATTCAGGAGAGCACGATTCTGAAATATGAAGAAATTCAGTCATCCAGTATCATATTCAGGAGAGCACGATTCTGAAGTATGAGGAAGTTCAATTAGCCCTTTTCATATTCAGGAGAGCACGATTCTGAAGTATGAAGAATTTCATTTACAAAAAAGAGCCGAATCATATTCAGGAGAGCACGATTCTGAAGTATGAGGAAGTTCAGTTCACCCTTTTCATATTCAGGAGAGCACGATTCTGAAGTATGAAGAATTTCATTTACCCGAAAGAGCCGAGTCATATTCAGGAGAGCACGATTCTGAAGTATGAGGAAGTTCAGTTTACCCTTTTCATGTTCAGGAGAACATAATCTTGAAGCATGAAGAAGTTTATTTATCCTTCAGTAAGAGAAGAATCAGAATCGTATTCCAGGCGCCGACCTTAAATGCGAGAAGATTTATTTATCAGATAAGCAGCAGCCTCTTTATTTGAGTGCTTATCCATTTTTTGCACATAAGTCCCTTCCAACGATAAGTGACAGTTCTCCCTCGAGAAGCTTATCAGGGCAATTCCCATCAAAGTCCATTTATTTTGGCATACAGTCGGTCTTTACCCTGTATATTTGCTACGGAGTTCCGAAAAGTCCGTTTGATCCTGTCACGAGGGGTAGTTTACAGAAGCTTGGATGTTATTCCTTGCTCAATGCTCCAGCATTCTGTAATCGATCTTACAATCGTATGTGATCCAGTTTTATTTTTAGATTCCCCAGTGGAGGCCGTCTCATAGGTACCATCTCCATTCGAGGATCTCGTTCCTTTTCTAAAAGTGACAATTGGTCATTCGCACCAGTTGACTATCATTTTTAGAATTCCCCAGTGATGTACTGTGTCTCAGCGCGTCGTTTTCCCCAGTGTGTTCTTCTCGTAGCGTCTGTCTCGGTGTCGTCATGTTTCGTCAGCATTTTCGCATTCATTATTCCAGCATACGCATCATATCATAGTCATGGCATCATCTGCATTAAGTCGTTCCAGTTTTGTCCATAGCATTGCATATCGTCGCATATAAGGGCAAAATTTTCGGTTATCTATATTTAAATCCCTCCACCATGATTCCTTGAGTCTCCGTCACTCAAATCGTCAGGTGTAGCCATTTAAATAGGGGCAACTGTAATACCCCAAATTTTACCCTTTCTTTTTTATTTTTATTTTAAATTCTTATTAACCTAATAAATTAACCTTTTTTTTAGATCTTGTTTTTTTAACTAATAATAATTTAATTAAATTTTTTTATAACTTTACTAATATTTTTTATTAACTTTTTTTTTTTCTATTTAGTTTATTTATTTAAAGCTCTTCTTACTAACTTTTAGGATTTAGATTAAAATTTAACTTTTTTTTTTTTTTTTCTTTTCTTCAAGAGTAAATTTTTTATAACCTTTTTTTAAATTAATTTCTAACACATTTTTTAATCAAATTCTAATATTTTTTTTAAAAATAAAAATCTAACTTCTTTTTAAAATTAAATCTTTTTTCTAACTTTTTTTAAATCTTTTTCTAACTCCTCTTTAAAGTTAAATCTTTTTCTATCTTTTTTAAAATTAAATCTTTTTTTCTAACTATTTTTAAAGCTAAATCTTGTTTTCTAACTTTAAATCTTTTTTTTCTAACTTTTTAAAATTAAATCTTTTTTTCTAACTTTTTTAAAATTAAATATTTTTTTTTCTAACCTTTTTAAAACTAAATTTTTTTCTTTTTCTAACTTTTTAAAATTAAAACTTTTTTTTCTAACTCTTTAAAGTTAAATCTTTTTCTAACTTTTTAAAATTAAAACTTTTTTTCTAACTCTTTAAAGTTAAATCTTTTTTTCTATTTTTTAAAAAAAATCAAATCTTTTTTTAAAAGTTAAATCCTTTTTTTCTACCTTTTAAAGTTAAATCTTTTTTCTAACTTTTTTTAAAGTTAAATCTTTTTTTTCTATTTTTTTTAAAAAAATCAAATCTTTTTTCTAACTATTTTAAAAATTAAATCTCACCTTTGTCACTTTTTTTGTTCTTTATTATTTTTACTCTAAATTTTTCTATCTTTCATTAAAAAATAACAAAAATAGTTTTTTATTATTATTTAATTATTATTTTCGTATTTTAATTAAATCATTTTTTAAAATATTATTTTTTTCACTTTTTTCTAAATTATTCATAAAAATATCCAAAAAAAATCATAAAATAAAATATATTGAAAAAAATTTTGTTCTTTTTATAATATTTTTGATTTTAGGAATCAATAGGATTATTAGTTTTTATTTTAAGTTTATTTTAGTTTATTTTAATTATTTAAATTTTATTTTTTCTTAACTAATTATTTAGTTTGGGCTTTAAAATGGGCTTTAGGGACATTATTGACAATTTGGTGTTAACCCTAATTTATTCCCTATATATACATATGTTGCCTTGTTGGAAAAGCAGAAGAGAATGAAAAAAACCTAAGAAGGGTCAGAAGGTTTTCTTCAGAAAAGAGGAGAGAGAGGGAGAAACAAAGGAGATCCCCAGAGAAGAAAGGCGGTCGTTCCCACAACTCTTAAGAAGGATTGGAGCTCTCCAGTGTTCCCTTATTCAAACCTTTTTCACATTTACCGAAGCAAACCTCCGCTTCGTAGGTTAAATTACTAAACCTTTTGCCTTTTCATGTTTATGTGCATATTTTGCCATGTTAATGTGTTTAGGTCCGTTAAATTACTAAATCCTTTGCATTTTTCATATTTATTTGCATCCTTGCCATGTTAACCTTCATTGTTGTTTAGATCCGTAGATTTTGATCTGTATGAACCATGATTGTGTCGTATAGGATTGTTTGCATGTCCATTAATTGTCTGTTTGCATTTGCAATTCTATTGTTATTTTTTTTATCAAAACCTTTTTCAAAATCAAAACCTTTTTTATTAAAACTAAAACATTTTTTCCCAAAAAAAAACCTTTTTTGTTCCCGTAAATATTTTTTCCCAAAAAAAAACCTTTTTTTATTCCCAATTGTTCCCGTAAACATTTTTTCTAAAAAAAACCTTTTTTGTTCCCGTAAACATTTTTTTCCAAAAAAGCCTTTTTTTGTTCCCGTAAACATTTTTTTCTAAAAAAAAACCTTTTTGTTCCCAAAAACATTTTTTTCTAAAAAAAACCTTTTTGTTCCCAAAAACATTCTTTTTATATATAATTTAAACTTAACATTTTTTTTATAATTTAAACTTAAAT
Organism: Lathyrus sativus; assembly: GCA_963859935.3. Classification (NCBI taxonomy): domain Eukaryota; kingdom Viridiplantae; phylum Streptophyta; class Magnoliopsida; order Fabales; family Fabaceae; genus Lathyrus; species Lathyrus sativus. The sequence continues at coordinate 334,395,201 of OZ012741.1, forward strand.
TTTTTTTAACTAAGTAATTCCATTTTAAAATTAAAACCTTTTTTTTATATATATAATTAAAATATTAAAAAAATTAAAACATTTTTTTACATAATTAAAATATTAAAAAATTAAAACCTTTTCGTAAGGAACTCCTTTGCCGTGTCATTTTGTGTACCTTTTATTTTCTTTATTCCTGCATTTCATTTGCATGCTTGAGGTTGAGATGTGCTTGTGGTGGCCACAGCCCCACACTATTTTCCTCCCTCGCTTCATTCTAAGTGTCATTACATATTTTCATATTCTTCATGTTTTCAGAAATGTTTCTTTGTTTCTTTATACCCTCTGCCTTTATTACTTTTCTTATTTTTGTACCTTAATTATTCCTCCATATAATGATTTGTCATATTTTCACATTTTTTTTTACAGTTTTATCCTCCGAAGGAATTAGGTCTAGCCGTTTGACCGCCGTGTCAATAGCCTTCCCCTTTAATGGATCAAACCCTGTTTAGCCTAGGTGTCCCGCCGTGGGCAAAATTGCTTTTATCCTAGTGTTATGCCAAAAGGGTCGCCGCACTCATTTTAGGGTTTCCCGCCGCGGAATCCCTAACCAAACCCTAATTTTCACAAATGCCTCGCCGCAGGCAAGATTACAATTTTACCCCTAGCATTAGGTCAAAGAGCCGCCGCGCTCATTTTAGGGTTTCCCGCCGCGGAATCCCTAACCTAACCTAACCCTAATTCACTTAACAATTTTCAACGTAGAGATTTGGAGTTTCTACACTCCACGTAAGCGTGTCCTTAAGATGCGTTTATTCCCATTGAAACCTTGGCCACAGTCAAGACGTTTCTAACCTCCCTTTTGAGGGGAACTACGATTACTCTGATTCCACTCCCGTAAGGATACGTAGGCACAAGATGCGATGTCTTGCCGAGTAAACTTAGAATTAACCCTTAGGTCTCTTTTCTCACTTTTAATCCCTTTGTACATATATCTTAAGCAAATAAATAAAGCAAAATAGTAAACATTTGAACAAAAGGTTCCTGTAGAGTACTACAGAAGTTTAGGGTGCTAATACCTTCCCTAAATTTAACCAACCCCCGAACCCTAGATCTTTCCCCGCATTGTGTTTACGATGCAAAATAGGTTTTCCCTTTTTGACCTTTTCCTTCGGATAAATCAAAGAGCGGTTGTGAATTGAATTGCGATTCAAACTCATTAATAGTTTGTGATCCTATTTCCACCGCAACACACGTGTTGGTGGACACGGGGTCGTCACTCAATGTTCTTCCGAAGAAAGCATTGATGAAGTTGGACACTCGAGGATTGATTTGCACGCCCAGTGATTTGGTTGTGAAAGCGTTCGATGGAACCAAACGCCATGTTTTCGGGGAGGTGACGTTGCCAATCCAAGTAGGGCCGGAAACATTCGATGCAGTCTTTTATATCATGGACATCATGCCCGCCTACAGCTGTCTGTTAGGCCGGACATGGATCCATTCTGCTGGCGCCGTGACCTCCACATTGCACCAGAAGCTCAAGTATGCTGTTGGGGGTAGCATTGTGACCGTATATGGCGAGGGGAATATAATGGTGAGCCACTTGTCGTCCTTCAAATATGTCGAGATGGATGGGGAAATCCATGAAACCCTATGTCAGGCGTTCGAAGCTATTAAAGTCAAGAACGTAGCTCCTGTAATCACTGAGAAACCAGAGATGACTCTCTCCTCCTTCAAGGAAGCCCGGGCCGTTGTTCAGGCCGAATCTACCCCAAGCTGGGGGCAAATTCTAGAGATACCTAACAAGCAAGACAAATTTGGGTTAGGGTATTCTCCTGCGGCTGAAGCCTCCTCTTCTAGCAGTGCGTCGCGAGGTAAAGGACCGATCCAGTTTACCAGTGGCGGGGTGATATTTGAAAGTGTCAACGCAGTGTCTGAAGACGACGAAGACAGCGATTGCGACCTAGACTCTTGGATCCAGCCAAGCAAACCAGGAGGGAGCCTCAACAACTGGTCCATCAGGGACATCATCCAAGTGACAGGCAAAGAGTAATGATTTACTTTTTTCAATCATTGTACAACCCTACGTCCTACCCGGGGCATAGAGGTTTTATTGTCAGGGCCTTGTTTGATTATGTACATGCATTTTATCAATAAATCAAAAGGTGTTTTTTTGTATTCAAATGTTGTGATCTCTGTTATTCCTGTTTTATACTTGTTTTGAAAAACAATAAAATGGCAATGGGGTTTGTGCTGACCTGCATATCCTTGTTTTAAGCTTAACCCTTGTTATTGCAGGATCCACATAACAGATAACATTGACTCTGGACCTTCTACGACTCACTTCGACTTCGATTGCCCGATTCATCAAGCCGAAGAAGAGATTGATGAAGACGAAGACCTTCCCGAAGAGTTGGCCCACTTGTTGAAACAAGAAGAGAAAGTTATTCTGCCTCACGAAGAAGAGATTGAGATTGTGAACCTGGGTTCTGAAGAACTAGTCAGGAATGTCAGGATAGGGGCTGCATTGCAGAGTGATGTCAAGCAGAGATTGGTCGAGATGCTGAGAGAGTATAGTGACATCTTTGCTTGGTCATACAAAGATATGCCCGAACTTGATACTGACATCGTGGTCCACCACTTGCCGCTGCGAGAAGATTGTCCTCCCGTTAAGCAGAAGCTTAGAAGGACACGACCAGATATGGCCGTTAAGATCAAAGAAGAAGTACAAAAGCAGCTTGATGCTGGCTTCTTAGCGGTCACCACTTACCCTCCGTGGGTCACCAACATAGTGCCTGTACCGAAGAAGGACGGTAAGGTACGTATGTGCGTCGACTACCGGGATTTGAATAGGGCGAGCCCTAAAGATGATTTCCCGCTCCCCCATATTGATGTGTTGGTCGACAATACAGCTTAGTTCTCCGTATTTTCGTTCATGGATGGCTTCTCCGGCTATAATTAGATCAAGATGGCGCCGAAGGACATGGAAAAAACTACGTTTATTACACCTTGGGGAACATTTTGCTACAAGGTAATGCCTTTCGGTCTGAAGAACGCAGGGGCCACTTACCAATGAGCAATGGTCACTTTGTTTCATGATATGATTCATCATGAGATTGAAGTCTATGTTGATGACATGATTGCGAAGTCTCAAACGGAGGAAGGACATCTGGTCAATTTGCTGAAGCTTTTTGAGAGGCTTAGGAAGTTCAGGTTGAGGCTGAATCCTAACAAGTGTACTTTTGGAGTACGGTCGGGAAAACTAATGGGGTTTATGGTGAGTGAAAGAGGCATTGAGGTTGATCCTGCGAAAATAAAAGCAATACAAGAAATGCCAGCGCCAAAAACATAAAAAGAAGTTCATGGCTTCCTGGGCAGAATAAACTACATTGCAAGGTTTATTTCTCAGCTCACGGCCACATGTGAACCGATGTTCAAACTGTTAAAGAAAGATCAGGCGATTATCTGGAACGAGGATTGCCAGAAGGCATTCGATAAGATAAAACAGTATCTACAGGAACCTCCGATCTTGATACCCCAAGTGGCCGGAAGACCCTTAATCATGTACTTGACAGTTCTTGAGAATAGTATGGGGTGTGTTCTCGGTCAGCACGACGAGACGGGCAGAAAGGAGCATGCTATTTACTACTTGAGTAAAAAGTTCACAGACTGTGAATCTCGTTACTCGATGCTGGAGAAGACGTGTTGTGCACTAGCCTGGGCTGCCAAACGTTTACGACAGTACATGCTCAATCACACAACCATGCTAATTTCGAAGATGGATCCGATCAAGTACGTCTTCGAGAAACAAGCGCTTTCGGGCAGGATTGCCAGATGGCAAATGGTGTTGACGGAATATGACATTCAGTACGTTTCCCAGAAGGCCATCAAGGGAAGCGTATTGTCTGAATACCTTGCCAAACAGCCGATCAAGGATTATCAACCGATGAAATTTGAATTCCCTGATGAGGATATCATGTTTCTTAAAGCGAAAGATTGCGACAAACTGTTGTCGGACGAGGGTCCAGATAGGAAATCCCAGTGGAAATTGATATTTGACGGGGCAGTTAATTCTTACGGAAGTGGCATTGGGGCGATCATCACAATTCCCCAGGGATCCCACATCCCGTTTACCGCGAGACTGACGTTTCCGGTCACCAATAACGAAGCAGAGTACGAAGCATGCATCATGGGGCTAGAAGAAGCAATTGATTTGAGAATCAAGAACCTAGATGTATATGGTGACTCGGCGCTTGTGATCAACCAGATTAAAGGGGAGTGGGAGACTCGTCAATCGAATTTGGTGTCGTACATGAACTACGCCTGAAGGCTGCTTCCGTTCTTTGATCGAGTGGAACTCCATCATGTGCCCAGAGCTGAGAACCAGATGGCTGATGCCTTAGCCACGTTGGCTTAAATGTATAAAGTCAATTTTTGGAATGAAGCTCCAAGAATTGTCCTTTCTCGTCTTGATAGACCTGCATTCGTCTTTGCGATCGAGGAAGCCTCCGACAGCAAGCCATGGTCCCATGATATCCAGACCTTCCTTATGACTAAGGAGTATCCGGCGGGAGCGTCAACCTAGGATAAGAAGACTCTGAGGAGGCTTTCTGGAAATTTTTATCTCAATCCTGATGGAGTTTTGTATAAAAGAAACCATGATCTTGTGCTACTCAGATGTGTAGATGAGAGAGAAGCGAGTATGCTCATGGAAGAAGTCCATGAAGGCACATTTGGTACGCACGCCGGTGGGCATGCTATGACAAGGAAGATCCTGAGAGCAGGATACTACTGGCTGACGATGGAGTCAGATTGCTTTAAATTCGCGAAGAGATGTCATAAACGCCAGATTTATGCTGATAAGATTCATGTACCGCCGTGCCCATTAAATGTCATGTCCTCCCCGTGGCCGTTCTCCATGTGGGGCATCAACATGATAGGCAAGATCGAGCCCACTGCATCTAACGGTCATCGCTTCATTCTAGTAGCTATCGACTACTTCACCAAGTGGGTGGAGGCAGCCTCATATGCTAATGTGACCAAGCAGGTGGTGGCTACATTCATAAAGAGGGACATCATCTGTCGTTACGGAACTCCCGAGCGGATCATTATTGATAATGAATCAAATCTGAATAACAAGATAATGAAGGAGCTGTGCTAGAGTTTCAAGATTGAACATCACAACTCATCTCCTTATCGGCCGAAGATGAATGGTGCCGTTGAAGCGGCCAACAAGAACATTAAGAAGATTGTGCAGAAGATGGTTGTAACCTACAAGGATTGGAACGAGATGTTGCCATTTGCACTGCACGGTTATCGTACAATGGTACGTACCTCAACCGGGGCAACTCCTTTCTCCTTAGTGTACGGTATGGAAGTTGTCCTACCGTTAGAAGTGGAGATCCCTTCTTTGCGAGTTTTGGTTGATGTGAAACTCGATGAGGCAGAATGGATTAAGAACCGACTAAACCAACTCAGCCTGATGGACGAGAAGAGGTTAGCATCGATTGCATATGGTCGTCTGTATTAAAGCCGAATGAAGAAAGCTTATGATAAGAAGGTGCGTCCCAGAAGCTTTCAGACGGGTGATCTCGTCCTGAAGAAGATTCTTCCTCCACACTCCGATCACCGGGGCAAGTGGACTCCTAATTACGAAGGTCCGTACGTTGTCAGCAAGGTCTTTTCAAGAGGAGCCTTGTTGTTATCCATGATGGATGGTAAAGATTTTGCGTCCCTGGTGAACGCGGACGCAGTTAAAAAATACTTTGCTTAAAAAACGACCCGCTAGAAAGAAAAAGAATATCCAGGCAAAAATGGGGCATCCCGACGAACCATAAAAAAGGAAAAGGGTTCGGGCAAAAATTAGGGATATAAAGAAAAGAATGTACACCCGCAAAGTCGAAAACCCGAATGGGCGACTTTGGCAAAAAGGGGTATCCCGGTGAATCGAAAACCCGAAAGGGCGATTCAGGAAAAAGTTAGGGATTGGAAAAAGCAAATGACTGCGTTCCGCGGGTGGACTTTCATTGTTTAGTGGTTTGGAAGACCTGAGGGTCGTTTATCTGAATCAATCTCTTCTGAAGCTGAAGCGTCGAAGTATCGAAGTCGAGTGGGTCATATGGGATCAACTCATGGTGTTCGTCTACGCCTCATTGTCGACATTTGTGTATATACTGATGTATATTTAGGTTTTTATATTTGCGCAGCTTCCTCATTCCAGGAGCTTGCATCTGTTGTAAAACATTTTTACCCATTCAGGGGTTCGTTATCAATAAAATATATACTATTAAGCAATTCTGTTTGTTTGTTTAGCATCTATCTGTTTTGTTTGCGAAAAAGAACGCCGATGTTTTTGATAAAATGCGCATACATAAACTTACTGGCCTAGGCCACTGATTGTTGAAACAATGAATTACTTGAACATTGTCGCAAGATGGTAACCTTGATAGGTCCCTTTGAGAAGGGTATCTTGTCTGTTTGTTTGTGTTGTTACAGGTTTAGCATATACCAGGCAGTACGCCGTATGCGTCCCCAAGTAGGATGATTCCTTCTTCCCCAGCAAATGTAGTAGCATCTCCCCATGGAGTCTGAGCATGAGATCGTAGGCATTGATATGTCTCCCCAAGCAGAGAAGATTCTCTCCCCAATCAGAGGCATCCTGAAGGATCGTCGTCTCCCTAGCTGAATCATATACCAAAGTATGCAGCAATTGATAGTTCAAGACTGAAGTCTGCAACAGAATTGAAATTCCCCACAGAGTCGTACTCTCCCCGGCGAGCAGGATGATTCCTTCTTCCCCAGCCGAGTTTGTAAATCCTCAAGGGAGCCGAGGCCCTGGAAGCCGTTCGGGCCATGATTGGTTTTCCCCAGTAGAGTGTTGAATAGCTGATGCTGTATTTCCCCACCGGAGTCGTTATCTCCAGGAAAGTTTAGCCGTGAAGGCCGTGCAGTTTGCTTCTGCGACTGATATCGTTTCCTCAGCAGTCAGTGGTTCGAATACCCGGTTGAGTGAGTCTGAGTTCTTGAAGAGCTTTATTCCCCTGCAGCGGTCAACTGAAGATCATTTCCCCATGCGGAGTCCAATTGAGATTGGGGTGACTTCTTCTCCTCGGCAGGATGAATCCTTCCTCCACCAGAGTGGTCCTTTCTCCTTGACAGGAGGATTCTCCCTTCAGCATTTATTTTGCTGATGGGGTCATAGCATTGTGCATGATTGCATATCATTTACCCTAAACGCGTAGCATTTCCACCGTGTGGAGCATTGCGTCATTGTCAAACATATGCATATGAAGCATGAGCTAGGTCGTTACCGTTCTTGTTTTGCAGGTGTTCCTCGACAGGGTGTCCGCTCAGGATGATTCCTGAAATCCCAGCAAAGTCGTTTGCCCAAGATGATTCTTGAATTCCCCAGCAAATTCGTTTGCCCAAGATGATTCTTGAACTCCCCAGTGAAGTCGCCAGGGGTGGTTGCTTAAGTTGATGCTTAGAGTCCCCGGAAGAGTGTTTGCTCAGGAGGATTCCTGAAATATCCAGCAGAGTTATTGGTTCAGGATGATTCTTGAAGTCTCTGGTGGAGTTATTTGTCCAAGATGATTCTTGAAGTCCTCAGCAGAGTTGATTCATCCAGAATGATTTCTGGATCCCCGAAGTAGAGTTACTTGATAGTTCTCCAGAATCCAGCGGAGATGCGTCATCCCCAGCAGGTTTCTGAACAGCGAAGTTGAAACTTATCTTAAAGACTTGGTGGTTGAAGTCTGGCGGCAGTGCCGAAACCCCCAGACTTACTGATGGAGTCTAACTGCGAGACCGAAGCAGTTATCTCAGCTGACGCGGAGCGCCTGACGGCAAAAGATTGTGTATCCCAACTTGGTTCATGATTGAACGAAGATTCTATTCCAGGCTTACTGATGAAGTCTGGCTGACGCCCGAAAATTTCTTTGAATGCCCGACGGCATGATTAACTTGATTGTTGAAAAGTTCCCAGTGACCTGATGAGTCCCGAGGAATTCTGACGCCTGACGGCATGATCGACCATTTATCACCAGTTACCGAGTGACCAGTGACCCCTTGATGAATTGAGGACGAAGATCTACAGCAAAATCAGATAATCATCCTGACGCAAATTTGAGACTAGACCCTTCACCGGTTACCGTGTGACCAATTCCCCAGCAGAGTTGCCGTGCAACTGTCATGCTCAGTTTCGAGGATGTTCCTAACAATCGGAGTACCGTTTACAAATCATCAGTTACCGCGTAATCGGTGATCCCTTGATGATTTGAGGATGCAATGATATCAGATATATCATAGAATCGTCTTGACGGAGATTCAGATCAGTAATTCTCCAACTAGTTGTCGTGCAGCTATTGTTTCAGTTTCCGAAGATTTGTCCCCATCAGAGTATCGTGTACTTGCGCAGTTGGAAAATTTCCGGGTTTGTTGGTATTCAACCGTCTTTTACCTTGATTGTTTGAGAGTCGTTCGCTTCTCACCCAGTCAGGTCCAAGCCGTTTGAATAGGGGCAGCTGTTGCACCCCAAAATTTGCCCAGCTTTTCTTTACCTAGCTTGTGTTTCATTTCATTCACATTAGCATTATCATTTGCATTTCATTGACATGTATGCAGGAGATGAAGAGGTATGATTACCAATTAAGAGCTATACAAGACAATGAAGCTAAGCTAAGAAGGTTATTCAAGTGTTCAAGGGTTGATATCCTTGTCAGAGAAATTAAAAGATCCTCAGAGAGAGTGATTGAAACCAAGAATGTGTGTCTCCTAACTTGAGAGTTGTGGAAAGTCATCAGATGATTATGAAGCCATGAAGTTGGACTTGAGGTCTTGAGATAGCTCATGAGAAGGTTTGAAGATCACTTTGAGGCCTAGACAGGTCATTGGGCAAGTTTGAGAAGCCTCATCCATGAGTGATGCAATTAGGGTTTGATTGGGTCAACCCTAAGTCAACTGATGATTTAAAGAAGGTTGAGACCTAATTCAAGAGCCATGTGATCACGGATTGATACATTGAGATGTTATAAGGATGATTCCAAGGTCAACTCATCATGATTGAAGAGTTTGAGAAGCTTCAAGCTAGGGTTTCTAAGACTTGACAGTGTAAAATCCCCTAGTTTGACCCCCATCTTCAAGGCAATTTAGCTCAAGATGTGATTGTCATCTCATCTTACCCTCAACATGAATGTTGTAGAGCATGATCTTAGCTTTAATTTGAGTGGTAAAAGTTCTTGATAGGATTTGTAGAACTCAAGTTATAGCTGTGACAAGTTACAAGTCATCCGAGGCATGTGAATTTGGAGCTTGAAAGTTACCCAACTTGCATTACACTTTTGCCCTAGAAGGATGATTCCTATGAAATTTTTATCAACATTAATGTTGTTCCTTATTCTCTTAGATTTCCATAGAGTACTAGAAGTCCTTGATAGGTGTTGCACCCCAAAATTTGACCAACATTTATTTATCCATCAAGTGTTTGAAAGTTGATACCTTCATCAGAAAGTTCAAGAGATCCTCAGAGGAATTGGTTGAAACCAAGGTTGTGTGCTTCATAGCTTGAGAGTTGTGGGAACTCCTCAGATGATTCTGAGACTTTGAGAATGAACTTGGAGATTTAAGAAAGCCTATGAGGTGTCTTGAAAGTCATCATGAAGCCCAGAGAGGTCATTGTGCAAGAATTCAGAAGATTCAACCATGACTGGTAAAATTAGGGTTTGACTGGGTCAACCCTAGGTCAATTGTTGATTTGGAGAGGGTTAAGTCCTAATCCAAGGGCCATGTGATCATGGAATGAAGTATTGAGATACTAAAAAGATGATTCCTAGACCAACTCATCATGACTGAGGAGTTTGAGAAGTTTTGAGTTAGGGTTTCTAAGGATTGTCAGTGAAAAAAAACCCTAGTTTGATCCCTATCTTCCTGGCAGTTTTAACTCAAGATGTGATTGATATCTCATCTTCCCCACAACATGAATGTTGTAGATCTTGTTCTTAGATTTAATTTGAGTGGTAGAAGTCCTTGATAGGATTTGCAGAGCTCAAGTTATGGTTTTGACAAATTACAGGTCATCTGAGGTATGTGAATCTGGGTCCTTGAAAGTCACCCAACTTGCAGACAACTTTTGCCCTAGTAGGATGATTCCTATGATCTCTTGGTTAACATGAATGTTGAAGAGCATCTTCTTAGCTTTCTATAGAGTACTAGAAGTCCTTGATAGGATTTGTAGAACTCAACTTGTGGTTTGAACAAGACAGGGGTATTTTGGTCATTTGGTGATTATAGGTCATTTTAAGCAAAGGCCATATCTCCTATTTCCAAGCCTCAAATGAAAAAACTCAAAACATCAAAGTTGTTCAAAATGGGATTTTAAGCCTATAAAGGTGGTCATGATTTGTTGGAAAAGCTTTTAGCAAGGATTTTCAAGAATGGTTGAAAATGACCTAAAAATGACTTATAACTTAAATGAATCCAAGTTGGAAATTGGTTTGGGAGATGTACAAATCCAAAATAGGTCATCCAATATGTCATTCTGAATCCAAACATCATTTTAAAAACAATGGTTCAAATAGATTTTTGATTTGAGGTCTTAAAATAGAGGTTGCTTTGTAATTTTGTTTCTTGCATCTTAAGGAACCCATGAGAAACCTCACCAAAGGCAAAGCTAAGCTTGTTTTTTTCACACATTCCCTTTCAATATCTCTTGTAAGGAGATTTTGGCACAAAATGACAAGTCTTAAGGCATGATATGAGATGATACCACATGTCATTAAAAGAGAAATTCCATGACTTTCCATGAGATTCTAGCTCTTTCTAAAAGCTTCTAGGATCTTCCATTGATGGATATATATTAAGAGGATCACAATGTGATCAAAGGTTGGAAAATTCAGTGAAGAGAGTGAGAAGAAAGTGAGAGTTCCATTGTTACTTCAATTTCAAGCAAGAGTAAATTCATACAATCCACATTAATTCTGTTCATCCTTCTCCTCCATTCACAATTCCTTGGCATTGTTGAGTACCTGCAAGTTGATTCAGGGACCTGTCCATGGAGGATTGAAGAGCTAGGGTTGAATTTGCAAGACTCCATACCAGACTCGGATCTCTACATTCAATCCTTATCCATCCATCTTTTTGCATACAGAACCCTCATCATCCATTGAAGATCAGTCATGGAAGGTTGCAAGCATTGAATTTGAGTGTTTCTACTTCTGCCATAGCCAACAAGCAGGTTGGTGTTTTCATTGCCATCTCTTTAATTAGGTGCTAGATGTTTAGATCTTTAGTATAGAATGGCTAAGATAGGTTAGATGACCATTTCCATAGAGTTTCAGAGGGTTTCATGAAGGTTGGTAACAGATCATAGTTTCTTTCAAGATCAAGATCAAGCTGTGTATTGAGTTTTAATGATCATGTGATAGCATAGAATGATGAGGGTAGCATGTAGAACAAGTTTAGATCATTAGGATTGAGTTCTATCAAGGTTGATACCAGAAGAAAATGGTGGAACCCTAGTCTTGAAGCTTTCTGTTTGGAGGATACACGATGGATCAAAGAAAACTATGCGCATGGTCGTGTTCATGGTAATCAGTAGCACATTTTTGCCTTTGGAAGTTTGTGATTTCATTGAGTAATGGAAGAGAACGAGATCGAGGAAGTCATGCATGAATTCTGTGTTTTGGCTGAAACCCTAATTGTCACTTGGAGAAGATGAGCCTCCACCGTTGGATCACTCCTCTTGATTGACTTCGTATCATCATCCAGCGGCCACGATTTAAACGAGGAAACGAAGGGAAAGACTTGAGTAAAACGCGTCGTTTTACTTAAGTGAGTAATCCTGGGCTCAGCCAGTCCATGCTATTGACACCCCACCCAGAAGCCCAATCCAATTTTAAACTAAAAACCAATGCTATTTGCACCGTCTTCGTTTTAATTTTTCTTTAATTTTTCAATTGATTTTCTGACTCATAATGGGCCTAGCGAAGTTTCTATCTGCACCCCTGGGTTCTTGGCCCACCATCATAAATAAATGGGCGCAATTAAGTTTGACACCCCCCATCCCCTTTTCTTTTATTTTCTTATTTTAATTTCCTTTATTTTCTTGTTTTTTATAAAAATCATATAAAATTCAAAAATGAATGTTTTTTAATTCTTGTTTTTTCTATATGTTCATAATTTTTTCTAGAAAAATATCAATAAATAAAATTGGCATTTTATTTTCTTTTAATATTTTCAGTATATTTTCCATGTAAATAGCTTTTTTTTAGAGGTTTAGGTGTATACTCAATTTTGTAGAATTTCTTTTAGGACCTTCCCTTAGGCTTTTTGAGCCATTCTTTTTGGCATAGTTAGATATTGAATCATAGTTTCCCATAGGATTTAATTCATGATTTTTAGATTAAAATTTGATTAGTTTGTTTAGGCTAGCATTAGCATAACAAAATTAGGGTTTTATTCAACATAAGTAGACTTAACAATTTTGTTTTGGGTTTTTAGGTCAAGATTAGAGTATGGGGAATATATGGGTTAAGGGTAGGTATGTATAGAATCCCCTAGAATTTTACTAGAATATTATATAGTATTTTAGTATTTTTAATTGATTTTTGAATGTATGGTTAGTATGTGTGTTGCCTTGTGGGCATTGTATTTTGGGTGCTTGCTTGTTTTGCTTTCTTTTGTGCTTGGTTGGCCTTGTGGAGCTTGATGGAGCATTAAGGAGCATTGAGAAGCATTTGAAGATTGAAGTTGAGCTTGGAGGCTTTAGTCTTAGGTTTTGCTTTTGTTTTAGGGATAGGATCAGGATAGAGCTTAGTTAGATAAAATTCTTTCTCAAACATGGATAGTATTCTTCACATCCATTCCTCCCTGTGATTCAAAGTCCTTCCAGGGTATACACCTCTCTCCTTTGGAGGGATTAGTGTTATACCCAGGAGGTAGAACTTTTGAGGGAACCCTTCATTTGATATTGAACCCTTATAGGTCACCTTTGGTGATCAGATAAGCAGTTCAATATCCCCCAGCTTATCCAGTAGTAATTTTTCTCTGTTTGATCTGTCTTGAGAGCTGCCAGAGCTGGAGCATGAAGATGAAGACTTCATTGAAGATTGTTAAAGAGGAGGAATCCTTGAAGGCTGCCATTCTAGCTGAAGCTTGGAGAGCATGAAGATCAAGTTGATACTTGAAGATCCCTGAAGATAGTGAAGCCTGAAGGTGGAGCTGATCAAGGAGCTGAAGCTTAAGGGGAGAAGATGAGTTGATACTCAGGTGGTAGGGTTGATACCTGGAAAGCAAGTGATCTCTGAAGTCTGAAGACTGAGTTGCTGCTGGAGGAGCTGAAGTTTTCTTCTGTTTTTCTTTTCTGTATTGTGTGTTTTGTTTGATTTGTCTATTGCATTAGAATAAGTTCATCTAGAATAAGTAGAATCTAGGAGCATGATTGCATTAGAGGTTGAGTTGCTCCCTCTGCTTGTATTGTTATTGAGTGGCTTTGCTTGCGGGTATTCGGTAGAGCCCAGATCCCTTGCCCATGTGTTTTGTTTTCCTGATGGCATTTCATTTCTTTTATCTGTATGATTGCAGTTTACTGTTCATTGCTTGATAGCATGTTGTTTATTTTCCAGTATGATTACTGTTATTTCATGACTGGCTTGAGGTCGAGACGAGCTTGTGGAGGCTGAAGCCCCACACACATTTCCTCCCTCACTTGCATTGCATGCATTTTACTGTTAAGCTGAGGCTTTGTCTGTTTTGGTGTATCATTGACATGATCCCTTAGGACTCTCATTTCCTTTGATAAGGATTTGATGATAGACTTTTAGGTTGAAACCTATGCATGACAACTTCTAGGAGTTCCCTGTTCAAACCTCAACCATAGGATGAATCCATGGCATGATAACAGTAGGACTTGATAGTCTCCCTCCTAGTTGGGCCTGTTCTCTTCTCATCTCAAAACAGTTTAAGATACAGTAATCATGAATGATTTCTTTCGTACGTTACGAGCCTTAAGCTATCTGAGAAAGGATTGTGGGAGAGCTTATTTTCCATAGTCTGGATGTTTAGTATGGTACCCTTTGGGTGACATGCGACGCATTCACTCTCAGGTCATAGTCTCTAGTGCGGTTGAAATCGCAAACACAATAAAAAACACTTCTTTCGTAAAACAGGAGATAAACCGTAGTTTCCCGAACTACGTGAGCTCTGATCTCTCATGCCTGTTGAGAGTACGTAGGCACAAGATGGCGAAGTCTGGGCGAGCTACCTTCCCCCATAACCCTTCGTAGGCCGAACTACGCTGACTCTGATTTCTCATTCTCTGATGAGAATACGTAGGCATAAAGTGCGACGCTTTGCCGAGTCATTTTTCTTTTCTTTTTCAGCCAGCCTTGATAGGTAGATAGAATAAAACCAACCCGTCCAAGTAAACAAACAAGCGAGGATCCCGTCGAGTACGACGGACGTGAGGGGTGCTAATACCTTCCCCTTGCGTAACCGACTCCCGAACCCAGACAATGGTTGCGATGACCTTGTCTTACCCTTTTTCGTCAGGTTTTTCCGATTGTTTCCTTTCCCGCTCTGAGGGATAAATAACGAAAGGTGGCGACTCTTCTGTCATGCTGGCACCTTATTTTCGCGCAAGCGACAGCTGGCGACTCTGCTGGGACTCCAACGGTTCCCTGCGAGAGTCAATCCTACCGTTTGTGTGTTTACCTGTTGGGTTGCGTTTATTTATCGCAATTTACTTCTCGCACTTTATTTTCCGCATTTTATTTTCAGTATAATATGATTATTTGTGCTGTTGTGGGGTGGGAGTTCTGATGAGTGAGAAGCCAGACCCAGGCTTGAGTGCACCGTAGAGTTAGAGTGGAAACTAGTGGGCGCGTGCTTGCTTTGCAGGCACTAGTGTCTCATGAAATCCACGCTCAGACGAGGTTCATCCGGTTGGCTTCACTTTCAACCCTTTGGGTTGAGACGGTTGCTGGTTTGGTGGATTGTCGACTCTGGGGACCGATCATTTGTGATTCAGCTAAGTGAGGCCGCTTCATGAGCTGGTGATGCCACACCTTCTGGGTATCGTATCACCCCTCTTGAAAGTCTGTGACGCTGATGAACGCATAGGATGTTGTACCTTGAGTCAGTTTAGGTCCATACCTGTGAGCGGGATTGGGTTTGTTACAGGAAACTTAGACCTTCAGATTACCTGGTTTTCTTGACAGTGAATCAGTTATGTTGGTACCAGGGTTCTCAGTTGCAGATTTGTCTGCTCTTGATGGAGCAGGTTTTTGATCAGAGGATCTTATCATCAGGTGTATGTCTGTTCTTGATAGAGCAGGTTTTGATTAGAGTATTGTCATCAGTGGTTTGTTCTTGATAGAGCATATTTCTGGGGTCTGAAGATCTCATCAGCAGATGTTGTTTGTTCTTGATAGAGCAGATTTTGAGTGGGGTCTGAAGATCTCATCAGCAGCTGTGTGATTGTTCTTGATAGGGCAGATTTTTGATTTGGGGTCTGAAGACTTCACCAGCAGATATTTCTTGATCATACATCCGAGGTCCTTATTATCAGACATTTGTTCTTGACAGAGCAAAATTTTGATCCTATGTATATGGTCCTATCAGATGGTTGTTCTTAGCAGATCAGATTAGTGGTCTTACACCGGGGTTTTCTTCTCATCAGTGATTGTTGATACAGAATCTCCACAGCAGCTATCCGGATATATTATTGCATGCCTGCATTTTGCATTAGTTTGCATGTTCATTTGCATTCCATTAACGTGTGTCTGTGTTGCAGGTACCGTTTCCCCGATCCAGGATTTCTCGCCTCCTATTGTATTCTTATGGCCTCTCTCAGGAAGACTGTTGCGTACAAGTTCCCGACCCCTGATGTGTCGAAGTTGACTGGTTTGATAGCTCTAGCAGGTGATTCTGTGAAGGATGGGTTCAGGAAGTCTTATGGCAGGTTGCTCAGTCTGGTTTGCAAACCTTCTACGTCCAAGTTGAATGGGTTACATGCTCTTCTGCAGTTCTATGACCCTCCTCTGAGGTGTTTCACTTTTCAGGACTTCGTTCTCGCGCCGACGCTGGAAGAGTATGCTGATTTGCTGGGTGTGCCTATCAAAAGGCAGATGCCTTTTGTCCACATGGATGTTGAGCCTGATCTGGCTGGTTTAGCTTCTTCACTCCATTTGGGCGCCTCTGAGTTAGTAGTGACGAGTTGGAACAAGGTTCCTGGGTTCTCCTTGCAGTTTCTGATAGCTAAGGCTCAGCAGTGTGCTAAGGACAAATGTTGGGACGCATTCAATGCCATCCTTGCTTTATGCATATATGGCATTATCCTGTTCCCCAACATGCCTGATTTTGTAGACTTTGATGCATTTCACATCTTCGCCTCAGGGAATCCAGTCCCTACTTTGGTCGGGGATGTCTATCACTCAGTACATTACAAGAATGAGAACTGGAGAGGGAAGAATGTCTCATGCTGCGTACCATTGCTGTACAAATGGTTTGATAGTCATTTTCCCAAGAGGGGTTCTTTCGTCTTGTCTGCAGCTACAGCTGAGTGGCCTGAGCGTCTGATGAGTTTGTCTGCAGAAGATATTGATTGGTTCATTGACAGAGACAGGTTAGGTACCGAGGTGATCTTCAGTTGTAGTGGGTTTCCTAATGTACCTCTGATAGGTAGGAAGGGTTGCATCAACTACAATCCGTCGTTGCTAATTCGTCAGTTCGCATATGCTTTGAGGACTCCGCCGAAGGAGGAAGAGGTACAGGAATCTCTGTATCTCACGGGTAACTCTAGAGGGGGATTTGTTGTCCAAGCTTCAGCGTGCGTGGAACAATATCAGCAAGAGGGGAAAGCCTTTGTTGGGAAAGAGCAACAGTCAAGCCTACCCTCCTTATTCAGCTTGGATCAGAGCCAGAGCCAACGCTATAGGGATGCCATTTCCTCATGTCAGACTAGAGAGTCCTCCACCATTCGAAGAGCCTACCACTGTGTCCATTCATCAGCACAACCAGGTATTAGCCGAGCGGGATGAACTGAAGCGGGCGAACGCAGAATTAGAGAAGGAGTTAGCTCAGCTTCGAAGTGAAAGGAACGAAGTCGTGCATGCTTTCAAAAAGCAAACAGAGTCGGTAAACCAACTGGGTGCAGACTTGGCAAAGCAAATAGCTGACCGCGAACGCTTGGGTCAGGACTTCAGGGCTGTTAATGATGTACTAGCTACGAAGAAGCAGCATTTGGACGAGGCATATCGGAGGATATCTAAGTTCGACCAGCATTGGAAGACCTCCCTGGCCACCAGGAAGGAGCGAGAGGACAAGCTGATGCTGCAGATCTCTAAGCTGGAAGCCGAAGTAAAGGACAGTGAGTGGAGGTTTGATGAAGAGACCGCCCGCAGATACGCCGCCGAAGGCCAACTCAACAAAGCCCTTGCTAACCTGAAGGGGCATAAGCTGATGTTTGAGTCTAAGAAGCGGAAACTGGAGGATTGCTTTGGCGAAGGAGCTTGGGAAAGTTCAGTTCAGGGGCTTCAGCATACCATTGTGCAGAGGGAACTACTCGTCGAGGGGTTGCTCACTTTGCCAGATCATCCAGAGACGAAGGAGTTATTAGCAGAGTATCGCGCCCGTGGCCGTACTTGACTAGTTGTATTCCTGTTGTTTTGATCTTTGCTGTATGCTGACCATCACCAGACTTGTTGGCTGAGGTCATGCTGTTGATTTGTTTTGTACTCGCTGATACTGTATACTGCCTTGACAGGCCTTTCCATATATATATGAGATTGATGTTTCCATGATTGGGCTCGGACTTCTTCCTCTTATTATTGTCAGCACTGGCACTAAGGCACTAGGATCGGGGGAAATCTCCCAAGCACACAGACACACGCATGCATCTGCATGAAGCATTTGCATGGCGTACATTTTGTTGCTTTTCCTAACCTTTAATGTTTTCAGGTTTTTCAGGTTCACAGGTTCCGAGCTGCTCCCAGTCTCCAGGATTGATCAGAGACTCATTCACTATTACTCAACTCGAGCTAATTAGACAAGGATCATGGATCAGGTGCAGTCAGACGTTCAAGAGCTCCGTGAACGGATGGATCGTTTTATGGAACTGATGCAGGTGGTCGCTAATGGTCAGGACCAGCTTCGTACTTTGGTTCAACCTTTGATCTCCAGGGTTGATAGTAACGGCATACTTCATGGCGGGGCTGTGCCTACTCCTCCTCCAGTCGATGCTCTGCAGAATGTTGTTCCTGTTGCCAGGGGCAACGACAGTGCTAATGGCAATATGATGACTAATATCGGACTCAATGCGACGGGCGTCGACAATGGTAGTCTGGGAGCTAATATCAACACCGGGCCGGTCAACGGCAACGCTGGCGTCGGAAACCTGTTGGTGCCTCAACCGTGGCTTGAGGATCATCAGGATGATATCTTTTCTCAAAGAGGTGTGGAAGCAGAGCTGAATGCTGAGGCGCGGCTCAGGTTTAAAGCACTGGAAGACAAAATGAGAGACATTGAAAATCAGAATACTTTGGCCATTGATATGTCCAAGCTGGGGTTAATTGCTGATTTCAAGGTACCTCATAAGTTCAAGGTGCCTGTCTTTGAGAAGTATAAGGGTACTACTTGCCCTCGTGTCCACCTTCGATCTTACTATAGAAAGATGTCCGCCTATTCTGACGATGAGAAGTTGCTGATGCACTTCTTCCAAGATAGTCTTTCTGGTCCATCCCTTGAGTGGTATATGGGCTTGGAGCCCGCTACCGTGCGCACGTGGAAAGATCTCGCTGAAGCGTTTGTCCTCCACTATCAGTACAACAGCGACTTGGCCCCCAACAGAGTTCAACTCCAGAATCTATCGCAGCGGAATAATGAAAGCTTTAAAGAGTACGCCCAACGGTGGCGTGAGTTGGTTGCTCGGGTTCAACCGCCAATGGTTGAGCGTGAGCTAGTGCAAATGTTCGTGGCTACCCTTCCTGGAATCTACTATGAAAAGCTAGTCAGTGGCATGTCTGGGACATTCTCGGCTCTCATCACTATGGGCGAGCACGTCGAGAACGGTATAAAAATCGGAAAAATCCAAGGTGAATCATCCTCAGCTGGAGGAGGTGGTAAGAAACCTTACGCTGGCAAGCGTCGAGAAGGAGATGCCAGTGCTGTCACTAATGCTCGGAGAAAGGGCAAGGGCCCTCAGCAGCAGATTGCTAGCATAAATATCCCAGCTGCTCCGCCGCAGCAGCAGCAACTGCAGCAACAGAATCAGCAGGGGTATAGGAAATATCAGAATCGGGTTCCTTTGGCAAGCCGTCATTTTGAAGCTCCACCTATGTCGTATGCGCAGCTTCTGCAAACTTTGCTGCAGCTTCAGTTAGTTCAAAAGGGGACGTTGGCTCCCTCAACAGGGGCACCACCACCGGGATATGACGCAAATGCCACTTGCGATTTCCATACGGGGGCACCAGGTCATACGATTGAGAACTGTAAAGCTTTTAAGCACAAGGTGCAGGACCTGGTAGACGCCAAGGTTATTAACTTTTCTGATAGTGTGCCCAATGTCACCAAAAACCCTATGCCTCATCATAGGGGAGGCGAAGTGAACGCCATTATCACAGAGGAGAGTGCAGACTTGCTGACTGATGTCAAAGACTTGAAGACGCCGCTTAGTTTCGTCAAAGCTAAGTTGCTGAAGAAGGGGTTCTTTCCTGGATGCGGAGAGTTATGCATGGCTTGTGCTACACATCTTGATGGGTGTGAGCAGCTGGTAGAAGGTATCCAAAGTCTGATGTCTGAGGGTATTTTGCAGTTCAGCCGGAGAATTGAAAGTGTATCAGGGGAGGTTGTACTGAAGCAGGCAGATGAAGTCGCCACCATCACTATTCCTCGTCGACCTATTACTATTTCTGCGCCCCGACCGCCTACAATTACTATTACCAGGGCCGGGCCAATCCCATTCGAGAGCACTAACGCCGTTCCGTGGCATTACGGCGCCGAAGTCTATTGCAATGGCCAGAAGATAGAGCTAGAGTCGTACGGATCGACTGTGCAGAGTCTCGCAGGAGTCAGTGGTATTACTCGAAGCGGTAGAGTGTTTGCACCAACATAGGTTGTGGCAGAGAAAGTGGTCAGAGCTGATGCTGTGGATAAGGGTAAAGGCGAAGCCGTCGAAGAGGTCCCTTGTGGGGCAGAGAAAGATTTGCTTGTCAAAGATGCTGAGGAATTCATGCGGTTAATCAAGAAGAGCGACTACAAGATTGTAGATCATCTTCATCAGACTCCGTCAAAAATTTCTATTCTCAACTTGTTGCTGTGTTCTGAAGCGCATCGCAACGCGTTACTGAAGGTATTGAACGCTGCCTACGTGCCGCAGGAGATATCAGTAAATCAGCTAGAAGAGGTGGTAGCCCATGTTAATGCTGGCAACGGGCTGGGATTCACAGATTTAGAGCTGACTCCTAAAGGGAGAGATCACAACAGCGCCTTGCACGTCTCAATAGAGTGCAGAGGCACAATCATGTCGCATGTCCTGGTGGATACGGGTTCGTCGCTTAATGTGCTTCCGAAAAAGGCACTAATGAAGTTGGACACTCGTGGATTGCTTTGCACGCCCAGTGATCTGGTGGTGAAAGCCTTTGATGGAACCAAGCGCCACGTTTTCGGAGAGTTGACCCTGCCGATTCAGGTTGGTTCGGAGACGTTCGATACGGTTTTTTATATCATGGATATCATGCCCGCCTACAGTTGCCTCTTAGGTCGGCCATGGATCCATGCTGCTGGTGCTGTGACATCCACGTTGCATCAAAAGCTCAAATATGCTGTCGGGGGAAGCATAGTGACCGTCTGTGGTGAGGAGGACATCATGGTGAGCCACTTGTCATCCTTTAAATATGTTGAAATGGACGGCGAAATCCATGAAACTCTCTGCCAAGCATTTGAAACCGTCAAGGTGAAAGAGGTAGCTCCTGTCGTCATAGAGAAGCAAGAGATGAATCTCTCCTCGTTCAAAGAAGCTCGGGCCGTCGTTGAAGCCGGTTCCGCCCCAGGCTGGGGGCATGTTTTGGAGGTACCGATCAAGCAGGACAAGTTTGGATTGGGGTATTCTCCTGAAGCTGAAGCTTCATCTTCTTCGTCTAGCAGTTCGTCTCGTGGGAGGGGGCCGATCCTATTTACCAAGGGCGGAGTGATTTTCGAAAGCATCAACGCAGCGTCTGAGGACAACGGGGATAGCGATTGTGATCTTGACGCCTGGATTCAGCCAAGCAAGCCGGGCGAGCGCCTCAACAATTGGACCATCAAGGAGATTATCCAGCTGACAAGTGAAGAGTAATGATTTGCTTTTTACAATCTTTGTACAACCCTATGTCCTGCCCGGGGCATAGTGGTTTTATTGTCAGGGCCTTGTTGGATTATGTACATGCATTTTGTTAATAAATCAAAGGCGTCTTCTTCGTACTCAAATATTGTGTTCTTTGTTATTCCTATTTTATGTTTATTTCGAAAAACAGTAAAATGGCAACGGGGTTTATGCTAACCTGCATATTCTTGCTTTAAACTTAACCCTTGTTATTGCAGGATCCACATAACAGATGACATCGACTCTGGACCCTCTACGGTTCGCTACGACTTCGATTGCCCGATCTATCAAGCCGAGGATGAGATTGATGAAGACGAAGACCTTCCAGAAGAGTTGGCCCGCTTGTTGAGACAAGAGGAAAAGGTTATTCTGCCTCATGAGGAGGACATTGAGATAGTAAATCTAGGTTCTGAAGAGCTCGTCAGAAATGTCAGAGTAGGGGCTGCACTGCAGAATGATGTCAAGCATAGACTGGTCGAGATGCTTAGAGAGTATAGTGACGTCTTTGCTTGGTCATACGAAGATATGCCCGGACTTGACACAGACATCGTGGTTCATCGCTTGCCGTTGCGAGAGGATTGCCATCCAGTCAAGCAGAAGCTTAGGAGGACGAGACCAGATATGGCTGTAAAAATCAAAGAAGAAGTCTAGAAGCAGTTGGACGCAGGATTCCTAGTCGTTGCCACTTACCCTCCGTGGGTTGCCAACATAGTGCCTGTACCGAAGAAGGACGGTAAGGTATGCATGTGCGTCGATTATCGGGATTTGAATAGGGCGAGCCCTAAGGATGATTTCCCGTTGCCTCATATCGATGTGTTGGTCGACAGCACAACCCAGTTTTCCGTGTTTTCGTTCATGGATGGCTTCTCCGGTTACAATCAAATTAAGATGGCACCGGAGGACATGGAGAAAACGACATTTATCACCCCCTGGGGAACATTTTGCTATAAGGTAATGCCCTTCGGTCTGAAGAACGCAGGGGCCACTTACCAGCGAGCAATGGTAACTTTGTTTCATGATATGATTCATCATGAGATCGAGGTCTATGTTGATGACATGATTGCAAAGTCCCAAACGGAGGAAGAGCATCTGGTCAACTTATTGAAGCTTTTTGAGAGGCTTAAGAAGTTCAGGCTGAGACTGAACCCTAACAAGTGCACTTTCAGAGTGCGGTCCGGAAAGTTATTGGGGTTTATCGTTAGTGAACGAGGTATTGAAGTTGATCCTGCAAAAATAAAAGCCATTCAAGAAATGCCAGCGCCGAAAACAGAAAAAGAAGTTCGTGGTTTCTTGGGCCGAATAAACTACATTGCAAGGTTTATCTCTCAGCTCACGGCCACTTGTGAACCGATGTTCAAGCTTTTAAAGAAAGATCAGGCTATTACTTGGAATGAGGATTGCCAGAGGGCATTCGACAAAATAAAGCAGTATCTTCAAGAACCTCCAATCTTGATACCCCTAGTGGCTGGACGGCCATTAATCATGTACCTGACGGTTCTGGAGAATAGTATGGGGTGTGTTCTCGGTCAGCACGACGAGACAGGTAGAAAAGAGCATGCCATTTATTATTTGAGTAAAAAGTTCACTGAGTGTGAATCTCGATACTCGATGCTGGAGAAGACGTGTTGTGCATTAGCTTGGGCTGCCAAATGTCTACGACAGTATATGCTCAATCACACCACTATGCTAATTTCGAAGATGGATCCGATCAAGTACGTCTTCGAGAAGCAGGCTCTTTCGGGCAGGATTGCCAGATGGCAAATGGTGTTAACGGAATATGATATTCAGTATGTCTCCCAGAAAGCCATTAAGGGAAGCGTATTGTCTGATTACCTTGCCGAACAGCCAATCGAAGACTACCAGCCGATGAAGTTCGAATTCCCTGACGAGGATATTATGTTTCTCAAAGCGAAGGATTGCGATGAGCCATTGCCCGGTGAGGGGCCAGATAGGACGTCTCAGTGGAAGTTGATATTCGACGGAGCGGTTAATTCCTATGGAAGTGGTATCGGGGCTATCATCACGACTCCTCACGGATCCCACATCCCGTTTACTGCGAGACTGACGTTTCCAGTTACCAACAATGAGGCAGAGTATGAAGCATGTATTATGGGTCTAGAAGAGGCAATTGATTTGAGAATCAAGAATCTAGACGTATATGGTGACTCAGCGCTTGTAATCAATCAAATTAAAGGGGAGTGGGAAACTCGTCAAGCGAATTTGGTACCGTACATGAATTATGCCAGGAGGCTGCTTCCTTTCTTCGATCGAGTGGAACTTCATCATGTACCCAGGGCTGAAAATCAGATGGCTGATGCCTTAGCCACGTTGGCTTCAATGTATAAAGTCAATCTTTGGAATGAAGCTCCAAGCATTGTTCTTTCGCGTCTTGACAGACCGGCATTTGTCTTTGCAATCGAGGATGCCGCCGACAGCAAGCCATGGTTCCACGACATCCAGACCTTCCTTATGACTAAGAAGTATCCTGCGGGTGCGTCAACCCAGGATAAGAAGACTCTGAGGAGGCTATCTGGAAACTTTTATCTCAATCCTGATGGAGTGTTGTATAAGAGAAACCACGATCTCGTGCTACTCAGATGTGTAGATGAGAAAGAGGCCAGTATGCTCATGGAAGAGGTCCATGAGGGCACATTTGGTACGCACGCCGGCGGGCATGCCATGACGAGAAAGATCCTGAGAGCAGGGTATTACTGGCTGACGATGGAGTCGGATTACTTCAGATTCGCGAAGAAATGTCATAAATGCCAGATTTATGCTGACAAAGTTCATGTGCCGCCGTGCCCATTGAATGTCATGTCCTCCCCTTGGCCGTTCTCCATGTGGGGCATCGACATGATAGGCAAGATAGAGCCCACTGCATCCAATGGTCATCGTTTCATTCTGGTAGCTATCGACTACTTCACCAAATGGGTGGAGGCAGCCTCGTACGCTAATGTGACCAAGCAGGTGGTAGCTAAATTCATAAAGAGGGACATCATCTGTCGTTACGGAGTTCCCGAGCGGATCATTACTGATAATGGTTCGAATTTGAATAACAAGATGATGAAGGAGCTGTGCCAGAGCTTCAAGATTGAACACCACAACTCATCTCCTTACCGGCCGAAGATGAATGGCGCCGTCGAAGTCGCCAACAAGAACATAAAGAAGATCGTTCAGAAGATGGTTGAGACCTACAAAGATTGGCACGAGATGCTGCCGTTTGCCTTGCACGGTTATCGTACGACGGTGCGTACGTCGACCGGGGCAACTCCTTTCTCCTTGGTGTACGGTATGGAAGCTGTCCTACCGTTAGAAGTGGAGATTCCTTCTCTGCGAGTTTTGGTTGATGTGAAACTCGACGAGGCAGAATGGATTACGAATCGTTTGAACCAACTCAGCCTGATGGATGAGAAGAGGTTAGCATCGATTGCATTTGGTCGACTGTACCAAAGCCGAATGAAGAAAGCTTATGATAAGAAGGTGCGTCCTAGAAGCTTTCAGACGGGTGATCTCGTCCTGAAGAAGATTCTTCCGCCACATTCCGATCACCGGGGCAAGTGGACTCCGAATTACGAAGGGCCGTATGTCGTCAGCAAGGCCTTCTCCGGAGGAGCTTTGTTGTTATCCACGATGGATGGTGAAGATTTTGCATCCCCGGTGAACGCGGACGCAGTTAAAAAATACTTTGCTTGAAAGAGACCCGCTGGACAAAAAAGAAAGAGTCCAGGCAAAAAAGGGGCATCCCGGCGAACCAAAAACAGAATAAAAGGTTCGGCCAAAAATTAGGGATATATTGAAAAATGTACACCCGCGAAGTCGAAAACCTACACTGGGCGGCTTCGGCAAAAAAGGGTATCCCGGTGAACTGAAAACCCGTAAAGGGCAGTTTACGCAAAAGTTAGGGATTTAAATAAGCAAATGACTGCGTTCCGCGTGTGGACTTTCATTGTTTAGTGGTTTGGAGGACCTGAGGGCCGTGTATCTAAATCAATCTCTTCCGAAGCTGAAGCGTCGGAGAAGTATCGAAGTCGAGTGGGTCTTAGAGGGATCAACTCATGGTGTTCGTCTACGCCTCGTTGCCGGCATTTGTATATACTGATGTATGTTTATGTTTTATTTTTGCGCGGCTTCCTCATTCCAGGAGTTTGCCTCTGTTGTAAAACATTCTTTTTGCCCATTCAGGGGTTCATCATCAATAAAATGCATATTATTCAGCAATTCTGCTCACCTGTTTAGCATTTATCTGTTTTGTTTGCGAATGAAAACGCCGATGTTTTTGATAAAATGCGCATACATAAACTTACGGGCCTAGGCCCATTGATTGTTGAAACAATTAATTACCTAAATGTCGTCACGAGATAATAATCTTGATAGGCCCCCTTGAGGAGAGTATCTTGTCTGTTTGTTTATGTTGTTGCAGGTGTAGCACCTTCCAGACGGTGCGCCGTGCGCATCCCCGAAGCAGGGCGAGTCCTCCTTCTCCAGCAGAGTTCAGTGGTCTCTCCTCCGCAGAGTCTGGATGCGAGATAGTGAGCATTGGTATGGCTCTCCAGGCAGAGGATTCTCTCCCCAAGCAGACGCGTCCCGAAGGATCGTCATCTTCTCAGCTGAGTCGCGCGCCGAAGCTCGTATGTCCCCAGCAACGGGTCACAAGTGCAGACTTCATAGAGATGTTCAGGTGCCGAAGCTCGTGTTTCCCCAGTAAGGTCGCCGAAGCAGGTGCCTTCCCCAGCACCGGGTCACAAGTGCAGGTCTCGTAGGAAGTTGTTCGTATGCCGAAGGATGCAGTAACTGAGGGTGCCAGACTGAAGTCTCCCGCGGAATTGAAATTCCCCACCAGAGCCGTATTCTCTCCCGAAGTCGGATGATTCCCTCTTCCCCAGTAGAGTGTTGGAACAGCTGATGTTGTATTTCCCCAGAGTCGCACTCTCTCCAGCGAAGCAGAATGACTTCTCCTTCCTCAGCCGAGTTTGCAGATGTCCAAGAGAGCCGAGTCCTTGGAAGTTGATCAGATCATGATTGGTTTTTCCCCAGTGGAGTGTGGAGCAGCTGGAGTTGTTTCCCCATAGAGTTGCTATCCCCAGAAGAGTAGCCGAGAAGGCCCCGCAGTTTATTCTCACGATTGACATCGCATTCCTTCAGCAGGTCCAAGTTCTCGTAGAGCTTCGTTCCCCTGCAGCAGATCAACTGAAGTTGTTTTCCCTGCAGCAGTCAACGGAAGATCAATTCCCCAGACAGAGTCCGATTGATATTGGCGTGTCCACGTTCTCCTCAGCAGGAAGATTCCTCTATCTGAGTAGTGCTTTTCTCCTTGACAGGAGAATTCCCCTTCGGCATTTATTTTGCTGACGGGATCGCATCATTGTGCATTATTGCATAGCATTTAGCATAAACACATAGCATTTCCACCGTGTGGGGCATGGCGCCGAAGCATATGCATCATAAACATTATCTAGGTTATTATCATTCTTGTTTTACAGGTGTTCCGCCGTAGGATCAGTGCTCAGGATGACTCCTGACATCCTCCCCAGCGAAGTCTTCAGTTCAAGATGATTCTTGAAATCCGCAGCAGGGCCGTTTGCTCAAGATGATTTTTGAGATCCCCAGCAAGAGTTGTCTAGGAAGATTCCAGGGATTCCCAACAGAATGTTTGCTCCAGAAAGGTTATCGGTTCAGGATGATTCTTGAGGGTGCCTGTTCAAGATGATTCTTGAAGTCCCTAGCAGCGTGATATGTTTGCTCCAACAGTGATGTCTAATCTGAAGATTGACTCCGTAAACGCCTGAAGGCGATATCAGAATGTTCCTGTGGATTCAGATTTCCGTGTTGATGAATCAACGTTTGTCTGAAGACGAGGTTCAAAAGTTTGTAGATCCAACTTTTGTATGCAAAGTGATCCGTGTTGGCCTGAAGACCAAGTCAGTTGTCCTGAGGTGATGATTGATTGCGATCAAGTGAATTGTGGTTTTCCCGACTGATGTCGAGGCCTGAAGGCTATGGTACCACATTGACTAGCGGTTTTTCCCGACTGAAGTCGAGGCCTGAGGGCTATGGTATAACCGGACTAGTGTTTCTTCTGACTGAAGTCGAAGATGTTTCTCCAGCTGAAGCGGAGTTTGCCTGAAGGCAAAGTGTTTGAATCCCCGCAGAGTCATGAATGGCTCAGGATACCACTTCTATGACTAAAGTCACAGATTTCCCAAGCTGAAGCGAAGGTTCCTGAAGGCAAGGTTATCCCCAAAGTCATGAATGACTTAGGATTCATTTTTCGGACTGAAGGCCGAAGTATAGCCCTGACTGAAGTCACGGATACTCTATAGCAGAGGCGGAGTTTCCTGAAGGCAGATCCATGTATCCTTGAAGGCCAAGGACCATTTCTTTAGACTGAAGTCGAAGATACCTCCTGCAGAGTTGCCGACGGGCAAAATTTACATCCTTGAAGGCCAAGGATGCTCATCTTCAGAAATACTTGAAGATTTTTTCTAGCTGAAGCTGGAAGTGGCCAGAGGCCAGGGTTTCATGTGTCTTTGATGTTGAAGTTCTACGGTGGGATCGGTATGCCGTAGTATTTGGACGTTCGTTATGGTTCTGAGGGAGAACCCCAGATCAGAGTGTGCTTGGTTAAGTCTCTCATCCCCAGCGGAGTAGTTTCAAATACGCAAGTATACCTTTTGTTCCATTTACCAGGGGTGAACCCCAGGTCAGAGTTGTTCAGTGTTGTATCTTCTCCAACGGCGAGGTTGGATGTTTGGATTTGACGGCGAGGTCAGATTATGTGTGTGTTCGACGGCGAGGTTGGATGTTTGTTTTGACGGCGAGGTCAGATGATGTTTGTTCGGCGGCGAGGTTGAATGTTTGTTTGACGGCGAGGTCAGACTCTCTAAAATCCCAGCAGAGATGATGTTTGTACGACGGCGATGTCGAGTGTCTCTCAGAGTGATGTTTGTTTCCGACGGCGATGTCAGATCAGTATTTCTCCAGCTAGTTGTTGAGAAGCTAGTGTTGCAGTGTTCGAAGATTTGTTCCCCGCGGAGTATCGTGTGCTTGTGCAGTTGGCAAATTTTCAGGTTTACCGGTATTCAACCGTCTCGCACCTTGATTGGCTGAGAGTCGTTCGCTTCTCACCCAGTCAGGTTCAAGCCGTTTGAATAGGGGCAGCTGTTGCACCCCAAAATTTGACCAACATTTATTTATCCATCAAGTGTTTGAAAGTTGATACCTTCATCAGAAAGTTCAAGAGATCCTCAGAGGAATTGGTTGAAACCAAGGTTGTGTGCTTCATAGCTTGAGAGTTGTGGGAACTCCTCAGATGATTCTGAGACTTTGAGAATGAACTTGGAGATTTGAGAAAGCCTATGAGGTGTCTTGAAAGTCATCATGAAGCCCAGAGAGGTCATTGTGCAAGAATTCAGAAGATTCAACCATGACTGGTAAAATTAGGGTTTGACTGGGTCAACCCTAGGTCAACTGTTGATTTGGAGAGGGTTGAGTCCTAATCCAAGGGCCATGTGATCATGGAATGAAGTATTGAGATACTACAAAGATGATTCCTAGACCAACTCATCATGACTGAGGAGTTTGAGAAGTTTTGAGTTAGGGTTTCTAAGGATTGTCAGTGGAAAAAAACCCTAGTTTGATCCCTATCTTCCAGGAAGTTTTAACTCAAGATGTGATTGATATCTCATCTTCCCCACAACATGAATGTTGTAGAGCTTGTTATTAGATTTAATTTGAGTGGTAGAAGTCCTTGATAGGATTTGCAGAGCTCAAGTTATGGTTTTGACAAATTACAGGTCATCTGAGGTATGTGAATCTGGGTCCTTGAAAGTCACCCAACTTGCAGACAACTTTTGCCCTAGTAGGATGATTCCTATGATCTCTTGGTCAACATGAATGTTGAAGAGCATCTTCTTAGCTTTCTATAGAGTACTAGAAGTCCTTGATAGGATTTTTAGAACTCAACTTGTGGTTTGAACAAGACAGGGGTATTTTGGTCATTTGGTGATTATAGGTCATTTTAAGCAAAGGCCATATCTCCTATTTCCAAGCCTCAAATGAAAAAACTCAAAACATCAAAGTTGTTCAAAATGGGATTTTAAGCCTAGAAAAGTGGTCATGATTTGTTGGAAAAGCTTGTAGCAAGGATTTTCAAGAATGGTTGAAAATGACCTAAAAATGACTTATAAGTTAAATGAATCCAAGTTGGAAATTGGTTTGGGAGATGTACAAATCCAAAATAGGTCATCCAATATGTCATTTTGAATCCAAACATCATTTTAAAAACAATGGTTTAAATATATTTTTGACTTGAGGTCTTAAAATAGAGGTTGCTTTGTAATTTTGTTTCTTGCATCTTAAGGAACCCATGAGAAACCTCACCAAAGGCAAAGCTAAGCTTGTTTTTTTCACACATTCCCTTTCAATATCGCTTGTAAGGAGATTTTGGCACAAAATGACAAGTCTTAAGGCATGATATGAGATGATACCACATGTCATTAAAAGAGAAATTCCATGACTTTCCATGAGATTCTAGCTCTTTCTAAAAGCTTCTAGGATCTTCCATTGATGGATATATATTAAGAGGATCACAATGTGATCAAAGGTTGGAAAATTCAGTGAAGAGAGTGAGAAGAAAGTGAGAGTTCCATTGTTACTTCAATTTTAAGCAAGAGTAAATTCATACAATCCACATTAATTTTGTTCATCCTTCTCCTCCATTCACAATTCCTTGGCATTGTTGAGTACCTGCAAGTTGATTCAGGGACCTGTCCATGGAGGATTGAAGAGCTAGGGTTGAATTTGCAAGACTCCATACCAGACTCGGATCTCTACATTCAAGCCTTATCCATCCATCTTTCTGCATACAGAACCCTCATCATCCATTGAAGATCAGTCATGGAAGGTTGCAAGCATTGAATTGGAGTGTTTCTACTTCTGCCATAGCCAACAAGCAGGTTGGTGTTTTCATTGCCATCTCTTTAATTAGGTGCTAGATGTTTAGATCTTTAGTATAGAATGGCTAAGATAGGTTAGATGACCATTTCCATAGAGTTTCAGAGGGTTTCATGAAGGTTGGTAACAGATCATAGTTTCTTTCAAGATCAAGATCAAGCTATGTATTGAGTTTTAATGATCATGTGATAGCATAGAATGATGAGGGTAGCATGTAGAACAAGTTTAGATCATTAGGATTGAGTTCTATCAAGGTTGATACCAGAAGAAAATGGTGGAACCCTAGTCTTGAAGCTTTCTGTTTGGAGGATACACGATGGATCAAAGAAAACTATGCGCATGGTCGTGTTCATGGTAATCAGTAGCACATTTTTGCCTTTGGAAGTTTGTGATTTCATTGAGTAATGGAAGAGAACGAGATCGAGGAAGTCATGCATGAATTCTGTGTTTTGGCTGAAACCCTAATTGTCACTTGGAGAAGATGAGCCTCCACCGTTGGATCACTCCTCTTGATTGACTTCGTATCATCATCCAGCGGCCATGATTTAAACGAGGAAACGGAGGGAAAGACTTGAGTAAAACGCGTCGTTTTACTTAAGTGAGTAATCCTGGGCTCAGCCAGTCCATGCTATTGACACCCCACCCAGAAGCCCAATCCAATTTTAAACTAAAAACCAATGCTATTTGCACCGTCTTCGTTTTAATTTTTCTTTAATTTTTCAATTGATTTTCTGACTCATAATGGGCCTAGCGAAGTTTCTATCTGCACCCCTGGGTTCTTGGCCCACCATCATAAATAACTGGGCGCAATTAAGTTTGACACCCCCCATCCCCTTTTCTTTTATTTTCTTATTTTAATTTCCTTTATTTTCTTGTTTTTTATAAAAATCATATAAAATTCAAAAATGAATGTTTTTTAATTCTTGTTTTTTCTATATGTTCATAATTTTGTCTAGAAAAATATAATTAAATAAAATTGGCATTTTATTTTCTTTTAATATTTTCAGTATATTTTCCATGTAAATAGCTTTTTTTTAGAGGTTTAGGTGTATACTCAATTTTGTAGAATTTCTTTTAGGACCTTCCCTTAGGCTTTTTGAGCCATTCTTTTGTGCATAGTTAGATATTGAATCATAGTTTCCCATAGGATTTAATTCATGATTTTTAGGTTAAAATTTGATTAGTTTGTTTAGGCTAGCATTAGCATAAAAAAATTAGGGTTTTATTCAACATAAGTAGACTTAACAATTTTGTTTTGGGTTTTTAGTTCAAGATTAGAGTATGGGGAATATATGGGTTAAGGGTAGGTATGTATAGAATCCCCTAGAATTTTACTAGAATATTATATAGTATTTTAGTATTTTTAATTGATTTTTGAATGTATGGTTAGTATGTGTGTTGCCTTGTGGGCATTGTATTTTGGGTGCTTGCTTGTTTTGCTTTCTTTTGTGCTTGGTTGGCCTTGTGGAGCTTGATGGAGCATTAAGGAGCATTGAGAAGCATTTGAAGATTGAAGTTGAGCTTGGAGGCTTTAGTCTTAGGTTTTGCTTTTGTAGGGATAGGATCAGGATAGAGCTTAGTTAGATAAACTTCTTTCTCAAACATGGATAGTATTCTTCACATCCATTCCTCCCTGTGATTCAAAGTCCTTCCAGGGTATACACCTCTCTCCTTTGGAGGGATTAGTGTTATACCCAGGAGGTAGAACTTTTGAGGGAACCCTTCATTTGATATTGAACCCTTATAGGTCACCTTTGGTGATCAGATAAGCAGTTCAATATCCCCCAGCTTATCCAGTAGTAATTTTTCTCTGTTTGATCTGTCTTGAGAGCTGCCAGAGCTGGAGCATGAAGATGAAGACTTCATTGAAGATTGTTAAAGAGGAGGAATCCTTGAAGGCTGCCATTCTAGCTGAAGCTTGAAGAGCATGAAGATCAAGTTGATACTTGAAGATCCCTGAAGATAGTGAAGCCTGAAGGTGGAGCTGATCAAGGAGCTGAAGCTTAAGGGGAGAAGATGAGTTGATACTCAGGTGGTAGGGTTGATACCTGGAAAGCAAGTGATCTCTGAAGTCTGAAGACTGAGTTGCTGCTGGAGGAGCTGAAGTTTTCTTCTGTTTTTCTTTTCTGTATTGTGTGTTTTGTTTGATTTGTCTGTTTCATTAGACTAAGTTCATCTAGAATAAGTAGAATCTAGGAGCATGATTGCATTAGAGGTTGAGTTGCTCCCTCTGCTTGTATTGTTATTGAGTGGCTTTGCTTGCGGGTATTCGGTAGAGCCCAGCTCCCTTGCCCATGTGTTTTGTTTTCCTGATGGCATTTCATTTCTTTTATCTGTATGATTGCAGTTTACTGTTCATTGCTTGATAGCATGTTGTTTATTTTCCAGTATGATTACTGTTATTTCATGACTGGCTTGAGGTCGAGATGAGCTTGTGGAGGCTGAAGCCCCACACACATTTCCTCCCTCACTTGCATTGCATGCATTTTACTGTTAAGCTGAGGCTTTGTCTGTTTTGGTGTATCATTGACATGATCCCTTAGGACTCTCATTTCCTTTGATAAGGATTTGATGATAGACTTTTAGGTTGAAACCTATGCATGACAACTTCTAGGAGTTCCCTGTTCAAACCTCAACCATAGGATGAATCCATGGCATGATAACAGTAGGACTTGATAGTCTCCCTCCTAGTTGGGTCTGTTCTCTTCTCATCTCAAAACAGTTTAAGATACAGTAATCATGAATGATTTCTTTCGTACGTTACGAGCCTTAAGCTATCTGAGAAAGGATTGTGGGAGAGCTTCTTTTCCATAGTCTGGATGTTTAGTATGGTACCCTTTGGGTGACATGCGACGCATTCACTCTCAGGTCATAGTCTCTAGTGCGGTTGAAATCGCAAACACAATAAAAAATACTTCTTTCGTAAAACAGGAGATAAACCGTAGTTTCCCGAACTACGTGAGCTCTGATCTCTCATGCCTGTTGAGAGTACGTAGGCACAAGATGGCGAAGTTTGGGCGAGCTACCTTCCCCCATAACCCTTCGTAGGCCGAACTACGCTGACTCTGATTTCTCATTCTCTGATGAGAATACGTAGGCATAAAGTGCGACGCTTTGCCGAGTCATTTTTCTTTTCTTTTTCAGCCAGCCTTGATAGGTAGATAGAATAAAACCAACCCGTCCAAGTAAACAAACAAGCGAGGATCCCGTCGAGTACGACGGACATGAGGGGTGCTAATACCTTCCCCTTGCGTAACCGACTCCCGAACCCAGACAATGGTTGCGATGACCTTGTCTTACCCTTTTTCGTCAGGTTTTTCCGATCGTTTCCTTTCCCGCTCTGAGGGATAAATAACGAAAGGTGGCGACTCTTCTGTCATGCCGACACCTTATTTTCGCGCAAGCGACAATAGGATTTGTAGAACTCAAGTTATGGCTTTGACAAGTCAAGGGTATTTTGGTCATTTGAAGATTATAGGCCATTTCAAGCATAAGGCCATAACTCCTATTTCCAAGCTTCAAATGGGGAAATGTCCAACATTAAACTTGTTCAAAATGATGTTTTAAGGCTAGCCAAGAGGTCATGAGAGGTTGGAATTGCTTGTAACTCAAAATTGCAAAATTGACTTAAAAAGGAAGATTTAAAGTTCATTAAAAGGACCAAATTTGGGATTTTTCATTTGGTGACCAAATGAGACAAACCTATATGTCATTTTGATCAGAAATGACATTTTAAAGACAATGGAAATGTTACTTTTTTCATTTGAGCCCAAAATCATGGAGTTGCTTTTGCTTGCTTAAGGTTTAAGTAACATATTCCAAACTTCTCATAAGATTAAAACCAAGGTACAAGCACATCTTAACACTTTCATAATCTCATGTGAGGAGAATTTGGATGAAGGGCATAGTGAATACAAGCTGCTAGCAGAATTGGTATGAGAATGGCATGAGATTGAATTTTCCATGACATGAGATATTGAAATACTCATTGGATTGATCTAGAACTTTCTAGATCATTCATTCATGTCTTATATATGATTATGAAGTGGTTCAGAGTGAAGGTTGGTGAGAATTGAGAGAGGAGAGTGAGATTGCACTTGGAAATTTCTTCTTGCAAATCAAAATCTGTTACAAGGTTTGAAGCCATTTCAATCCAAGATATTGATCCCAATAGCTTGCTCTGAGGTTGGTGATCAATTCCAGATCAAATTCAAGGCCAAACTGTGGAGGAATCGTGAGTTAGCCATTGGAGTTGGAAGCTTGCAACTCAAAATCGGTTTCAAGAATCCAAGGCATTTCAACTCTTTTCTTTGCGTACAGAAGATTGATTGGAGGCTAGTGAAGGAATCTGCAAGATCTTGAGGGTTGATTTGAGGATTTGACCACTCTGTTCACTCAATTTTACCAGGTATGCAAACCTCATTCCACAGCTTAATTTAGGTAGAATCAAGAGGAATTGTTATGGTAGATGTGTTGTAGATTGATATAGGAAGGTTTCTGGATCATCAATTTGGAGATTAGTGACCAATTAGGGTTGTTGCCATTTTCGGTTGAGATTGTGTTCTTGCAAATCTTGAGTTTTTAGAATGGATTAGTGGCATGAATGAATTCCTGAGGAAATTTGGGACAAAATCCATCAAGGAATTGTGGCCTATGGTGGATTCTAGAGAGAGTTAGGGTTGTGGAAGGTTGATCGGAGAAGTCACCGGCGGTGACTCTAGCGCGCGCTGGTGAACTGAACTCAGAAATTTGAAATGAGGAAGATGATCCCAGAGCCATTGAATTAGGGGAGGACCTTTGACCAGATGAGGATCCAACGGCCACGCGTGAGTGTGAAGGATTTCTGAGTTGAGATGAAACGCAACGTTTCATTTATTTGTTGGTTTTGAGCTTAAGTCAATAGTTGATACTCCCACCCCTCTTATGGCCCAATCACTGAAATGAACTGAATTCATTTGCTATTCACACCACGCGCCTTTCATTTTCTCATGATATTCCTTTTATTTTTCATTTCATTCATGGTTATTGGAAAATTCATAAATAATTGAAAAATGATGCAATTAATTCCATTCTTTTTGCCATGGATTCATGATTGAATCTAGTTGTTTTTAGAGAAAAAATATTAATATTTCATGCGTTTCTGATTTTATTAGCATTTATTGAATTTTAATTGATATTAAAATAGTCATGGTTGATGCTTGATCTTGTTGAATTTGGTTTGATCATTTGATGATGGATCTTGCCTTGATTTTTGTATGTAGCTAGCATAGATATGCATGCTCCCCCTAGATTTTTCTCACATTTTTGTGATGAATATAAGTGGTAGTTTTAGGTTGAAACTTTAAGGGCTCCATTTTTAGGGTTTATGGTTGATACCTTGTGATCTAGGTTTTATTTTTAGAACTTGGTGGATGAGTTAACCTCTGATTTTTGTATGGTAGATTCATGATTGAATTAGGGTCCCTTAGGAATTTTTGTAGGAATTTACAATGTGGTTTGCTATTTTTGTTTGATTTTAGTTTAGGTGCTAACTTTAGATGATTCTAATGCACTAATTCAACTAGATTGACTTCTTTAGTTCCCTTAGATTAGGGTTTTGCTTTGCTTGCTCTTGGATGATGTTGAAGACAAGCTTGGGCTACCATGAATTGAATGAAGAAGCTTGGATGTGAAGATCTTCCCTTCTTTTGGTGTAGTGTTGATTAGGTGTTAAGATTAGGGTTTGTAGGTAGAGCTTCTAGATAGATTCTCTTCCTACATAAACATGGAAGATGTTGATCACTTCCATTCTTCCCTGTGATACAAGGTCCCCTTGTAAAGGCCTCATCCCTCCTTTGGTAGGATGTGTGGCCCTTTACAAGTTGGTAGAACCTTTGAGGGTTCCTTTCTTTGATGATAGGGTACTTAGTGGTGACCTTTGGTCTTCACTCTGCTACCAATCGTCCAAACTTTGCTCTTGTTAGATGAATCTTTCTCCCTTGCTAGAGGATAGAGTCCTTGTCTGAAGACTAAAGAGGCTAGAAGTTGATACTTGTCTGTATTTGAAGACTACTCTTAGGAGTTGAAGCTTGTAGATCAGGAAGAGCAAGTTGATACTTGTAAGGAGGAGAAAGCTGAAGCTTGAAGGTCCAGAAGAACAAGTTGATACTTGTGAAGAAGATCAAATTGAAACTGAGAAAGAGCTGAGGCCTGAAGAAGAAAAGTTTGAGTTGACACTCATGTTGATACATTGAGATCCTGAAGGAACAAGTTGATATTTGCTATTGGGATTGAAGCCTGAAGGTGGAGTTTACCAAAGAGCTGAAGCTTGAGGAAGAAGAAAGAATAAGGTGATACTTATGTTGGATGTATTAAAAGCTTGGAGAAGCAAGTTGATACTTGCTATTAAAGATGATAGCCTTGAAGAGAAGTTACAGACTGAGGTGGGAACTGCTGTCAGAAGGTTGCTTTGCTGTGAAGTTGAGGAGGCTGTTGATCTGCTGTCTTTTCTTGTCTGTTTGCTTTCTGTGCAACTGTATTGATGTGACTTGTTTGATTTGTTTGATGCATTAGAATAAGCTCATATCTAGACTGAATCAAACTAGGAGCATGATTGCATTAGAGGTTGAGTTGCTCCCTCTGCTTGTATTTTTACTGTATGGCTTTGCTTGCGGGTATTCGGTAGAGCCCTGCTCCCTTGCCTATGGGGTTTATTTTGCTTGATAGCATTTTTATTGCATTTCTTCTGTATGATTGCAGTTATTATATTTTGCTTGATAGCATTTTATTTTCCTTTATGATTGCAGTTATTCATACTTGGCTTGAGGTTGAGATGAGCTTGTGGA
Source organism: Lathyrus sativus (assembly GCA_963859935.3). Lineage (NCBI taxonomy): Eukaryota > Viridiplantae > Streptophyta > Magnoliopsida > Fabales > Fabaceae > Lathyrus > Lathyrus sativus. Next base: position 334,432,308 of record OZ012741.1, read on the forward strand.
GGCTGATTCCCCACACACATTTCCTCCCTCACTTGCATTACATGCATTTTTACAGTCGTTTACTGTTTACTGTTTAAGCTGATGCTTTATCTGTTTCTGTTTATCATTGACATGATCCCCTAGGAATCTCACTTCCATTGATAAGGAAGTGATGATTAGAACTTTAGGTTGAAACCTATGCATGATAACTTCTAGGAGTTTCCTGTTTCAAACCTCAACCATAGGATGAATCCTTGGTATGACAACATTAGGACTTGATAGTATCCCCTTAGTTGTCCCTCTCTCTTCTCATCTCAAAACAAATTGAAATACAGTAATAAAGGTTAACTGACGTCGTACGTTATGAGCCTTAAGCTATCTGAGAAAGGGTTGTCGGAGAGTTTCTTTTCGACAACTTGGATGTTTAGTATGGCACCCTTTGGGTGACATGCGATGCATTCACTCTTAGGTCATAGTCTCTAGTGCGATATTGGTTGCAAACATCCATAAAAAACAATTCTTCCGTAAAAGACAGAAAACTAACTTCAAACCTTTTTGCCCCGTGGGCCCATAATTCAAAGGAAGCTTTTCTGAAGAAAAGAGCGTCGTTAACTCCCAGTTCTACCGCAAACGGTAACGCTTAAGTCTCCAAGGGTCGAGCTGCGTACATCCAACTGCTGGAACTGTTTGTTTACCCTACTCGATAAAACAGATGAATCTGAATTCCCGTAATCCGTATTAGCCCGAACTACGTAAGCTCTGATCTCTCATACCTGTTGAGAGTACGTAGGCACAATACTGATGTATTGGCGAGCCACCTTCCCCGTAACCCGTAGTTAGTCGAACTACGTTGACTCTGATTTCTCATTCTCTGATGAGAATACGTAGGCATAAAGCGCGACGCTTTGCCGAGTCATTTTCTTTTCTTTTTTTAAGCTAGCCTTGATAGGTAGGTAGTTAAATAAACCCGTCAGATAAACACAACAAGCATGGATCCCATCGAGTACGATGGACGTGAGGGGTGCTAATACCTTCCCCTTGCGTAACCGACTCCCGAACCCAGGCAATGGTTGCGATGACCTTGTCTTATACCTTTTCGTCAGGTTTTTCCGATCGTTTCCTTTCCCGTTCCGAGGGATAAATAACAAAAGGTGGCGACTCTTCTGTTTTGCCGGCACCTTATTTTCGCGGTAGCGACAGTACCCTCATGGGAAATCTCTAATGCGTACCACATAGCTTTGGTGGTATCAGAATGAGAAACGCGATAAAACTCATCAACTCTCAAGGCGGAAGTGAGAATATTTTTTGTTTTCCAATCATGTGGCCACAATTTCCTATCATTATCATTCCATCGTGATTTCGGTTTATGTATTTTGACACCATCTTCATTGTTCATAGTTATTTCATTTGGACCATTTTGGATAGCATCCCAAATACCTTTGTCAATGAAGATGGCATGAATTCGCATAAATGCTTTCCAATAACCATATTTTTTGCCGGTGAAAATTGGTGCTCTATTATACATAACCTAAGGTCCGGTAGCCATTATTCTAAGAAATGTGTCTCAAGCACTAAATGAACCAGAGCTCTTGATGTCACTTGTTAGACGATAGGCTTCGACCTAAGTGGGGTGAATAGATTACAAATTTTACAATAAAAAACATTTGGCAAAAATATGTTTTCAAAATATGGTGAAGTGGAAAAACGACCCGTATCGAATCGTCTAATTGAACCTACTATCGAAAAGAAATACACGTAACGCAAACCAAATGGAGTGATAAAGAATGTAAATGTTCAACAATGATCATGCTACAAATCAATTAAATACAATGCTAATCGTAACTCGTATATACAATGAACCAAACACAAAAAAATACACACAACCAATTTATCAAAAACTTGATGTGCAATCGATAACAATTGAAAATATAGTTTGTTTTTTTGATGTTAAAACCTATCACAATCAAAGTGATTGTGATTATATCAAAAATAACACCTTTAAAAGATAGTAGACAACAATTTCCAATTGAATTGATCAAACAACGATGAATTCGATAAATTGCATAATTAACAATAAAAGCAATACAAAGACAAGAGAGAGAGAGAGAGAGAGAGAGAGAGAGAGAGAGAGAGAGAGAGAGAGAGAGAGAGAGAGAGAGAGAGAGAGAGAGAGAGAGAGAGACCAAGATTTGTTTAGGAAGTTCCCTAACCGGCATTGCTATGGGTACGTCTGCCCTTAATTCAAATTTGAATTGAGATAATGCTAATAACCTTTTCTTTGCAAAAATGTTTATACAAGAGATGAAGACTGCAAACCCCAAAATTCCTATTGTTTTATGTTGATTCTTCCACCTCCAACCCAATATTCTCGGTTACACCAAAACTAATTGGACGTTATCAACCCTAATCTAGATGGTCACCCAATCAAAAAATAATTATGTGTAGTTCAATTGTGTGTATGTGAAATTCTAGTAACTGACAGTCGATGTTATATCGGATGTTATGACATCCGCTTCTGAACAGATTATTAAACTTAGCAGTAAACAGATAACGAAAGCAGTAAAGAACACAGGAAATTGTTTACCCAGTTCGGTGCAAATCACACCTACTCTGGGGGCTACCAAGCCAAGGACGAAATCCTCTATAAGTAGTGGTAATTCAGACCTAAACTACCAGTTTGCACTCTTCACTTAAAACCTACCCAATGCAACTTCAATCTAACTCTAGACCTGAGTTCCTACTCACTCCCCCTCGATCACAGCAGTGATATCAATCAAATAACAAACAGATTCAAAAGGAAGACACAGTTTAAACAAATCTTGATCTTGCTTAAAAGCTTCAATCAAGAGACATAGCACTCGTGCTTAACAGCTTAGAGTGACACAACCAAAATACAACTCAAAAAAACACACTAGTCCAATACAATCATCTAGGTGATAATTGCTTGGCTCACAAGAAAACCTAAGACAAAAACACACGTGAAGATACAAACACACAAACAAAATTCTTCACTCCAACAAATCTCTCCATCTTCAGTAAGGATTGCCACTCTTCTTTATATGCAGCGCATGGGCCTAAGTAGCATAAATTAGGTTTAACCAAGTTAATCCAATCTCCATAATTCAAGGTGCTAAAAAATAGGCCATATGCGTTTCCTTTCATGATCAGCACTGAATAGAAAGTTTCCTAAAATATAGCTTGAGATAAATAAGAAAACATAACAGAAAATAAAACATCGCCCATGCTGGTAGATATTGATGTCACAACATTCAGCTTGACATCCAATAAACTTTGTATTAGCTAACCAAACATATCCTGCAGAACACTACACAAATATGTCATGACAACAGTCAAGACATCTACACACATAACAATGTTTTACCATAAAATGCAGCCAATCAAGAACATCTACAAACTCCCCCTTTGGCAAATTTTTGGCTAAAACAACTTATCACCATATCAGAGAACACATGCAGCAAAAAAGAGCATAACACACATCCAATCATGCAGAATAGCTAATACACTACCAATCAACAACACCTGTTGTACTACCATATTAGAAACATCTATACTACCATCATACACAACTTCAAGAACAATAACACAACATATCAAAACAGAATAGTTGATCACATAAGATTTGTTTTGGGATAAGAAATTGTTATGAGAAATTGTTCTGGGGTGACATTCTACTCCCCCTGTTTGGCCATAAATGTTGCCAAAGCAACTATGAAATTCAGATTAAGTACAGACCATGAGTGCTCTAGTCAGCAGACTCAGAGCCATCACCAATACCATCACCATCATTTTATTCATCAGTGCCATCATCAGGACTAGCATTTGCTTCTTCTTTGTCTTATTCAGCTTCATTGTCATTCCCTTCCACAGAACCATCATCCTGCTCATCCTCATCATTGTCAACAAGCTCAGCATCTTCATCCATCTCAAGTGAGCTGATCAACTTTTCAAGAGTTAGCTTTCTTGTCTCCAGCTCCTTGCAGGTCTCCTTGAGCATAGCAATGACTTCAGCTTTACCTGTTTTTGAGCTCCCCTTGGATGTCTTAGCAGAAGTCATGACAATGTCAGGAACATGAGTTCCTTGAAACAGCTTGTGGTGAAAGGACAAAGTACTTTCTCTCTTGCAAACAAAGTCATTGTCATTTAGAATATTAGGATACTGGTTCAATATGATACCACATATAATAGATGGGAAAGCAATAGGGCCTTTCACACTGTAACTTCCTGCATGCTTCATTGTTTGATCAAAGATGTAGGAACCATAATCAAACTTTGTCTTGGTTCCAACAGCATATATGAATTTTCCCAGGACAGTAGAAATAGTGGATTTGTGGTTTGTGGGCACCCAAATTGCAGCTCCAATCTTATGCAACATTGCATAATGCACACTTAGCTTACTAGCAACCAGTTTCCCTTTTAAGGGCCAGCTTTTGACCTGGTTGGCAGTGATGACTTGACAGACATTGTTGTCAGAAGCAGTAAGCTCGGGTTGAGCTTCATCAGATCTTCCTAGATGTCGCTATCGCGAAAATCGGCGCCGGCGGAACAGAAGAGTCGCCATCGTGCGTTATTTATCCCAACGGAGGGAAAGGAAATGCTCAGAGTAAACCTAATGCAAAACGGGAAAGGAATGGTCATCGCAACCAAATCCTGGATTCGGGAGTCGATTACGCAAGGGGAAGGTATTATCACCCCTCACGTCCGCCGTACTCGACGGGATCCACGCTTGTTTTCTAGTACGGATTGTATTCTATCTACTCTATAGGTCTGGGTTAAAAGGAAAAGAAAATGACTCGGCAAAGTATCGCACTTTATGCCTACGTATTCCCGTCTGGAACGAGAAATCAGAGTCAACGTAGTTCGCCTACCTACTGGAAAGGAGGGGAAGGTTGCTCGCTAGGATATCGCATCCTATGCCTACGTACTTTCATACAGCATGAAAGATCAGAGCAAACGTAGTTCGGGCCACGGAAGACACAACTTTGTCTGTTTATCTTTTATCCTTCTGAAAAAGGTTTTCTCCTGATTACGAGTCCAAGCGGACAAAAAAATGACACTTTGATTGGTTTTCAGCCTTTTACGCAAGAACTGTCTTTTATTGATGTTTAAAATCTTATTACTGTGTTTTGAATGATTTTGAGATAGGAAGAGAACGACACTCTAAAACCTAGGGTTTGAAGTGGGAATCAAAACTACCCTAATGTTATCATACATGGATTAACACCTAATGTCTGTCATATTTCTCTCTTGCGCGGAGAGAAACAGAGATCCTAGGGGATAAACGGAAAAGAAACAACAAATATACAGTAAAGCAGTAAAATGCATGAGATGCAGCAATACAAGCGAGGCAAGGGAGTCCCACTCAACCTCGAACCTGAAAAACAATAGGCAAAGTGAAACAGCTTCACTTCAAACCCAAGGGGAAGTTAACACACAATACAGCAAAGCAAATAAAACCCCAAAACTAGCTCTGACAGCAGGCCAACCCCTACAGCAGCAGCTCTGAACAAACATCAAACTCTGACAGTTTATTAACAGCAAAACATCAATCTCTTCAAATAAGCTCCAGTAATCTCCATGCTTTAGATAAGCCTCCATCTCAAAGGACAAACCAAACTTCATCAAACAAAGAACCTTACACAGTAAACACCTTCAAAACAGACAACTTCAGACAGCAGATAGCTCCAAACAGCAGTAAACCCTAGCTTTAACAGTTGCACAACTTTGACATAAACAAGCTTCATCTTTGTCAATCTTCAATGATCTTCTTCAGTCTACAAGGCAAGCTCTCCTAGATGATGAACACTTAACAGAATAAGTTGAATGTTAAACAGTTCATTGACTACCAAAGGAAGCCTACAAACAGTTTAACATTGTAAACGACTATTTCTCTCAAAGTTCTACCTCTAAGGTAAGGTCACTTATCCCTCCAAAGGAGGGAGGTGAATACCATAGAGATACTTTATTTCATAGAGAGGAATGGAAGCACAAGAAGCTATCCATGCTTGTACAAAGAATTTGGTCTATTCTAAGGCTCTGCCTATTTTTTCCTATTTCCTATGTCTTCAATCAACACCTTCAATCCAAGCAATCTTCATGCACCAAGCTTTGATTATTATCTTCAATCAACACCTTCAATCCAAGCAATCTTCATGCTCCACAAGCCCAAGCCAAACCCCCATACCCCGAATAAAAGCCCAAACCCAAACAAACAAAACAAACATCCCCAAAATGGCCACACCAAACAAACACATTATTTACAAAAAACAATTAAAATAGTAGTATATTATTTAAAATCCTAAAATTAATTCTAAGGGGATTTATACATCTACCCTACATACCCTATATGTCCTAGAACCTAATTCAAACTAAAACCCAAAATCCTAAGGTTATAATGCACCTATGTCAATTTTAAACCCTAATCTAACTAACCTAAAGTTCCTAATTCAAAATTAATCAAGATTTAATCACAAAAATGTGAAATAAATCCAGGGGGGACCTAATATTCTAATCTAACTAAAACAAAAGGAATGGCATCAAAATACCAAATTAAGTGACTAAACAAAATTCAGCAAATTGTATATACAAACAAAATTAAATAAAAAGCTATTAAATGTAAAAAATCACCAGAAATAGAAAAATGCCTAAAATACTATTTTTGTTTTTCTATAATTTTCTTGAGACAAATATGAGAATGAGGGAAAAAAATCCATGCAAAAATAATACTTTTTCATTTTTATATGATTTTTCAAAGAAATTAAGAAAGTGAGGAAAATATGGAGAAATGCAAAATGTATCTGACAAATAGCAATCCAAAACAACATAAAAAGCTAATGGGCCCAGGATAGGGGTGTTGAAAGCAAGCGCGCCCTAAGCCCATGTTCAGAAATTAAAACAAAAAAATAGAAAGAAAAAAGAATAAACATGCGGTGCAGGAAACAACAAAATTCAGTGTAAATTGGTATGGGCCTCTGAAAGGGGGTGGGGATAGCAACTGCCTAAGGCCCAAAACGAACACAAGTGGGAGAGGTGGTGTCATTGGGAAACTGTGGAGTATGATCAGCAAACCGACCCCAACGGGCCTAAGGCCCTGACCCAATCCACTCTCAGCCTTAGTAAAAACGAAACCCTAATTCTCCTAACTCTCCCTCTCCACTACTGTTCACCTTCCTCACCGAAACCCTAAACGGCGCAGTCTCTCTCCACCTCAACTTCCTGAAACAAACTCTGAAACAAAACCTCTTCAAAAAATTCACTCTAAATCCTTCGCCATGAGGGAGTTCATCAATCCAAATCACCATGAACTAAACACTAAACTCTCAGAACAAATTTCTCCAACTTAAACATTCTCCGTAACCCTATGACTCAATCTAATCAGAAGGTCTTACTCTACACGTTCCCAGATTCACACTCATACGACCTACCTCTCCAGCTACCTATGAACATGCAAGGAAATGGAAGAGGAAAGACAAAAACCTGGATGATGACGCTGAGAAGATCTGCGAGTGACGAAGATCTTAAGCTTCGGACGAGAGTCTTGAGGACGATCTGGAAAAAAAATACTTGCTGAAGAAACTAGGTGATGGTGTTCTTGGTGAATGGAGATCGTTGTTCTGGAAAATTCTATGACGATATCAAAGAATAAACGTTTGGATCCGGAGGCGATTGAAGCTAGCTTGCAAGATTGATGAAGGGTGCGATGAATCTGTGAATATTTGAAGATTATTGATGAAGATCGTTAGAGATCTTGCTGAACGGTGATGAAGGTTGAAAAATTCTGGAAACTTATGGTGAAGAACACGAAGATGTTCTTGAGGATCTGGAAAGATATGAAGGAATAATGAACCTCAGATGAAGATGCAAAATTCTGGAAAAATTATGACGAAGATCATGAACTTCGGATGAAGATGATGAATGACCTGGGAATGTAGTTGATTTTCTGGCGAATCTGAGTGATTAATGAGTGATGCTGATGAAGATCAAGATGAAGAACACGATGATGTTCTTGGCGATTTGCAGTAATCTGGAAAAAAATGGAGAATCTGATGAGTTTTCCGGCGATTGTTGCAATCTCCGGCGACAGTTAGGGTTGCTGATGGTTAGTTACGGCGGCGAATGATTTTCCCGGCGAGGCCTCCGACTGTTTGCATGGCCGACAGCGAATGAGAAGTGGGTGGAGTACACGTGTTTCGCATGCAACCAGAGTTGGTGGTAGTGGGGATGCGTGGCTGTGTGGGGATGAGAGAGGAAGACGCGTGTGAGGAGAGAGGGTGAGTGTGAAAATGACGTGGCGAGTTCTGAGGGAGTCTGAAAAATGAGGTGGTAGCAGGAGAATTGCACGCGTGGCATGGCTATTATATGGACACATGGCAACGAAATCTGGACCTGGGAATTGGGCTTCAGACTTGGATAAATGGCCCATTAAACTAATGACTCAGAATTAATGACTTAAACATGATTAAATGGAAATGAGCTGATTAATACAAACTGATTAATGACTAATAAAAACCAAAATGGATTAATAGCTAATTAAGAAAAACAAAAATGATTAATGGCTAATCAATACAATCTATTAATAAAACTACACTTAAAATCTAAAAATCTATTAATAAAAGAAACTATATTCTATTAAACTAAAAAATCTATATTAATTCTATTTAAAAACAAAAATCTATTATTCTAATAAACTCTATTAAAACCAATAAAACTATATTCTAAAATTCTATTATAAATCTATAAAAAAAAAATCTATTAAATTCTATAAAAGAAAATCTATTTATTAAAAGAAAATTAATATCTATTTAAAAAAATCTATTATATTTAAGGATAAAAACTAATATTTAAAAAATTAAAAATCTATTAAATCTCATAAAAAAAGAGGAATATCTATTTAAAAATCTAAAAACTATTCATGAGAATCTATTAAATTCTATAAAACAAAATACTAACCTATTTAATATCTAAAAACAAATAAATCTATTGAAAAAAAACTATTAAATGCATTAAAAATCTAGGAAATAAAAGAAAAACCCTAAAAAAAAACCAGGAAGCCGAATAAATCAATTAGAGAACGATTGCGCAACCATAGCGAAACCTGGGAACCGAGATGGCCTGAAAACACAGGGAACGAGCACCAATTCTCAAAATACTCTTATTCAAACCGGCTTGAACTGCCTGAAACGCCAGGGGCGACAATCCCGATAAAATCAATCTGACTGATAAATTTGCAATGCATGCAGTATGCGAATGCGGATGCTAAATGCGTAGAAGCATAAACCAGATATGGGAACCGGTTGGTCAAATTTTGGGGTGCAACAGCTGCCTCTATTCAAGCGGCTTGGACCCGACTGGGTGAAGAGAGAACGACCTTCAAACATTCGAGGTACGAGGCGATTGAATACCAAAGAAACCATGAAATTTTCCAACCGCAGAAATAAACTGCATCACTGCTTGGGGAGCGACATTCGTCGAGTGAACCTGATTGTTACGGTAACAACTGACCACTCATCAGAGAATAACTCCGATTTTAACTCCCACCACCCATGTAACACCACGGGTACTGAACTATCTTTGCAAAAAACACCTCTGTCAACAACTGGACTAACCTTGTCAATACAAGAAGAGAAACAAATTCATCAACCCGAGTAAAGATAAATCTGTCCATGTCAGGACTCACATTTCGTCAACCCGAAGCAATCCTATCGTCATAGGAATAAAGCTTTCCCTCATCAGGACTCCTCATTCCGTCAACACAGAGAAATCGCGGCGACTTTGCTGGGGATGAGTTGTCCGCATCTCGTCAACACAAGGAGATCCTATCAACATAAGCATAAATTGTCCTCATCAGGATGCACATTCCGTCAACACGGAGGAAGCAATTCGTCAACACGAAGAAATCCTATCAACATAGGCACAAATTGTCCTTATCAGGACGCGCACTCCGTCAACACGGAGGAAGCAATTCGTCAACACGAAGAAATCCTATCAACATAGGCACAAATTGTCCTCATCAGGATGCACATTCCGTCAACACGGAGGAAGCAATTCGTCAACACGAAGAAATCCTATCAACATAGGCACAAATTGTCCTCATCAGGACGCACATTCCGTCAACACGGAGGAAGTAATTCGTCAACACGAAGAAATCCTATCAACATAGGCACAAATTGTCCTTATCAGGACGCGCACTCTGTCAACACGGAGGAAGCAATTCGTCAACACGAAGAAATCCTATCAACATAGGCACAAATTGTCCTTATCAAGACGCGCATTTCGTCAACACGGAGGAAGCAATTCGTCAACACGAAGAAATCCTATCAACATAGACACAAATTGTCCTCATCAGGACGCACACTCCGTCAACACGGAGGAAGCAATTCGTCAATACGAATAGAGATTCTGTCGTCACAGGAATGACCTTATCCACCTCTGGACCCAAATTCTGTCGAATCCCCAATAAATGCAAATCTGTCCACGTCAGGATTCACCTTTCGTCATCCTGAAGGAAGACATCTGTTGGGGATGGTAACACGAGGAAATCACGGCGACTTCCTTGGGGAGAATCATCTGTACCCGCCTGCTTCATACAGGAGAATTCTTTATATCCGCCTGTTTCATACGTAAGAACTTATCTATAATATTTGAATTTAAAGATCACCCGCTTGTTACTTACGGGAACACCAACTATCACCGTCCGCCTGTTTCCTACGGGAAGAACAATTATCATCCGCCTGTTTCATACGGAACTTCTATTTACATCTGCCTGATTCCTTACAGAAACTCTATTTACATCGGCCTGATTCCTACAGATCTTTCGAAGTTTTTTTTCGCCTGCTTCATACAGTACAACTTCTTTTATCACTATCCGCCGGTTTCCTACGGACTACCTGCCTGATTCTTACAGGAAAACACTTTTTATATAACCTCCTTGTCTGTTCGCAATAATAGCTAACTCTACTGGGGAGAGCTTTAAACCTTCAATTTCCACGGGGAGGACAGAAAAACACCTCCGCTGGGGAGAGGAAACTCCGCTGGGGAAGAAACGACTCTCTCGGGGGATATTAACCAACTCCGCTGGAAACAGGGAGCGACTCCGCTGGGGAGAATAAACGACCTTACTGGGGATAGGGCATCCTTGCTGGGGATAATAAACTGTCTGGGTACAGTTTACAACTCTGGAATTATCAATCTGCTGAAAACTAAACGACTCCGATGAGGATAAGGAATCCTTTTGGAGAAAACACCACTGTCTGAGTGCAGCTTACAAACTTTAAAATTATCAAACTTTGCTGAGGGTAAACGAACCTGCTGGGGAAAGTAAACCATTTGGCCACAGTTTACCAACTCGGGACTGAGGATAGACATCCTGTGGGGGGAGCATTGACCTTGACCTGCTGGAGAATATCCCCTGGGGATAAGCTGCGACTAGCTGGGGAAATTGATCCTTCTTCAGCTTCGGGGAATGAAGTGCGACCTGCGTGGGGGTTCACATCACATAATGATCAAGTCTTTTCATCAAAAGCCTCTGGTCAGGACTACAATTTTCTGATCGTCCACTCCACATGGGCAAGAACCCTGCAACACCACAAACGAGACAAAACAAGTCTATACAATCAAATCTATTCAAGTTAGCGTCAGTGACATCATTTCCAGTCAATTTGAAGTTTTAGTAATTATTGGCAAGGGCCAGCAACGTTATGCAACTGCTATTTTTATCAAAACATTGGCGTTTTTCACATACAAAACAGTAAAGAACAAGTATCAAATACTGAATAACATGTTTTGTTGATTAGGCCTCTGAATAGGCAGAGTTTTGTACACGGGATGTAACTCCTGAAAAGAGGAAATTACGCACAACACAGGAAGCATAAATACAATGACAAATCAAATTTGCGCATATGTTGGCGACGTGGTGTAGACAAACATCATGAGATGATCCTCCTATGACTCGCCTGAATCTGGCGCTTTCCCGGTATTCAAATTTCTGAAGAGATTGTATCCGACAAACGAACCCCCTAAGTATCCTCCCAACCACCAAACAATACAGCATCAAATTCGGACCGCAGTCATTTGCTTCTTAAATCCCTAACTTTTGCGTGAACCGCCCTTTGCGGGTTTTCAGTTCACCGGGATACCCTTTTTTGCCGAAGCCGCCCAGTGTAGGTTTTCGACTTCGCGGGTGTACATCTTTTCAATTTTATCCCTAACTTTTGCCCGAACCTTTTATTTTTTTTTTGGTTCGCCAGGATGCCCCATTTTTGCCTGGACTCCCCTTTTTTTTTTGTCCAGCGGGTCAATTTTAAGCAAAGTATTTTTTAACTGCGTCCGAATTCACAGGCGACGTAAAGTCTTCACCGTCCATGGTGGACAGCAACAAAGCTCCTCCTGAAAAGACTTTTCTGACAACGTATGGCCCTTCGTAATTAGGGGTCCACTTGCCCCTGTGATCTGTTTGTGGCGGGAGAATCCTCTTTAGCACAAGGTCACCCCTCTGAAAGCTGCAAGGATATATCTTCTTATCGTACGCTTTCTTCATTTGGCTCTGGTACAATTGACCGTATGCTAGAGAAGCTAGTCTCTTCTCATCCATTAAACTCAGCTGATTCAACCTGTCTTTTACCCATTCTGCCTCGTCAAGTTGGACATCTTGTAACACCCTTAGGGAAGAAATCTCAACCTCCAACGGTAACACTACTTCCATTCCGTATACCAACGAGAACGGGGTTGCCCCGATTGATGTGCGTACCGTCGTACGATAACCGTGCAAAGCGAAAGGTAGCATTTTGTGCCAGTCCTTATACGTCACCACCATCTTCTGAACAATCTTCTTTATGTTCTTATTGGCCGCTTCGACAGCGCCATTCATCTTGGGTCGGTAAGGAGAAGAGTTGTGATGCTCAATCTTGAAATTTTGACACAGCTCCTTCATCATCTTGTTATTTAAGTTCGAACCATTATCGGTAATAATCCGCTCCGGGATTCCATATCTGCAAATAATATCTCGTTTGATAAACCTGGCTACCACCTGTTTGGTCACATTAGCATATGATGCCGCTTCCACCTATTTGGTAAAATAATCAATTGCTACCAAAATGAACTGGTGTCCGTTAGATGCTGTCTGCTCAATCTTTCCAATCATATCAATTCCCCACATCGAGAATGGCCACGGTGATGACATCACGTTCAGAGGACTCGGAGGCACATGGATCTTATCTGCATAAATCTGGCACTTATGACACCTCTTTGCAAACTTGAAACAATCAGTTTCCATGGTTAGCCAGTAATAACCTGCCCGCAATAGTTTTCTCGTCATAGCATGCCCATCTGCATGTGTACCAAACGTACCCTCATGTATCTCTTCCATGAGCAATTTCGCCTCTTTCTCGTCTACACAACATAGCAACACCAAGTCGCGGTTTCTTTTGTGCAGGACACCGTCAGGATTCAAATAGAAATTGTCAGCCAATCTCCTGAGAGTCTTCTGATCTCGACTAGATGCCCCAGCCAGATATTCCTTGTTCTTCAGGAAATTCTGAATGTCAAAATACCAGGGTTTATCATCGGATGCTTCGTCAATAGCAAATATGAACGCGGGCCTGTCAAGCCGAGAGATAACAATCCGAGGAGCCTGGTTCCAGAAGTTAACTTTATACATGGAAGATAATGTAGCCAGGGCGTCATCCATTTGGTTTTCTGCCCGCGGCACATGATGCAATTCAACCTTGTCAAAGAAAGGCAACAATCTCCTTGCATAATTCATGTACGGTATCAAATTGGGCTGACGTGTCTCCCATTCTCCTTTTATTTGACTCACCACCAGAGCTGAGTCTCCGTATACATCCAGATTTTTGATTCGCAAATCAATAGCTTTTTCAAGGCCCATGATGCAAGCCTCGTATTCAGCTTAATTATTGGTAACAAGAAAGGTCAATCGGGCAGTAAAGGGGATGTGCGACCCCTGAGGAGTAGTAATAATTGCACTTATGCCGCTACCATAGGAATTTACGGCTCCGTCAAATATCAACTGCCATTTGGAACCCAATTCTGGTCCTTCATCCGGCAAAGGTTCTTCCCAATCCTTCATCTTTAGGTACATGATATCCTTGTCAGGAAAATCAAACCTCATCGATTGGTAGTCCTCAACAGGTTGCTCAGCAAGATACTCCGATAACACACTCCCCTTTATAGCCTTCTGTGAAACATACTGGATGTCATATTCGGTCAAAACCATCTGCCAACGGGCAATTCTCCTATATAGTGCCTGCTTTTCAAATACGTATTTGATAGGATCCATCTTCGAAATGAGCATGGTTGTATGATTTAGCATGTATTGCCTCAAACGCTTGGCGGCCCATGCTAGCGCACAACAAGTTTTTTCGAGCATTGAGTATCGAGACTCACAGTCAGTAAACTTCTTACTCAAATAGTAAATCCCATGCTCCTTACTCCCAGTCTCGTCATGTTGACCGAGAACAAAACCCATACTCCCCTCAAGAACCGTCAAATACATAATCAAGGGTCTCCCTGCTACTGGAGGTATCAAAATAGGAGGTTCCTGCAAATACTGTTTTATTTTATCGAACGCCTTTTGACAATTTTCATTCCAGGTCACAACCTGGTCCTTTTTCAACAACTTGAATAATGGCTCACACGTAGCTGTTAGGTGAGAGATGAACCTAGCAATGTAGTTCAATCTCCCTAAAAACCCGCACACCTCTTTTTCTGTTTTAGGCGTCGGCATTTCTTGTATTGCTTTTATTTTCGCAGGATCAACCTTTATTCCTTTTTCGCTCACGATAAACCCCAGTAGTTTACCCGATCTCACCTCGAAGGTGCACTTGTTAGGGTTCAGTCTCAGCCTGAACTTCCTAAGCCTCTTGAACAGTTTCAGCAGATTCACCAAATGCTCCTCCTCCGTCTGGGATTTGGCAATCATATCATCAACATAAACCTCGATCTCTTTATGCATCACGTCATGAAAGAGAGTCGTCATTGTATGCTGATACGTTGCCCCAGCATCCTTCAATCCGAAGGGCATCACTTTGTAACAAAATGTTCCCTAGGGCGTAATGAAGGTAGTCTTCTCCATGTCTTCTGGCACCATTTTGATCTGATTATAGCCCGAGAAGCCATCCATAAAGGAGAATACGAAGAATTAAGCAGTGTTATCCACCAGCACATCGATGTGAGGAAGTGGAAAATCATCTTTCGGGCTCGCTTTGTTCAAATCACGGTAGTCTACACACATTCTCACTTTACCGTCTTTCTTTGGCACTGACACAATATTAGCGACCCATGAGGGATATTTTGTAACAGCTAGGAAACCAGCATCCCACTGCTTTTGAACCTCCTCCTTAATCTTCACAGCCATGTCCGGTCTAGTTCTTCGGAGTTTCTGCTTAACCGACGGGCATTCTTCTTTTAGCGGCAAACGGTGCACAACCATATCCGTATCCAGCCCGGGCATATCTTCATACGACCAAGCAAATACATCACTGTACTCTTTGAGCATTTCAACCAATCTTCGCTTGACGTTGCCCTGCAGCGCAGCCCCTATACATATGTTCCATTCAACCCCTTCCGACCCCAAATCGATAATCTCAATGACTTCCTCATGAGGCAGAATGATTCTTTCTTCTTGTTTTACCAACCAAGACAACTCTTCTGGCACGTTACCGTCTTCGACAATCTTTTCTTCGGCCTGAAATACCGGGTGCTCAAAGTCGAAGTGAGTCATAGGTGGTTCATAGATGTCATCTGAAAATGTAATCCTGCAAGGAAATGGTTAAATGCTTCAAAACGCATACAAAGCAAATAACCACGTTGCCATTTTATTGAAAAAAATAAAACAGGAAAAGCATAGATCATAATATTTGTACATGAAAAAACGCCTTTTATTTAACGATTAAACAATGCAACATACATAACAGAATGGCCCTAAGCAAAATCACGATGCCTCGGGTAGGACACCAGATTGTTCAACAATTAAGAAAACAAAGCATTACTGTTTAGTTGTCACAGGAACAGTCTCCTGAATAGACCAATTGCAAAGCCCTTGTCCTGGCACGCTCGGCTGAATCCAGGCGTCCATGTCGCAGTCGCTGTCTCCTTCCTCAGAATCTGAAACAGCATTGATGGTCTCGTAATATGCCTCACCAGCCGTAATTGTTATTGGTCCTTTGAAGCGGGGTGCCCCTGCAGTAGGAGTTGATGATGAAGGATGATATCCAAGCCCGAACCTGTCGTTCTTCACGGGAATCTCCAACACTCGACCCCAACCCTTGGTCTTGCCGGTCTTCACTAGAGCCTGAGCCTCTTTGTACGACGACACTGCCACCTCTGATGCTTTGCTTGGCCCTGGAGTTTTGCCTTTAATTTTCAACCCCTCAAACACTTGACAGGGTGTCTCGTGGATCTCGCCGTCAACTTCTACATACTTGAATGACAATAAATGGTTGACCAGTATATCCTCCTCTCCACAAACTGTGACGACACTATCCCCCACCATGTATTTCAGCTTTTGGTGTAATGTGGACGTGACTGCCCCAGCGGCATGGATCCATGGACGTCCCAAAAGACAACTATACGCTGGCTGGATGTCCATTATATAGAATTCAGTTTCGAAGATCTCCGGCCCCACTTGTAGAGGCAAAGTTATAGATCCAAAGACTGACCTCCGTGTACCGTCAAATGCCCTGACCACCAAGTCACTAGGCGTACAAATGATCCCCCTGATATCCAGCTTCATCATTGCTTTCTTCGGAAGCACATTAAAGGAAGACCTTGTATCCACCAACACATGGGACATGACCGTGCCCCTGCATTCAACTGAGACGTGCAGCGCCATATTATGCTCTTTTCCCCTCGGGGTCAAATAAAAATCCGTAAATCCCAAACTATGGCTTGCCTTCACGTGCGCCATCACCCCCTCCAACTGATTCATAGAAACATCTTGGGGTACAAACGACGTGTCCAGAATTTTCAATAATGCATTCCTATGGGCTTCAGAACACAATAGCAGCGACAATATGGAGATCTTCAATGGCGTTTGTTGAAGGTGCTCGACGATTTTATAGTCACTCTTACGGATAAGACGCATAAATTCTTCTACATCTTTCAGTGACGTTTCTTTTTCATTCCTCTGCACTGGAACATTCTTATTCACTTTACCTTTACCTTTTTCCAATCGTTCAGCCTCTACCTCAGGCGATATAAAAATTCTCCCGCTTCTCGTCATTCCTCCAGTCCCGACGACATTGTCCACAACCCCAGCTGGTCGTTTATTGATATCAATTTTCTCCCCATCACAATATGCTTCCAGCCCATAAGTCCATGGTACTGCCTTGGTGCTCTCATAAGGGACTGACCCTGCCTTTGTAATAGTGATCGTCGGCCGCCTGGCGGGTGTTGTTATAGTTATCATTTTCCGTGGAATTGTCACCATAGCAACATCACTCTGCTCATCAGCTAACACCTCTGCAGGCTTCTCAACTGCCGTTTTATCAAATTGCAACGTGCCTTCATCTATCAAGGTCTGAATACCCTTCTTTAATTCACCACAACCCTCAGCTTGGGTCCAACATTCTAGACAAAACTCATCGCAGCCCGGATACACACCTCCTTTCAATAACCTGCTCTTTACTTCACACAACGGTGTTTTCAGTTCATCAAGATTCGTAACCAGATTCAAATCCTCCTCAGTCAAAATAGCATTTGCCCCATGGTTGGGCATAGACTGTTGTACTATATTTGGACCCGCTTGTCCAAAATTTATGGCCTTGCTATCCAATAAATCCTGAACTTTATGTTTAAACGCATGACAGGCCTCTATGTCATGCCCGGGTGCCCCGGAATGGAAGTCACAATGTTTGTTAACATCATACCCATAAGGAAGGGTTGGTCCCGTGAGCGGTGCCAAGGTCCTCTTTTCAACTAAATTTAGCCCCAACAGTGTCTGAAAGAGTTTCGCGTACGTGGAAGGAGGCGCTTCAAACACTCTTTTCGGCTTCGCATTCGGAAATCTTCTTTGGCTAGCATTCTGCCCCTACTACTGTTGTGGCTGCTGCTGTTGTTGCTGTGGCTGTCTCTGTTGAGGAATCGGAATCGTGACACTAGCTATCTACTGCGACTGAGCATACTGATGTCTTCCTCTGCCCCTGCCCCTGCCACCAAACACTGCACTAGAATCACCTTGACGTCGACCACCAAATGCTTTTCTATTACCTCCCGACGAAGTAGACTCCCCAGCCTGGAATCTTCCCACCTTAATACTATTCTCAATCATCTCACCCATCAAAATCAGATCAGAGAAACTGCCCAACGCAACAGGAAACAACTTCTCGTAGAATATCCCCGTGAATGTTCCAATGAACATATCGTTCATCTCCTTCTCCACTAGAGGAGGATGCACTCTTGCAGCCATGTCGCGCCACCTTTGCGCATATTCTTTGAAACTCTCCCCAGTTTTCTGTGACAAGCCTTGCAGCTGGACCCTGTTTGGTGCCAGGTCACTGTTATACTTGTAATGTGTCACAAACGCCTCAGCCAGTTGCCTTCATGTTTTGATCTGAGTGGGCTCAAACCCCATATACCACTCAAGTGAGGGTCCAGATAAGTTGTCATGAAAGAAATGCATCAGCATCCTTTCATCATTTGAGTAAGCGGACATCCGTCTGTAGTAAGAGTGAACATGCACTTTCGGACAAGTGTCTCCCTTATATTTATCAAAGGTGGGAGCTTTAAACTTCAGCGGCACCCTTAGGCCAGACACCAATCCCATAATAGTCATATCTAAACCAGAAGTATTCTGATTCACTACACCCTTCATTTGTTCCTCAAGCATTTTGATCCTCTGAACAGGATCCACAGGTCCATCCATACCCCTACCAGAAAAGGCGTCTTCTTGTTGGTCTTCCACCCAATTAACATTCTCATTTCCGTACCCATCATACCCATTGTTGCGACCAAATCCAGACTGATTCATCATAGGACCCCGTCCTCTATTACCATACCCTTGAGTGACCCCGGCAGGTCCAAAAGGCATCGTTCCAGCACCATTTCCGTGACCGAATCCACCATAGCCCTGATTAGCATTACCAAAACCATCATATCCGAAACCCTAAGCATTGAGGCCGAACTTCCCATCCTGATTGACATAATCAAACCCTTGGTCGTTATGGCCAAACCCGTTGTTGCCAAGGCCATTACCTCCATTGTTACCACCGCCTAGATTGACGTCTCCGAATCCAACATTGTTAATGACAGTCTCATTACCAATTCCTGTATTACCATTCCCGGCGCCAGCGCCATTGTTCACATTCACAGCAGGTATATTCACCACTGGTAGAGCTACAGGCGTAGGAGTACCATCCCCATGAATGGTTTCAACACGTACAGAATTGTGGTCTTCGTTTCCATTCCCGGCACTTCTCGCCAGCAATGGCTGCACCAAAGTCTGCAAGTTTTCCTGCCCCTTCACAATTGTCTCCATCGTCTGCATGAACAGCGCCGACTTTTCACGCATCTCCTGCGTCTCGTTTTGCAGCTGGTCCATAACTCTTTTGCATTTGGTACGAGTAGAGTATCGGTGAGGACGTCGACTTTCAATCCTGGAAAAACCTGACGAGATGCAGGAAATGAGATACAGTTCAATAATTACCTGGTAATGCAATATGGATATGTATGCAAATGCAATATGTGTCTGTGCATTAGGGAATATCACTCCCCAATTCTAGTGCCAATGTGCTTGTGTAGTGCAGTGCTGTGACAATGCGGCGATAAGGAGCTTAGATACATTCACAGAAGAAAACA
The DNA here is from genome assembly GCA_963859935.3 of Lathyrus sativus. NCBI lineage: Eukaryota > Viridiplantae > Streptophyta > Magnoliopsida > Fabales > Fabaceae > Lathyrus > Lathyrus sativus. Next base: position 334,452,114 of record OZ012741.1, read on the forward strand.
ACTCATATATTGCTGAAGAGCCCACCGAATCGGGAATACAATACAAAGAAGGCATGGCCTCAACCAACAATCCTGGTGGTGGTCAGCACGATGCAAATAAAGCATACACAATAGTACATAAAACGATCACGTGTGGCCATACGCCCGATACTCTTCCAGCAGCCTTTTAGTCTTCTGATGGTCTGGCTGAGAAAGCAATCCCTTGATAAGTAGATCTCTTCGCTTGAGAACACGCTGTAAATCACCAATAGACTCCTCACATGCCCCTTCTCCGAAGCAGTCATCTAACTTCCGTTTCTGAGATGCAGACTCCCTCTTGCACTTGATAACTTTGTTCAAGGAATTCTGGACATCATACCTCTGCGTAACCTCTTCTTCTAACCTCTTCTGGCTAGCTTTCAGCTGACCCTCCAGCTCAGAGATCTGCAGCCTCAGTTTGTCTTCTCTTTCCTTATTGCCGGTCAGCGTGGCGTTCCAGGTTTTGTTGAACGCAGAGATCTCCCGGTAGGCGGTATCGAGTGACTTCTTCTTGGACTCTAACATATCATTCAGCACCTAACCTGCTTACCAACTCAGTCTGCTGTTGGAAGGAATACACAGCTTCGTTTTTCTCCCTCCGGATTTGAGCCAATTCCTTCTCTAACTCTTCATTGATCTTTATCAAGTCTTCTTTTTCTTTTACGACCTGCTCATAGACCTCAGTAGCCACAGTAGTCGGTTCCTCGACTGGAATAGGAATAGGACGTGATACTGATGGAAAAGGCATCTGCACCTGTCTTACCCTCTCTTGAATCCACACCTTGTAAGGCATATAGGCTTGACAATCATTCTTGCCTAGTAATGGTTTCCCTCTTCTGCAGATATGATTCCAAGCGCGCTGAAGCTTGGCCAATAATTCCCCACTCAGGTCACCAATGAAATACAGAGATTCCTGTATTTCTTCCTCCTTCGGTGGACTCTTCAAATCATACCCAAACTGTCGAACCAACAAGGATGGGTTGTAGTTAATAACTGAAGATAATCTCTGACCCCAATAAATCTCTGTCAAACCATACAATGTCTTCTGAAGAAAGTCCCATTAGACGCTCGGACCATTCAGCTGTATCTGCAGACTCCACAAAAGGACCCTTCTTGGGCATGTGACTCTCAAACCACATACTCAGCAAAGGTACACGACAATGGACATTTTTCCCCCTTTTGTTTTCATTCTTATAATGCAAGGAATATAGAAATCTCCAATCAAGGTAGGCACCGGGTTGCCTGTAGCAAACAAGTGGAATGCATCCAAATCAATGAACTCATGCAGATTAGGGAACAGTAAAATCCCATAGATGCACAAGGCAAGAACAGCGTTAAACACGATCCAGCATCCACTTTTGGCATATTCTTGAGCTTTGCTAACCAAGAACTTGAGACAAAACTCCGAAACTCCATGCCAGGAAGTCAACAACAACTCTACAGGATCCATATGCAAGGGAATAACTAAGTCCTCCAGCTTAGGCTTAGTATCAAAGTGAATGAAGGGCACTTTGTTCTGAACTGGCAACTCTAGAAACTCTACGTACTCCTCCATGGGGGTCGGAGCCAAAATGAAGTCCTGGAACATAAAACACCTCAAGGAGGGATCATATAACTGCATCAATGTGTATAACCCATTCAGCTCATAGGTGGTTGGTCTGCAAACCAAATTCAGCAGCTTCCCATAGCTCTTCCTAAAGCTTCTCTTCACATCATCGTCAGCTAGGGAAATCAGACCCAACAAAGAAGTCACATCAGGGGTAGGCAACTTATACGCAACAGTCTTCCTCAAAGTACTCATAATAACAGATAGAAGTCCGGAGCACTAGGATCGGGGAGTATGAAAATGCACCTGCAGCACAGACACACGTTAATGATATGCACATGATGATGCAAACAATGCAATATGCAAACAATGCAACACGGGATCAAGTGCCCCTGGATGAGAAGCCCAATCCACAATATTGGCCTCAAATAGACCCACAAACTGCTCAAGACCATCCACAATGCTCCAACCTGGTCTCTGACAGACCCAATAACACTATCCTCAAATATCACACCACCGAATCTCAATCAAGAAAACCGATAATCTGGAGGTCAAGTTACTTGCATGCCCAAACCCTCTCACAGGTAGGTGTCCTAATAACTGACACAAGGTACGACATCCTATGCGGTCGTTGGCCTCGCAGACTTTCAAGACGGATGATATGATACCCAGAAGGTGTGGCATCATCATGTCCTGAAGAGACCTCACATAGCCAACTCCCAAATGATCGGTCCCCAGAGTCGACAATCCAACTAACCAACAACCCCTTCAACCAAAAGGGTTGAAAAAGAAGCCAACCAGAAGAACCTCGTCTGAGCGTGGATTTCATGAGACACTAGTACATGCAAAGCATGCACGCGCCCACTAATTTCCACTCTAATTCTAGGCGCACTCAAGCCCAGGTCCGGCTTATCTCTCAATCTTAGAACCCTCTCATACCCACAGCAATAATAACAATAATATAATGCTGAATGTAAAATACAGAAACGTAAATCCATACAAAGCCCACGACGGGAGAACAAGCGCTAGGATTGACTCGCGTAGGGAACCGTTGGAGTCCCCAGCAGAGTCGCCAGCTGTCGCTACTGCGAAACGGGCGCCGGCGGAACAGAAGAGTCGCCACTGTGCATTATTTATCCCAACGGAGGGAAAGGAAACGCTCAGAGTAAACCTAACGCAAAATGGGAAAGGAATGGTCATCGCAACCAAATCCTGGATTCGGGAGTCGATTACGCAAGGGGAAGGTATTAGCAGCCCTCACGTCCTCTATACTCGACGGAATCCACGCTTGTTTTCTAGTACGAATTGTATTCTATCTACTCTATAGGTCTGGGTTAAAAGGAAAAGAAAATGACTCGGCAAACTATCGCACTTTATGCCTACGTATTCCCGTCTGGAACGAGAAATCAGAGTCAACGTAGTTCGCCTACCTACTGGAAAGGAGGGGAAGGTTGCTCGCTAGGATATCGCATCCTATGCCTACGTACTTTCATACAGCATGAAAGATCAGAGCAAACGTAGTTCGGGCCACGGAAGACACAACTTTGTCTGTTTATCTTTTATCCTTCTGAAAAAGGTTTTCTCCTGATTACGAGTCCAAGCGTACAAAAAAATGACACTTTGATTGGTTTTCAGCCTTTTACGCAAGAACTGTCTTTTATTGATGTTTAAAATCTTATTACTGTGTTTTGAATGATTTTGAGATAGGAAGAGAACGACACTCTAAAACCTAGGGTTTGAAGTGGGAATCAAAACTACCCTAATGTTATCATACATGGATTAACACCTAATGTCTGTCATATTTCTCTCTTGCGTAGAGAGAAACAGAGATCCTAGGGGATAAATGGAAAAGAAACAACAAATATACAGTAAAGCAGTAAAATGCATGAGATGCAGCAATACAAGCGAGGCAAGGGAGTCCCACTCAACCTCGAACCTGAAAAACAATAGGCAAAGTGAAACAGCTTCACTTCAAACCCAAGGGGAAGTTAACACACAATACAACAAAGCAAATAAAACCCCAAAACTAGCTCTGACAGCACACTAGCCCCTACAGCAGCAGCTCTGAACAAACATCAAACTCTGACAGTTGATTAACAGCAAAACAACAATCTCTTCAAATAAGCGCCAATAATCTCCATGCTTTAGATAAGCCTCCATCTTAAAGGACAAACCAAACTTCATCAAACAAAGAACCTTACACAGTAAACACCTTCAAAACAGACTGCTTCAGACAGCAGATAGCTCCAAACAGCAGTAAACCCTAGCTTTAACAGTTGCACAACTTTGATATGAACAAGCTTCATCTTTGTCAATCTTAAATGATCTTCTTAAGTCTACAAGGAAAGCTCTCCTAGATGATGAACACTTAACAGAATAAGTTGAATGTTAAACAGCTCATTGACTACCAAAGGAAGCCTACAAACAATTTAACATTGTAAAAGACTATTTCTCTCAAAGTTCTACCTCTAAGGTAAGGTCACTTATCCCTCCAAAGGAGGGAGGTGAATACCATAGAGAGACTTTATATCATAGAGAGGAATGGAAGCACAAGAAGCTATCCATGCTTGTACAAAGAATTTGGTCTATTCTAAGGCTCTGCCTATTTTTTCCTATTTCCTATGTCTTCAATCAACACCTTCAATCCAAGCAATCTTCATGCACCAAGCTTTTATTATTATCTTCAATCTTCTCCTTTGATTCTTCATGCTCCACAAGCCCAAGCCAAACCCCCATACCCCAAATAAAAGCCCAAACCCAAACAAACAAAACAAACTGCCCCAAAATGGCCACACCAAACAAACACACTATTTACAAAAAACAATTAAAATAGGATTATATTATTTAAAATCCTAAAATTAATTCTAAGTGGATTTATACATCTACCCTACATACCCTATATGTCCCAGAACCTAATTCAAACTAAAACCCAAAATCCTAAGGTTATAATGCACCTATGTCAATTTTAAACCCTAATCTAACTAACCTAAAGTTCCTAATTCAAAATTAATCAAGATTTAATCACAAAAATGTGAAATAAATCCAGGGGGGACCTAATATTCTAATCTAACTAAAACAAAAGGAATGGCATCAAAATACCAAATTAAGTGACTAAACAAAATTCAGCAAATTGTATATACAAACAAAATTAAATAAAAAGCTATTAAATGTAAAAAATCACCAGAAATAGAAAAATGCCTAAAATACTATTTTTGTTTTTCTATAATTTTCTTGAGACAAATATGAGAATGAGGGAAAAAATCCATGCAAAAATAATACTTTTTCATTTTTATATGAGTTTTCAAAGAAATTAAGAAAATGAGGAAAATATGCAAAATGTATGTGACAAATAGCAATCCAAAACAACATAAAAAGCTAATGGGCCCAGGATAGGGGTGTTGAAAGCAAGCGCGCCCTAAGCCCATGTTCAGAAATTAAAACAAAAAAATAGAAAGAAAAAAGAATAAACATGCGGTGCAGGAAACAACAAAATTCAGTGTAAATTGGTATGGGCCTCTGAAAGGGGGTGGTGATAGCAACTGCCTAAGGCCCAAAACGAACACAAGTGGGAGAGGGGGTGTCATTGGGAAACTGTGGAGTATGATCAGCAAACCGACCCCAACGGGCCTAAGGCCCTGTCCCAATCCACTCTCATCCTTAGTAAAAACGAAACCCTAATTCTCCTAACTCTCCCTCTCCACTACTGTTCACCTTCCTCACCGAAACCCTAAACGGCGCAGTCTCTCTCCACCTCAACTTCCTGAAACAAACTCTGAAACAAAACCTCTTCAAAAAATTCACTCTAAATCCTTCGCCATGAGGGAGTTCATCAATCCAAATCACCATGAACTAAACACTAAACTCTCAGAACAAATTTCTCCAACTTAAACATTCTCCGTAACCCTATGACTCAATCTAATCAGAAGGTCTTACCCTACACGTTCCTAGATTCCCACTCATACGACCTACCTCTCCAGCTACCTGTGAACATGCAAGGAAATGGAAGAGGAAAGACAAAAACCTGGATGATGACGCTGAGAAGATCTGCGAGTGACGAAGATCTTAAGCTTCGGACGAGAGTCTTGAGGACGATATGGAAAAAAATACTTGCTGAAGAAACTAGGTGATGGTGTTCTTGGTGAATGGAGATCGTTGTTCTGGAAAATTCTATGACGATATCAAAGAACAAACGTTTGGATCCGGAGGCGATTGAAGCTAGCTTGCAAGATTGATGAAGGGTGCGATGAATCTGTGAATATTTGAAGATTATTGATGAAGATCGTTAGAGATCTTGCTGAACGGTGATGAAGGTTGAAAAATTATGGAAACTTATGGTGAAGAACACGAAGATGTTCTTGAGGATCTGGAAAGATATGAAGGAATAATGAACCTCAGATGAAGATGCAAAATTCTGGAAAAATTATGATGAAGATCATGAACTTCAGATGAAGATGATGAATGATCTGGGAATGTAGTTGATTTTCTGGCGAATCTGGGTGATTAATGAGTGATGCTAATGAAGATCAAGATGAAGAACACGATGATGTTCTTGGAGATTTGCAGTAATCTGGAAAAAAATGGAGAATCTGATGAGTTTTCCGGCGATTGTTGCAATCTCCGGCGACAGTTAGGGTTGCTGATGGTTAGTTACGGCGGCGAATGATTTTCCCGGCGAGGCCTCCGGCTGTTTGCATGGCCGGCGGCGAATGAGAAGTGGGTGGAGTACACGTGTTTCGCATGCAACCAGAGTTGGTGGTAGTGGGGACGCGTGGCTGTGTGGGGATGAGAGAGGAAGACGCGTGTGAGGAGAGAGGGTGAGTGTGAAAATGACGTGGCAAGTTCTGAGGGAGTCTGAAAAATGAGGTGGTAGCAGGAGAATTGCACGCGTGGCATGGCTATTATATGGACACATGGCAACGAAATCTGGACCTGGGAATTGGGCTTCAGACTTGGATAAATGGCCCATTAAACTAATGACTCAGAATTAATGACTTAAACATGATTAAATGGAAATGAACTGATTAATACAAACTGATTAATGACTAATAAAAACGAAAATGGATTAATAGCTAATTAAGAAAAAAAATGATTAATGGCTAAACGAAATGATTAATGGCTAATTAATACAACCTATTAATAAAACTACACTTAAAATCTATTAAACTAAAAAATTTATATTAATTCTATTTAAAAACAAAAATTTATTATTCTAATAAACTCTATTAAAACCAATAAAACTATATTCTAAAATTCTATTATAAATCTATAAAAAAAAATCTATTAAATTCTATAAAAGAAAACCTATTTATTAAAAGAAAATTAATATCTATTTAAAAAAAATCTATTCTATTTAAGGATAAAAACTAATATCTAAAAAATTAAAAATCTATTAAATCTCATAAAAAAAGAGGAATATCTATTTAAAAATCTAAAAACTATTCATGAGAATCTATTAAATTCTATAAAACAAAATACTAACCTATTTAATATCTAAAAACAAATAAATCTATTGAAAAAAACTATTAAATGCATTAAAAATCTAGGAAATAAAAGAAAAACCCTAAAAAAAACTAGGAAGCCGATTAAATCAATTAGAGAACGATTGCGCAACCATAGCGAAACCCGGGCACCGAGATGGCCTGAAAACACAGGGAACGAGCACCAATTCTCAAAATACGCTTATTCAAACTGGCCTGAACTGCATGAAACGCCAGGGGCGGCAATCCCAATAAAATCAATCTGACTGAGAAAATTGCAATGCATGCAGTATGCGAATGTGAATGCTAAATGCGTCGAAGCATAAACCAGATATGGGAACCGGTTGGTCAAATTTTGGGGTGCAACACTAGATAATTGTTGATAACAGTTGAGGAGAAGGTGACACACTTTCCTCTTACATACACTTTTCTAAAATCCTTTGACTTTCTATCAGCACAGTCTTCTGATAGATTCACAATGAAATCCTTCACCAGTATTTCATAACAGTTAAAAAATGGGTAAAAGTCTTCATTAACCCAGCTTCATGAATCAGATCCATGATTTCCTTACACTCAAGAGCATTCTGAGCCAACTCCCTTTCCAAGGCCAACCTCTTCTGGTAAACATACTTCCACCTGTTGACACTAGAAGGACAATGAAAAGAGATATTATCAATAGGTACCTCAGGCACACTAGCAGCAAGCTTTCTAGTTGTTGGCTTCTTCTTGGGAGGGATGTCAGTGACATCATGAGCAACATCAGAGTCCGAGTCAGATTCGGCAATTATTTTAGCCTTTCTTTTCTTTGGAACCACCTTGCTCCAAGATTTTGTAGGGCCAATAGAAGTACTTTTTGACACAGTTTTCTTCTTGGGAGGAATTTGAACAACAACCTTCTTTCCTTTCCTAGTCATGAGCCTTTTGGCTATGCTAGGGTTGATAGATGCTACCAGATCATTATCTGAGTAGTCATCATTGTTATTGATTTCCTTAGAAACATTACCATCTTCATTAGCATCATTATTCTGAACATTATCATCATCAGCTTGTATAACATCATCGTTACCAGCTTGTACATCATCATCATGCATAGCATCATCATTACCAGTTTGAGAAACATCATCCTTATCAACAGTTTAAACATTATCATCATTCTCAACAGTTTGAACATTATCATCATTCTTTCCTAAGGACATATCCATAGTTTCAACATCTTGATTAACATCAGTTTCTTGATTAAGGTGGGGTTCATGAACCTCAGTGTTAAGAGGGATGGATATCCTAGGCACATCATGTTGTTCATTCAAGATCCTAGAGACTAATTTTGCAATAGCATTATGAACATACCTAGAGCCTTCCCTAGTCGTGTCCTCATGAGGGACGGAGGATGAAGTGTGAGAGGCCTTACTCGAGATTGATTCTTTGGGTCTTCTTGCATGTGGAGTTTTTGGCTTCTTCACATTCAGATCTTCTGGGGTCACCATTCGCATAGGTGCAACATCAAGAACCTGATTAGGGTTGATAGATTCAGTTCTTGGAACAGAGTCAAGATCAGAGGTGGAGGACATTTTCTTGGGAGAGAGAGAGCTCGATTGTTGAGACATTTCAGATGGCTTCGACAATGTGAGTGAGAGATTTCTGTGGTTGTTGAGGAGAGTATGGAAGATGAAGGAGTGGTATGGACATCAAATGAAACAGAGGTACCGTGTATAGGTGCTAGAGTGATATGATTGCAAAATGAGAGGGAACTTAAAATTTTGACCAATCAGAAGATGATTAATATTTAAACTGTTCAAAATATAATTCCCAAATAACATTAATTGCTATAATTCGTCATAGAGACAAATTCCCAACTTTCTTTTTAAATTCTCAAATTGAGTAGCATCTAAAGCTTTTGTAAAAATGTCAGCAAGTTGTAGTTCAGTGGCCACATGCTCCAAGGTAATCACTTTGTCTTTCACAAGATCTCTTATGAAGTGATGTCTGATATCAATATGCTTGGTTCTGCTATGCTGAATTGGGTTCTTGGAAATATTGATGGCACTAAGATTGTCACAGTATAATGTCATGACATCCTGAGTGACATTGTATTCAGTTAACTTTTGCTTCATCCAGACCAGTTGGGAACAGCTGCTACCAGCCGCTATGTATTCAGCTTCAGCAGTGGATAAGGAGACACAATTTTGCTTCTTGTTGAATCATGATATGAGGTTGTTCCCTAAGAAGAAACATCCACCAGATGTGCTTTTTCTGTCATCAGCACTCCCAGTCCAATCAGCATCATAATACCCAGATAGAATAGGGTCACACCCATGAGAATAAAGCATACCATAATCACAAGTTCCATTCACATATTTGAGAATCCTCTTGACTTGATTTATGTGGCTCACTTTGGGATCTGCTTGATATCTTGCACACACACCAACTGGAAAGGCAATATCAGGTCTACTAGCTGTTAGATATAGCAAGCTTCCAATCATGCTTCTATACAGGCTTTGATCAACACTAGTACCACCTTCATCTTTAGATAACTTCAAATGTGTGGGTGCAGGTATTCTTTTGTGACTAGCATTATCCATGCCAAATTTTTTGACTATGTTCTTGGCATATTTACTTTGGGAGAGAAAAATAGAATCTTCCATTTGCTTGACTTGCAGCCCAAGAAAGTATGTTAATTCTCCAACAAGGCTCATTTCAAACTCAGATTGCATTTGATTGACAAAATGTTTAACCATCCTATCTGACATCCCACCAAAAACTATGTCATCCACATAGATTTGAGCAATCATGATTTTTCCACCTTCATCCTTCACAAAGAGGGTCTTGTCTATCCCTCCTTTCCTGTATCCATTAATAGTGAGAAACTCAGTCAGTCTCTCATACCAAGCTCTAGGAGATTGCTTCAATCCATAAAGGGCTTTCCTCAATTTGTATACATGATTTGGCAGGTTAGGATCATCAAATCCTTTAAGTTGTTCCACATATACTTCCTCATTCAAGTATCCATTTAGAAAAGCATTTTTCACATCCATCTGGAATGATTTGAAATTCAAAATGCAGGCAACTCCTAACGGTAGCCTTATTGACTCAAGTCTTGCAACAGGTGCAAAAGTTTCATCAAAATCAATCCCTTCAACTTGAGTATAACCTTGTGCCACCAGTCTAGCCTTATTTCTAGTTATTACTCCTTTTTCATCAGATTTGTTCTTGTAGATCCATTTGGTACCAATGATGTTTGTTCCTTCAGGTCTTGGAACTAATTCCTATACTTCATTCCTTTTGAACTGTTTCAATTCATCTTGCATGGCATTGATCCAATATTCATCAGTTAGAGTTTCCTTCACATTTTTTGGCCCAATCTTGGATACAAAACATGAACTTGAGATGATCTCTCTAGATCTGGTAATTACACCACTGTTGGGATCTCCTATGATAAGATCTTTGGGATGGTCTTTTTGGATTCTGATAGACGGTCCTTTGTTGAGAGCTTCTGACTCAGAATCTGGAGGTACAACATGAGGATCTTCAGTTTTGACAACAGCATCAGTATGAGTTTCAAGGAATGTTCCAACATCCTCTGTGACATTGGTTTCTTCATGTTGGTCATCAACAATAACATTAATGGATTCCATCAAGACTTTTTTTCTGGAGCTGAATACTCTATATGCTCTACTGTTTGTAGAGTATCCCAGGAATATGCCTTCATCACTTTTGGGATCCATTTTTCTTCTTTGTTCACAATCTGTCAGAATGTAGCATTTGCTTCCAAAAACATGGAAATAGTTCACACTAGGTTTCCTTCCTTTCCATATTTCATACAGAGTGGAGGAGGTTCCCTTTCTCAAGGTAACTCTGTTGTGAACATAGCAGGTTGTGTTCATTGCCTCAGTCCAAAAGTGCATAGGTAGTTTCTTTGCATGAATCATAGCTCTAGCAGACTCTTGAATAGTTCTGTTATTCCTTTCCACTACTCCATTTTGATGAGGAGTAATAGGAGAAGAGAATTCATGGCTGATTCCTTCAGATGAGAAGAATTCAGCAAACTTGGAACTTTCAAACTCCTTTCCATGATCACTTCTGATTCTGACAACACCACTTTCCTTTTCTCTTTGAAGTCTTATACAAAGATCTTTGACAACATCAAACACATCTGATTTCTCTATGATGAAACTTATCCAGGTGTATCTGGAGTAGTCATCAACAACCACATAAGCATACTTCTTCCCACCAAGACTTTCTACCTGCATTGGTCCCATCAAGTCCATGTGCAACAGTTCTAGAATTTTAGAAGTTGTAAGATGTCCAATCTTTGGATGTGACATCTTGGTTTGGTTGCCAACCTGACATTCACCACAGACATTTCCTTCATCAATTGTTAGTTTTGGAATTCCTCTCACTGCTTCCTTGGATATGATCTTTTTTATCCCTCTTAGATGAAGATGTCCAAGTTTTTGATGCCACAGTTTAACCTCCTTTTCTTCTTTGGCCATAGACCCAACAGTGGAGTTATTTGAGACTTTAGGATCCCATAAGTAGCAATTGTCTTTAGATCTAGATCCCCTCATGACTTCCTCATTTTCTCCATTTGTGACAACACATTCTTCTTTAGTGAATCTAACATTGAGTCCTTGATCACATAGATGACTGATACTAATAAGGTTTGTAGTCAGTCCTTTCACCAACAAAACATTATCTAGGTCTGGAACTCCAGGACAGTCTAGTTTTCCAACACCTTTGATTTCCCCTTTAGCTCCATCACCAAAGGTCACATAACTAGTGGAATGACATTTGATGTCCACCAATAAGTTCTTTATTCCAGTCATATGTTTTGAGCAGCCACTATCAAAATACCAGTCTTCTTTGGCTGATACCCTTAGAGAGGTATGAGATATTAGAGCAACATCCTTAGCAACCCATTGTTGTTTCTTGATAAGAGTATCCTGTTTGGGTTTGACTTGATGAGTATGGCTTGGAAATCCATATAGCCTAAAGCAAAAAGGCTTTATGTGTCCAAATCTTCCACAGTAGTGACACCTCCACCTTTGAAACTTTCTCTTTGTCTGGTTTATGCTTCTGTTCCCATGATGTTGGGACATCGGTCTTGACATCCGGATTGACATATGATCTTCAGGTTTTGACCTTTTGAACCCCAAGGTGGGTCCCTGTTCACCAACAAACCCTATTCCAGACATGTCTCTTGCTTTTTGACCAACTTGTAGAATTTCTTCTAGAGTGTCAGTTCCATTGTTTAACATCCTAATAGACTTTGACATCTGATCAAGTTTAGAATTCAACAAACTGACCTCACTATTAAGTGAGTCTATGGTTGTAAGATGCTTTTTCTTCTCAGCCTCCAACTCCTTTATGAGTTTCTTTTGCTTCTCCCCTTGTTGGCACACTTCTGCACTTCTGATACACAGCTTTTTATTTGAGGCTGCAAGTTCATCAAAAGTCAGCTCATCTTCACTAGAATCATCATCAGATACACATATACTAGTTAGCGCAGTGACATGTTTTGCAGATTCTTCTTCTGATCCACTCTCAGAATCTCCATCAGATCAGGTGACATATAGACCTTTCTTTTGCTTCTTGAGGTAAGTGGGACATTCAACTCTAATGTGACCATAGCCTTCACATCCATGGCACTGAATTCCTTTGCCTTAGTTGGACTTTTCTTCAGATTTAACTCTTCTGCTGGTGTTAGAGGGGATGTTCTTGACATTAGGTCTGGTCTTCTGATCTATTCTTTTTATAAATATGTTGAATTGTCTTCCAAGCATAGATATAGCTTCTGATAGATTTTCTTCACTTCCACCATTGCTTTCATCTGAGTCCTCTTCAGTATTTGATACAAAAGCTATGTTGTTGTTCTTCTTTTTAGCATTTTCACACATTCCCATCTCAAAGGTTTGGAGGGAACCAATGAGTTCATCAACCTTCATGTTGCTGATATCTTGAGCCTCTTCTATAGCAGTAACCTTCATGACAAATCTCTTGGGCAATAATCTGAGAATCTTTCTTACAAGTTTTTCTTCAGACATTTTCTCTCCTAAGGCTCTTGAGGTATTGGAAATCTCAAGAATATTCATGTAGAAATCATGAATGGTTTCATCCTCTTTCATCCTTAGATTCTCAAACTTAGTAGTCAGCATCTGCAGTCTAGACATCTTGACCTTGGAGGTACCTTCATGAGTTGTTTTGAGAGTATCCCAAACCTCTTTGGCCAGTTCACAATGATGCACAAGTATGAAGATATTCTTATCTATCCCATTGAATAGAGCGTTCAAGGCCTTACAATTTCGAAGAGCCAAAGCTTCTTGCTCTTTACTCCAATCTTCTTCAGGTATTTGCACAGTTGATCAGTCTTTCTCTGTCTTCACTGGATTTTCCCATCCTGATTTAGCTGCTCTCCAGGACTTGCTATCTAGAGATTTCAAGAAGGCTATCATATGAGGTTTCCAGTAGTCATAGTTAGATCCATCCAGAATGGGTGGTCTATTCGCAAATCCTACATCCTTGTCCTAGATCTCACCCAGAAAATAACATGCAGGGTGCCTGCTCTGATTCCAATTGAAATTCTAGTAACTGACAGTCGATGTTATATCAGATTTTATTACATCCGCTTCTGAACAGATTATTAAACTTAGCAGTAAACAGATAATGAAAGCAGTAAAGAACACAGGAAATTGTTTACCCAGTTCGGTGCAAATCACACCTACTCTGGGGCTACCAAGCTAGGGAGGAAATCCACTATAAGCAGTGTTAATTCAGAGCTAAACTAGAAGTTTTCACTCTTCACTTAAAACCTACCCAATGCAATTCCAATATAACTCTAGACCTGAGTTCCTACTCACTCCCCCTTAATCACAGCAGTGATATCAATCAAATAACGAATAGATTCAAAAGGAAGACACACTTCAAACAAATCTTGATCTTGCTTAAAAGCTTCAATCAAGAGACATAGCACTCGTGCTTAACAGCTTAGAGTGACACAATGAAAATACAACTAAAAAAAACACACTAGTCCAATACAATCATCTAGGTGATAATTGCTTGGCTCACAAGAAAACCTAAGACAAAAACACACGTGAAGATACAAACACACAAACAAAATTCTTCACTTCAACAAATCTCTCCATCATCAGTAAGGATTGCCACTCTTCTTTATATGCAGTGCATGGGCCTAAGTAGCATAAATTAGGTTTAACCAAGTTAATCCAATCTCCACAATTCAAGGTGCTAAAAAATAGGCCATAGGCGTTTCCTTTCATGATCAGCACTAAATAGAAAGTTTCCTAAAATATAGCCTGAGATAAATAAGAAAACATAACAGAAAATAAAACAACGCCCATGCTGGCAGATACCGATGTCACAATATTCAACTTGACATCCAATAAACTCTGTATTATCTAACCAAACATATCCTGCAAAACACTACACAAGTATGTCATGACATCAGTCAAGACATCTACACACATAACAATGTTTTACCATAAAATGCAGCCAATCAAGAACATCTACAGTACGCATAGAAGAAGGGATGAATATGATGGGCAACTTTGTAATCTGGTTTCGTTTAGGTTTTATTTACTAGGAAACCTTTACCTAGAAGAAGATGCATGTATGAGTATATATAGGTATATGAAGAAAATGGGCAAAAGGATGCAATAAAAATAAGATGCAAAAAGAATTTTTCTTGTTTTAACTTTATTTGATCAGCCTATGAAGTGTTAGAACACAGATTGGTTCTTAGTTATATCTCTATGTTTTAATGATAACACTAATGAAATTTTGTATTAAGAAATTATATACTCTAAATTTGTTCAAGTATTTTTGCTGCAGATATTAAATTTAATATTCCTCTGAAAGCAAAAATGGATCTGAATATTGAACTACGCAAGGCTTTGAGCATCAGAAGCATCTAATTAGAAGACTTTGAGCGCTACCTACAGAAGACTCTGAGCACTGCCTACAGAAGGATCTGAAGCAGAAGCTACAGAAGCATCTGAAGCATAGACTGAAGACTTTGTATGAAGAGTTTCAAGCACGGTTTTTCAGAAGACTCTGATAGTACTGTTCGCTGCAAGTACTGAGGATTTGATCTCCAAACTCTGCTCTGATTAATTTCATGCTGAAGCACACTTGCTGCAACACTCTGATACAACAAACTCTGATGACATCAAGATTATAATCACTCAAGGCTCTGATGTTGATTGCTGTGAAATAGAAACTTGTTGAAGAAGATTATTCAAAGTTATATCCATTGGTTATGCCAAACGACTCTTTCTTCTTTCATGCTAGACACAAGAACTCTGGCAAAAAGGATTTCTCTGAACGTTCTACTTCTAGGAAAGGTCAAGTGATGTGAAGACAAAAAGGCTACAGCTACTTTGCAGTACATGGTCTTCAAGCTTGCAACGTCTTGGACTTCTGTGTCTATATAAGTAAGCCTTCAACAACTTTCTTCAGATGACGATTATTGAAATAATTCATTTAAACTCTCTCAAAGCTCTCATACAAATTAATATTCTTTGTTGAATAGTTTCATACGTTCTTAAACTTAAGTGTAAATCACAGTTGTGATATAGCTTTTTTAGAAGCATTTCAAACACTTATTTAGTTTACATTTAATTGTAAAAGTTCCTTGAGAAGACCAAGTTATGGTCAGTAGTTCTTGAGAAGACTAAGAGAGTTGTTCTTAGTGGTTGATATTGTAATCAGTTGATTATAGTGGATTAAGTCCTTGTGGAGAAAGGCAAATCACTCTTGATAGGGTGGACTGGATTAGTTGAGTTCAACGAACCAGGATAAAAATCGTTGTGTTTTTATTACCATAATATTTTCTAAATCCTTATTCAACCCCCCTTCTAAGTATTTTCTCACCTTCAGTTGGCATCATAGCTCCGGTTCTATGTGTGCTATCACTTCACCATGAACAGAAAAGATCCACTGACAAAACTCTTGATATATTTTTTGGTTGATACATTATGGTTGAAGCTTCAACATCCAACAACAACAACAGATATGAAGAAAGGGATAGAATCAGCACAAAACCCCCTATGTTTGATGGGGAGAAGTTTGACTATTGGAAGGACAGAATAGAGAGTTTCTTCCTTGGTTATGATGCTGATCTTTGGGACTTAGTCATTGATGGTTATGTTTACCCCACTGATGGGGATGGCAAGAAAATTGATAGAAAATCTATGACTGAAGCTCAGAAGAAGGAGTTCAGAAATCATCACAAAGCAAGAACAATCTTATTAAATGCTATATCTCATATTGAGTATGAGAAGATTACCAACAAAGAAACAACATTTGATTTGTTCGAGTCTTTGAAGATGACTCATGAAGGGAACTCACAAGTTAAAGAGACTAAGGCTCTGGCGCTGATCCAGAAATATGAAGCCTTTAAAATGGAAGAATTTGAATCTATAGAAGCTATGTTCTCTAGATTCCAAATCCTCACAGCTGAATTAAAAGTGCTGGAAAAAGGCTATTCAACTGCAGATCATGTGAAGAAGATCATCAGAAGCTTGCCCATCAGATGGAGACCTATGGTCACTGCTCTGAAGCTAGCTAAGGATCTGAACAAGATCACATTGGAGGAACTAATCAGCTCTCTGAGGAGCCATGACATTGAACTTGAAGAAGATGAGCCTCAAAAGAAAGGTAAGTCAATTGCTTTAAAATCTAACAAATCTGTGAAAGCATTGCAAGTGTTAGAAGAAAGTTCTGAAGAGTCTTCTGAAGAAGAAGAAGAAGATGAATTGTCCTTGCTGTCCAGAAGAATCAACAAACTCTGGAAGCACAAATAGAGGAAGTTCAAGAACTTCAAGAAGCTAGATCAACGCAAAGAGTCCTCTGGACATAAAAGATCGGGAAAGAAGGAGGTTGTTTGCTATGAATGCAAGGAACCTGGTCATTACAAGAATGAATGTCCAAAGCTTCTAAAGGAAAAGCCAAAGAGGAAGTTTGACAAAAAGAAGAAGGTTCTAATGGCAACCTGGGATGATTCAGATGAATCTGAATCTTCATCAGAGGCAGAAGAAGAATGTGCCAACATGGCATTGATGGCTAGTGTGGAAGATCAGGATGAAGGATCATCTGGATCTGAATCTGATTCTGAATCTGATTCAGAAGAGGTACTTTCTGATCTCTCTAGGGAAGAACTTATTAAGGTTTTATCAGAAGTCCTGAATAACTACAATCAGATTAAGCTCAAATGTAAGAAGCTTAAATGCAATCTTGAATATGAGAATAGTCTGTTAAAGTCAGAAGTTACTGAGCTCAAAGAAAACAATTTGAAAATGAAAAACAATTTTGAAAAAGCTCAACAAGACTCTGAATCTGAAACTAAGTCAAAATGAAAAAATATTTTAGAAGAATATGACTATAGTTTTCAGAAGTTTCTGGCTAAAAGCATAGATAGAAGCAAGATGGCTTCAATGATCTATGGAGTTAGTAGAAACAACAGGAAAGGAATTGGATATGAATCTTCCTCTGGAAAGGATTTAAATCCAATGCATGTTGATAAACTTATCATTAAGAAGAATCCCTTATATTCTCATTTTAAGTTTGGTCATCTGAATGATATTAAACATACATGTTCTGATCAGAACGTTCCTGTGTTTAAACCAAAAGTTAGTCAGAATAAACCTGTTGTAAAAAGACAGAAGTTCAGATAAACTTTTAAGCCAACTAACCCAAAAGGACCAAAAAAGATTTGGGTACCTAAGGATAAGATAATACCTGTTGCAGATGTATTAACAGCAAAGTCAAGACGCCAGTCATGGTACCTGGACTCTTGCTGTTCACGTCACATGATGGGAGAAAGTTTTATGTTCCAAAGCCTGGAGCTTAAATCTGGAGGAGAAGTGAAGTTTGGAGGGAATCAGAAGGGCAAGATAATTGGCTCTGGTACTATTGGCAATGGTAACCTCCCCTCTATATCTAATGTTTTACTTATAGAAGGATTAAAACATAACCTATTGTCCATAAGTCAATTAAGTGACAATGGTTATGACATAATCTTTAATCAAAAATGTTGCAAAGCTGTTAGTCAGAAGGATGGCTCAATCCTATTTAATGGAAAGTGGAAGAACAACATTTATAAAATCAATCTTTTTGAACTTAAGGTTCAGAACGTAAAATGCCTTATGTCTGTTAATGATGAGCAATGGGTCTGGCACAGAAGATTGGGGCATTTTAATATGAGACGTATATCTCAGATTAATAAACTCAATCTGATTAGAGGACTTCCTAAGTTGAAGTTCAACTCAGATGCTCTTTGTGAAGCATGTCAAAAAGGAAAATTTTCAAAATCTTCTTTTAAAACTAAAAATGTTGTTTCAACTTCAAGACCATTAGAGTTACTTCACATTGATCTGTTTGGACCAGTGAAAAATGCATCCATCAGAGGAAAGAAGTATGGATTAGTCATTGTTGATGACTATAGAAGATGGACATGGGTGAAATTCCTAAAACACAAGGATGATTCACATTATGTGTTCTTTGACTTCTGCAAACAAGTCCAAAATGAAAAAGATTTTAAAATTGTTAAAGTCAAAAGTGATCATGGTGTCGAATTTGAAAACAAATATTTTGAAAAATATTTTAATGAAAATGGCATTGCTCATGATTTCCCCTACCATAGAACTCCACAACAGAATGGAGTTGTAGAGAGGAAAAATAGAACTTTTCAAGAAATGGCCAGAACCATGATCAACGAGACTAATCTGGCAAAGCATTTTTGGGCAGAAGCAATAAACACAGCGTGTTATATTCAGAAGAGAGTGTCTGTAATACCTCTTCTGGAAAATACTCCCTATGAATTGTGGAGGAACAGAAAGCCCAACATTTCTTATTTTCATCCTTTTGGATGTATATGTTATATGTTGAACACTAAAGAGAATCTAAACAAGTTTGATTCTAAAGCACAGAAGTGTTTCATGCTTGGCTATTCTGAACGCTCTAAAGGCTACAGAGTATACAATACTGAAACGCAGATTGTGGAGGAATCTATACATGTTAGATTTGATGATAAGCTTGGCAATCAAAAGCCAAAGCAGGTTGATAATTCTGTAGATAGAGAAGTAATTCTCACAGACTCTGAAGGCTCAGAGGCAGAAAAGTTTCAAGTGAAAGAGCCAGAAGCAACGCCAGATGCAACTCTTTTGGCTACTCAAATGAACAACTTGAATATTTCTGAAGAATCAATTGTTAGAGGATCATCTTTCAGAATCAAGGCCTCTCACCCAGAGGATGTGATCATTGGAAAGAAGGATGACCCTATAAGAACAAGATCCTATTTCAGATCATCTGAAGCGTCATTATTTGGTTTGGTGTCAGTAATTGAACCAACTTCTGTGGATGAAGCTCTGCAAGACAATGACTGGATAATTGCCATGCAAGAAGAGCTAAATTAATTCACAAGAAATGACGTTTGGGATTTGGTTCCAAGACCAAAAGGATTCAACATTATTGGAACTAAATGGGTCTTCAGAAATAAGTTAAATGAAAAAGGAGAAGTTGAAAGAAACAAAGCAAGGCTTGTTGCTCAAGGTTATAGCTGTTGCACCCCAAAATTTGACCAACAATTATTTATTCATTGAGTGTTTGAAAGTTGATACATTCATCAGGAAGTTCAAGAGATCCTCAGAGGAGTGGGTTGAAACCAGGATTGTGTGCTGCATAGCTTGAAAGTTGTGGGTGCTCCTCAGATGATTCTGAGACTTTAAGAATGAACTTGATGTTTTGAGAAAGCTTATGAGATGTCTTGATAGCCATCATGAAGCCCAGAGAAGTCATTGTGCAAGAATTCAGAGGATTCAACCATGAATGATAGAATTAGGGTTTTGACTGGGTCAACCCCAGGATCAGCTGAAGATTTGGAGAAGGTTGAGACCTAATCCAAGGGCCATGAGATCATGGAATGATGCATAGAGATGTTATAAAGATGATTCCTAGACCAACTCATCATGATTGAAGAGTTTGAGAAGTTTTGAGTTAGGGTTTCTGAGGATTGTCAGTGAAAAAACCCTAATTTGATCCCTATCTTCCAGGCAGTTTTAGCTCTAGATGTGATTGATATCTCATCTTCCCCACAACATGAATGTTGTAGAGCTTGTTCTTAGCTTTAATTTGAGTGGTGGAAGTCCTTGATAGGAGTTGCAGAGCTCAAGTTATGGTTTTGACAAATTACAGGTCAGCTGAGGTATGTGAACCTGGGTCCTTGAAAGTCACCCAGCTTGCAGACAACTTTTGCCCTAGTAGGATGATTCCTATGATTTCTTGGTCAACATGAATGTTGAAGGGCATCTTCTTAGCTTTAATTTGAGTGGTATAAGTCCTTGATAGGATTTGTGGAACTCAACTTATGGTTTGAACAAGACAGGGGTATTTTGGTCATTTGTCAGTTATAGGTCATTTTAGCCAATGCCTAAAACTCCTATTTCCAAGCCTCAAATGGAAAAACTCAAAACATGAAAGTTGTTCAAAATGTGATTTTAAGTCTAGAAAGAAGGTCACAAATTGTTGGAAAAGCTCATAGCATGAAGTTACATGATTGGTCAAAAATGAACTAAAAATGGCATATAAGTTTGAAAAGTTGAATTTGAAAATTGGTTTGGAGGATCTAGGAATCCAAAATAGGTCATCCAATATATCATTTTGATTGGAAACATTATTTTGAGAACTTTGGTTCAAATAGATTTTTCATTTGAGGTCTAAAAAAGGGACTTTCTTTGTAAATCTATTACTTGCATTATAAGGCAATGTTGAAAAACCTTACACAAGCCAAATGTAAGGGCTGATTTCCTTCATACACACTTAATATCTCATGTAAAGACATATTCAAGGGATTTTGGCAAGGTATGAAAGAAGATATCATGATATTTCAAGTTCTCATGTGGTGATATTTTCAATACTTTCTAGAAAGATCTAGATGATTCTAGCCTCCTCCACCACTTGTTATTTAAAGAGGGCCATGAAGAGCGTTCAAAGGTTGGTGAAAGTTGAAGAATTGAGGAGAGAAGAAGGAGATTCGAGCTAGGGTTTCAAGGTGTACCATAACTGCATTTCAAGAGAAAAGTCACTACTACAAGCTCTCATCTTCAAGGATTTTGCATACAGAAAGTAAAGCACCATTGGAAGATCACTGTGGAGAAGTTACAAGGCTTGAATCGTGCCATAGCATCACCTCCTTCTCATTCTTGACAGGTTCTTTTCTTTCTCCTTTTCACCTTAATTATGCGTAGATATACCATGATTTAGGTATAGAATGGCTAGGCTAAGTTAGATGATGAGATCTTGAGACTTTGAGCATGATTCATGGAGGTTGAAGTTTTGGCATGAAACTTTGGAGATCAAGAACACGCACCCTAGGCCACTAAATTCTTAGGTTTTTAGCTCAGCATGATCCCCTTAGCATGAGGTATAATCCTGATTAATATGAGATCATTTCATAACCATGCAAACTAGAGCATAAGAATGGAGGACAAGACTTGCAGCCTTCGTATTTTCTTCTTGAGGGAGAATTAGAATATTCTAGCACCGTGGTTGTGTAGAGGGAGAGGAGTAGATGAATTTTGATGTTTGGATCGTGAGGAATGATTGAGAGTTGAGGGAGATACGTGGAGTAGAAGCTGCTTGCATGGGAGCTGGTTCTGAAACCCTAGTTTGGCTCGTTGGAGAAGACGTAATCACCATCGTCCATCTCCTTTGAATATTTGACTAATTCATCTCAACCAACGGCTCAGATTCATTCAGATTTGGAGGGAGATTCAAACGGCCAAAACGCCGCGTTTCAGTTAGTGAAGGGCGTTGGGCCTCGTCCAGCTTTCCTATTCGCACCCCACCCAATTTCTGGCCCATTGAAATGAACTGGCGCGCATTACTGTTTCCACCCCCCCCTTTTATATTGTTTTATCTTATTTTAGATTCTTTTAATATTTTTGCAATCTTAAAAAATTCATAAAAAATTGATAAATGGCTCTTTTTTGTTCATTCTTTTTTCTATGTTGAGATAATTTTGTGTAGAAAAATATAAAAATAAAAATGGAATTTTATTTTTAATGTAGAATTTATGGTGGTATTTTCTTTTAAATAGGACAATTATTTTCTTTTGGTTGATACCTTATTTTGCAAGAATTGTTTTAGGACCTTCCCTTAGGATTTTTAAGCCATTCTTTTTGGCATAATTAGATATTGAACCCTAGTTTCATGTAGGATTTATCCCTTGATTTTAGAAGTAAAATTTGATGTAGTTTGATTGTTAGACATTTAGGTGCTCTAATTAGGGTTTTAAGTTGTATAGGTAGACTTCAACATTTTATTTTTGGGGTTTTTAGGACAAATTAGTGTATGGGGAGTATATGGGTTAAGGGTAAGTATGTATAGAATCCCCTGGAATTTTACTAGAATATTGTATGGTGTTTTAGTATTTTTCATTGATTTTTAAGTGTATGGATAGTATGTGTGTTGCTTAAAGGCATAAGTTGTGTTGTTGTGTTTTCTTTCCTTCTCTTTTGAGTGTGTGAGCTTTGAAGATTGAGTTGAAGACCTTGTGGATCATCATTGAAGCTTTGAAGACCTTGCAGAGGAGTTTAGCATAACTTTTGTTGTTTGGTTTATAGGTTTATAGGTGCATAGGCAGAGCCCTAGATAGAATATTTTGTTCAATAAACAAGGAGTGTCTTGTTCACCTCCTTCCTTCTCTGTGACATAGAGTCCCTTAAGGGTATTCACCTCTCTCCTTTGGAGGGATTAGTGACCTTGCCCTATAAGGTAGAACTTTGAGAGAGCCTTTCCTTTGATGTTAAGTTCTCAATGGCGTCCTTTGGAAGTCAGTGAGCACTGTAACATCCTCACCTCATCTTATTGACTGAATCTTGTTTGCTGGAGCATTTGAGCCATTGAAGATAGAAGCTGAAGCTTTGAAGAGGATGATTCCTTGAAGATTGTTGAAGTCTGAAGACTTTGTTGATGCCTGAAGATCCCTGGAGATAGTAAAGCCTGAAGGTGGAGCTGGTCAAAGGAGCTGAAGCTCAAGGGAGAAGATGAGTTGATACTCATGCTGTAGGTTTGATACCTGGAAAGCAAGTGATCTCTGAAGTCTGAAGACTGGGTTGCTGCTGGAGGAGCTGAGGCTTTCTTCTGTTTTCTTTGATGTATTGTGTGTTTTGTCTGATTTGTCTGTTGCATTAGACTAAGCCCATTTAGAATAAGTTCAGTCTAAGAGCATGAGTGCATCTGATTGTATTGTTATTGCTTGGCTTTGCTTGCGGGTATTCGGTAGAGCCCAGCTCCCTTGCCCATGTGGTTATTTTGCTTGATAGCATTTCATTTCTTTTGTCTGTATGATTACAGTTTACTGTTTTTGCTTGATAGCATGTTGTGTATTTCAGTATGATTACTGTTATTTCATGACTGGCTTGAGGTCGAGACGAGCTTGTGGAGGCTGAAGCCCCACACACATTTCCTCCCTCACTTGCATTGCATGCATTTTACTGTTAAAGCTGATGCTTTGTCTGTTTTGGTGTATCATTGACATGATCCCTTAGGACTCTCATTTCCTCTGATGAGGATTTGATGATAGACTTTTAGGTTGAAACCTATGCATGACAACATCTAGGAGTTCCCTGTTCAAACCTCAACCATAGGATGAATCCATGGCATGATAACAGTAGGACTTGATAGTCTCCCTCCTAGTTGGGCCTGTTCTCTTCTCATCTCGAAGCAGTTTAAGATACAGTAATCATGAATGATTTCTTTCGTACGTTACGAGCCTTAAGCTATCTGAGAAAGGATTGTGGGAGAGTTTCTTTTCCACAGTCCGGATGTTTAGTATGGTACCCTTTGGGTGACATGCGACGCATTCACTCTCAGGTCATAGTCTCTAGTGCGGTTGAAGTCGCAAACACAATAAAAAACACTTCTTTCAGGAAATAAGCCGTAGTTTCCCGAACTACGTTTGCTCTGATCTTTCATACCAGATGAAAGTACGTAGGCATAGGATGCGATATCCTAGCGAGCAACCTTCCCCACCTTCACCCGTAGTAGGGCGAACTACGTTGACTCTGATTTCTCGTTCCAGACGGGAATACGTAGGCATAAAGCGCGATGCTTTGCCG
The DNA here is from genome assembly GCA_963859935.3 of Lathyrus sativus. Classification (NCBI taxonomy): domain Eukaryota; kingdom Viridiplantae; phylum Streptophyta; class Magnoliopsida; order Fabales; family Fabaceae; genus Lathyrus; species Lathyrus sativus. Next base: position 334,476,284 of record OZ012741.1, read on the forward strand.
AGTCATTTTTCTTTTCTTTTTCAGCCAGCCTTGATAGGTAGATAGATTATAACCAACCCGTCCAAGTAAACAAACAAGCGAGGATCCCGTCGAGTACGACGGACGTGAGGGGTGTTAATACCTTCCCCTTGCGTAACCGACTCCCGAACCCAGACAAGGGTTGCGACGACCTTGTCTTACCCTTATTCGTCAGGTTTTTCCGATCGTTTCCTTTCCCGCTCTGAGGGATAAATAACGAAAGGTGGCGACTCTTCTGTTTTGCCGGCACCTTATTTTCGCGCAAGCGACAGCTGGCGACTCTGCTGGGGACGTTCTAGTTTCCTAGGGATCCAACGTCCCGAAAGCGAGTCAATTTTTTTGGGATCCAACGTCCCTTAAGAGAGTCAATCCTATCGTTTGTGTGTTTGCTTATTGGGTTGCGTTTATTTACCGCATTTTTACTTCTCGCACTTTATTTCCCGCATTTTATTTCCAGTATAATATGATTATTTGTGCTGTTGTGGGATGGGAGTTCTGATTGAGTGAGAAGCCAGACCCAGGCTTGAGTGCACCATAGACTTAGAGTGGAAATTAGTGGGCGCGTGCTTGCTTTGCAAGCACTAGTGTCTCATGAAATCCACGCTCAGACGAGGTTCATCCGGTTGGCTTCACTTTCAACCCTTTGGGTTGAGACGGTTGCTGGTTTGGTGGATTGTCGACTCTGGGGACCGATCATTTGTGATTCAGCTAAGTGAGGCCTCTTCAGGACTTGACGATGCCACTCCTTCTGGGAATCGTATCATCAGTTTTGAAAGTCTGTGACGCTGATGAACGCATAGGATGTCGTACCTTGAGTCAGTCTAGGTCCATACCTGTGAGTGGGACTGGGTTTATTGCAGGAAACTTAGACCTTCAGACTACCTGGTTTTCTTGACAGCAAATCAGTTATGTTGGGTTCTCAGTTACAGATGTGTTCTTGATAGAGCAAGAGTTTGGTCAGAGGATCTTATCATCGGGTGTTCGTCTGTTCTTGATAGAGCAGGCTTTGATCAGTGTATTATCGTCAGTGGTTTGTTCTGGACGGAGCAGATTTTGAGTGAGGTCTGAAGACCTCATCGGCAGATGTTATTTGTTCTTGATAGGGCAGATTTTGAGTGAGGTCTGAAGATCTCATCAGCAGCTGTGTGTTTGTTCTTGATAGGGCAGATTTTGATTTGGGGTCTGAAGACTTCAGCAGATGTTCCTCGATCTTGCACCCGGGATCCTTATTATCATGCACTTACTCTTGTCAGAACAGAATTATGGTCCTATCAGATGGTTATTCTTAGCAGATCAGATCAGTGGTTTACACCGGGGTTTCCTCCTCATCAGTGACTGTTGATACCGAATCTCCACAGCAGCCACCTGGATATATTATTGCATACCTGCATCTTGCATTAGTTTACGCATTCATCTGCATTCCATTAATGTGTGTCTGTGTTGCAGGTATCGTTTCCCCGATCCAGGATTTCCCGTCTCCTACTGTTGTTATGGCTTCTCTCAGGAAGACTGTTGCGTACAAGTTCCCGACCCCCGATGTGTCGAAGCTGACTGGTTTGATAGCCCTGGCAGGGAATTCTGTGAAGGATAGGTTCAGGAAGTCTTATGGCAAGTTACTTAGTCTGGTCTACAAACCTTCCGCGTCTGAGTTGAATGGGTTACATGCTCTCCTGCAGTTTTATGATCCTCCCTTGAGGTGTTTCACTTTTCATGACTTCGTTCTCGCGCCGACATTGGAAGAGTATGCTGATATGTTGGGTGTGCCTATCAAAAGGCAGATGCCTTTTGTCCACATGGATGCTGAGCCTGATCTGGTTAGCTTGGCTTCCTCACTCCATTTGAGCGCCTCCGAGTTAGTGGTGACGAGTTGGAACAAGGTCCCAGGGTTCTCTCTGCAGTTTCTGATAGCTAAGGCTCAGCAGTGTGCTAAGGACAAATGTTGGGACGCCTTCAGCGCCATCCTTGCTTTATGCATATATGGCATCATCCTATTTCCCAGCATGCCTGATTTCGTAGACTTTGATGCATTCCATATATTCGCCTCAGGGAATCCAGTCCCTACTCTGATCGGAGACGTTTACCATTCAGTGCATTACAAGAATGAGAACCGGAGAGGGAAGAATGTTTCATGCTGCGTACCGTTGTTGTACAAGTGGTTTGATAGTCATTTGCCCAAGAGGGGTTCTTCTGTCTTGTCTGCAGCCACGGTTGAGTGGCCTGAGCGTCTGATGAGCTTGTCGGCAGAAGACGTTGTTTGGTTCGTCGACAGAAGCAGGTTAGGCACCGAGATGATCTTCAGTTGTGGTGGGTTTCCTAACGTACCTCTGATAGGTAGGAAGGGTTGCATCAACTACAACCCATCATTGTTAGTTCGTCAGTTTGCATATGCTTTGAGGAATCCACCGAAGGAAGAAGAGGTACGGGAATCTCTGTACCTCACGGGTATTCTAGAGGGGGAGTTGTTGTCCAAGCTTCAGTATGCGTGGAACAATATCAGCACGAGAGGAAAGTCTTTTTTGGGGAAGAGCGACAACCAAGCTTATCCTCCTTATTCAGATTGGATCAGAGCCAGAGCCAGCGCTATAGGGATGCCATTCCCTCATGTCAGACCAGAGAGTCCTCCACCAGTCGAAGAGCCTACCACTGTGTCCATTCATCAGCACAACCAGGTATTAGCCGAGCGTGATGAATTGAAGAGGGCAAATGCAGAATTAGAGAAGGAGTTAGCTCAGCTTCGAAGTGAGAGGAACGAAGCCGTGCATGCTCTCAAAAAGCAAACAGAGTCGGTGAGCCAGCTGAGTGCAGACTTGGCAAAGCAGATTGCTGATCGGGAACGCTTAGGTCAAGACTTCAGAGCTGCTAATGATGTGCTGGCTACGAAGAAGACGCATCTGGAGGAAGCATACCGGAGAATATCTAAGTTCGAACAGCATTGGAAGACTTCCATGGCCACCAGGAAGGAGCGAGAAGACAAGCTGATGCTGCAGATTTCTAAGCTAGAGACTGAAGTGAAGGACAGTGAACGGAGGTTTGATGAAGAGACCGCCCGCAGGTACTCCGCTGAAGCACGTCTCAACAAAGCCATTGCTAGCCTGAAGGAGCATAAGCTGATGTTTGAGTCTAAGAAGCGGAAGCTGGAAGATTGCTTTGGCGAAGGCGCTTGGGAGAGTTCATTTCAGGGGCTTCAGCATACTATCAGGCAGAGGGAACTACTCGTCGAGGGGTTGCTCACTTCGCCAGATCATTCAGAGACAAAGGAGTTATTAGCAGAGTATCGCGCCCGTAGCCGTACTTGACTAGTTATATCCCTGTTGTTTTTGATCTTTGATGTATGCTGACCATCACCAGATTTGTTGGCTGAGGTCATGCTGTTGATTTGTACTCGCTAAAACTGTGTACAGCCTTGACAGGCCTTTCCATATATATATGAGATTGATGTTTCCATGATTGGGCTCGGATTTCTTCTTCCTCTTGTCATTATCAGCACCGTCACTAAGGCACTAGGATCGGGGAAAATCTCCCACGCACACAGACACACGCGTGCATCTGCATGAAGCATATTTGCATGGTGTATATCTTGTTGCTTTTCCTAACCTTTATTATTGACAGGTTTTTCAGGTTCCGCGCTGCTTTCGATCTCCAGGATTGATCAAAGACCCATCCACCGCTACTCAACTCGCGCTAATCAGACAAGAATCATGGACCAGGTACAGTCAGATGTTCAAGAACTCCGTGAGCGGATGGATCGTTTTATGGAGCTGATGCAGGTGGTCGCGAATGGTCAAGATCAGCTTCGTACTCTGGTTCAACCTCTGATCTCTCGGGTTGACAGTAATGGCATACTTCATGGAGGGGCCGTGCCTACTCCTCCTCAAGGGGATACTCCACAGAACGTTGTTCCTGCTGCCGGGGGCAACGGCAGTGCTAACGGCAATCTGATGACTAATCTCGGACTCAACGCGGCTGGCGCCGTCAATGGTAGTTTAGGAGCCAATGTTAACATGGGGCCGGTCAACGGCAATGCTGGTGCAGGAAATCTGGTGGTGCCTCAGCCGTGGTTGGAGGACCATCAGGATGATATATTCTCTCAGAGAGGTATAGAAGCAGAGCTGAATGCCGAGGCTCGACTCAGGTTCAAGGCGCTGGAAGACAAGATGAGAAGCATAGAAAATCAGAATACATTGGGCGTTGACATGTCCAACCTCGGGTTGATTGCTGACTTTAAAGTACCCCACAAGTTCAAGGTGCCTACCTTTGAGAAGTATAAGGGCACCACTTGCCCCCGGGTCCACCTCCGATCTTATTATAGAAAGATGTCCGCTTATTCTGACGATGAGAAGCTGCTGATACACTTCTTTGAGGATAGTCTTTCTGGGCCATCGCTCGAATGGTATATGGGCTTGGAACCCGCTGCTGTGCGCACCTGGAAAGAGCTTGCAGAAGCGTTTGTTCTCCACTATCAATATAATAGCGACTTGGCTCCCAACCGAGTTCAGCTTCAGAATCTCTCACAGCGGAACAATGAAAGCTTCAAAGAGTACGCCCAGCGGTGGCGTGAATTGGCTGCCCGGGTTCAACCACCGATGGTTGAGCGCGAGTTGGTACAAATGTTCGTGACTACCCTTCCCGGAATCTACTATGAAAAGCTGGTCAGTGGCATGTCTGGAACATTCTCGGCTCTCATCACTTTGGGCGAGCATGTTGAGAACGGTATAAAGATCGGAAAAATTCAGGGCGAATCACCCTCAGCTAGAGGAGGTAGCAAGAAACCCTATACTGGCAAGCGTCGAGAGGGAGATGCCAGTGTTGTCACTAACGCTAGGAGAAAGGGCAAGGGCCCTCAGCCTCAGATTGCTAGCATAAACATCCCAGCTGCTCCGCCGCAGTCGCAGCCGCAGCAACCTCAGCAGCAGAATAATCAGGGGTATAAAAGATATCAGAATCGGGCTCCTATGGCAAGCCGTCAGTTTGATACTCCACCTATGTCATATGCGCAGCTTCTGCAAACCTTGCTGCAGCTTCAGCTAGTTCAAAAGAGGACGCTGGCTCCCTTAACAGGGGCGCCACCCCCGGGATATGATGCCAGTGCTACTTGTGAATTCCATACTGGGGCACCTGGTCATACGATTGAGAATTGTAAAGCTTTTAAGCACAAAGTCCAGGACTTGGTGGACGCCAAGGTTATCAACTTTTCTGACAGCGTGCCCAACGTCACCAAGAATCCGATGCCTCATCATCATAAAGGGGGCGGGGTGAATGCTGTCATCACCGAGGAGAGTGCGGACTTGCTGACTGATGTCAAAGATTTGAAGACGCCGTTGAGTTTTGTCAAGGCTAAGTTGCTGAAGAGGGGCTTCTTTCCTGGATGTGGAGAGTTATGTATGGCTTGTGCTACACTTCCTGACGGATGTGAGCAGCTGATCGAAGGTATCCAAAGTCTGATGTCCGAGGGTATTTTGCAATTCAGCCGGAGCGTTGAGAGTGCATCAGGGGAAGTTGTGCTGAAGCAGGCAGACGAAGTTGCTACCATTACCATTCCTCGCCACCCTATTACTATCTCGGCGCCTCGTCCGCCTACCATCACCATCACCAGGGCCGGACCAATCCCATTCGAGAGCACCAATGCCGTTCCATGGCATTATGGCGCCGAAGTTTATTGTAATGGTCAGAAGATAGAGCTTGAGCCGTGTGGATCGACTGTGCAGAATCTTACTGAGGTCAGTGGCATCACTAGAAGCGGTAGAGTGTTCGCACCAGCAGAGGTTGCAGCAGAGAAAGTGGTCCGGGCTGACGCTGTGGATAAGGGTAAAGGTAAAGCTGTTGAGGAGGTCCCTGCAGGGGAAGAGAAGGACTTGCTGGTTAAAGATGCTGAAGAGTTCATGCGACTGATCAAGAAAAGTGACTACAAAATTGTAGATCATCTTCATCAGACTCCGTCAAAGATCTCGATTCTTAACTTGTTGTTGTGCTCTGAGGCGCATCGCAATGCATTGCTGAAGGTATTGAATGCTGCATACGTGCCGCAGGAGATATCAGTAAATCAACTCGAGGAAGTAGTAGCCCATGTCAATGCTGGTAATGGGCTGGGATTTACAGATCTGGAGCTGACTCCTAAGGGAAGAGATCACAACAGCGCCTTGCACGTCTCAATAGAGTGCAGAGGCACGATTATGTCACATGTCCTGGTGGATACGGGTTCCTCGCTTAACGTGCTTCCGAAGAAGGCACTGATGAAGTTGGATACCCGGGGACTGCTGTGCACGCCCAGTGATCTGGTCGTGAAAGCCTTTGACGGAACCAAGCGCCACGTCTTCGGAGAGTTGACCCTGCCCATTCAAGTTGGTCCAGAGACGTTCAATGCGGTTTTCTATATCATGGATATCATGCCCGCCTATAGTTGCCTCTTAGGTCGGCCATGGATCCATTCGGCTGGTGCCGTGACATCCACGCTGCATCAGAAGCTTAAATACGTTGTTGGGGGTAGCATAGTGACAGTCTGTGGAGAGGAGGACATCATGGTAAGCCACCTGTCGTCCTTTAAATACGTTGAAATGGATGGTGAAATCCATGAGACTCTTTGCCAGGCATTTGAAACCGTCAGAGTGAAGGAGGTGGCTCCTGTCGTCGCGGAGAGGCAAGAGTTGAACCTCTCCTCGTTTAAGGAAGCTAGGGCCGTTGTCGAAGCCGGTTCCACCCCAGGCTGGGGGCATGTCTTGGATATACCAATCAAGCAGGATAAGTTTGGATTGGGATATTCTCCTGAAGCTGAGGCTTCGTCTTCTTCTGGCAGCTCGTCTCGTGGGAAAGGGCCAATCCTATTCACCAAGGGGGGAGTAATTTTCGAAAGCATCAACGCCGCGTCGGAGGACAGCGGAGACAGTGATTGCGATCTTGACGCCTGGATTCAACCGAGCAAACCAGGCGAGCGCCTCCACAATTGGACCATCAAGGAGATTATCAAGCTGACAAGTGAAGAGTAATGATTTGCTTTTTACAATCTTTGTACAACCCTGTGTCCTGCCCGGGGCATAGTGGTTTTACTGTCAGGGCCTTGTTGGATTATGTGTATGCATTTTGTTAATAAATAAAAGGCGTTTTCTTCGTAATCAAATATTGTGTTCTCTGTTATTCCTATTTTATGTTTATTTCGAAAAAACAGCAAAATGGCAACGAGGTTCGTGCTAACCTGCATATTCCTGCTTTAAACTTAACCCTTGTTATTGCAGGATCCACGTAACAGACGACATCGACTCTGGACCCTCTACGGCTCACTACGACTTTGATTGCCCGATCTATCAAGCCGAGGATGAGATGGATGAAGACGAAGACCTTCCGGAAGAATTGGCCCGCTTGTTGAGACAAGAGGAGAAGGTTATTCTGCCTCACGAGGAGGATATTGAGATTGTAAATCTGGGTTCTGAGGAGCTCGTCAGAAATGTCAGGGTTGGGGCTGCGCTGCAGAATGATGTCAAGCATAGACTGGTCGAGATGCTTCGAGAGTATAGTGATGTCTTTGCTTGGTCATATGAGGATATACCCGGACTTGACACTGATATCGTGGTTCATCGCTTCCCGTTGCGAGAAGATTGCCCTCCAGTCAAGCAGAAGCTCAGGAGGACGAGACCAGACATGGCTGTAAAAATCAAAGAAGAAGTCCAGAAGCAGTTGGACGCAGGATTTCTAGCCGTTACCACTTACCCTCCGTGGGTCGCCAACATAGTGCCTGTACCGAAGAAGGACGGTAAGGTACACATGTGCGTCGATTATCGGGATTTAAACAGGGCGAGCCCTAAGGATGATTTCCCGTTGCCTCATATCGATGTGTTGGTCGATAATACAGCCCAGTTTTCCGTGTTTTCGTTCATGGATGGCTTCTCCGGTTACAATCAGATTAAGATGGCACCGGAGGACATGGAGAAAACGACGTTCATCACCCCCTGGGGAACATTTTGCTATAAGGTAATGCCCTTCGGTCTGAAGAACGCAGGGGCCACTTACCAGCGAGCAATGGTAACTTTGTTTCATGATATGATTCATCATAAGATCGAGGTCTATGTTGATGACATGATTGCAAAGTCCCAAACGGAGGAAGAGCATCTGGTCAATTTGTTGAAGCTGTTTGAAAGACTTAGGAAGTTCAGGCTGAGGCTGAATCCTAACAAGTGCACTTTCGGAGTGCGGTCCGGAAAGTTATTGGGGTTTATCGTTAGTGAACGAGGTATTGAAGTCGATCCTGCGAAAATAAAAGCTATCCAAGAAATGCCAGCGCCAAAAACAGAGAAAGAAGTTCGCGGTTTCCTGGGCCGAATAAACTACATTGCAAGGTTTATCTCTCAGCTCACGGCCACTTGTGAACCGATGTTCAAACTTTTGAAGAAAGATCAGGCGATTACTTGGAACGAGGATTGCCAGAAGGCATTCGACAAAATAAAGCAGTATCTTCAAGAACCTCCAATCTTGATACCCCCAGTGGCTGGACGGCCATTAATCATGTACCTGACGGTTCTGGAGAATAGTATGGGGTGTGTTCTCGGTCAGCACGACGAGACGGGCAGAAAAGAGCATGCCATTTATTATTTGAGTAAAAAGTTCACTGAGTGTGAATCTCGATACTCGATGCTGGAGAAGACGTGTTGTGCATTAGCTTGGGCTGCCAAACGTCTACGACAGTATATGCTCAATCACACCACTATGCTAATTTCGAAGATGGATCCGATCAAGTACGTCTTCGAGAAGCAGGCTCTTTCGGGCAGGATTGCCAGATGGCAAATGGTGTTAACAGAATATGATATTCAGTACGTCTCTCAGAAAGCCATTAAGGGAAGCGTATTGTCTGATTACCTTGCCGAACAACCAATCGAAGACTACCAGCCAATGAAGTTCGAGTTCCCTGACGAAGACATTATGTTTCTCAAAGCAAAGGACTGCGATGAGCCATTGCCCGACGAGGGACCAGATAGGAAGTCTCAGTGGAAGTTGATATTCGACGGAGCAGTTAATTCCTATGGGAGTGGTATCGGGGCTATCATCACGACTCCTCACGGATCCCACATCCCTTTTACTGCGAGACTGACGTTTCCAGTTACCAATAACGAAGCAGAGTATGAAGCATGTATTATGGGTCTAGAAGAGGCAATTGATTTGAGAATCAAGAATCTAGACATATATGGTGACTCAGCGCTCGTAATCAATCAGATTAAAGGGGAGTGGGAAACTCGTCAAGCGAATCTAGTGTCGTACATGAATTATGCCAGGAGGCTGCTTCCTTTCTTCGACCGGGTGGAACTTCATCATGTACCCAGGGCTGAAAATCAAATGGCTGATGCTTTAGCCACGTTGGCTTCCATGTATAAAGTCAATTATTGGAATGAGGCTCCAAGAATTGTACTTTCGCGTCTTGATAGACCGGCATTTGTCTTTGCGATCGAGGGTGCCACCGACGGCAAGCCATGGTTCCACGACATCCAGACCTTCCTCATGACTAAGGAGTATCCTGCGGGTGCGTCTACCCAGGATAAGATGACTCTGAGGAGGCTATCTGGAAACTTTTATCTCAATCCTGACGGAGTGCTGTATAAGAGAAACCACGATCTCATGCTACTCAGATGTGTGGATGAAAAAGAGGCGAGTATGCTCATGGAGGAAGTCCATGAGGGCACATTTGGTACGCACGCCGGCGGGCATGCCATGACGAGAAAAATCCTGAGAGCAGGGTATTACTGGCTGACTATGGAGTCGGATTGCTTCAGATTCGCGAAGAAATGTCATAAGTGCCAGATTTATGCTGATAAAGTTCATGTGCCGCCGTGCCCATTAAATGTCATGTCCTCCCCTTGGCCGTTCTCCATGTGGGGCATTGACATGATAGGCAAGATCGAGCCCACCGCATCCAATGGTCATCGTTTCATTCTGGTAGCTATCGACTACTTCACCAAGTGGGTGGAGGCAGCCTCGTACGCTAATGTGACCAAGCAAGTGGTAGCTAAATTCATAAAGAGGGACATCATCTGTCGCTATGGAATTCCCGAGCGGATCATTACTGATAATGGGTCGAATTTGAACAACAAGATGATGAAGGAGCTGTGCCAGAGCTTCAAGATTGAACACCACAACTCATCTCCTTACCGGCCGAAGATGAATGGCGCTGTTGAAGCGGCCAACAAGAACATCAAGAAGATTGTTCAAAAGATGGTTGTGACGTACAAAGATTGGCACGAGATGTTGCCGTTTGCCTTGCACGGTTATCGTACTACGGTGCGGACGTCGACCGGGGCAACTCCTTTCTCCTTGGTGTACGGTATGGAAGCTGTCCTACCGTTAGAAGTGGAGATTCCCTCTTTGCGAGTTTTGGTTGATGTAAAACTCGACGAGGCAGAATGGATTACGAATCGCTTGAACCAACTCAGCCTGATGGACGAGAAGAGGTTAGCATCGATCGCATTTGGTCGTCTGTACCAAAGCCTAATGAAGAAAGCTTATGATAAGAAGGTGCGTCCCAGAAGCTTTCAGACGGGTGATCTCGTCCTGAAGAAGATTCTTCCGCCACACTCCGATCACCGGGGCAAGTGGACTCCGAATTACGAAGGGCCGTATGTCGTCAGCAAGGTCTTCTCAGGAGGAGCTTTGTTGTTATCCACGATGGATGGTGAAGATTTTGCATCCCCGGTGAACGCGGACGCAGTTAAAAAATACTTTGCTTGAAAGAGACCCGCTGGACAAAAAAGAAAGGGTCCAGGCAAAAAAGGGGCATCCCGGCGAACCAAAAACAGAATAAAAGGTTCGGGCAAAAATTAGGGATATATTGAAAAAATGTACACCCGCGAAGTCGAAAACCTACACTGGGCGGCTTCGGCAAAAAATGGTATCCCGGTGAACTGAAAACCCGAAAGGGCGGTTCACGCAAAAGTTAGGGATTTGAATAAGCAAATGACTGCGTTCCGCGTATGGACTTTCATTGTTTAGTGGTTCGGAAGACCTGAGGGCCGTTTATCTGAATCAATCTCTTCCAAAGCTGAAGCGTCGGAGAGGTATCAAAGTCGGGTGGGTCTTAGAGGGATCAACTCATGGTGTTCGTCTACGCCTCGGTTGCCAACATTTGTATATACTGATGTATATTTATGTTTTCTTTTGTTGTGCGGCTTCCTCATCCCAGGAGTTTGCCTCTGTTGTAAAACATTTTTGCCCATTCAGGGGTTCATCATCAATAAAATGCACATTATTCAGCAATTCTACTTGTCTGTTTAGCATTTATCTGTTTTGTTTGCGAATGAAAACGCCGATGTCTTTTTTGATAAAATGCGCATACATAAACTTGCGGGCCTAGGCCCATTGATTGTTGAAACAATTGATTAACTGAATATTGTCACGAGATAATAACCTGGATAGAACCCTTTGAGGAGGGAATCTTGTCTTGTTTGTTTGTGTTGTTGCAGGTGTAGCACCTTCCAGAGGACATGCCGTGCGTATCCCCAAAGCAGGGCGAGCCCTCCTTCCCCAGCAGAGCTCAGTAGTCTCTCCTCCGCAGGCTCTGAACGCAAAATAGTGAGCATTAATATGTCTTCCCCAGGCAGAGAGGATTCTCTTCCCCAAGCAGGCGCATCCTGAAGGAACGTCACCTCATCAGCTGAATCAAGCACTGAGGAATGGTGTCTTCCCCAGCACCGGGTCACAAGTGCAGATTTCATAGAAGTGTTCGGGTGCCGGAGCTCGTGTTTCCCCGGTAAAGTCTCCAGCGGAATCGAGATTCCCCACCAGAGTCATGTTCTCTCCTGAAGTTGGATGATTCCCTCTTCCCCAGTAGAGTATTGGAACAACTGAGGTTGTATTCCCCCGCAGAGTTGGGCTCTCCCCCGAAGTCAGATGATTCTTTCTTCCCCAGCGAAATTGAAATTCCGCACCAGAGTCGTACTCTCCCGTGAAGTAGAATGATTTCTCTCCCCGACTGAGTCCGCAGAAAAGCAGAATCCTTGGAAGCAGTTGGGACCATGAGTGGATTTTCCCCAGCATATGTTGAACAGCTGATACTGTATCCCCCCAGGGTAGCGCTCTCTCCAGCGAAGCATAATGACTTCTCCTTCCTCAGCCGAGTTTGCAGATGTCCAGGAGGGCCGAGTCCTGGAAGGTTGATCAAATCATGATTGGTCTTTCCCCAGCGGAGTGTGGAGCAGCTGAAGTTGTTTCCCCACAGAGTGATCATCCCCAGAAGAGTTAGCCGAGACGGCCACGCAGTTCACTCCCGCGATTGACATCGTTTTCCTTCAGCAGGTTCGGGTTCTCGTAGAGCTTCGTCCCCTGTAGCAGTCAGCTGAAGTTGTTTGCCCTGCAGCAGTCAACCGGAAGATCATTTCCCCAGGCGGAGCCCGATTGACATTGGCGTGTCCACGTTCTCCTCAGCAGGATGATTCCTCTACCGGAGTAGTGCTTGTATCCTTGACAGAAGGATTTCCTCCTCCCATCATTTATTTTGCTGACGGGATCGCATCATTGTGCACGACTGCATAGCATTTAACACTGCATAGCATTTAACGTTGCATAGCATAGTGCATGATTGCACGGCATTTAGCATAAACGCATATCATTCCCACCGTGTGGGGCATGGCGCAGAAGCATACGCATCATAAGCATGATCTAAGTCATTATCATTCTTGCCTTACAGGTGTTCAGCCGAGAGACCAGTTGCTCAGGACGATTCCTGATATTCTCTCTAACGAGGTCGTTGTCCTAAGATGATTCTTAAGACCCCGGTGTAATCCCCACAGTCGCTCGCTCAAGATGATTTTTGAGATCCCCAGCGAAGTCAGTTCAAGACGACCCTCGAATCCCTCAGCAGGGCCATTTGCTTAAGATGATTCTTAAGACCTCAGCGCAGATTCCCGAGTTGTTTGCCTAGGGTGATACTTGAGCTCCCCAATAGCGTCCCCAGCAAGAGTTGCCCAGGAAGATTCCTGGAGCACCCAGCAAAATAAAGTCTCCAGAATGGTTATCGGTTCAGGATGATTCTTGAAGGTGCCCTACGGAGCTGTTTGTTCAAGATGGTTCTTGAAGTCCTTAGCAGCGTGATATGTCTGCTCCATCAGTGATGTCTAATCTGAAGATTGACTTCATAAGCGCCTGAAGGCGGTATCAGAAGGTTCCTGTATGCTCAGATGTCCTTGTTGATGAATCAACGTGTGGCTGAAGACAAGGTTCCAAGATTTTGTATTCAAAGTGATCCGTGTTGGTCTGAAGACCAAGTCTGTTATCCTGAGGTGATGATTGATTGCGATCAAGTGAATGGTGTTTCTTCTGACTGAAGTCGAAGATGTTTCTCCAGCTAAAGCGGAGCTTGCCTGAAGGCAAAGTGTGTGAATCCCCGTAGAGTCATGAATGGCTCAGGATACTATTTCTTTGACTGAAGTCACAGATTTCCTAAGCTGAAGCGAAGGTGCCTAAGGGCAAGGTTGTCCCCAAGGTCATGAATGACCTAGGATTCATTTTTCGGACTGAAGGCCGAAGTATATCCCTGACTGAAGTCACGGATGCTCTATAGCAGAGGTGGAGTTGCCTGAAGGCAGATCCATGTATCCTTGGTGGCCAAGGACCATTTCTTTAGACTGAAGTCGAAGATACCTCCTGCAGAGTTGCCGACGGGCAAAGTTTACATCTTTGAAGGTCAAGGATGTCTGTCTTCAGAAGAACTTGAAGATTCTCCAGCGGATCTGGAGTGGCCAGGGGCCAGGGTTTCATCTATCTTCAGAAGAACTTGAAGATTCTCCAGCGGATCTGGAGTGGCCAGGGGCCAGGGTTTCATATATCTTTGATGTTGAAGTTCTACGGTGGGCAGTGTGCAGCAGTATCCCGATGTTCGTTATGGTTCTGAGGGTGAACCCCAAATCAGAGTGTGCTCGGTTAAGTCTCTCATTCCCGACGGAGTAGTTTCAAGTGTACCTTTTGTTCCATTTACCCGGGGTGAACCCCAGGTTAGATCAGATCATCATTTGTCCAGCGGCGAGGTTGGATGTTTGTTCGACGGCGAGGTTGAACGTTTGGATTTGGCGGCGAGGTCAGATCATCATTTGTCCAGCGGCGAGGTTGGATGTTTGTTCGACGGCGAGGTTGAACGTTTGGATTTGGCGGCGAGGTCAGATCATCATTTGTCCAGCGGCGAGGTTGGATGTTTGTTCGACGGCGAGGTTGAACGTTTGGATTTGGCGGCGAGGTCAGATCATCATTTGTCCAGCGGCGAGGTTGGATGTTTGTTCGACGGCGAGGTCGAACGTTTGGATTTGGCGGCGAGGTCAGATCATCATTTGTCCAGCGGCGAGGTTGGATGTTTGTTCGACGGCGAGGTTGAACGTTTGGATTTGACGGCGAGGTCAGATCATCATTTGGCCAGCGGCGAGGTTGGATGTTTGTTCGACGGCGATGTTGAACGTTTGGATTCGACGGAGAGGTCAAATTATGTTTGTTTGACGGCGAGGTCAGACTCTTTAAATCCCCAGTAAAGATGATGTTTGTACGACGGCGATGTCGAGTGTCTCTAAGAGGATGTTTGTTTCCGACGGCGATGTCAGATTCAGTTTTCCAGCGGCGATGTTGGGCGTGTCAAGGTGATCCAGTCTTCCGACGGCGATGTTAGGTGATGCAGATCCTTTAGTTCTCCAGCGGCGATGCAAGGTATTTTGACAGATTTAGTTCTCCAACGGCGATGCGGGGTGTTCTGTCAAATGTGTTTCTCCAGCGGCGATGCAGGGTATTCTGTCAGGTGTAGTTCTCCAGCGGCGATGCGGGGTACTTTGTTTAAAGAGGTATTTTCTCCAGCGGCGATGCAGGGTATTTTGTTCAGTGTTGTATTCTCTCCAGCGACGATGCGGGGTATTTTGTTCATTGTTGTATTTTCTCCAGCGGCGATGTTGGATATTTTGGTGATTCAGGTTTAGGTCTCCGGCGGCGATGTTGGGCGCTTGTTTCCCCGAGTTATGGTTGTTCTTGACGGCGATGTCAGATGATTTGGTGTTCCAGCGGCGATGTTGGGCGTTCCTCAGAATCTTGTTTGACGATAATGTCAGGTGATTTAGTCTTCCAGCGGCGATGTTGGGTGATGTGGTTGTCTGAAGGCAATATCGGAAGAAGTTAACGAGGATAATTGACGGCGATGTCAGATAGATATTTCTCCAGCTAGTTGTCGTGCAGCTAGCATTGCAATATTCGAAGATTTGTTCCCCGCAGAGTACCGTGTGCTCGTGCAGTTGGCAAATTTTCGGGTTTACCGGTATTCAATCGTCTCGCACCTTGATTGGTTGAGAGTCGTTCGCTTCTCACCCAGTCAGGTTCAAGCCGTTTGAATAGGGGCAGCTGTTGCACCCCAAAATTTGACCAACAATTATTTATTCATTGAGTGTTTGAAAGTTGATACATTCATCAGGAAGTTCAAGAGATCCTCAGAGGAGTGGGTTGAAACCAGGATTGTGTGCTGCATAGCTTGAAAGTTGTGGGTGCTCCTCAGATGATTCTGAGACTTTAAGAATGAACTTGATGTTTTGAGAAAGCTTATGAGATGTCTTGATAGCCATCATGAAGCCCAGAGAAGTCATTGTGCAAGAATTCAGAGGATTCAACCATGAATGATAGAATTAGGGTTTTGACTGGGTCAACCCCAGGATCAGCTGAAGATTTGGAGAAGGTTGAGACCTAATCCAAGGGCCATGAGATCATGGAATGATGCATAGAGATGTTATAAATATGATTCCTAGACCAACTCATCATGATTGAAGAGTTTGAGAAGTTTTGAGTTAGGGTTTCTGAGGATTGTCAGTGAAAAAACCCTAATTTGATCCCTATCTTCCAGGCAGTTTTAGCTCTAGATGTGATTGATATCTCATCTTCCCCACAACATGAATGTTGTAGAGCTTGTTCTTAGCTTTAATTTGAGTGGTGGAAGTCCTTGATAGGAGTTGCAGAGCTCAAGTTATGGTTTTGACAAATTACAGGTCAGCTGAGGTATGTGAACCTGGGTCCTTGAAAGTCACCCAGCTTGCAGACAACTTTTGCCCTAGTAGGATGATTCCTATGATTTCTTGGTCAACATGAATGTTGAAGGGAATCTTCTTAGCTTTAATTTGAGTGGTAGAAGTCCTTGATAGGATTTGTGGAACTCAACTTATGGTTTGAACAAGACAGGGGTATTTTGGTCATTTGTCAGTTATAGGTCATTTTAGCCAATGCCTAAAACTCCTATTTCCAAGCCTCAAATGGAAAAACTCAAAACATGAAAGTTGTTCAAAATGTGATTTTAAGTCTATAAAGAAGGTCACAAATTGTTGGAGAAGCTCATAGCATGAAGTTACATGATTGGTCAAAAATGAACTAAAAATGGCATATAAGTTTGAAAAGTTGAATTTGAAAATTGGTTTGGAGGATCTAGGAATCCAAAATAGGTCATCCAATATATCATTTTGATTGGAAACATTATTTTGAGAACTTTGGTTCAAATAGATTTTTCATTTGAGGTCTAAAAAAGGGACTTTCTTTGTAAATCTATTACTTGCATTATAAGGCAATGTTGAAAAACCTTACACAAGCCAAATGTAAGGGCTGATTTCCTTCATACACACTTAATATCTCATGTAAAGACATATTCAAGGGATTTTGGCAAGGTATGAAAGAAGATATCATGATATTTCAAGTTCTCATGTGGTGATATTTTCAATACTTTCTAGAAAGATCTAGATGATTCTAGCCTCCTCCACCACTTGTTATTTAAAGAGGGCCATGAAGAGCGTTCAAAGGTTGGTGAAAGTTGAAGAATTGAGGAGAGAAGAAGGAGATTCGAGCTAGGGTTTCAAGGTGTACCATAACTGCATTTCAAGAGAAAAGTCACTACTACAAGCTCTCATCTTCAAGGATTTTGCATACAGAAAGTAAAGCACCATTGGAAGATCACTGTGGAGAAGTTACAAGGCTTGAATCGTGCCATAGCATCACCTCCTTCTCATTCTTGACAGGTTCTTTTCTTTCTCCTTTTCACCTTAATTATGCGTAGATATACCATGATTTAGGTATAGAATGGCTAGGCTAAGTTAGATGATGAGATCTTGAGACTTTGAGCATGATTCATGGAGGTTGAAGTTTTGGCATGAAACTTTGGAGATCAAGAACACGCACCCTAGGCCACTAAATTCTTAGGTTTTTAGCTCAGCATGATCCCCTTAGCATGAGGTATAATCCTGATTAATATGAGATCATTTCATAACCATGCAAACCAGAGCATAAGAATGGAGGACAAGACTTGCAGCCTTCGTATTTTCTTCTTGAGGGAGAATTAGAATATTCTAGCACCGTGGTTGTGTAGAGGGAGAGGAGTAGATGAATTTTGATGTTTGGATCGTGAGGAATGATTGAGAGTTGAGGGAGATACGTGGAGTAGAAGCTGCTTGCATGGGAGCTGGTTCTGAAACCCTAGTTTGGCTCGTTGGAGAAGACGTAATCACCATCGTCCATCTCCTTTGAATATTTGACTAATTCATCTCAACCAACGGCTCAGATTCATTCAGATTTGGAGGGAGATTCAAACGGCCAAAACGCCGCGTTTCAGTTAGTGAAGGGCGTTGGGCCTCGTCCAGCTTTCCTATTCGCACCCCACCCAATTTCTGGCCCATTGAAATGAACTGGCGCGCATTACTGTTTCCACCCCCCCCCTTTTATATTGTTTTATCTTATTTTAGATTCTTTTAATATTTTTGCAATCTTAAAAAATTCATAAAAAATTGATAAATGGCTCTTTTTTGTTCATTCTTTTTTCTATGTTGAGATAATTTTGTGTAGAAAAATATAAAAATAAAAATGGAATTTTATTTTTAATGTAGAATTTATGGTGGTATTTTCTTTTAAATAGGACAATTATTTTCTTTTGGTTGATACCTTATTTTGCAAGAATTGTTTTAGGACCTTCCCTTAGGATTTTTAAGCCATTCTTTTTGGCATAATTAGATATTGAACCCTAGTTTCATGTAGGATTTATCCCTTGATTTTAGAAGTAAAATTTGATGTAGTTTGATTGTTAGACATTTAGGTGCTCTAATTAGGGTTTTAAGTTGTATAGGTAGACTTCAACATTTTATTTTTGGGGTTTTTAGGACAAATTAGTGTATGGGGAGTATATGGGTTAAGGGTAAGTATGTATAGAATCCCCTGGAATTTTACTAGAATATTGTATGGTGTTTTAGTATTTTTCATTGATTTTTGAATGTATGGATAGTATGTGTGTTGCTTAAAGGCATAAGTTGTGTTGTTGTGTTTTCTTTCCTTCTCTTTTGAGTGTGTGAGCTTTGGAGATTGAGTTGAAGACCTTGTGGATCATCATTGAAGCTTTGAAGACCTTGCAGAGGAGTTTAGCATAACTTTTGTTGTTTGGTTTATAGGTTTATAGGTGCATAGGCAGAGCCCTAGATAGAATATTTTGTTCAATAAACAAGGAGTGTCTTGTTCACCTCCTTCCTTCTCTGTGACATAGAGTCCCTTAAGGGTATTCACCTCTCTCCTTTGGAGGGATTAGTGACCTTGCCCTATAAGGTAGAACTTTGAGAGAGCCTTTCCTTTGATGTTAAGTTCTCAATGGCGTCCTTTGGAAGTCAGTGAGCACTGTAACATCCTCACCTCATCTTATTGACTGAATCTTGTTTGCTGGAGCATTTGAGCCATTGAAGATAGAAGCTGAAGCTTTGAAGAGGATGATTCCTTGAAGATTGTTGAAGTCTGAAGACTTTGTTGATGCCTGAAGATCCCTGGAGATAGTAAAGCCTGAAGGTGGAGCTGGTCAAAGGAGCTGAAGCTCAAGGGAGAAGATGAGTTGATACTCATGCTGTAGGTTTGATACCTGGAAAGCAAGTGATCTCTGAAGTCTGAAGACTGGGTTGCTGCTGGAGGAGCTGAGGCTTTCTTCTGTTTTCTTTGATGTATTGTGTGTTTTGTCTGATTTGTCTGTTGCATTAGACTAAGCCCATTTAGAATAAGTTCAGTCTAAGAGCATGAGTGCATCTGATTGTATTGTTATTGCTTGGCTTTGCTTGCGGGTATTCGGTAGAGCCCAGCTCCCTTGCCCATGTGGTTATTTTGCTTGATAGCATTTCATTTCTTTTGTCTGTATGATTACAGTTTACTGTTTTTGCTTGATAGCATGTTGTGTATTTCAGTATGATTACTGTTATTTCATGACTGGCTTGAGGTCGAGACGAGCTTGTGGAGGCTGAAGCCCCACACACATTTCCTCCCTCACTTGCATTGCATGCATTTTACTGTTAAAGCTGATGCTTTGTCTGTTTTGGTGTATCATTGACATGATCCCTTAGGACTCTCATTTCCTCTGATGAGGATTTGATGATAGACTTTTAGGTTGAAACCTATGCATGACAACATCTAGGAGTTCCCTGTTCAAACCTCAACCATAGGATGAATCCATGGCATGATAACAGTAGGACTTGATAGTCTCCCTCCTAGTTGGGCCTGTTCTCTTCTCATCTCGAAGCAGTTTAAGATACAGTAATCATGAATGATTTCTTTCGTACGTTACGAGCCTTAAGCTATCTGAGAAAGGATTGTGGGAGAGTTTCTTTTCCACAGTCCGGATGTTTAGTATGGTACCCTTTGGGTGACATGCGACGCATTCACTCTCAGGTCATAGTCTCTAGTGCGGTTGAAGTCGCAAACACAATAAAAAACACTTCTTTCAGGAAATAAGCCGTAGTTTCCCGAACTACGTTTGCTCTGATCTTTCATACCAGATGAAAGTACGTAGGCATAGGACGCGATATCCTAGCGAGCAACCTTCCCCACCTTCACCCGTAGTAGGGCGAACTATGTTGACTCTGATTTCTCGTTCCAGACGGGAATACGTAGGCATAAAGCGCGATGCTTTGCCGAGTCATTTTTCTTTTCTTTTTCAGCCAGCCTTGATAGGTAGATAGATTATAACCAACCCGTCCAAGTAAACAAACAAGCGAGGATCCCGTCGAGTACGACGGACGTGAGGGGTGCTAATACCTTCCCCTTGCGTAACCGACTCCCGAACCCAGACAAGGGTTGCGACGACCTTGTCTTACCCTTATTCGTCAGGTTTTTCCGATCGTTTCCTTTCCCGCTCTGAGGGATAAATAACGAAAGGTGGCGACTCTTCTGTTTTGCCGGCACCTTATTTTCGCGCAAGCGACAATAGCCAGCAAGAATGAATTGACTACACAGAGACTTATGCTCCTGTGGCAAGGTTAGAGTCTATTCGTTTACTCATTTCTTTTGCTGCACAAAATAACATCACTCTATGTCAGATGGATTTTAAGAGTACCTTCTTAAATGGGATTATATAAGAGGAAGTGTATGTTCACCAACCTCCTGGTTTTGAAAGTGAAAAATTTCCAGAACATGTTTTTAAACTTAAGAAATCTCTTTATGGTTTAAAACAAGCTCCCAGAGCTTGGTATGAGAGATTAAGTAATTTTCTTCTGGAGAAAAATTTTATCAGAGGAAAAGTGGACACAACACTCTTCTGTAAATCATTTAAGAAAGATCTGTTAATTTGTCAAATATATGTGGATGATATTATATTTGGATCTACAAATATTACGCTGGGAAAGGAGTTTGCTCAATGTATGCAGGCTGAATTTGAGATGAGCATGATGGGAGAATTGAGATTCTTTTTGGGAATTCAAGTCAACTAGAGTCCAGATTGCACTTACATTCATCATATCAAATATGTAAAAGAGCTTCTGAAGAAGTTCAACATGACTGATAGTAAGATGGAAAAGACTCATATGCATCCAACAAGCACTCTTGGTAAGGAAGAGGTAAGTAAGAAAGTAGATCAGAAACTCTACAGAGGTATGATTGGATCTCTTCTCTACTTAACTACTTCTAGACCTGACATTTTATTCAGTGTATGCTTGTGTGCAAGATTCCAATCAGATCCCAGAGAATCACACTTAACAACTGTTAAGAGGATTCTAAGGTATTTGAAAGGTACTACTAATGTGGATTTGTGTTACAGAAAATCTGATGAATTTAAACTAGTTGGATTTTGTGATGCTGATTACGCTGGAGACAGAGTTGAAAGAAAAAGTACTTCTGGAAGTTGCCAATTTTTGGGAAGAAATTTAATCTCCTGGTACAACAAGAAACAACCTACAATTGCACTGTCAACCACATAAGCAGAATATATTGCTGGTGCTAGATGTAACACACAAATGCTCTGGATGAAAAGTCAGCTAGAAGACTATCAGATCTTTGAGAGTAATATTTCTATATTCTTTGATAATACTTCTGCTATATGCCTATCTAAAAACCCAATTTTACACTCTAAAGCTAAGCATATAGAAATTAAACACCACTTCATCAGAGACTATGTTCAGAAGGGTATTATAAATCTAGACTTTGTTGATACAGATCATCAATGGGCTGATATTTTCACAAAACCCCTTGCTAAAGATAGGTTTAAGTTTATTCTGAAAAATATTGGTATGGAATTTTGTCCAGAATAATATTGACCAGAAGCAACTTTCTCAGATGCAAAATGTTTAAACTCTGAAGTATTTCATCTGCCAATTATTTAATTTCTTGAATTATTATTTCTGTGTGTATCTGAACTAACAAGTCTCAGAGGATCTGAACGTTGGCTAACGTTTCATTTCTCAAAGAGTTTTCAAAAGCACATGCAAGCAAACACGTGTCACTCTGAATCTGAAAAGATGGCGTGCACAATACTGAAGAGACATTTGAGGTACTATTTGAATAGTTGGTTTCTCGTTTTCCCCCCAATTGTCAGAATCATTAATGGTTTGAAATGATTAATTTCTTTTTATTAAATGCTATTAAATGTTAATTGTGTACGTGCTGAACGTGTGACCTTTTGTGTGCCCTAAATTTATTCTATAAATTCCACAAATCTGCACCACAACAATCATCTGACATTCCTCCATCAGAACCACAAACAAAAAAACCAGCAGAACCAACACCAACACCACAAGTACCTTCTCCACAACAATCTGAACCTGTTGTATCTGAACCACCAAAATCTATACCTTCTAATCCATAACCTGATCCTCAACCAGAACAACCCAAACCTACTGAATCATACATATCTGATTCTGAGGTTCTGGACATCCAACTCCTCAAAATTATGTTTGACGTATCTTTCACATCCTGTCCTTCATCTACCTCATCTGATTCATCTGAATCTGATGTTCACCCAGAAGTTAGCTCACCCCCTCTCTTAGAGGATATGAACCTAAACAACCAGACACATCTATTTCATCTGAGGCTATCATTCCTAAACCCACTTCAAAACCTAAACCAAGAACATCTGAGTTTGTTTCATTTGCATCTTTCAAACCTTCTCCATTTGATCCCCTTTCCTCTGGACTCAAACTCAAACACTTCTTTGACAAACCAAAACAATCATCTTTTGTTCCCTACTTTGTTGATCCAAAAGCTGTTATTCCATCCATTCGCATAATCAAACCTTTCTTTCACCTCATGCCTGCTCAGAAGAAACCACCTTATCCCAGTCCTCTAATCATTATTCCTACCATTATACCACCACATGAACCATCTAAACCATCAACTCTGGAAGCCTTTCTTAAACCTAAGTCTAGGCTAAATGTTGATATTTTATTTGCTAATTTTATGAAAGAAATAAGGATGAGTTTAGACTCTGTAAAGAAGAGATGCCTTTCAACCATGAATTCAGATGAATCTGATGCTATTTGGAATAGCTTCATGTCCAGATTCAACACTGTTGCTTCAAATCTGAAGAGTGTCTGCTCTGATGATGCGAAAACCAGATTTGCTGAGACTTCTAGAACCATGTTATGGAATATGAAAAGATCTCCAACTTTTCTTCTTGAGGATTCACCTTCATCTTCTAGAGTGTCTGCTACTTCAGAGACTCTTGAAGGATCTGCTTCTGAAGTCATTCTGGAAGACAACCCTTTAGCTCTGATGATTATGGACAAATCATCTGAATCTGTGCTTCCAGAATCTGCAACTCCAATGGACATTGACTCTGCTCCTACTCCTGCATCATTATCTGCTCCGTCTACTTCTTCTGATATTAAGAAAGAGAACCCAGACTCAGAAGATAGGATTGTTGTACTGGAAGCTGGTCAATCTGAGATAAAGTCCTGGATGGCAAGGCAAGATCAAAAGACTGACAACATTGAGAAGTGGATGTCCAAGCAAGAAGAATCTTCTTCTGAGATCACTCATCTTCTGAAGATGCTTCTCTCCAAACAATCTTAGATTTATGTTTTCCTTATCTGATGTTTGAGCACTTGTTTTGAATTTCTTATCTGATGTTTTCTCTGTTTTATCTGAATATTTGAATTAATGAATGAATCTGAATGTTTTCTCTATATGATTGTATCTTTTCTCTCTGTTTCCTTTTATTTGTCTTTAAACGTTTTCTTTTTTATTATAACAAAAAGGGGGAGAAAATGAAATTCTGACTGTTCAAATAAACATTACCTGAATGGAATTCAGACATATCAAATCTCAACTAACATGAATTTTTAGTATTTCAGAACTATAACGTTAAATATGACAAAATTCTTTAAAGTAACTCTGAGATCCCCAGATCAAGGTTTAACCAATCAAGCTCTGATTCTGAAATGTTCATCCAAAGCAAGCTCTATTTTTGAACATTCAGGCTCTGATTCTGAAAAGAATACTCATGCAAAAAGGGAAGTTTCTATTCTTTCTTAGTATTCAATTCAGGGGGAGATTCATAATCTCAGGGGGAGTTATAATTTATCTATTTATTGAACAAAATTTCCAATGTTTTTGTCATCATCAAAAAGGGGGAGATTGTTAGAACACAGATTGGTTCTTAGTTATATCTCTATGTTTTGATGATAACATTAATGAAATTTTGTATTAAGAAATTATATACTCTAAATTTGTTCAAGTATTTTTGCTGCAGATATTAAATTTAATATTCCTCTGAAAGCAAAAATGGATCTGAACATTGAACTACGCAAGGCTTTGAGCATCAGAAGCATCTAATTAGAAGACTCTGAGCGCTACCTACAGAAGACTCTGAGCGCTGCCTACAGAAGGATCTGAAGTAAAAGCTATAGAAGCATCTGAAGTGTAGACTAAAGACTTTGTATGAAGAGTTTCAAGCACTGTTTTTCAGAAGACTCTGATAGTATTGTTCGCTGCATGTACTAAGGATCTGATCTCCAAACTCTGCTCTGATTAATTTCATGCTGAAGCACACTTGTTGCAACACTCTGATACAGCAAACTCTGATGACATCAATACTCTGATCACTCAAGGCTCTGATGTTGATTGCTGTGAAATAGAAACTTGTTGAAGAAGATTATTCAAAGTTATATCTGTTGGTTATGCCAAACGACTCTTTCCTCTTTAATGCTAGACACAAGAACTCAGGTAAAAAGGATTTCTCTGAACATTCTACTTCTAGGAAAGGTCAAGTGATGTGAAGACAAAAAGGCTACAACTACTTTGCAGTACACGGTCTTCAAGCTTGCAACGTCTTGGACTTCTGTGTCTATATAAGCAAGCCTTCAACAACTTTCTTCAGTTGACGATTATTGAAACAATTCATTGAAACTCTCTCAAAGCTCTCATACAAATTAATATTCTTTGTTGAATAGTTTCATACGTTCTTAAACTTAAGTGTAAATCACAGTTGTGATATAGCTTTCTTAGAAGCATTTCAAACACTTGTTTAGTTTACATTTAATTGTAAAAGTTCCTTGAGAAGACCAAGTTGTGGTCAGTAGTTCTTGAGAAGACTAAGACAGTTGTTCTTAGTGGTTGATATTGTAATCAGTTGATTATAGTGGATTAAGTCGTTGTGGAGAAAGGCAAATCACTCTTGATAGGGTGGACTGGATTAGTTGAGTTCAACGAACCAGGATAAAAATCATTGTATTTTTATTACCATAATATTTTCTAAATCCTTATTCAACCCCCCTTCTAAGTATTTTCTCACCTTCATGAAGTTCATAGGTCGGCCTATGAAGGTCATGAGCCAGCCTATGAAGGGGTTCGGGCTGGCCTGTGAAGCGACCTAAAATGTAACCTATAGGTAGTGTTGCACCCCAAAATTTTCCCCCTTGCAAGGCTTGACTCATATCTTCATTTCTTTCAAATTCAATGACATAAGGGAGGCCCATCATTCCAAATTCAAGGTTCATGAATTCAAGGCTAGATTCAAGAATATTACAAAGAGAAATTTCATGACATTTGCAAGAATGTCACATTTGTTAGAAAATCCAAACTCTTGGTAATGCTTAGGAAATTAAGCTATTTCTAGTCTTAATTCAAGTTTCTAAAAAATAACTTCATGTCATGGTATCCCCCATGCTCCATCAAGTCCACATGACCCTCTTTGTGCTTACAAACATGCAAGGAAAATATTTAAGAGCTAATTCAATATTGGAATATTTCAAGATCAATACCATGCATGTTCAACCATGAGCAATTTGAATATGGTCCAAAACAGCCCCATGCAAGAAGTGGCAATGTGTATCATATTACAAAATCATTTTATGTCACAAAACCAAGGCTATAAGCTTATGTTGATACATCTACATATCAAAAATCAGAATTTGAAAATAATGCCCAAAAGGTAGTGTATTGACTACATGAGTATGTCCAAACAAATCAACCAACCAATGGGTACAAGGATGAATAGAAAGGTAGAGTGCTGCAGAAGAAAATACAGCAAAACATACTAGAAATGGAAGGAAAGTGGGGCTACACCAAAAGGTGGTAAAAGATATTGCCAAGAATGGAAATTCTGAAAATGGAGAAGTGTGCAAGAGCTGTGGTTTTGGTACAGCAGAAAAAGGCAGCAGAAAAAGTGAGATAAGGAGGGAAGGAGCTGCAAACAAATGGATTCACTATCATTCACAACATTTGGGGATAGAGATTGAGAGCAAAGAGTAAGAAAAACCAAATAAATAGAGAAAAGAACAAACCTTAAAAAACAGGAAAAAAAAGAGTGACATAGAAACACAAGAGCATCCTTGAAGAGCATAATCTTCACAACATAGAGTGAAGAGTGAAGTACATCCAACCAAAATCAGAAGAGGCTTAACAAAGAAGGAGAATATCTTTGGTATCCATTCCTTCAAACTTTTCCCTTTTTATACCTTGCGCTTGTCATTCATTTATCTCTATTAAGTTATTTGGTGTTGTGTATATTGTGTGAGGTTCCAAAGGGACAAAGAAACCATTTTTAAGAACCACAAAAAGAAGCAAAAAACAAGAGAAAAGTTTGGTTTTTCACCCTGGTAGCCTGACACGGGCCGTGTCACACGACACGGCCACCTGTGTCACACGACACGGCCACTTGTGTCACACGACACGGCCACCTGTGTCACACGACACGACCACCCGTGTCACATCTCTGCTTGAGTTTTCATGGCGTATTTTCCCTAAGTGCCCTGACACGGGCCGTGTCACACAACACGGGAGGCCGTGCCACAACTCTGTTTAACCTTTTTGGCCCAGACCTTGTGACACGGGTCGTGTCATGCAACACGGGCGGCCGTGTCACACCGCTGTTTAAGTTTTTCTGCATTTTCCCCCATACCTTGTGACACGGGCCGTGTCATGCAACACGGGCGGCCGTGTCACGCCGCTGTTTGCCTCAAAAACCTGATTTCTCTGGAACTGTGACACGGGTCGTGTCACACAACACGGCCACCCGTGTCAGACCCCTGTTTTTCACGTTTTTTTCGACTTTTTTACCTTAAAAAAATTTTTCTCAAGGAGTTCGCCGTATTTTTTTGTGTTTTGTTTTTTTTTAAGCCGATTAGCCCGTTATGTTGGTATGGTTTTTATGCATGTCTATTGTTGGTCATTTTTTTTTACTTTTGGTTCTAAAAAACTATTTTCAAGAATACAAACTCTCGATTCTCATCGAGCCATTTTTGACCTTGTAAGCCGATTGCCGTGTGCGTCGCCATCGACTTTGCTCGCTTCACCTCAAATCTTTTTAAGCAACTAAAACCCTTGACCCAACGTCAAGCGGATTTTTTGAAATAATGGTTAAACCAACTCACCATATCTAACAAAAGGATAAAGTTCACTTTGTATTGAACTAAAGAGAGGGGATTGAGTGTAGACTTCTTCCTCTCCGAGTGTCGAGATGCTCACTGTAGTGTGGGTGGTTTTGATACTCGTCTTTCAATATGAAGACGTTTTCATCCACACCTTTTTCTCCTAAAAAACCTCGGCCCCGTACCGAGTGCATTTTCAAAACACTTACAATAAATAAATCGATTCTCTTTTTATTGAACTAAAGAGAGAGGATTGAGTGTAGACTTCTTCCTCTCCGAGTATTGGGATATTCACTGTAGTGTGGGTGGTCACGATACTCGTATTTCAATACGAAGACGTGACTCTATCCGCCACCTATCTCCTTCTAAAACTTCCTTCCGCGACTTTCCCCACCTAAAATCTCGGTCCCGCACCGAGCACATTTTCAAACTTTTTTTCGTAACAAAACTTGAACGGTCGTGGAGTGGTTAGGCGTAGGTCTTCTCCTATCCCGAGTGCTGACGTTTACCGTAGGGTTCTCCGTCGCGAAAGAACTTACCATTCAAAACCAAAAACACTTTAATAAGAGAATGAAGTCCTCTTTGTATTGAACTAAAGAGAGAGGATTAAGTGTAGACTTCTTCCTCTCCGAGTATCGAGATGCTCACTATAGCGTGTGTGGTTTTGATACTCGTCTTTCAATACGAAGATGATATGTTCGCCACACCTCTTTTATAACGAAAACTTTGAGATAAACAATTGGGTACTACCCGTAGGGGTTACTATCCGAGGACCTATCTCACCCCTAAAAAAACAATTCAACAAATCAAATGTGACATCTTGCCTCGCATGGCGATAACTTATCTTTCGAAAAGGATATGATACGTCCGTTCTACCGCAAACAGGTAATGCCTAAGTCTCCAACGAGCAAGCAGCAATACACCTAACTGCTAGAATGCGTACGATAGCATCATCCATAAAAACATCAACAAATCGTAGGCCGAACTACGACTGCTCTGATTTCTCATACCAGATGAGGATACGTAGGCACAAGACAGCGATGTCTTGGCGAGCACAATCCCTCATATCAGTAGTTTCCCGAACTACGTCGACTCTGATTTTCTCATATCCATTGAGAATACGTAGGCCTAGGACCGCGAAGTCCTACCGAGTCTGTTCTTTCTTTTCTTCCCCGTTATCCCTCCTTTCTTTGTTTCTAAACCCTCCTTCTCTCCCTAGGAACACACTTTTATAGCATAATCTTTTAGCAAATAAATCACACACGACAAACAAATGGTTCCCATCGAGTATGATGGATGAGAGGGGTGCTAATACCTTCCATTCGCATAACCGGTTTCCGAACCCGTTCATGGTTACGAGACCATCTTATCTGTTCTTTTCTTAATATTTTCTCGATATTTTTCTTTACCCTCATGGGATCAATAAAGTTCGGTGGCGAATCTTCTATCCTTTTCCTTTTCGCCTTCCTCGTCGTTGCGCATATTCTTCGAGTACCGACAGCTGGCGACTCTGCTGGGGAAGTCAGATGTTCTACCTGATATAGGTGCCTGACGGCGATGTCAGAGGTTTCATTCTGCGGTTGACAAATTTTTGGGTTCTTTTGTATTCAATCACCTTTTACCTCGAATGTTTGGAAGTGTTTGCTTTTCATCCCTTCAGGTCCAAGTCGTGTGAAAAACAGGGGTCTGACACGGGTGGCCGTGTTGTGTGACACGGCCCGTGTCACAGTTCCAGAGAAATCAGGTTTTTAAGGCAAACAGCGGCATGACACGGCCGCCCGTGTTGCATGACACGGCCCGTGTCACAAGGTCTGAGGGTAAAATGCAGAAAAACTTAAACAGCGGTGTGACACGGCCGCCCATGTTGCATGACACGGCCCGTGTCACAAGGTCTGGGCCAAAAAGGTTAAACAGAGGTGTGACACGGCCGCCCGTGTTGTGTGACACGGCCCGTGTCAGGGGACTCAGGGAAAATATGCCCTGAAAACTCAAGCAGAGATGTGACACGGGTGGCCGTGTCGTGTGACACGGCCCGTGTCAGGCTACCAGGGTGAAAAACCAAACTTTTCTCTTGTTTTTTGCTTCTTTTTGTGGTTCTTAAAAATGGTTTCTTTGTCCCTTTGGAACCTCACACAATATACACAACACCAAATAACTTAACAGAGATAAATAAATGACAAGCACAAGGTATAAAAAGGAAAAAGTTTGAAGGAATGGATACCAAAGATATTCTCCTTCTTTGTTAAGCCTCTTCTGATTTTGGTTGGATGTACTTCACTCTTCACTCTATGTTGTGAAGATTATGCTCTTCAAGGATGCTCTTGTGTTTCTATGTCACTCTCTTTTTTTCTATTTTTTAGGGTTTGTTCTTTTCTCTATTTTTCCTGGTTTTTCTTACTCTTTGCTCTCAATCTCTATCCCCAAATGTTGTGAATGATAGTGAATCAATTTGTTTGCAGCTCCTTCCCTCCTTATCTCACTTTTTCTGCTGCCTTTTTCTGCTGTACCAAAACCACAGCTCTTGCACACTTCTCCATTTTCAGAATTTCCATTCTTGGCAATATCTTTTACCACCTTTTGGTGCAGCCCCACTTTCCTTCCATTTCTAGTATGTTTTTTGCTATATTTTCTTCTGCAGCACTCTACCTTTCTATTCATCCTTGTACCCATTGGTTGGTTGATTTGTTTGGACATACTCATGTAGTCAATACACTACCTTTTGGACATCATTTTTAAATTCTGATTTTTGATATGCAGATGTATCAACATAAGCTTATAGACTTGGTTTTGTGACATAAAATGATTTTGTAATATGATACACATTGCCACTTCTTGCATGGGGCTGTTTTGGACCATATTCAAATTGCTCATGGTTGAACATGCATGGTATTGATCTTGAAATATTCCAATATTGAATTAGCTCTTAAATATTTTCCTTGCATGTTTGTAAGCACAAAGAGGGTCATGTGGACTTGATGGAGCATGGGGGATACCATGACATGAAGTTATTTTTTAGAAACTTGAATTAAGACTAGAAATAGCTTAATTTCCTAAGCATTACCAAGAGTTTGGATTTTGTAACAAATGTGACATTCTTGCAAATGTCATGAAATTTCTCTTTGTAATATTCTTGAATCTAACCTTGAATTCATGAACCTTGAATTTTGAATGATGGGCCTCCCTTATGTCATTGAATTTGAAAGAAATGAAGAAATGAGTCAAGCCTTGAAAGAGGGCAAATTTTAGGGTGCAACAGGTAGAATCTACAGCCTTCATTCTTGGAGCATAGGATCCAGCCTAAAACATGGATGTGTCGACCTATACTGAAGTTACGGCTTCCATAGGTTGGCCTGATCATGTATAGGTCAGTCTGTGCTGTTCTTCTGACCCACAAACTTGATTTTTTATGTGTATGACATGCCTAAGACATATCAAACTTGTTCAAAAACTCTTTTTATGCATCCTAAAGCTAAGGGGATAAATGAGCATATAAATGTAGGTTGACACTGTCCAATACACAAGAGCACTATGATAATCTAACTTATTCCTTGTTTGACATCATTCAAAACCCGGTTGAATTTGTATTTAGCAATACTTAACACTCACAGGCTATGCCTTATCGTGATGAAATTTCATTGTTGGTCTTCTACCTTGGGTTTGTTCTCAAATGACCAAACATTAGGATATGTAGCAATACTTAGGACCTTTTGTAGTAACCCACCATTAGGATATCTTGTTAAACATCATGTCCTACATAAGAACATGCATAGAATAACACATCATTTTCATTAAAGTGGGCTATTTTTTTGCATATAACATTACCTCCGGGAATTTCAAATTTTTTTTGTAGGTGCTTTTGAGAGATGGATCCAAATAAGATGAAGACCTTTCAAATAAAGGTGCAAGTACCTGACATGCAAAGTCTAAATATTATCAGTGATACTATTCAAGGCACCTGGATGTAGTCATTAGGGCGGAGTTAAAGTTTCTTTTTTAAGAAAAAAATGTTGTCAGACTTTTCATTATCTCTCTTTATAATAAATGAATAAAAAAACCTTTTTCTATTTTTGTGCCAACTGTGTGTTTTTTTTTTTTACTATTTTCATATCTCTGGTGCACAATAACGAATCTTGAAATACCCTAATGTAAAAACAAAAATTTTAGCATACATTTCATATAAGCATACAATAGCATGCATTCACATCCCTTGCATAAAAAATTCATTTATCCTATCTTCCTCCTAGATATTAGAACGAGCAAGTTGACTTCCCAACCTCTACTAACACAATACGGAGATGAGGATGTAATTCACTTTCAAATCTTGGGGCACACCCAAGGTGCATTATCGAAGATCTAAAAGTGGCTGACTGATCAGTACATCTTCATACACATTCTTCCATTGTTATACTTAGGCATTCCAACAATTTATTTGAGTATTTTTACTATTTTAATGTGTTTTCATATTTAAGTTTGTTTTTACCTTTATTCTATTTTCCCATCTTATTTTCAGCATTAATAGTTATTTGATATTTGTCCACTGTTCGGATCATAATTGGAGCTTCGAGAACCAGATTGACGCGTTCTAATAAGATTTGGAAATATAAGACAAAGGGCTATAACTTTCATGTTTGAGGAAGAAGCTGATTCAGAGTGTAGAAAGCTCAAATGATTCGTTGAAGTCAGGACCCAAAATCTGTTGTTAAAAATATTTAATTTTGGACCGAGTGTTTTATGTTTTTCGACTCAGTTGGGTTAGAACCTGATTTTGTGATGCTTCCCTATACCTAGTAGCAGTCGTGCTACTTCTTAGAACCTTCTTTTCACAAATTTTAATTTTTGCTTTTGGACGATTACGATGAAGAACTAATCATCCAGAGTCGATCTACTGTAATCATGTTTCCAACGCTTTGAGGTTTTTATTCTATCAATTCAATTTCGTTTCTCTTTCAATTCTATTCTATGAAATTGCATTTGCTTAATTTGTTATTTTGTGGAATATTTTTGATTTAATTCGTATAATTATATTCCTAACTTTTAATCGCTTTTTACGTTGCTTAGTCGTTAAATCGCGTTTCTATATCGTGTTTGCTTAATTTGCGATTGTGTTTATCCGTTTGCTTAATTCGGAATATAGGAATATCAATCTATTCAAAATCTTAGTGCACTTGTCATTTGATATTGAAATCGAATAGAGATCGAAGCCGCTTAGAAAATTGGTAAGGAAAAAAACTTGTGATTAGCCGGAAACTGAAATAGTAGATTGACTTATTTTTATAATCACTTATTTTAATCATTTATTTGCACTATTTTATAAATCGAATCTTAATAACCCCATAAACATTTTCTTTAATTGGTTAAAATAATACAAGAATCCTTGATATACGACTCGAGTCATTGTCGCTTTACTACTTTTTAAAAAATACTCGTTTTTGATCTGTGCGCAACAGTGGATCAAATTGGCGTCGTTGCCGGGGAGGGGGTTCTTGTTGATGTTAGCCAATTTTATAATTTTAGTTTAGAGTTTTGTTATATTTTTGTGTTTTTGTTTTTGCGTTTTAATTTTCAGGGTTGCAGTGCAGTGATAAGCGTTTCAGCCTATTAGGTAAGTTAGAAGCTACTGTTTCGATTTGCATCGAATTTTTTCTAGAAAATCATAAACAAATCGACAAACAGTACTCATTTAGAATAAAATTCTAAAATATTTTGACCCTGGAAATCGCAAATTCATAATTTTTCTATTTTATTTGATTTATTTTTTATTTTCATATTTTCAAAAAAATCCAAAATTTTTTGTAGAGACTTATTCTGATTTGATTTGATTTTTAGATATATTTTCATAATTTTTAGATTTTATTTTATTCGCTTTTATATTTTTCCACTCTTTTTCTTAATTAGGATATTGTTTGTATTTTCCAAGTTGTTGTTGCAGTGCTGAATTAGTTGTGATTTCTAATTCTTTGTTAAATTTTTCCCTATTAACATGGTTGAACAAAGAATATTAAGAGAGCTTGCTGCTCCTAATTTTCATTATAATGGTTTAAGTATTGAATATATTGATGTTGATGTTCCTTTCGAATTGAAATTTGATTTAATACACTTGTTGCCGAGGTTTAATGGACTTGCAGGTGAGGATCCGAATAAGCATATGAAGGAACTCCAAATTGTGTGCTCTACACCTTCTGAACCTTCACTAGAGGACCTTGTCAAGCAAACGGCTATAAATGATCTTCAGTTTCAGCAACGAACAGATTCCAGTATTCAGGCTTTGCAGACACAGATTGGACAACTTGCCATTGTAGTGAATGTCATGCATCAAGCTCAAGAATCAAACCAACTACCTGCCCAAACAGTAGTGAATCCAAAAGAGTTATTGTTTGATTTAGTTGATGATACTTATCTTGAGTTGTTATGTGATTTTCCATCTTTATTAGATTATGATGATACTTACTTTTGCAATTTATATACTGACACTAATGTTTGCTCTGTTTGTGTTGAGATTAATGTTGTCTTGCAGGGTGATGCTTTTCATGATGTCGTTTATGCATCTGAAGCTTTTGATATCCCAGTTGTCTCGACCATACCATCCATTGAACAACCTTCTTCCTTAGAGATTAAACCGCTTTCTGATAATCTAAAATATGCTTATTTAGAGAGGGATGAAAAACTTCCAATTATAAATTCTTCTAACCTTGATTTTGATCAAGAAAATAAGCTTTTGTAGGTTTTGAAGAAACATAAGAAGGGAATTGGATGGATCTAGATTGAAGATGAAATAAAATTAGTGAGACAACTCTTTAATCCTTTGATTCTTGATTTTATGAAGAAAAAAAAAGAGATCACATTCACGTGCCAATGCGACACTTTTACTTATCGAAGATTCTTTTTTAATCCTGGAATAAAAGACGAAGGCACTAATAAAAATTTCAAGGTCGATGGATGCTACTCAAACTTACTCCCCACTTTGGAAGAGGAGATCTCTCTTTGGGAAATGATGCATATGTGATCACTTATCCACCTTGACTACTCAGGTGTGTTCTTTCCTTTCTCTGACTCTTATTTTATATTTTTGTTCTTTCATTGAGGACAATGTGTGTTTTAAGTGTGGGGGAGGGAACCATTTACTTTGTTTTATTTCTTTCAATTTTCTTTATTTTGTTTTGTTTTCTTTAAGTGAAAAAAAATTAAGTTTACTTAGAAACACAATGTATCTTTTGAAATTTTTAGGCTATAGATGAAGTTGAGGTTAGATTGTGAAGACTTGGAAAAAAATTCATAAGATCGGTACCGTTTTAACACCTTAAATCTCCCGAATATGGAAATCAATTTAAATACTTATTATGACATAGCCTTGAATTCCCATCCTATAATAGCTCTTAAGTAGTTTATCTAGCAGTCAACATCATCTAGAAATCACACACTTAGTAATTAAGTTGATGCAAATAAGTGAATGATCCCATGCTTAATAAAAAATCTAAATAGGAATCCATCTTTTAAGTTAGGTGACCCTCACCCAGTCACTTAGGCTAACGGTTGTGAAACCTTCAAAAAAAAGAAAAAAGTGGTTAATTTTGAATTGTTGAAAATATATGGATCATAGTCACTAACAAGTTTATTTACCATGTGTGTGAATAGATAAAGAGCTTAATGTGATTGCATTAGAATGAAAGAGAGGAAAAAGTAGGATGAGTAAGTTAGACTTAAGCATAATAACATGATTTGGATTGGTTTGTATAGAAGGGAGCTTTATAACCGCAGAATTGCGGATTTGTGTTCTTACGATATTATTAGTGTGCAAAATTAATACCTATCAATGCAATCTTAACCAAAGAAAAGTTTACGGCCTAGAATGAGTATCTAAATGCTATTCTTTTTCACGACTCTTGATAATATTTTTCTCGGAGTGCAAAAGTTTAAATATGGGGGAATTTGATCAGTACATTTTCATACACATTCTTCCATTGTTATACTTAGGCATTCCTACAGTTTATTTGAGTATTTTACTATTTTAAAATGTTTTCATATTTAAGTTTGTTTTTACCTTTAATCTATTTTCGCAGCTTATTTTCAACATTAACAATTATTTGACATATGTACACTGTTCGGATCATAACTGGAGCTTCGAGAACTTGATTGATGGATTCTAATAGGATTCAGAAAGCTAAGACAGTGTGCTATAACTTTCATGTTTGAGGCAGAAGCTGATTCGGAGTTTAGAAGGCTCAAATGATTCATTGAATTTAGGACCCAAAATCTGTTGTTAGAAATATTTAGTTTTAGGCCGGATTTTTTTATGTTTTTCGATTCAGTTGAGTTAGAACCGGATTTTGTGATGCTTCCCTATACCTAATAGCAGTCGTGCTACTGCTTAGACTCTTCTTTTCGTAAATTTTACTTGTTGCTTTTGGACGATTACGATGAAGAACTTGTAAGAACAGAGTATGCCTAAGAGGGGGGGGTTGAATTAGGACTTTTGAAATTTCCGGTTTTTATGGTATCTTGAAATATTACTGGTTTGTGTTTTTGGTTATGAAAGCAGAAGAAGAAAAATAACAGAACAATGGACACCAGGATTTATAGTGGTTCCCCTCACAATCCGAGAGTACTCCACTCCCCTTTCAACACGAAAGAGAATTTTCACTATTGTTCAATAAAGTACAACCTATCACACCATCAACCGGTGAGGCCTACTATCAAACAATAAAACTAACAAGTGTACAAGAACAATCCTCTTGTAAACACTCACCCTTGTGTCCAACAATCCTGGATCACAAGTCAGAATACACAAGTTTGTAAAGATTTTGATTTGAGAATAATGATATCAAAGTTGATCTTCTCCAAATGATCAGAATTCACTCTTACAATTTTTCAATACAAGTGTTAAAGGATGAATATGAAATTTATGCACATATGAACACTTAATGAAAGTTTTTGAAAATGGTGAATTTGATTCTAAGATAATTTGAAAATGAATGTAGAAAGTGTTTGGAGATTGAAAAGTTTTGTGTTGTTTTTCAAAATTGAAAAACTCAGAATTTATATGAGTAAAATACCCTTTCAAAAAGGTACATTTGAGTAAACCTCTTAAAAATGAAATGGTATAATTTTTAAATAATTTTTGAACTTGAAACAAAGCAATTTTTCACTGTACGTTCAGTGTTAATCGGTTAACCTATATGGTTAATCGGTTAACACTGGTACGTTAGCCCAGAAATTTCAAAATTCAAATTGGTTAACCGGTTAACCTATATGGTTAATCGGTTAGCACTGCTAATTTTCAGAAAAATGCTTTTAAAAAATAATGTTATACCAATTCTAAGGTTTCAAAAAACATGCTTATGTATTATGCAAAAATGCTTGATGTTTTTGAACACTTGTATATCAAATTATAAGGGTAGAATTTGATATACCGACAATGCATCCAAGTCTTGAAGAATCATAGCTCCATATGTAGCTTGACTTGAAAGATATCTTGACTTGATCTTGAGAACTTTGAACGGCTTGTCTTTTTGCAATCAAGAGATGACCTTGAGTAGTGTTGACATCATCAAAACTTGAGACTGAAGCATGCTTCTACATTCTCCCCCTTTTTGATGATGGCAATCAAAAATTGATGTGCGATATCTCTTGGTTTTTGATCTGGTTCTCCCCCTATGTCTAGCAACTCCCCCTATTTTAAAAGAGGAAAAAAAAATCTGCACACAGAGAGACATTAACAGAACCAAGCTCTTCTCCCCCTTTGACATCAGCAAAAAGGAAGAGCTTTCAAAGAAATCACAAGATAGCAGCATATATAGTAATAAGCACATGCAAAGCCAAGTAAACACAAAGCACAAACAGTAGTACATATAAAATGCATCAAATAGAAATTGTACTTGTTACAATAAAACATAGTTCAAATGAAAACATAAAAACTTAAGACTAGAAAGCAAAGCAATAAAACAACAGCAGCAACATATTCTCTAAAAATCCTCATCCGCCATATCCTCCTCCTCTTCTTCCTCTTGACCTTCATTTTCTTCATCAGATACAACAGGGCTGTCAGGGTTAGTGTGGTGAGAGGAAAGTACAAGGTTCTGGAGAGAAGCAATGGCCCGAGAGGTTTCTCTATGCTGAGTCTTTATAGTTTGGTAAAGGAACTCGTTTGTGATGCCTCCTTCAGGTACGGGAAATGCCTGGTTAGCATTGGCTCCTTCTTCTGAATACTTGTAAGTACCGTCATTATCCTTAAAAATTCCAGTATTCTTGACAATTGTAATCTCGTTGATCTCATTGGTGGTTGATTTCATCTTGATGGTTGGTTCACGGTTAAGATCCAAAGTAGTCAATTCCAAAATTCTTGATACCAGCCGTGCATAAGGAAGACGGGTTGAAAGAGATAGTTGTTGTTGAAGGTGATACATGATGGTCAGAATCCAATTGACTCTGATGCGATTCTTAATAGCAAAGATCAGCTGCATTTCCAAGTCGTTGATCTGAGAGTGATTTGAGTCCTTTGGAATGAGGACATAGCAGATAATGTAGTGAAGCATTCGATCAGATACTGCCAGATTCTTGGCATAACACAGCATACGAGCGGTGCGAGAGTTTGCAATAACGGTTTCTTTTGGGAACCTGCAAATCTGATAGTAATACTCCATTTTATCATAGTTTGCACAGGGTCCATCTACATGGTTTACACCTTTCCTCAGGAAGCATCCTTTTGATGGAATCTTAAGGTGTCTAGCAAGGGTGGATAAATTCTCAACAAACTCATGATCTCTAATGGTGGAACGGATCATGTGGTTCTCATCCATGTCCAGATATACATACATTTTATTCATAAAAGCTTTAACCAGATCAGGATAGATAATACCAGAGTCGGTGACGAACTTGTCGATACGCTGATATTCCAACAGAGTAGGAAAATCAAAAGATAATGCAGGAAAAGCTCAAAGATTTATGTACTTTACCAGCATAAGTTGACGAACACGAACTTTGAAATCCATCCGTCTCTTTTTGGTGGTTTCCATTGGAATACTGTCGTCATCTGATTCTGATGCAGAATGATGTTCTGGAAGTTTTCCCTTGCTGCGGTTTGATGCTGAAGCCATGGATGAAGGTTTGAGAGGACTGGGGTTGTGGGTTCTGAGGAAGTTAGGGTTTGAGAAGTTGTGGGGAGTTTTTCCAACTTTAGAGAGTGGGAGAGAGAAGTTAGGATTTGAAGAGGGAATATGGATTTTGGATATGGATTTGGATATATAAGAGAATATGAACCACACAAAAATATATTTAAAAATATAAAATTTTCAAAAATTTTAATTAATTTTCGTTTCTGATTTTTAGAAAAATTAACAGTGTTAATCGGTTAACCATATAGATTAATCGGTTAACACATTAAAAAATTTAATCAGAATTGAAAATTCAACAGTGTTAATCGGTTAACCATATAGGTTAATCGATTAACACACTAAATTTTTGAAAAAATATTTAAAAAACAGAATGAAAACATATGAAAACATATCACAAAAGATGCATACATATATTAGAGAAAAGGTCAGATGTCACCTTCATCAAGAATCCCAAGTTCTCTCCGAATTTTGTAGAATGGTTCTTTTGTCAAAGGCTTGGTGAAGATGTCGGCGAGTTGGTTGTGTGTGTCGACGAAAGTAACATCAACATCTCTGTTCAATACGTGATCTTGAAGGAATTGATGTCGGATATCGATGTGCTTTGTTCTGGAATGCATAACCGGATTCTTCATGATATTTATGGCACTAGTATTATCACATCGTAGAGGAATGCATCCGAGGTCAACACCATAATCCAGAAGTTGTTGTTTCAGCCATAAAATTTGTGCACAGCAACTTCCTGCGGCGATGTATTCTGCTTCGGCGGTGTTGAGTGCTACACAAGCTTGCTTCTTGCAGGCCCATGATACTAGAGCATTTCCGAGAATGTGACATGTACCACTTGTACTTTTTCTATCGATTTTACATCCTGCATAGTCAGCGTCAAAATAACCAACTAAAGAACAAGTACTACCTTTAGGATACCATAATCCGACGTTGGTCGTTCCTTTGAGATACTTGATAATTCTCTTCACAGCAGTGAGATGCGATTCCTTCGGATTTGCTTGGAAGCGCGCACACAAACAAACACTAAACATAATGTCAGGACGGCTTGCCGTCAAATATAGTAATGAACCAATCATACCTAGATATTTAGTAATATCAATTGGAGTACCGGATTCATCTTGATCAACATACGTTCTGGATCCCATAGGAGTAGACATCATCTTGCAACTATCCATATCGAATTTCTTTATTAATTCCTTACAGTACTTGGATTGGTTGAGAAAGATTCCATCCTTGGTTTGCTTGATTTGTAGTCCAAGAAAATAATTTAACTTTCCCATCATGGACATCTCGAATTCTTCTCGCATCATGAGTGAGAATTATTCGCAGAGTTCTTTGTTTGTTGATCCAAATATGATGTCGTCGACGTAGACTTGTACCAACAAGGTGTTACCCTTGATCTTCTTTATAAACAGCGTCTTGTCAACCTTTCCTTTTGTAAATCCTTTCTCACATAAGAAGTTGCTAAGGCGATCATACCATGCTCGTGGTGCTTGTTTTAGATCGTAGAGAGCCTTCTTCAGTTTGAAAACATGTGAGGGATTTTTGAAGTCTTCAAAACCCGGAGGTTTTTTGACGTAGACTTCCTCATTAATGTACCCATTCAGGAAAGCGCTTTTGACATCCATCTGGAATAACTGAAAATTCATAGAACAAGCGTAAGCAAGTAGTAATCTAATTGCTTCTAACCTTGCTACCGAAGCGAATGTTTCATCAAAATCAATTCCTTCCTCCTGGTTGTAGCCTTGTGCGACCAATCTTGCCTTGTTACGAACTATAATCCCATTCTCGTCAAGTTTGTTCTTGAACACCCATCTGGTTCCTATAATATGCTTATTGTCTGGTCTTGGTACAAGGGTCCAAACTTGATTTCTTTCAAATTGATTAAGTTCTTCTTGCATCGTTATAATCCATAGGTCGTCGCCTAAAGCTTCATCGATCTTTGATGGTTCAATTTGAGATACAAACGCCATGTTGAGACAAGCATCCTTTAAATTAAGTCGAGTTGCAACACCTTGACTAATATCACCAATAACTTTATCAATTGGGTGATCTCTGTGTGTTCTCCATTCTTTCAGAAGATCTTGATTTTCTTGAGTAACATCTTCTCGTAATATTGTTTGATCATTTGAAATAATTTCTTCATTTTATGGAGTATCTACAAAATCATCATCATCATCCAAAACAATATTATCCTCTTTCGAGGGGTTAGTCTCATCAAACGAAACATGAATAGATTCTTCAAGGGTAAGAGTTCTTTTATTAAAAATTCTAAATGCTTTACTATAAAGAGAGTAACCAAGAAATATACCTTCGTCGGACTTCTGATCAAACTTACCGAGATTGTCCTTATTGTTGTTGAGAACGAAGCATTTGCAGCCAAATATGTGGAAGAATGATATATTCGGTTTCCTTCCCTTGAACAACTCATACGGAGTCTTTTTGAGTAGCGGTCGAATATTCACGCGGTTGCTTACAAAACACGCCGTGCTTACTGCTTCTGCCCAAAAATATTTTGGAAGATTTGTATCGTTGAGCATTGTTCTAGCAAGTTCAACTAGTGAACGATTCTTCCATTCTACGATGCCGTTTTGTTGAGGAGTTCTTGGTGCCGAAAAATTATGAGAAATTCCATGTTCTTCGCAAAATTCTTCAAAGTCTGAATTTTGAAATTCTCCACCGTGGTCGCTTCTTATGGAGGCTATAGTGAGTGACTTCTCGTTTTGAATTTGTTTTGCATACTTTTTGAATGCTTTGAACGCATCATTTTTCTGCACTAAAAACATTGTCCAGGTATATCGAGAAAAATCATCAACAATAACTAAAGTATAAATACTACCTCTGAAGCTCTTCGTTCTTGATGGACCAAAAAGGTCCATGTGCAACAATTGAAGTGGTCTTGATGTAGAAACCACTTGCTTGGATTTGAAAGTTGTCTTGGTCTGTTTTCCCTTTTGACATGCATCGCATAATTTATCTTTGATGAATTTTATCTTTGGAAGCCCAACAACCAGATCATGCTTGATTAATTTGTTTAGATGCTCCATGTGAATGTGAGCAAATCTTTTATGCCAAAGCCATGCCTCGTTGTTGTTTGCCATAAGACATTTTACCTTCAAGGAAGAATCATCAAAAGAGATCATAAAAATATTATTATATCTTTTACCTTTTAGCAGAATCTCATGAGTGACTTCGTGTTCGATCAAGCATTCCTCCTTTGTGAAGTTGATTTTGAACCCTTTGTCACACAATTGATTGATGCTAAGCAGGTTATGCTTAAGGCCTTCAACAAAAAGAACGTCTTCGATGATTGTACATGGAGGTGCACCAATGGTTCCAACTCCAAGAATTTTTCCTTTATTATCATCACCGTAAGTGACGTATCCTTTGGCCTTTAATGATAGACTTGAAAATATTTTTATATCTCCCGTCATATGCTTCAAGCAGCCACTATCAAGATACCATTGATTTGTGGTTGTCTTCAAGCATACCTACAAAACAAAATTAGGTAGTGTTAGGTACCCAAATTGCTTTGGGTCCTTGATAGTTAGTACCCTTTTCAACCCACACATAATGCCCCTTTGCAACACCAATATTACGTACATAGCAGGCATTAGGTGTGTGCCCTTTAATTCCACAATAAAAACACGTAGGTTGAAAATGACTTCTATATCTAGGAATATAATTCTTTTTCTTATCAATTCTTTTCTTGTTATGATTTGATGCTGAATTTTAGAAGTGCTTGTCTCTTCTTTAACAATTTGTTCACTTGCTCTTACGAAAATGGTCTCATTGGTGCTTGGTTTTGAAAATTTAGAATATCCCAATCCACTTTTATCATTAGGATACTTTTGATGTTTAAGAATTTCTTCCAAGCCAATTTGACCTTTTTCGTATCTTTCTAAAACTCTTTTAAGTTGAACAATTTGAAAAGACAAAGACTCACAATTCTTACATACAAGACTTTGTTTTTCATCCATCACTTTTTGTTTTTCATCTTCAATATTTTTCAAGAGATCAGAATTTTGTTTTTCTAAAAGTAAAATTCTTTTCTTTTGTGATGAGATGTCTTTATACAAAGTCTTGCACTCTTTTAGAAGTTCATCTATAACTTCTTGAGCATCATTATCATAGA
Organism: Lathyrus sativus; assembly: GCA_963859935.3. Classification (NCBI taxonomy): domain Eukaryota; kingdom Viridiplantae; phylum Streptophyta; class Magnoliopsida; order Fabales; family Fabaceae; genus Lathyrus; species Lathyrus sativus. The sequence continues at coordinate 334,518,610 of OZ012741.1, forward strand.
CAGAAAAATTACTACTAACCTCATTTTCGTCATCAGAATGGTGAGAGGCCATTAAGGCAATATTTGTGCATTCATCGCTATCTGATTCCGATGATGAACTCACTTCGTTGTCGTCCCATGCGACATAAGCCTTCTTTGTTTTGAAATCCTTCTTGCCCTTGAATTTTCCTTTATTTGCGAGTTTTGGGCAATCTGGCTTTATGTGACCTTGTTTCCCACATTCGTAACATGTAATTTCTTAGTTTGATGTGGATGCCTCCTTTTTCCTGAAATGTCTATTCTTTTTAGAAAAAGAAGAAGTTTTATTATTATTAAAAAACTTACCAAGCTTCTTTACTAGAAGCATGAAATTTTCGTCTTCGGAAGATTCGTCAATTTTATCATCCCTTGTGTCAGTCTTCAAGGCAATTCCTTTGGACTTCTTGTCTTGACTTTCATGTTTCTCAAGCCTTCCAAGTTCCAGTTCATGCTCTTGAAGTTTCCTGAATAATGAAGCGGATGTCATTGTTGAAAGACTTTTCTTTTCCGAAATGGCGGTCACCTTCGATTGCCATTCTCTTGTCAAGGATCTTAGGACTTTTAAGTTGAGATCATCATTGGTGAAGGTCTTCCCAAGAGAAATCAGATGATTTGTTAGATGAATGAACCTCTTTTGCAAGGCAACAATAGATTCACCGGGCTGCATACGGAACATCTCATATTCTTGACTTAACGTGTTAAGTCTTGATCTTTTTACTTCTGCTGTTCCTTCATGCGTTTCTACCAAGGTATCCCAAATCTGTTTTGCCGATTGACACTGTGATATGCGAAAGAATTCATCCATACTGAGAGCGCTTTGAAGTATGTTGATTGCTTTATTCTCATTCAAGATTCTCTTCTTGTCATCTTCATCATATGAGGATTTAATCTTTGGGGTTCCAACACCATTTACCACACTTGTAGGAACATGTGGACCAGTTTCAACGGTTTCCCATATACCATCTCCTTGAGCCTCAAGATGTGCCTTCATATGGATTTTCCAAAAATCGAAGTATTCTTCAGAAAAGAGTGGTGGCTTGTTACTACTTCCACCATCTTTGAAAACCGGGTTGGTACTTGCGGAAGCCATACTGAATCGTTAGGAACAGGTTATCTTAACCTGCTCTGATGCCAATTGTAAGAACAGAGTATGCCTAAGAGGGGGGGGGGGGGGGGGGGTGAATTAGGACTTTTGAAATTTCCGGTTTTTATGGTATCTTGAAATATTACTGGTTTGTGTTTTTGGTTATGAAAGCAGAAGAAGAAAAATAACAGAACAATGGACACCAGGATTTATAGTGGTTCCCCTCACAATCCGAGAGTACTCCACTCCCCTTTCAACACGAAAGAGAATTTTCACTATTGTTCAATAAAGTACAACCTATCACACCATTAACCGGTGAGGCCTACTATCAAACAATAAAACTAACAAGTGTACAAGAACAATCCTCTTGTAAACACTCACCCTTGTGTCCAACAATCCTGGATCATAAGTCAGAATACACAAGTTTGTAAAGATTTTGATTTGAGAATAATGATATCAAAGTTGATCTTCTCCAAATGATCAGAATTCACTCTTACAATTTTTCAATACAAGTGTTCAAGGATGAATATGAAATTTATGCACATATGAACACTTAATGAAAGTTTTTGAAAATGGTGAATTTGATTCTAAGATAATTTGAAAATGAATGTAGAAAGTGTTTGGAGATTGAAAAGTTTTGTGTTGTTTTTCAAAATTGAAAAACTCAGAATTTATATGAGTAAAATACCCTTTCAAAAAGGTACATTTGAGTAAACCTCTTAAAAATGAAATGGTATAATTTTTAAATAATTTTTGAACTTGAAACAAAGCAATTTTTCACTGTACGTTCAGTGTTAATCGGTTAACCTATATGGTTAATCGGTTAACACTGGTACGTTAGCCCAGAAATTTCAAAATTCAAATTGGTTAACCGGTTAACCTATATGGTTAATCGGTTAGCACTGCTAATTTTCAGAAAAATGCTTTTAAAAAATAATGTTATACCAATTCTAAGGTTTCAAAAAACATGCTTATGTATTATGCAAAAATGCTTGATGTTTTTGAACACTTGTATATCAAATTATAAGGGTAGAATTTGATATACCGGTGTAATACCCCAAATTTTACCCTTTCTTTTTTATTTTTATTTTAAATTCTTATTAACTTAATAAATTAACCTTTTTTTTAAATCTTGTTTTTTTTAACTAATAATAATTTAATTAACCTTTTTTATAACTTTACTAATGTTTTTTATTAACTTTTTTTTTTTTTCTATTTAGTTTATTTATTTAAGTCATTTTAAGCTCTTCTTACTAACTTTTAGGATTTAGATTAAAATTTAACTTTTTTTTTCTTTTCTTTAAAGAGTAAATTTTTCATAACCTTTTTTAAATTAATTTCTAACACTTTTTTTTTTAATCAAATTCTAATACTTTTTTTTTTAAATAAAAATCTAATACTTTTTTTTAAATAAAAATCTAATACTTTTTTTTTTAAAACTAAATCTTTTTTTCTAACTTTTTAAAATTAAATCTTTTTTCTAACCTTTTAAAGCTAAATCCTTTTTTTAAAGTTAAATATTTTTTTCTAACTTTTTTTAAAAACTAAATCTTTTTTTTCTAACTTTTTTAAAAGTTAAATATTTTTTTTTTCTTTTCTAACTTTTTTTAAAAACTAAATCTTTTTTCTAACTTTTTTTAAATCTTTTTCTAACTCCTCTTTAAAGTTAAATCTTTTTCTATCTTTTTTAAAATTAAATCTTTTTTTCTAACTATTTTTAAAGCTAAATCTTGTTTTCTAACTTTAAATCTTTTTTTTCTAACTTTTTAAAATTAAATCTTTTTTTTCTAACTTTTTTAAAATTAAATATTTTTTCTAACCTTTTTAAAACTAAATTTTTTTTTCTAACTTTTTTAAAATTAAATCTTTTTTTTCTCTAACTTCTTTTTAAAATTAAATCTTTTTTTCCTCTAAATTCTTTTTTAAAATTAAATCTTTTCTTTTTTTTTCTAAATATTTTAAAAATTAAATCTCACCTTTGTCACTTTTTTTGTTCTTTATTATTTTTACTCTAAATTTTTCTATATTTCATTAAAAAAATAACAAAAATAGTCTTTTATTATTATTTAATTATTATTTTCGTATTTTAATTAAATCATTTTTTAAAATATTATTTTTTTCACTTTTTTCTAAATTATTCATAAAAATATCCAAAAAATCATAAAATAAAAAAATATTGAAAAATTTTGTTCCTTTTATAATATTTTTTATTTTAGGAATCAATAGGATTATTAGTTTTTATTTTAAGTTTATTTTAATTATTTTAAATTATTTAAATTTTATTTTTTCTTAACTAATTATTTAGTTTGGGCTTTAAAATGGGCTTTAGGGACATTATTGACAATTTGGTGTTAACCCTAATTTGTTCCCTATATATACATGTGTTGCCTTGTTGGAAAGAGGGGAGAGAATGAAAAAAAAACCTAAGAGGGGTCAGAAGGTTTTCTTCAGAAAAGAGGAGAGAGAGGGAGAAACAAAGGAGATCCCCAGAGAAGAAAGGCGGTCGTTCCCACAACTCGTTAGAAGGATTGGAGCTCTCCAGTGTTCCCTTATTCAAACCTTTTTCACATTTACCGAAGCAAACCTCCGCTTCGTAGGTTAAATTACTAAACCTTTTGCCTTTTCATGTTTATGTGCATATTTTGCCATGTTAATGTGTTTAGGTCCGTTAAATTACTAAGTCCTTTGCATTTTTCATATTTATTTGCATCCTTGCCATGTTAACCTTCATTGTTGTTTAGATCCGTAGATTTTGATATGTATGAACCATGATTGTGTCGTATAGGATTGTCTGCATGTCCATTATTTGTCTGTTTGCATTTGCAATTCTATTGTTATTTTTTTTTTTTTTTTTTTATCAAAACATTTTTTTCCCAAAAAAAAAAAAACCTTTTTTGTTCCCGTAAACATTTTTTTCCCAAAAAAAACCTTTTTTGTTCCCGTAAACATTTTTTTCCCAAAAAAAACCTTTTTTGTTCCCGTAAACATTTTTTTCCCAAAAAAAAACCTTTTTTTGTTCCCGTAAACATTTTTTTCCAAAAAAAGCCTTTTTTTTGTTCCCGTAAACATTTTTTTCCAAAAAAACCTTTTTGTTCCCAAAAACATTTTTTTTTATATATAATTTAAACTTAACATTTTTTTTATAATTTAAACTTAATTTTTTTTTTAAATAAGTAATTCCATTTTAAAATTAAAACCTTTTTTTATATATATAATTAAAATATTAAAAAAATTAAAACATTTTTTTACATAAATTAAAATATTAAAAAATTAAAACCTTTTCGTAAGGAACTCCTTATGTTTGCCGTGTCATCTTGTGTACCTTTTATTTTCTTTATTCCTGCATTTCATTTGCATGCTTGAGGTTGAGATGTGCTTGTGGTGGCCACAGCCCCACACTATTTTCCTCCCTCACTTCATTCTAAGTGTCATTACATATTTTCATATTCTTCATGTTTTCAGAAATGTTTCTTTGTTTCTTTATACCCTCTGCCTTTATTACTTTTCTTATTTTTGTACCTTAATTATTCCTCCATATAATGATTTGTCATATTTTCACATTTTTTTACAGTTTTATCCTTCCGAAGGATTAGGTCCAGCCTTTTGGCCGCCGAGTCAATAGCCTTACCCCTTTAATGGATCAAACCCTGTTTAGCCTAGGTGTCCCGCCGTGGGCAAAATTGCTTTTATCCTAGTGTTATGCCAAAAGGGTCGCCGCACTCATTTTAGGGTTTCCCGCCGCGGAATCCCTAACCAAACCCTAATTTTCACAAATGCCTCGCCGCAGGCAAGATTACAATTTTACCCCTAGCATTAGGTCAAAGAGCCGCCGCGCTCATTTTAGGGTTTCCCGCCGCGGAATCCCCAACCTAATTTAACCCTAATTACCACTCAATATTTCAACGTAGAGATTTGGAGTTTCTACACTCCACGTAAGCGTGTCCTTAAGATGCGTTTATTCCCCTTGAGACCTTGACCACAGTCAAGAAGTTTCTAACCTCCCTATTGAGGGGAACTACGATTACTCTGATTCCACTCCCGTAAGGATACGTAGGCACAAGATGCGATGTCTTGCCGAGTAAACTTAGAATTAACCCCTTAGGTCTTTTTTCTCACTTTTAATCTTTGTACATATACCTTAAGCAAATAAATAAAGCAAATAGTAAACATTTGAACAAAAGGTTCCCGTAGAGTACTACGGAAGTTTAGGGTGCTAATACCTTCCCTAAATTTAACCAACCCCCGAACCCTAGATCTTTCCCCGCATTGTGTTTACGATGCAAAAATAGGTTTTCCCTTTTTGACCTTTTCCTTCGGATAAATCAAAGAGCGGTTGTAAATTGAATTGCGATTCAAACTAATTAATAGTTTGTGATCCTATTTCCACCGCAACAACCGGCAATGCATCCAAGTCTTGAAGAATCATAGCTCCATATGTAGCTTGACTTGAAAGATATCTTGACTTGATATTGAGAACTTTGAACGGCTTGTCTTTTTGCAATCAAAAGATGACCTTGAGTAGTGTTGACATCATCAAAACTTGAGACTGAAGCATGCTTCTACAGAACTAATCATCCAGAGTCGATCTACTGTAATCGTGTTTCCAACGCTTTTAGGTTTTTATTCTATCAATTCAATTTCGTTTCTCTTTCAATTCTATTCTATTAAATTGCATTTGCTTAATTTGTTATTTTTTGGAATGTTTTGATTTAATTATTGTATTCCTAACTTCTAATCGTTTTTTACGCCGCTTAGTCGTTAAATCGCGTTTCTATATCGTGTTTGCTTAATTCGCGATTGTGTTTATCCGTTTGCTTAATTCATAATATAGGAATGTCAATCTATTCAATATCTTAGTGCGCTTGTCATTTGATATTGAAACCGAATAGAGATCGAAGCCACTTAGGAAATTGGTAAGGAAAAAAACATGTGATTAGCTGGAAACCGAAACAGTAGATTGACTTATTTTTATAATCACTTATTTTAATCATTTATTTTCACTATTTTATAAATCGAATCTTAAAAAACCCATAAAAATTTTCTTTAATTGGTTGAATTAATACAAGAACCCTTGAGATACGACTCGAGTCATTGTCGCTTTACTACTTTTCAAAAAATACTTGTTTTTATCCGTGCGCGAAAGCGGATCACTGACAAATATAAAATTCTCAAAGAGTGAATGAGGGTTGTACAAGGGTTCAACGTGATCAGCGTCAATGCTCCCGAAATGTGCCTGGTTCCTGATGTGGTGATACCACCCAAATCTAAAGTGCATTACTTTGAAAAATGCAAGGGTCTTGAATGTCTAAGGAACCTCTTGAGAATTTCTACAAAAAGATGACTGCCCACGCCTTTGATAAAAAAAACTGATGATTAACTGATTGCAAGATAGCCAAAGTGGGGCATCTTTGAACTGATACATGTAGCTCGAGCAGACTCACCTCCGCACATGGGAAGACTCGCCAATTATTTCTTGAGGCCATACAAGTACAATTGGGACATGGTGCTTAGCTGTACAGAGTTGCAAAGTATGACACAAATGAGTCAAGAATATTTCAAGGAATATGCACAAAGATGGATGGAAATGACATCTTGTGTGCAACCTATACTCCTTAAAAGAAAGCTGATAGACCTATTCATGGGCACCCTGTAAAGTCGGTATTACGAAATAATACTTGGGAGCGTATCATCCAGATTCTATGATTTAGTAATTATTGGGAAAATAATTGAAGATGGTTTGAAGAGTGGAAAAATTCAAGGGGTATCTGGTTGGCAAATAAACACTATCAAGCACCCTTAACTCAGATCCTTTGCTACACATGTTTATATATATAGCTATTGTGGCTTTCGGTCAATATCCTCCACGGGAACTTCCTACACCACCACTTCAACAACCTCTGATGATGCCTTAGCAGAATCAACAACAGTATCAATAGCAGCAATGGTCCCATAGGTCTTACCCATAAAATTGTTATAATCATTAAAAGAGCTTAGCACCGAGAAGGATTGATCCACTCCTCATACCTCATAGCCAGTTACTTCAAAATCTACATAGAGGATCATTAGTGGAGTTCAAAATGCTCAATCCCCCTCCTCATCCATACCCTCATAGTTTCAACGAGAACTCGAGATGTGAGTACCAATCTAGGTCCCTAGGGAATACTTGGAAGATTGTTAAGCCTTCACACACAAGGTCTAAGACTTGATTGGTAACAAGAAGTTGAATTTCAAAGGAGGAATCCAATTGGTGAATGATCACCCCTTACCGTGACAATGGCAAGAACATCAAAAAGCATCTTCTAAATTTAGTGGTTCAATAGGGAAGCTCGCCCCTAGGATCATTAGGCTTTTTCCAATTGTAATTTGTTTCTTGCTAAGTATTGTTTGTTTTTAATAGCTGTACTCTTTGATCGGTATTTTCAATAAGACGAGCATGTATGTTTTTGGAATCAATCATTTCGTATTTACTCATTGTTGGAACAAGATTGTTCATACTCCTTGGGGTTTGGTAATAAAAAAGTATTTAGAGAACAAATGGGTATACTAACATATGTTCAAGTGTGAGAGATCACAAGCTAAGCACTCATCATGAATTAATCCTGTTGGAAGTATAAGTGAAGAAGCAATGTTACCCAGTTTCTAACTGATCAGAATCTGGTAGCTCTGAACGTGTTCATTAGCATCTGAAGGCTCGGACTTTAGTATGTTGTTCCAGCCTCTGGTGACAACTCAGCCTCTGGTTTGTACTCTGCACCAAAGTTGACCAGTCTTATCAAGGCTATTGGTGTAAGCCCTAAAGGCCACTACTTTTGGTACTTGTATCAAATTATTTGTTAATAATAAAAGGCATTTCCTTATGATGTTTGTTTTTCTAAAATAATAAAGTCCCTAGAATAGCTGGTCCGTTTAATGAAATATTAAGTGTGACTTAATCATGATATCCTATTAAACATAAGAACATTATTCTTAAAGCATCTGTAGTCGAGCTTTACTGTGAAGTGGGATAACCGTAAAACATTAAGACTATTATGTAGGTAGACTGATGATCACGTCTCATGGATCATGGATAAGGATTTATCAAGTCTTAACATAGGTATGAACATTAGGAGTAATATTTATACTGGATTGACCCGTTATAATAGTACTACATGGAATGTTATGCAAAGTGTCATAAGTTACTCTCATGGTGATAGTGGTGTATTGGTGATCAAACATTGTTCGTAACTAGATGACCATAAAGACAGGTGATGGGTACTCCACAAAGCATGTTGAGGGACATGAGTGACCTAGATTGAATTTGCACATCTCGCGTAACAGGATAAATGTCTAAAGACCCAATATTGAATTGGATAAGGATGACACGGTATATGCCTTGTGTTCAATAGACATAAGGGAAAAAGGGTAATTATACATAATAATATTATCACAAAAAGATTTTGTCAGATCACATGAAACTTTCTACTTGAGTAGCAATGATGTGTTACTAAATACCACTCATTGTTTATTATATTAAATATATGATTTGTATAATTGTCAATGTCACGAGAACCTACAGGGCCACACACATGAGGACAGATTGATGAGAGATAGAATAAATAAGGAATACTGTAAGGTACGGTGTACTTGAGAGAATTATGAAACACCATAAGTTACAGTGTACTTAAGTGAAATATGGAACATCGTATAATATAATAATAATAATAATAATAATAATAATAATAATAATAATAATAATAATAGTTATTATTATTACTATTATTATTATAGTTATTAAATATAATAATCATAAAATATGTTTATTATAATAATGGTTATTATTATTATTATTTTATTATTGTTATTATTATTATTATTATTATATGGTGCACTTAAGTTGGGATTTTTAGCTTGCAGCCCACACAAGTGGTTCTGTAAATACAAACATTGTGTAGAAACTTTTTGAACTTGATGAAATTCAGTTGGTGAAACCCTGGCCGTATTTCTCTCTCTCTCTCTCTCTCTCTCTCTCTCTCTCTCTCTCTCTCTCTCTCTCTCTCTCTCTCTCTCTCTCTCTCTCTCTCTCTCTCTCTCTCTCAAAGTATTCATTCGTAGTAGCTAGCACTGAGATTGAAGGCACTTTCATGTGGACTGGGTAGAGGCGTTGTTCTTCATTCAGCACTCGTGATCATTCATCCGGATTTGCATCAAAATTGTTAATCACCACAAGAGGTAACAGTTCCTATCACTGGTAATGCCCATTCATAAGGATCACTAAAAGGAAAATTTTAATTTCCGTTGCGTTTTGGATCGCAATTTTCCTTCAAAAGCAAGAGATTTCTAGACAGAGTCAACTAGGGTTTGGTTTTTCAAGGCTCAAGGGATGGTGATGTGACCTCTTCAGTGTGTTCTACCTTTTGGTAGATACCTAGTACTTCGAAAGGAGTTGTGAACAATGTCATTATCCATTGGACAATATCTCTAACCAGATGTTGCTCTCCAACATCTCTCTTGGCATACTTCCTCACTAATCTTGTTGGTGTTCAAACCTCCAACGACTCTTTTCAGTTTCTCTATAAAAGGAAGCTGAAGACTTGAAGGAAGGTTACAACATCACAATACATTACAAGATCTTTGGCATAACTCTGAGTTGTTATTTTTGTAACTGTTATTGAATAAGATCTTAAGATTTCTTATCTTAGAAAGGTTAAGAGCCATTATGATTGTTGCACAATTGTTATACTTCTGATTATGTATCAAAATATAGTAGTTACCTTTTCTACTAAACTATTTTTTTAAAGTAGAGGAAGTCTTTTGCGTGCTTGAGCATTTAAGTCTATTTTCTGTATACTTGAGCAAGTGAAGTCTCTTTCTAGGTTGATTGAGTAAAAGTATCTTGCAAGGTTGTTTGAGCAGAAGTCTCTTTCTAGGTAGATTGAGCATTGAAGTATCTCAATTGAGGCATTGTTTATTCAGTACATGTATGCGATTTAGTGGCTGGATTTTGGGAATGGAACCATGGTAGCATGAGTTCAAATCTTGGATGAAGCAAAACATTATTTTTACCACTTGTTTTTTCATGTTTTCTTCACATCTTCAAATGACCATAACTTGTTCTTCCTTTAATCTTTTTGAGCCCTTCTTTTTCCAATTTAGTCATGGTCCTGCCTATTTTAAAAACCTCTTGAAAAAACCCCAAAAATATTTTATTATAATACACTTTTTCTTAGTCAAAGTAAGGTACCTTTTAATGTGGTTTATTATGTCATCTTTTGCCTTTCTTTGCCTTGCTCCTTATTTTCCTTGTTCAAAGTGACTCGTATGAGTATGATGTACCATGTTAGAGCCTTGTTGAGTGTTGATAATATGCTCCTCTTGTTTGCCAATTTCGATTGTAATACTCCATGGAGCTTTGCCATTATCAAGCTACTATTCTTCAATAAAATCAGACCTTTTTCTTATCCAATTTTCCATTTATTGCTTTATCTACTTTTCTTGTTATACAAAATGTTTATTTGTTAATAATATTTTGGAAGTGAAAAGTTTTCAAACATAAAACCGTTTTTGAAAACGCATTGAAAAGAATATAAAGTTTCTTTGACTTGTGGAAATATCTTAAGGAAGTCATTATTCCCCAGAAAGTCTTAATGTTGCAGAAGCACTTTTGGACCATTTTCAACAAAATTCCAAGCGAAGCATAAGCTGATAACACTCTTGGACTGATCCTATGATCATGAGTGATTTTCAAGACTACAGATAATGTCCCAAGTATCCATCAAGTGATACATGTTTATTGATATTGAGGAACCTCTCCCCAGTGGAATCATCTTTGTTTCCTCACTAGAGTTACTATACGTTCTCCAGTAAGCTGCTTTAGCTCCATACTTCCCAGATGAGTTGGATATTTATTTTATCCCCTATGAAGTCTCTAATCCTGGGTGACTTTCCCTAGTGAATATTCCTCTTTAATAAGAAATTCATATTCATGATGGAAATCCCTCAAATGAAGTCATGATATTATATCCCCAAGTGGAATGTTTCTTCTCCCCAGAGAAAATTTGAAACTTTGAAGTAAAACTATTGGTTCCGCCATCGACTTTCTATCCATCTCTTAATAGATATAACTTTGCAAAGGTTGGCCAAGTATCCTCGTCGAGATGTTTATTTCATCTCCCGTTTACTTCTTCTGTTGTCTGTTTTGCCAGCATCAGCATAAGCATAACATATCTACATTCATTCATACATATAGGCATACATTGTAACGCCCCATTTCTATACCCCAAAATAATCACATATCAAATCATATAGTCACGAATACAAGTGTTTTTATTTTCATCAGAGTGTATTTACATTTAGGTATAAAAGAAGTGCGTCACAATACTCACGAAACGACCACATGAATATTAATGTTTAAAAGAGAATTAACTCAAAAGGGGTAAATCTCAACTAAAAATAAACGCATGATTCTTCGAAATTACATATTCATGTTTTCTCTTAAAGCGGAAGACTAAAACATATATAATTTCACTTAAGACATGACAAAACGTAATTACATGTCATCTGGTTGTTCACAACTTTATTCACATACAAACAAAACATCATTAAGACATTCAACAAGCCTATCTACCCAAAGTTACATATCAGAGCGACCGACACGAGGGAAAGGAACTATACTCCACATGAAACCTCCAGCGAATCCTAATCTGCAATGCCTCGAAGGGCATTATAAAACAACAGAAGGGTGAGAAACATTATCATAATAATCAAGGCATAAGATATATACATATATATATATACATATACATATATATATATATATATATATATATATATATATATATATATATATATATATATATATATATATATATATATATATATATATATATATATATATATATATATATATATATATATATATATATATATATATATATATATATATATATATATATATATATATATATATATATATATATATATATATATATATATATATATATATATATATATATATATATATATATATATATATATATATATATATATATATATATATATATATATATATATATATATATATATATATATATATATATATATATATATATATATATATATATATATATATATATATATATATATATATATATATATATATATATATATATATATATATATATATATATATATATATATATATATATATATATATATATAAATGTACAAGTACCAAATTCCTATACCTCATACTTATTTACTACAATGCATAACCATAAACTCTCACCGCATCAAATACACATAGACATAATCGCTCACACTTAACCGTCTATTCATCGGTCGATATCTTTCACATTTATTTATTTGCTAACGCATCTCATCAATTCCTGCACATAGGCATATTTACATATGACAATCGCGATCATACCATGCGATCCATATAAGACTCATTCACTACCCTCAATCCTCTTCCCGGACTATGGGTACGTTGCTTATGCTCTACCGGGAACGACGTCTCGGCCATTCTACCCCGGTAACTACCTCACTAGGAACGACGCATCGCCGTTCTATCCTAATGAGTAGAATCTCTCTACATATACATAGACCTCATTCTCATATTTAACAGACGCAATCAATATATATATATTTATACATACACTAATACATTCTCAACGCATTATTCTCAATTCATCATATGAAGATGATAATGCACTCGTAGAGACCGACACCTCGACCCTATGCAGCTACAACCACGGTACCGACTCATTCATCCGTCAGATTCTCTTAGAACTCACTCCTCTCGCACTTATATGGTTACACTATATAACCTTCGCATCAAGCGAGGTTCTGCAGATCCTACACAGGATCAAATATAACCATCGCATCAAGCGAGGTTCTGCAGATCCTACACGGGATCAAATATAACCATCGTATCAAGCGAGGTTCTGCAGATCCTACACGGGATCAAATATAACCATCGCATCAAGCGAGGTTCTGCAGATCCTACACGGGATCAAATATAACCATCGCATCAAGCGAGGTTCTGCAGATCCTACACGGGATCAAATATAACCATCGCATCAAGAGAGGTTCTGCAGATCCTACACGGGATCAAATATAACCATAGCATCAAGCGAGGTTCTGCAGATCCTACACGGGATCAAATATAACCATCACATCAAGCGAGGTTCTGCAGATCCTACACGGGATCAAATATAACCATAGCATCAAGTGAGGTTCTGCAGATCCTACACGGGATCAAATATAACCATCGCATCAAGCGAGGTTCTGCAGATCCTACACGGGATCAAATATAACCATCGCATCAAGCGAGGTTCTGCAGATCCTACACGGGATCAAATATAACCATCGCATCAAGCGAAGTTCTGCAAATCCTACACAGGATCAAATATAACCATCGCATCAAGCGAGGTTCTGCAGATCCTACACGGGATCAAATATAACCATCGCATCAAGCGAGGTTCTGCAGATCCTACACGGGATCAAATATAACCATCGCATCAAGCGAGGTTCTCCAGATCCTACACGGGATCAAATATAACCATCGCATCAAGCGAGATTCTGCAGATCCTACACGGGATCAAATATAACCATCGCATCAAGAGAGGTTCTGCAGATCCTACACGGGATCAAATATATACTAACATCATACACCGCAGTGTATACTACACGACACGCTCAATATTCATGCCAAATCGTTATGCATTTTTAATCGAATCAAACGATGCACGAAATTGCCCAAACGGCTACAATTCATAACCTAGGATTCACGCCTATCGGCTACCCACAATACATCACGAGCCATCACACCATCTTCTAAATCAAGGAAGGGTCGATCGCAATCGGAATCCCAAGTCACAACTGCACCCAACAGCAGAGAAGACTCATTCTGCTACGTTCGCTACACGCTCGCCTAACGAGCTGCTAGCGAACGTTCGCCACCTTCTCGCCTAGCGAACTGCTAGCGAGCAAGAACAGAAGCTACAGACTTCGTTCGCTACAGCGAACCCCCAGCGAGCCATTCGCTACTCCATTCGCTGCCAGCGAAGGAGACCAAGACACCACTGTCCCAAGTCTGGGACCGTTTGCTACGCACTCGCATATCGAGATGCTAGCGAACACTCGCGACCTGCTCGCCTAGCGAGCTGCTAGCGAGCGTCTGCGAACTGAACTTTCTCCCACTGTTCAGAATCCAAACACCCGATGAAATCTCCCGGTAAATCCCAAATTGTTCCCAGTGGCCTTAGTCCAACATTCATTGACTAAATTCTACCACTTATTCTCATTTCTAATCATTAAAACTCGGCTTCTACCGATCGAATCAATTTCGACCTAAAATGGAAGTTTATGGAAAACTCTCCAAAACTCTAACCAATCAACCATACACATACATAACCAAACATATTGATTAAGATAGTAAGATTTCACACCCTTACCTTGGATTAATCGAAGCTTTGAGCTGTTCTTGATGATTCCACACTTTTTTCCTTCTCTTTTCTCTTTTCTCCTCCTTTTTCCTTCTTTTTCTTTTCTTTCCTTCCTTTCTTACTATCTCCTCTTTCTTTCTATTTTCCTCTTTTATATCCTTCCACTCCAATTCTTTCCATTATTTTCTCTCCAAACATCTACTAACTCATTTCCTCATAAAGTATCTAATTTAACATCAATTAAGAAATATCTCAAATATTACCCAATTAATTTCTCAAAATCCACCAATGATAAAATATCATAATATGTACACCAAACATGTTAGATATTCCATTTCCACCAATAAAGCAATAATCACTCAATTAAATCAAAGGACTCAACAAATAAATACGGAAATCAAAATCGGGGCGTTACAACTCTCCCCCACTTTAGAAATTTTCGTCCTCGAAAATGTCACCTGATTCCAATAACTCTAGATGCGACTCTCGCATCCTAATCCCCCAGATTACCTTCTCCAAAGGAATCCTTTTACATCGAAGTTGCTTCTCGTTCATCAACCCGAACCAACAATACCTCAATCAGTCAAATCATTTCTCCTGAATCAATGTACTTCCTCAGTTTAGACACATGAACATATCATGTAATTCCCACAAGCGACAGCGGTTCGACAATCTAACAAAACACAGTGGGTGTTTCCCGAGACCTTAAGCTCGACCAACACCAGTTACTATCGTAACTCGCAAAACACATCTTTCCTTGGATCCTCTTGACTTTTTCAGTCGTCTCATGCACAAATCCCAGGTCCGAGCACAACGCTCTCGCCTGAATCATACCAATGCAAGGAGTCCTACACCCTCTGCCATACAAGGTTTCAGATTCACATCTGGCTCAATATTTCGGCGATACAACATACAAGCTTTATCACCTCAGCGATATTCCTTACAACCAGTTCCAACCTAGAATGACTAATCCTCATCAACAGGAAAAGGGTCAATCCATTTATTCAACCCTGAATCTCTCAACTGAAATCATATTCCTCATTGTATCCTTATCTTCCAGAACTGTGAGCAAAAGCTTGGACTTTGCTATGACAGCATCCTTTGTGGCAGCTTCACCCCTTAAAGCCATATGGTTTAACAAATCATTATGCGAAGGTTTAACTTCATAGTAACTAGAATCCTTATTCTTACTCAAGCTATCCCACACAGATTTTGCTGATGTTCCTGGATTCTTGTTCTCAAAATGCATGAAGTAAACAGTGATCAAAATATTCCTTATGGTTTCCCCGTAGCTCTTCCTTGGCTCTTGAAGTTTGATCCCTTTACCATCCCTCGATAGCACTGATATCTCAGGCTTGACATTGGAAAGAAGATCAAACCTCCATGCTATAACTTGCATAAAAAATTTCTTCAGCCCATTATCGGCATTACCGTGCAAAACACCTTAAGTTTTCAAGGTCATCACTCGCCTCAAACCTTTACGGAACAATCGAAGCTCTTAACCTTCGGCACTAACACACAACAGCAACCAACTCTAAGTCAATCTTCAGATAACTTTTCTTGTACCTCTTATTCGCCTTAAAACACACTTAGAACTTTGTTGGTGTGCATTTACGCATCTCCCCAGCGTGTCACCAAGGCATTATGAAACGCAACATATGTTTTGGTCGGGTTCGACAAAACCAACACACAGATTGTTGACAGTCCTTCTCAAAACTCCTCGAACCTCTTCACAATGACATAACACTGGCTTCCCTTCCAACACGGATAACATTAGCTCCCGATGTCCAACAATACACCGAGCTACTGTTCTACACTTGTAGCACCCTGGAGAACCACAAGTTCTCCCCCACTTGGATCATTCTTACTTCTGCAGACAATGGTTAAACAACAAACACGTACCGACAGTGTCTTCACACACATGTCGCATACAAGGGAACAACCAACATTAGACACTTGGCCGGATGGACCGACCTGCTCTGATACCACTTTGTAACTCCCCCTTTCTATACCCCAAAATAATCACATATCAAATCATATAGTCACGAATACAAGTGTTTTTATTTTCATCAGAGTGTATTTACATTTAGGTATAAAAGAAGTGTGTCACAATACTCACGAAACGACCACATGAATATTAATGTTTAAAAGAGAATTAACTCAAAAGGGGTAAATCTCAACTAAAAATAAACGCATGATTCTTCGAAATTACATATTCATGTTTTCTCTTAAAGCGGAAGACTAAAACATATATAATTTCACTTAAGACATGACAAAACGTAATTACATGTCATCTGGTTGTTCACAACTTTATTCACATACAAACAAAACATCATTAAGACATTCAACAAGCCTATCTACCCAAAGTTACATATCAGAGCGACCGACACGAGGGAAAGGAACTATACTCCACAGGAAACCTCCAGCGAATCCTAATCTGCAATGCCTCGAAGGGCATTATAAAACAACAGAAGGGTGAGAAACATTATCATAATAATCAAGGCATAAGATATATATATATATATATATATATATATATATATATATATATATATATATATATATATATATATATATATATATATATATATATATATATATATATATATATATATATATATATATATATATATATATATATATATATATATATATATATATATATATATATATAAATGTACAAGTACCGAATGCCTATACCTCATACTTATTCACTACAATGCATAACCATAAACTCTCACCGCATCAAATACACATAGACATAATCGCTCACACTTAACCGTCTATTCATCGGTCGATATCTTTCACATTTATTTATTTGCTAACGCATCTCATCAATTCCTGCACATAGGCATATTTACATATGACAATCGCGATCATACCATGCGATCCATATAAGACTCATTCACTACCCTCAATCCTCTTCCCGGACTATGGGTACGTTGCTTATGCTCTACCGGGAATGACGTCTCGGCCATTCTACCCCGGTAACTACCTCACTAGGAACGACGCATCGCCGTTCTACCCTAATGAGTAGAATCTCTCTACATATACATCGACCTCATTCTCATATTTACTAGACGCAATCAATATATATATATTTATACATACACTAATACGTTCTCAACGCATTATTCTCCATTCATCATATGAAGATGATAATGCACTCGTAGAGACCGACACCTCGACCCTATGCAGCTACAACCACGGTACTGACTCATTCGTCCGTCAGATTCTCTTAGAACTCACTCCTCTCGCACTTATACGGTTACACTATATAACCTTCGCATCGAGCGAGGTTCTGCAGATCCTACACAGGATCAAATATAACCATCGTATCAAGCGAGGTTCTGCAGATCCTACACGGGATCAAATATAACCATCGCATCAAGCGAGGTTCTGCAGATCCTACACGGGATCAAATATAACCATCGCATCAAGCGAGGTTCTGCAGATCCTACACGGGATCAAATATAACCATCGCATCAAGCGAGGTTCTGCAGATCCTACACGGGATCAAATATAACCATCGCATCAAGCGAGGTTCTGCAGATCCTACACGGGATCAAATATAACCATCGCATCAAGCGAGGTTCTGCAGATCCTACACGGGATCAAATATAACCATCGCATCAAGCGAGGTTCTGCAGATCCTACACGGGATCAAATATAACCATCGCATCAAGCGAGGTTCTGCAGATCCTACACGGGATCAAATATAACCTTCGCATCAAGCGAGGTTCTGCAGATCCTACACGGGATCAAATATAACCATCGCATCAAGCGAGGTTCTGCAGATCCTACACGGGATCAAATATAACCATCGCATCAAGCGAGGTTCTGCAGATCCTACACGGGATCAAATATAACCATCGCATCAAGCGAGGTTCTGCAGATCCTACACGGGATCAAATATAACCATCGCATCAAGCGAGGTTCTGCAGATCCTACACGGGATCAAATATATACTAACATCATACACCGCAGTGTATACTACACGACACGCTCAACATTCATGCCAAATCGTTATGCATTTTTAATCGAATCAAACGATGCACGAAATTGCCCAAACGGCTACAATTCATAACCTAGGATTCACGCCTATCGGCTACCCACAATACATCACGAGCCATCACACCATCTTATAAATCAAGGAAGGGTCGATCGCAATCGGAATCCCAAGTCATAACTTCACCCAACAGCAGAGAAGACTCATTCTACTACGTTCGCTACACGCTCGCCTAGCGAGCTGCTAGCGAACGTTCGCCACCTTCTTGCCTAGCGAACTGCTAGCGAGCAAGAACAGAAGCTACAAACTTCGTTCGCTACAGCGAACCCCCAGCGAGCCATTCGCTACTCCATTCGCTGCCAGCGAAGGAGACCAAAACACCACTGTCCCAAGTCTGGGACCGTTCGCTACGCACTCGCCTATCGAGATGCTAGCGAACACTCGCGACCTGCTCGCCTAGCGAGCTGCTAGCGAGCGTCTGCAAACTGAACTTTCTCCCACTGTTCAGAATCCAAACACCCGATGAAATCTCCCGGTAAATCCCAACTTGTTCCCAGTGGCCTTAGTCCAACATTCCTCGACTAAATTCTACCACTTATTCTCATTTCCAATCATTAAAACTCGGCTTCTACCGATCGAATCTATTTCGACCTAAAATGGAAGTTTATGGAAAACTCTCCAAAACTCTAACCAATCAACCATACACATACATAACCAAACATATTGATTAAGATAGTAAGATTTCACACCCTTACCTTGGATTAATCGAAGCTTTGAGTTGTTCTTGATGATTCCACACTTTTTTCCTTCTCTTTTCTCTTTTCTCCTCCTTTTTCCTTCTTTTTCTTTTCTTTCCTTCCTTTCTTACTATCTCCTCTTTCTTTCTATTTTCCTCTTTTATATCCTTCCACTCCAATTCTTTCCATTATTTTCTCTCCAAACATCTACTAACTCATTTCCTCATAAAGTATCTAATTTAACATCAATTAAGAAATATCTCAAATATTACCCAATTAATTTCTCAAAATCCACCAATGATAAAATATCATAATATGCACACCAAACATATTAGATATTCCATTTCCACCAATAAAGCAATAATCACTCAATTAAATCAAAGGACTCAACAAATAAATACGGAAATCAAAATCGGGGCGTTACATACATAGCATCAGCATGTTAGCTTTTCTTGTTGCCTTATGTTGTTTACTTTGACTGTGTTTATCACCAAGTAGCTGGGTTTGTCTTTTCTCTCCAAGTAGAGGTCTTCAAACTTAAGCATAAAATACCTATTATTTCTAATTTCCCCATAGAGTTCAGCCCTTGTGGATGATGGTTACTTCAGTTATCTTTTCCATGCATGGATAAGATAATTCCCATTCGAGCTCATTCCTTGATGGTTGGAGTCTTGTTTGAACGTTTCTTTCTAGTTTATTCCTAGATTGAACTGTGGTCCCTGGAGATTATGCTAAACCTTTTAGGTCGCCAAACCTAGCCGGAGTGTGCATTTATTTTGCACTATATCTAAGAAGAATCATTTACAAATCCTCGTTGCTGATAAGTGGCAGCCTCACCTGAGAAGCTTATCATTTTAGCCTTTGCCGGATAAGTGGAAGTCTCACCTGAGAAACTTATCACTTTTTTTTTGCTTGCTGATAAGTGGCAGTCTCACCTGAGAAGCTTATCATTTTATCATTTTACCTTTTCTGATATGTGGCAGTCTCACCTGAGAAGCTTTTCATTTTCACCTTTGTTGATAAGTAGTAGTCTCCTATGAGACGCTTATCATTATGTCCAACAACAAGTGGTCGTCTCCCATGGGAAGCTTGTTTCCTTTTGCCTTTCCAGATAAGTGGCGGTCTCTCCTGAGAAGCTTATCGTTGCTACCTTTTACTTGTCAGGTAAGTGATAGTCTCTTTCTTTGAGAAGCTTATCCTTTCTTAGTGGTGTGTAAGTCCCTTTATGATGATGAGTGGCAGTCTCTTTTGAGAAGCTTATTAGGGCATTTCCCCATGAAGTCCAACTATGTTGGCATACAGAAGAGTTAATTACCCTGTATTTTTTTTAATGTTTCCTGAAGATCCTGTTTGATCTCTTCGTTTAAGGAATTTCCAGAAGCTTGGATGTTATTTATTGTCTGAAAACTCCAACATTTGTTTGCATGATCCTACTGCCATGCAGATCCTGCTTTACCTTTTGTCCTAGAGTGTCAGTCGATCATGCTTGGACTTGTTGGTAAACTACTCTGGATATTCCCTAGTGGAGGTCGTCTTCCCGGTTCTATCTCTAGTGAGGATCTTTTGTTGTCTGTGTTTCTAAAGTGTCAGCCGATCATGCCTGAACCTATTGATCCATAACTTTAGATTTCCCTAGTTTTGTTTTGGTTCCCCAGTGCGTAGTCATCCCCGGTGGGTGGTTACTCATTGTGTCGACCTTATCCTTGTTTGCTTTCGTTTTCGTCTGCATTTTGCATTTATCGTTCCAACATTTTCATCATATTAGAGTTCATTGCATGTCAACATTTGTAGGTTTGTTTCTTTTGTACATAGCATTACATGTCATTGCATCTAAGGGAAAAAATTTTAGTTATCTATATTTAAATACCTTTCACCATGATTTTATGAAGATTTTCATTGCTCACATCATCCGGTGAAGATATTTAAATAGGGGCAACTGTTATACCCCAAATTTTACCCTTAGATTCCTTGATCTTTCGACATATCATCTTAGGCCAATCATCCATGCATGGCTAACCATTTTTTTGTTTTGTTTGTTTTGTGAAGTTAGGGTTGCTGAGGAAGTTTCAGAAGTCGTGAAAGCTTTGTGTGTGATCTTAATTCCCTGCAAGCTGTGTTGAGTTCTTGGAGAAATGAAGTAAGGATATACCCTCGTTATTATGACCTCTTAATCAGTACAGAACAAATTTTCCTCAAGATTTCTCAGAGGATTCTCACCTATGAGTTTCAAGGATGGTTATTCGAGACTTGGTTGGATTTTGTGGTGTATTATATTGCAAGTGGTATCTTCATTTTCAAAGGGTCTCAAGGTCAAAATATGATTCAAATGGCAAGAGTTTTTCTTGTGGTTTTCATCAAGTTTTAAACTCAAGATTCATACGAGATTAGTTCAAAGAGTCCATAATTAGTGTCGAGTTTAGGACATCATATGAACTAACAAACTTTACAATTCCAAAACCATTCCAAAGTATAAAGGAAATTCAAGATGTGAAGACATACAAGTTCATTACAAGATTACAATTCCGAGAACAAAGTTCTTGCATCAAGATTGTTCATGATTGGATTCGTGAAGCCCATTATTTCAGAATTCAAGAAAAATCCAAGATTGAACTTCAAAAAAAACCAAAAATATGATTTTCATCCAAGTTCAAAAGATTCAAAAGATCATCAAATGAAAGAGTTACAAATAAAAAGTTTGTTCAATGATAGTCATAAGCCAAAGGCACAAAAAAATGCAAACCACAGGCAAAATACAAGATTGATTTGCATAAGCTAGAAATTACAATGTAAAGCCAAACTCATAACATGAGTTATTATAGTTTCAACACTACGGGTGCGAATTCAAGACAAATTCATACTCCACCAATCGGGCATGTTTTGATGGTAAGGACAGTCCAAGCTTTTTTTCTTTTTGAAACCACAAAGCCATTAGTTCTTTAAGGTGAAAATGAAGTAGAGGTTTCTAGTCAACTTATTACGGCACTAGAATTTTCAAAAGGTGATTTGAAGTTGATCACTCAAGCGCAATTTCAAGCACAAGATTAAGTCGACTTTCTTTCACGTGACACTAGACAACTCTCTTTGAGACTTCCACTTGCGAGCCCCTGAAACAAAAACTGCAGGATGTTAATAGATTGTAATATATGCTTTTTTTATTCTTTATGGTGATGATGACCAAATCAGATCGAATCTCTCGACTTTGATGATTCAATGGATGAAGAGACTGGGCCAGAATTAAGTAGAACTTAATCGGATAATAGAATATCATTTTCAACCCACTTTCCCGACGTTCTAGATGTTAATCAACTCTTGGATTCGGTCTCGGAAACTGCTAGGCAGGTTGAGATATCCGATTCCTTATGTCCGTTACCTTGCGACCAAATTATAAAAAAAAAACAGTGTGAGGCTCTTGTAACAGGGAAACAAAAGAAGATGCCAGCCGTTCATAGTTTTAAGAAAACAGATTCAAATAGTTTCCAAAGCACAAAAAAAAACATGTTGATGTGAATAAGGATAGGAATCCAAACACTGATCACCATCATCATCAATAACAGGAAGCGAAAATGGAAAATATCCTCACAGAATCGGAGCTAAAACACGTTATTATTACATTCTAAAACATGTTCTGGACATGTTCCCGAGAATTTCAATAACCATAAATCATGTTCCAAACAAGATCAGGTGGAAAGGGAAACCATTCAATATTATCAGTGTTTCACAAACATGATACTAAACACATTTCAAACAGGATCAAACATAATTCCAATATAAGAACGACAAGTTTAAAGCATATCACAATCATCAGTGAACTTCATTACCAAATCATGTTGAGAACGAAAATTAATCAAGGACAATGATTATTTCTTTCCAAAATAAAAGCTGACACAGAATATCACGATTTGATTCAAAATAAAAGTTTTGTTTGCCAGCACATTATAAAATGGAAGAACGAAGTCATGTACAGGGGACAAGCAGAAGTTCACACAAAAAGAACAAAAACAGAACATACACGCATCAATAAACACAAGACTATTCTCACAAATTCAAGAGAAATTCACACGAAACCATACACACCAAAATAGTACAAGCACCTAGTTTCAACAGAGCAGAGGACTGTTAGATGGAAGCACAACCAGCATACCACATTAGTGATATATAGCAGAAGCAACAAGTAGCAACATAGAGTCGAATAAAAGAGATTGGAGAAGAAAAAAAGAGATTGGAGAAGCACCTAGTTTCTTGTTTGTTTAATTAATATTTTAGTTAATTTTTTATTTAAAATTTTAAAATTAGGTTTTAGTTCAATGACTTGGTTAGTTTTAATATATACTATAGTTTAAATATTTTTTATCGTGCTTATTTATTTCTTGATCTGATCTTAAATTTACTAGCCTCTTAATTTAATTCTGACCTCACAGGTTGAACTTAATTCTTGATATAGTGAATTATGATGGAAACTTGACTGTGATAGTCTAAATTCTTGATTTACTCAATTATTAGTACTCAAACTTATTTTGTTAACTTTTTGTTAATAAACACTATTCCAAATGAAAGGGTCTCCTCCCATTGACTGCCATGTCAATATTAGAATTTTAGATCCATCCTCTTTATTCTAGCCTTAGGATCGAAGTCACCTTACTCCACACAGATGTCCTGCCATGGACATCCTCTTTTACATTTTTTATCCTAACCTTAGGATAGGAGTCGCCGTACTCCACTTAAGTTCCTGCCATGGATGCTTACCTATTTACCCTTCTTTCAACAATCAACTTAGACTTGGAGTCTCCGCACTCCACGTAAGTATTTCACTATGAATACTTACTTCCCCTCGGAACCTTGACCACAGTCAAGAAGTTCCTCACCCTCGTTGAGGGGAACTATGAATGCTCTGATTCCATCCCCGTCAGGATACGTAGGCACAAGATGCGATGTCTTGGCGAGCATACTTAGGACTAACACCTTAGGTCTTCTTTTAACCCTTCAACAAATATCATATAATAGATAATAAATAACGCATAATAAAGCAAGAGGTTCCTCTAGAATACTACAAATGCTTAGGATGCTAACACCTTTCCTAGGTATAACCAACCCCCGAACCCTAGATCTCCCCGCATTATGTTTACAATGCAAATTTAGGTTTTTCTTTCCTTAACCTTTCCTTCAGATAAATCAAAGACCGGTTGTGGATTAAAATATTTGCGATTCAAGTTAATTTGATAGCTTGATATCTGATTCTCACCACAACACCACCAAACCAATCGGGACCCAGGACTGCATCTGTATTCATCTCAAAAATATTTTTTTTGATAATCTTCGAGGTTGTAACTCCTATCAACGGAATATTATCTTGTTGTGTGACAATGTTAAGAAGTGTTTCTATCTCCATGCTAGAAGTGTTAAACTCTAGCTTTTTCATGCCATAAATCAACCTGATTTAACAAAGCTTGTGAGATGATCAAATTGTAATCCCAATGCTTAAGTATGTCTGTGAGACCCTCTTGATCAATTAAGGGTTGAATCCTATTCACCTCCTCCACCATGTTTTTAGCATTATTATCCATACTCCCAAAACCCAACTTACTCCACAAATTTAGAGCTACTTTTAATCTTTTATGTTTCATTTGTAATCGAGACATAGGGTTACCG
The DNA here is from genome assembly GCA_963859935.3 of Lathyrus sativus. Classification (NCBI taxonomy): domain Eukaryota; kingdom Viridiplantae; phylum Streptophyta; class Magnoliopsida; order Fabales; family Fabaceae; genus Lathyrus; species Lathyrus sativus. Next base: position 334,543,528 of record OZ012741.1, read on the forward strand.
ATGATTGGTTTCGCCTATATCTCCTTAACCAGGTAAGCATAGTCATCATGATAATTCCATACTTTAAAATATGACTAGAAATGAAATCTGTAATATTTTTGCCATCCTCTATCATTAACTGCAAAGTTGTCAATTTTTAAACTCCATCACTACCATAAAGGAAAGGAATCAATAACAATCATCAGTTCAGCTATAAACATAAAATCTAGCTTATGAGTGTCTGAGAGATTCTTCAAGGAAGTTTTTGTTTCGGGGTTGCCAAGCCCCATAAAGTTCCAAAAGAGGAAATTCATAATAAAGGGAGAGTATTATCACCCTTGGATCGGGTGATGTAATTTCCTGCTCTTTATATGCTATGTTAGTTTGTTCTTCTGTTGTTTAGATAGATATAGTGTAAAACCGTCCATATGCTCACTGTCATCTACCTAAGCATTGTTGATTACATGCAACTCATCTTGAACACCAAATGCAAGCTGCATTTGTTGAGTATCTTTATAGAATTGTATTGATTTGAGTCTCCAACACTGGCATGTCCCTCAATGTGTCAATGATAGGAAGAGTATGCAACTCTACATTCATGGACTTCTTGAGATTCATGAAAATCCTCATTATTACTATCATTATATGGTATCAAATTGGAGTTCAAACTATTATTCTTTATGAATATCCTTTTCACTACAACAAAATACAGCTTTGGTAACACCATAATACTACAAGCATTTTGTCAACCGTAGTAATATCTCATCATTTTTTTTATTAAAAGACTTTTCATCATGATTCATAATAACAACCGTGATGATAGATTAAGGATTACAAGCTTGGAATCCTAACAACTACATGTTTTTCATTTATTCTATAAAAAAATTATGAGACCGTGGTTATATGTGTTATATTTCACTATGGTTGGTATTTGCAGTCGTGGTGAAATTCTTTTCTGCAAAATCAAAACATAACAGGTTCGTTATTTCTTTCTTAACACATCCCTTAGGGTACTAGACAAGAGCGATTACGAAATATTCATCTTCCCCATCTTCATTCATTTATTGAAACGTACAATCTCCATCCTCTTCATTCATTTGGAATGTCTAATTTTTACCCTCTTCATTCATTTCTTTGAACAAAAATAATTTATTGCTTTCTTCCTACTCTTCGAAGTACAATATGTTACCTTTCTGTCTTCATTGTTTATTGATCATTTCATGAAATCTCTCTCGCATTGTGATCAGGTTTTATTTTATGTGGTTTGGATTTTTGTTTTTCTACAATTAGATTTGAATATAAGAGCTGGAAATTATCGATTATTTTGTGTTTAAGTTTTATTCAGATTTCGTGATGGTTTTGTTGTTATAAGGTTATGTGATGTGTGTCGCGGTGAGAATCGGATATCAAGCTATTATATTAACTTGAATCATAAAACTTTAAATGTTTACCACCAAACTTTATTTTATCTAAAGGGAAGGGAAAAGATCGAATAAAACCCTAATTATGCAATGTAACAACAATGCAAAGAGATCTAAAGGTTCGTGGGTTGGTTATACTAAGAGAAGGTATTAGCATCCTAAGTATCTATAATATCCTATAGGAACCTCTTGAAAGTATTTGTGTTATGGTAATTTTCTTGCTAATGTTTGAAAATGTTCTATTCTTGAGTTTTATGAGATGGGGAACCTAAAGAGCTTTATTGCTAGTGTGCTCGCCAAGACTTCACATTATTATGCCTATGTATCCTAACAAGGATGGAATCATAGCAATCGTAGTTCATCTAACTACGCGTGAAGAAACTTGATAGTGATCAAGGTTCCAAAGGAGAAAGTAAATGTTTATAACAATAACACTTACATGACTTAACAAAGTTAAAAACTTTATAAACTCTAACCTAAGGCTATGTTGAAAGGTTAATGACTTAACAAAGTCAAGAGGGGTAGTTGAGGGAAATCTATACTACCAATGACATGAAGTCAACAAAAGAAGTCTTTCCTTTAGATTTAGGCAAAAGAGAGAGAGAGAGAGAGAGAGAGAGAGAGAGAGAGAGAGAGAGAGAGAGAGAGAGAGAGAGAGAGAGAGAGAGAGAGAGAGAGAGAGAGAGAGAGAGAGAGAGAGAGAGAGAGAGAGAGAGAGCTAACAAGCTAACAACATAGGGGATGATTAGACAAAGTCAAAAATAAACATGAGTGGGTGAGAATGGATGAGATGATCAAGAATGATATTCAAACATGATATCAAAGTAAACATAGCAAAGGATGACATTCAAACATGATATCAACCAAGATGGATAAATAATGATAAAGATGATGTTCAAACATGACATCAATCAAGGCATACAACTCATGGTAAAAATGACATTCATACATGATATCAACTATGAGATGTAATGAGATATAACAAAGTAAAAATGAACATGGTAACAACCAAATACATGAAGGTAGATGTGATAACATCTAAGACTTAAAAAAGTCATAAACAAATCATGGTAACAACCAAGTATGACATATAAACATGGATGATACATAATCAAAGCATAAATGTTACATGATTCTAACAAGACAAAAGTGACAACATAAGTATAGCATATAAAAGCATGTTCATATCAATAACATGTGAGCATGGAATAAATGTAACAACATGTCAGCATGGACATAAATGTAACAAAATCATCAATATCATAATGGCCATGAAGTATAAACAAAGGTTCAAGTCAACATATGAGTCATGGATATGGACAAGGATTCAAATCAACATGGATATAACAATATCAAACATGGATTAACTAAGGTGAGATGGTTTAAGGTTGACAACTAACACCACTTAATCATGAATACAATCCATGATTTCAAACAAATGGAAAAGTTTAAGGTACCACTTAATCATGAATACAATTTAAGACATGATTCAAGACACAAGGTAACAACCAAAGGGTTCATGTCTAAGTATTTCAAAATGTTTAAACATAACAAGCATGAAGTTTAAGAACCAAAAAAAGTCATGGTATCAAAGCTAAGGCACATTATAAACACATGATAAAATAGGATTCAAACACATAGCAAGCATGTATCAAAGGTTTAATATGGTATAAGTATCATGCTAAAGTCAAAGGGAAAGTTTCATAATCAAACATGAAGAAACCAGACATGTGTGTACACATGAAAACCATACATTAAAGTACATTAATCTTAGGCAAAATCGAAGGGATTATGTTACCAACATTAAACAAGGTTCACACAACATACATGACATTCACAAACATCAATATGATCAAGCAAACTCAAAAAATCAATAAAAGAGAATCACTTAATGACCTAAAACTATTTCAAAAAAGTGTCTTACTTTGACTAAGTAAAAGTGTGTGAATAAAATTATTTTTGTATGTTTTTCAAGGATTCACAAAATATGTATGAAAAAGAATAGGTGTGCATAAAATCAATCCAAAAGGATAAGTGATTTGAGAGATATGCTTTAAACAAAATGGGAAAAAGGATAAATAGACAAGTGCTAAAAAAATAAGGAAATGGTTCTGCAAGGGCTTGAACCTGCGCCGTTTGGATTGCAGCTTAAGAGACTGGCCATTGGGCCAGTTGCTTGGGCTTGATAACACACTCGCACATTGCATAATATATTAAAACAACATAAAAATATGAAAATAAAAAACAATCAAAAGGTCTGGGGAGAGGGGGATTCAAACTTGCAGCAAGGTAGTTCGTAGTGTGAAGAACTGCTCACACAGCGAGCTTTAGAGATTTCTCAGGGGCAGTTTAACTGTTCAGAGGCACTTCAGGTGCCTAAATTGGTGTTCGCTAGGAAGTTCACTAGGCGAACTGAGCGAGATAGAGAAAATTACATTTTTTCCTGCCACATCACTTAAATGGAATTTTGGGTGGGCCAAAGAAGTGTAGGCCCAATAACCATTTTTCATATTTTTTTGGGGTAAACCTTCCCAATTCCCCTTTTGTCTTCACTTTTCCCTTCTTGCCTCTCTACTTTTCACAAAAGCACGCCATACACAATATTGCTCTGCTCTCCATTGTAACCGTGCAAGTGAGTATTGTTTCTAGACTTAATTGAAATTTCCAAACTCTCCTCTCAACACAATTTAGGTTTGAGTTTCTATATTCATTCCTTAGTCCCTTTTAGAAAAAGGTTGCTAGGGTTTGTTTGTGAATGTGTTAGAAACTTACTCTTAAGCTTTGTGAATCTATTGCATGTTCTTGATTGTTGGTTCTCATTGCTTTGCATATTAGGTTTTGTATGTTATAAAGTTTGAGAGTTGAGTTTATTTAAGTTAGAGTTAAATTTGAAATTGACTGACCCCTTTTGAACTCTTATTCTTTGCTTGAACAAATGTGGTTGTTGGTGTTGATGCTTGATACTCATTGGATACCATGAATAGAAAAGACTACATGTAGGAAATTAGCTCTACATATGATTTTCTTTGAAGTAGGTAGAACCTGCATTTTGGAAATTCGCTGGGTTCGCCTTGAGTTCGCACAACGAACCTGGAGTGAATGTTTGCTATGTCTCGTTAGGCGAGCTCTTGGTGAACATGAGAGCAAGATTTAATTTTTGAGTTGTGCTGAGATTCTTGTGTTGATTATTTGTGCATTGCTTTCTCACTAATTTATCATGTGTTTTGTTTGCTGGTTTTGTTTGGTGAATGTGCAGACAGTACCTCCAAAGACAGTTTCTTCCAAGAAATGAAAGGTCGGAAGTTCATCTTGTCTGCAACAATCCCATTTGATGCTGAGAGGTTTAGAGGAGCTAAGAAAGATGCTCATTATCTTGCTTTTGAGAGGAGGAGAATTTTTCCAGAAAAGAGGTTCAACATCAACCCTCTAGGTTCCTATCGGGCGGTAGCGGGAATCCTTCACAGCAAAAAGTGGGACAACTTGATCACGTCTTGTGACAGTTACAACGTAGGGCTCGTAAGGGAGTTCTACGCCAATGCACTTCCAGATGACAATGAGGTCGTTTCTTAGACTACCATGGTTTGTGGAAAAGAGGTAAAATTTAATTGGATACCATTAATCATGTTTTAGGTAAGCCTTTCACCTTAGGGGAAGATGAAATTGATCAGTATCATCAAACTTTGAGGCTACTTAGAGACACAAATGCCATTTCTAGTACATTATTGTTAGAGGGAAAATCGATGGAATTGAACCCGTCTGGGGTTCCTAGAAGATACCACAGAGAGGATATGTGACTGTTAGCTCAGCTAGTACTTCTCTTGGTGTTGACTAACATCAAACCAAAGTCGTATACCTCCATTGTGCCCATTCTAGTTGCGCACTTGGTTCATAGTATTTTGACTAATGTTCAGATTGATGTAGCTAGAATCATTGCTAATGAGATGCATGCTGTTATTAAGAGTGGACTTAGATTATGGGCTCGAGTTAATTTCCCCTTGGTCTTTCCATGTCTAATCATGGTTTTCTGCATGCATGCGAGGGTTAAGCTACCCTCCTGCCGTCAGGTAACAATTTCGGCTGCTATCGATGATAATTATGTGGATAAGTTTTGTAGGCCTAAGGGAATGAGAGTAGGTCAGACCTCTAGTGCTGGTGATGATGCTGGTACGGATTCAGGAGCTGGAGATGCTTCTGATTCTGGATTTGTAGGCTCCCAGGGCTTTGACCCATTCTAGAGGGAGATCTGTAACTACAACTGGGAGTGAATGGCGGAAACTCAGTGCACCATGATTGATATTCATGATTCTATGCAAGTGTTACAAGTGTAGTATAGGGAGCTCTCTATGGAGCATTCGATGATGACTAGGGAGCAGTTTCTAGCTCATGCTGGTTGGCCTGAGGCCCGACCATACTTTGGAGAGGGGCAGGTGTAGTTGATCTTGAGGACGCTGAGGAGGCCAGAGATGATGATGAGGCTAGTTTAGATGATGTTTCTGGTTCTGGAGAGGAGGTTGATCTAGAGGAAAAAACCGAGTCCGATGAGGACTAGTTGTTATTGCTTGATATTTTGAGCATGATCTTAAGCGACTTCCTTTGGTTCTACAAAGTGACGTTTTATGTAGCTTAGATCATTGCTATGTTTCTTTTATGTTTATGTTTATTGTATTCGCTTTTGATGTAAAATATCCACTTGGTGGATTATTTTGGATTATGATTGTTTATACGTACCACTTTTGGGTACTAGTACTTTTTTTTGGTGTTTTTACACCATTAACATTTTAATATTATTTGTAGTTGAATTCTTCAGTTCATGAATGTTCAACTTTCGTTTTTTTGTTGTTTAAGAGTTTAATTCTTCAGTTTTGGAATGTTCAACTCTTGTAGTTTCATTGTTAATATGCTTTATTTGAATTTAATGGTTCCCCTTTGTGGTGTTGAAATGTGAGAAATTCTAGATTGATTGTTATTTGCTAAAAGTATCCAATGAAGATTATTCTAAGTTTGGATGGTGATGATAGTATTTGATCATGTAAATGTTGGCAAGGTACATGGTTACCTCTTTCTAGGGTGCTAGAATGTTTAAGAATTTCTTTTCTTTGTGAAAATGCATTTTTGTTTCATTTTTGCAACTTTGTTTGAATGATTGTATCACTTAGGTTCCAATAGCCATAAATTTGTGAGAACCCTCCATTGTTTACTAAGTGCATAGGATGACTTATAAATCTTGTTGAATACTTTTGATTCATGCTTAATCCTGTGATTATTTTAATTTTGTGGAAGCATTAGATATGATCAAGGAATTTGTTGATAATGAGCACAACCATATCCAAAAGTAATTTACCTGTGAGTAGTGAGAATTTTCTAACCTCTTTGAGCTTAATAGTTAGATCCTAGTTTAGTGATGAACTTGGTATGTGTAAATAATTTGAAAGATAGTTCATCATTGAATTGTGTAGGATTCTAAATAAATTTCTTGAACCTTTGAAATTGTGCAAAATTGTCTTCCTTGCCATAAAAAGCAAGGAAAATTCGCTTGAGGTTTGGTTGAAACCAAGTTGGAGATAGTAAAAAGAAAAGTGGTAGGTTACTCAAAAAAGTTTAAAAATTTCAAACAAGCATGAAAAGAAAAAGTGTGAATAAGAATGTGAAAAAATAAAATAATAAAAAAAGAAAAGAAAAGAATGCTTGTTTGAAGGAGAAAAATAGATAATGAAATAATGTGAAAAAAGGTGATGGAAGGGTGAGAAATAGAAAAAAGAAAGTATTGGATGGAGTTGAAATGTGTACATAACCTTGTATAGTGAATGTTTCTTTTGCATTGTTAACTTTGAATCCATGACCTTATAAATATCCCTTTGTTGTGAACCTAACCAAGCTACAACCTTTAAAGACCTTAGTTATCTTCTTGCTTCCATAATTTCTTTGATGATTGTTTTGATGAATGTATGAATTGGTTTGTATTTGCATCATTTGTAATATGAGTGAAATTGCCCTGTGGTTGCAAACGCGTTAATTTCTTCAATTCTTATTTGAAGAGGAGTGTTAGAGTGATTTGAGAATGAGAATTTAGTTGTTACTTGAAGCATTGCATGATATTTATTTAAGAACTAAATTCTTTTGCACTGTTCGATTCTAGGAAATTTTAACCATTTCCTATGTGCATTTATTTGTTTAATTGAGCCATAAATCCATTCTTGGTTGAATTAAATGCTCGAGCGAATCCTCTTGTGTTTAATAAGAGGCATACATTGCTTGAGGACAAGCAAAGATCTAGTTAGGGAGAGTTCGTTGAATTCTAAACTTGCATTAAATTGATCATTAATTATTGGCATTTTTCAACTCTTTTGTGTTGTTTTGTTGGATTTACTCCATGATATCATGTTATTCTTCAATATTATGAAAATACCTTTGGTTGCTTTGATTTGTGTGTTATTATGCAGAAATCAGGTATAAAAACATCAAAGTGTAAGACACAAGAAATTGAGCAAGAAAGACAAAGGAAGAGAAGGATTTCAGCATGTCCACTGTGCGAACAGCCAGCGAGGAGTGCCAGCGAAGGTTCGCTATGCGAATTCATGGCGAAGTCCCAGCGAACCATCTCAGAAAGATTACAGTAAGAAAAGGGCAACAAGTTTGTTTGGTGAATAAGCAATGGATGTTTGCTATGGTGAAGTATCAGCAAAGAGCTAGCGAACCATCCTAGACTGAAGTTAGTAGCTAAAGGACCCTAAGTTAATTGTCCGGACTTGTAGCGAGGTAGTTTGCAGTGCGAAGAACTGCTCGCACAATGAACTTCAGACATTTCTCAGGGGCGGTTTAACTGTTCATAGGCACTTCAGGTGCCTAAACTGGTGTTCGCTAGACGAGGAAACCATTCGCAGTGCGAACGTGACAGATTCTAAAAGTACTATATAAGTACTTATCACTATTTTTAGGCATGATAAGCCATCTTTACACACAAGAACTTCAGTTTCTCAGATTTCTTCACCAAAAGGCGATATTTTACAAATAGAAGGTGGATTCACATCCGACTTCGATCCTTCGACGTGGATGCTCATTCATCTTCTTCCAAAACTTGCAAAGCAAACTATCATGGTTATAGGTAGCTAATTTCCTTTATGTTAAAGGTAGAGGTAGTCTACCTTTTGCTTATATGTATTTCTTTTGATTGGCCTTGTATGTGAGCAAGTGATGATTAATATATGATGAATATTTTAGTTCTTAATGATCCATTCTTGTTTTGTAAAACTCTTGACATAGATTTTGTAAAACTTGACCTAAAATATTCATCTATCGGTTTATAGATTGGAGAAATTGGTCTATGGTTGATAGTTGCATTGTGTTGAACTTAAAGCTTACTATATTGGTTGTTATATTGAGAAAGCGTGTAGCGATGAATACGGTATTTCTCACGATGCCGCTATAGACATAGACGGTGTTGACAGAATACGTGACCATATTAATCGCTATAAGATATTGAAAGAATACATATAAGTTAGGGTAGATGAAAACTACTTTTGATATACTTTTTTAACAAAAAATATTTAGAAATTATAAGCTTTGCTACTAAAAACGTGACAATTTTATGAACAAAACTTGTTGAAAGGCAGGCATCAAAGTATCCTCAATCTCTGTGGAGACGATAACAACCCCCCCCCCCCCTTTAACTACGATTCGAACAAATGTGTCGAACATAGTGAACACATATCAAGAAATAGATATTTTGGAATACATACAACCTGCATAATTAGAGTCGACATATCCTTCAATTTCAACTTTGCTATCATCACCATATGCTCCACCATAAACCGAAACTCAATTTAGAGACCCATTTATGTACCTAAGAATCCACTTCAAAGCTTTCCAGTGCGCCTTTCTAGGATTGGCCATATACCTGCTTACAAGGCTCACTCCATATGTTATGCCTGATCTCGTATAGACCATATCATACATTAAAGAACCTACTATACTAGCATATGGAAGGCTACTTATATATATATATATATATATATATATATATATATATATATATATATATATATATATATATATATATATATATATATATATATATATATATATATATATATATATATATATATATATATATATATATATATATATATTCTTTTAGCTTCAGTACTTGTACTTTGAGTAGTACTAAGCTTAAGCTGAGGAATTGTCGGAGTCACTACAGGCTTTGAATTCGACATCCCAAACTTGTCGAGAATCTTTTGTAGGTATATCTTTTAAGATAAGCATCATTTCGATTGCTTTCTATCTCTCTGGATGTCAATCCCAAGAATGCTGATGGCAACTCTCATATCCTTCATTTTGAACTCCTTACTGAGTTCAATCATCATCTCCATTACATCCTCAACATTGTTGCAAGATATGAGGATATCATCCACATATAGCAACAAAATAACAAGTGAGTTTCCAAGTAGAAATATGAAGTAAACACAGTGATCGAACTGGCTCCTAGTAAAACTAATGTATGTCATGAACTTTTCGAATCTCCTGTTCCACTATCGAGGAGATTGTTTCAAGCCATACAAAGACCTATTTAGCTTGCACATATAATCTTCCATATCCTTTTCTGTATACCCTTCAGGTTGCCACATTAGGATCGTTTTATCTAGATCACCATATAGGAAGCATGTCTTCACATCCATTTGTTCAAGTTCTAGGTCGAACTTCGCCACCATGGCTAACAACATTATAATAGATCTATGCTTTACAACAGGTGAGAATACATCATTGAAATCGATACCTTCTTTTTTACTAAACCCCCTAGCATCCAACCTTGCCTTAAAGAGCTTCAACGTCACTCCTTCGATTCCTTCCTTGACCTTTAAAATCCACTTACAACTAACTAACATGGCTCCTACAAGTTTCTTAATCAAATCCCAAGTGTTATTTTCATGAAGAGATTTCATCTCGTCATCTATGGATTTTCGCCATTCAATCTTATTTCGACTCTTCATAACTTCCTTGTAGTCTATAGGTTCTTCCTTAAGTACCTTACTTGCAGAGGTTAAGGCAAAAGCTATAAGATCTGCATAACCAAGTCTCTGAGGTGACTTGACGACTCTTCTCGACCTATCTCTTTCCAGTAAGTAGTCATCAAAATTTTACAAAGTCTCTTCAACATCTTGCTCTTCTTCTTTGACTTCATCTAGGTTATGCACTTCAGAATCACTATGCTCCACCTCAATTGGAATCTCTACCTGTTCTAGCTCCTTTTTAGAGATTTCTGCACTTCAACCAACATCACCAGTTTTCTGGAATGTCATCTCAACTTCATTAAAAACTACATCATGACTTGTGATACATCTTCTGTGACCTGGTTCTAGGCACCACATCCTATAACCTTGACTCCCTCATGATATCCAAGGAACATGCATCTCAAAGCTCTAGGTTCGACCTTGTCTTTCCTAAAGTAAGCATAGGCTAAACAACCAAATACTCTCAGTTTGTCAAGATCTGGTGGTTGACCCGACCAAACTTCTTCATGTGTATTCATTCCCAAGGCAGTCGAGGGACATCTATTTATCAGATAAGTTGTTTCCAAAACAGCCTCCACCTAAAACACCTTCTTCAATCCAACACTAACCAACATGCATCTAACCCTTTCAAGGATTGTACGATTGAATCTTTTAGCTAAGCCATTTTGTTGAGGAGTAACTACTACAGTCTTATGCCTTGCAATACCAGACTCGGCACAGTAGCTATCGAAAGCTTCATTGCAAAATTTAAGGCTATTGTGGGTTCTTAACCTCTTGACTTTCTGCCATTTGGGGTTTTGACCAAAACCTTCCAAAATTTGAAATTCTCAAAAGTTTCATCCTTAGTCTTCTTAATGAATACCCATAACTTTATGGAATAGTCATCACCGATGCATAGAAAATACCTTACACCTAAATGTGTAGAATTCCTTGCAAGCCCCCAAAGATCAGCATGAATGTAATCAAGGGATCCATGTGCCACCTAGCAGGTTCTGTTTCCCCAGTTAGACCAAGCCTCTTTCGCTAACATGGCCCAATCTCATGTGCCATAATTTTGTATTTGACACCGGTTTTGTGGATGCAAAATCTGCTAAATCACTTACAACCTCATCCTCAAGGGTATACGAGCCTTGTTTCTTCACGCCTTTCAAGACTTTCATAGACTTTTTCATCACTTTCAGGATACCTTGCTCTCCTTTGAAGATATATATTTTATTTCTGAATTCTCCAAGAGAAATCAAATTCCTTTTAAGATTAGGTACATACATAACACCAGTCAATAGCCTTCTTGACTCATCATGGAGCTTGAATCTCACATATCCAATACCTACAATTTTGCAAGTTTTATTGTTTCCTAACAACACTAATCCACCATCTTCATCACATAATTCTTCAAACATATTCTTGTTTGGAGTCATATGAAAAGTACATCTTGAATCCATAATTTACTCTTTGCAAGAGTTGCTACTCGAAATTGCAAGGACATCATATGATTCATAATCATCTTCCACAATAGATGTATTGCCATTGTCTTTAGCTCCATGATTATTCAAGCACTCAAGACACACATTTCTTATGTGGCCCTTCTTCTTACAATGATAACACCTAATACCAAAAATGTCACCACCATAAGACTTCTGTTGCGTTTTACCTTTCTTCTTCTCAAACCTACCATCTCTTTCAAGAATTTCCCTTTAATAGACAACCCTTCGCCAACTGATGATGGTTTATGTTCCTTTCTTTCATTCAAATCCTTAGAATACAAGGCTAAAGGTTAGGGACTCTCTTCCATATAAGGGGGTTTCTTTGAAGTGAGCATGCAATTTATGTACAACACAGTAGTAACAACGCTTGATCTTTGACATTGATGGTAACATCAATATTTTCAAGATCAAGAATCAGCTTACTGAACGTATTCAGCGGGTGTGTCAACGCTTTATCTTCATTCATCTTAAATGAATACAAAGATTTCTTCAAGTATAAACGATTCACCAAGGATTTTGTCATATACAATCCTTCGAGTTTCAGCCGAACACCAGTTGTCGTCGTCTCCTCTAAATTCTCCCTAGGAACCTTATCACCAAGACTCAGAATAACGGCACTATGGGCTTTCTCGACTATCGTTGTCTTATTCTTCTCCGTCAATGCAGCATCCATGAATTCTTCTCCCTTTAATGATTCTAGAAAATTCTGTTGAACAAGAAGGGCTCACATCTTTGAGTGCCATAAACCAAAATCATTAACTCTGGTGAACTTCTCAATTTCAAACTTTGTTGATGACATTTTCCTCCATGCTCACCACACTAGTTTGTTGTAACAAACAATACGAATTAACAAATAAATCTTTGAGAAAATGGATTTTCTTGATGAACAATGAAATAATTAGTTTAACAAAGAGATAGAGAAGAGAGAAGGAGAATATGTTTGGGAAAACTTTTTTTTCTAGTCACTTTCTCAATTAGGGTACAACTGATTACAAGTGAATAACAACCATTAGCCTCTCTCAACAACCTGAGAGAACTAGTCTATTTATAGGCTACTAAGCTAACTTAAACAACAAGCTAACCTAAACAATTGGATCCGAAAAACAAGGCCCAATTTGAAATTACATATTAGAACTAGCTTCGACTACAACAAGTAACACTTCGATGTCAGCATGTGAACCAACTTCGACGTCATGCTTGTCTCCTGTCGAAACATGAAAATTTTCTCTGCTGACAACATCCCCGTCGACAATATTAGAGTTCGATCCAATATCTCACATCAATATATAATTAAAAACTTAATTTAAAAATTGATTGTAAGTATTTATTACATTTGGTTGCTTATGATTGAAGGTGATGAAAGACTCTTCAAGTTATATTTGGCATAATTCAATACTATGATGGTTCAACATCATATTTTATAACTTTATTTACTTATAGATTATTTTTTGTTCGAGGATATGAAGAGTAAAGATAGACTTTATGTTAGTTGACTCGCTAATAAAAAACTCCACACATAAGATTTTTCATATGATTGATGCGACTGAGGATGTCTTAAATTAGTGTGAGTCTCTCTCTTTGTGTTCTATTAGTTTGTTTTGTATCGATACAAATATTATGTTATGATTATCTTCTAAAATAAAGTTCTCAAAGTCATTATTATTATAACCATTTCTGTATTGTATGTGTAAATATTTAATTTACAAATTCAGTTTGATCTAATAGTGGTTTCAGTTGGACCATTTGAAAATAAACATGATTTAAAGATCACATTGCAATAAATTTTTATATCTCTCATCTATATTTATATATGTCATCAAATGCATTTATGTGGTGGTTGTCGTGGTTTCATCATGATATACGTTAATAATGTCAGTTGATGTGGTCTCATTATTAATATGTAAAGAAGACTAGATTGTAAAATAAACATCTAAAGATAAATAAAATTCAGATGTGTGACTAAAGAATTATGATATAATTAACAAAATTTATTAATTAAGTGAAAAATTGTTATAATATTTTATTAAATATTTAATTTAACTTTTATATTTTAATATTATCATGTGGGTGTAGTTATTTTTCTTAATAAAACTAGTGCTCAAATGAAATAATAAAGCTATTTAGATTTCTAATTGGATAATAAATTATATGATTTATTATTGATATGAATTCAATATGAATGAATGATTTTTTAACTGAATTAAGAACATCTTGTCATTGAGAAGAACTTAAGCATCCCTACTAGGTTGGCACCTAAAGAGACTCATGCTATGTTCTATGAACATAACTCATAAATATAATAATAAAAAGAAGAAGAAAAATATTTACATGGGTGGAACCAAAACCCCAAACAAAGAGGCAGAACAAAAAGCCAACTAAAAAAATATGATATCATGGAAGAATCAACTTGTCCCTTAAGAACTCATCTTTAACGAAGGAAGGAATCATATCCCACAAAAATAAAGAGATCACTAAGTGACTAAAATTGGAAAATTTATCTATAGATGTCACATCAAACTAAATTCACCCCTAAAACACCATTACCCCACCTATTACAAAGGATCCCAAGGATCTATATTCAGCTTCGTAACGATCCTAATACCCTATTAGAAATAGAACTTTGGGCATCACTCTCAATCTAAATATTATCTGCATAAGCGTTACATTCTCTATAGATGTGAGACCAAACCAAATTCACCATAAAAACACCATTACTTCACCTATTACAAAGGATCCCAAGGATCTATATTCGGCTTCGTAACGACCCTAATAGAAATTTGGGCATCGCTCTCAATCCAAATATTATTTTAACCTTTGCTGACCGAAATCTCCAGTGCAATAATAATTTACATTAACCCTGCTTTCAAAACAAAAGAATAATAAAGGTTTTTGGAAAACCCTCCCCAAAAGTTAGAGGCATAATCATAAAAAAATAGCCCCATAAGTAGTATCGGTACCCAACATCGATATTCTCTTTAACCCAAAAAATGACAGGAGTCTTCCGCAAAACCATAAAAATATTTGGAGCAAACAATTAGAGTTAGGGAAGAAGCACCTTATGAAGAATCGAAAGGTCTTCTTGCGCACCTGCAGTTTCACCTTTGGAAATATTAGCACTAGTAGCTATAGAAGTATCAATTTTAATCTTTGCTTCATGCAACGTTGCCTGAAACTTATTGTATTTATTAATATTAGGGGCCAAGATTTAAGATTGTCTGCAACTTTCACCTTATTGTATTTATCAATTAATTTAAGATTTTCTTTAACCCAAAATAGAAAACATGAATAATTGATGCTATAGATATATTTCGAATATGAAAGCTCTAAGATTCTCTACAACTAATAAATATAGAGAAGTTAAACGAATGATAAAAACAATATCAAACAAATCTCTAAGCCAATTCTAAATATCCACAACAAACTTGAATTGAAGAAAAAAGATGGATGGTACTCTCATGTGTTTCCACACAAAGCATACATACCAACACCATAATGAAACCTCACTTATGAAGGTTATCATATGTAGGCAACTTTCTATGCAACAAATCTTGCGAGTCATAACATCCATATTCCACACATAACTTCTAACCCAAGAATCCAACTTTTTAATAATATTCTTAGGCCATAAATAAATATGAAAATAATATATACTAATACCATGAATTTTTGGTCGAACTAGTTGTACTCTCTCCATGATTAAAAGTAGAAACCCTTTCCAAGTTCACAGTTTGGTTATGATTCTATTTGCCAATTCTTGAAAATGGCTAGCTTTGAGTTTTCCCACAAAAATGGGGAAGCCAAGATAATTAAAAGGAATAGCCTCCATGTTAAATCCAAGAATACTTTCTAAAGCTTACTAGTACGGATAAAATGTTGGACTAAATTAATGACATCTAAAGCAACCACTTGCCAGAAAAATTGATATGAAAAACCACCAAACCAATTGGGACCAGGGGCTACATCTGTGTTCATCTCAAAAATAACATTTTTGATATTCTTCGGGGTTGTAACTCCCGACAAAGAAATAGTATCTTGTTGTGTGACAATTTTGAGAATATTGTTGTGAATCTTGTTGTGAATTACGAAAAAATTCAATATCTATTTGTGAGAAAAAGAACAATAGCAACCAAAATAAATGATCTTCAGCAATAATAATCCGTACATAGATTATATAACAAAATAAGGCAAGGAAAAAATCGAAGATTTTTTTTACCCAGTACAATCAAATGATCTACTCTGGGGGAGAGAGTAGCTCTCCAGTTCACTATACTCAGAAAGTTGTTACAAGAGATTACATATGAGTTACAAGAAAATAACATTCGCCTTCAGGTTCCCAAGAACAACCCTGAAGGCGCCCAAGAACAACCCTATTTTCTACCCAAGTGTTCCTCTACCTCTCCAACTCTTAATATATGAATCACTCAAACCTAAGGTGTAATCCAAGGTGTTCTTTGCGCATAGTTGAAACCGTGTGTTATACCTTTAAACCCTTGATCTCCCTTTTTGGTGAAAACTTTAAGATTGTCACACACCAAAGATATAAGAGATACATATTTATAATAGCAAATACCCAACAAGTAAAGCCCAAAATCACCTGAATCCATGGGCCGAATCAAAAAATTCTAAAAACTTGAAAACATTATTCATCGTACAGACAACACTATTCATTGTACGGACGTCATTGTTCATCCGTACGGGCGTCACTATCCACCGACCCTTTTTTTCTACTTTTCGTCCGACTTTCTAAAACTTATGATTTTTGCGGTAAATGCAATCTCCAAAATATGTTTTCTTTCTCTTCATGAACAAAGTTTTTAAGGCACATTTACAACAATCTCCACGTTGACTTTAAACTGTGTTGATACCAATCAACAACATTGTTGCTCTCTACCAAGTTGAAACTTTAATAAATAACTTTGATCAAATTCAAGAAACCATTGAATCTTGATCTCACAACTTGCATCCATTTGTTCCCAATTACCCTTTTCTGCCTAGGTAATTTAACGTGCCTACAAGTATGATTTTTCAAGCACCCTTGACTCCACCTGTATTCAAATGCCTCCCTGAAGGTTTTTCTTCTTTTATTTTGCAGTCCTTCAGCCACATTAAAAACATAATATCCAAGGCTAGCATAATCGTCCCTTTGAGATCCTACAATAACCCTCCTTACCTTATCATGAGTCAAATGATGATTGAAGATCTCTGTAACTGTTCCTTCACTACTGCTAGCATACATAGTAGGAAATTCCACCTCAAACTGAGTTTTATCTGTTATAGTTTCTCCCAGGTTTCTCCCTTGGTTTTCACTATTCTTCTTCTGAAGAAATTCTCTACCAATCAAGTAAGTTGTTTTAACCTCAGCTCTTCCACAAAAACTCAATAACAACTTAGCGTTAACATGCATTTTTATCCTTCGATTTCTGCAAAATTCATTGTACTCCTCTGAAACTTTCTCAAGGCATTCATAACGCCTTAAACTTAAATCCCATAGCTCTTCCTTGTCATGAAAGCCTCCACTAGTTAAAGATGAATGAATAATAACATTTGAATCTTCTAAAATATATAGACCACATATTTTAGACCCTTTGGCAATAATTAATTCATCACGGAAAATCTTCAATACTTCATGTTCAACTCTAGTACAATAACCTAGATCATCAAACATATTTATAAATAAAAACTTTCGCTTGAGTTCTGGAACATACCTCACATGTGAGTAAGAAGTTCACGATCATTAAACATTTTAAATCTGGCCATACCAATACCATGAACCTTGCATGCCTTATTATTACCAAGGCAAACTATTTTACCTTACAGCATCTTCAAAGTTTCAAAGTATTCTATTCTTGGACACATGTGATAAGAGCAACCTGAGTCAATGACCCAACTATCTTCAGTTTTCAAACTTGATACTACTAGTGCTTCGAAATCCTCATAATTTTCCTCACCCAATGCAACTACGACTTGAACAGAATCTTCATTGACCTTTCTTTTAGGACAATCCCTTTTAAAGTGACCGATTTTCTGACAATTAAAATTTTTTACCTTTGACTTGCCAGACCTCTTTGGTTTGGACATCCCTTTAAGCTCACCTCCTCCTCTTGAAACATTTAAGCCTTCACCACTATCTTCAATCTTCAAATCTTTCGACTTTGAAAATTCTTTGGATTTCACCGCCGTCTGGACTTCATCCAAAGTAATAGTACCTTTCTTACCATAAAGAAGGGCATCCTTAAAGTGCTCAAACGATCTGGGTAATGAACTCAACAGGAGCAAAGCCTTGTCCTCATCATCAATCTTCACTTCAATATTCTCAAGATCATTGATAATATTGTGAAATTCTATGAGTTGCTCAACTATGGATTTGTTCTCCACCATTCGAAATGAATAGAGTTATTGTTTCAGATACAACCTGTGAGCTAAAGACTTTTTCATATACAATGATTCAAGTTTTGTCTACATAGCAACCTTAGTTTGCTCCTTGGAGACTTCTCTTAGAACTTTATCCCCGAGGCACAATATAATGACACTCTTGGCCTTATCCACCATCTCGGTCTTCTGTACCTGTGTAAGCCCTGTAGGCATCAATGCTTCACTCTTCAAAGCATCGATACACTTCTCTTGAATTAAAATTGCTTGCATCTTAATTTTCCATAACCCGAAGTCGTTGTTACTGGAAAATTTCTCTATCTGCCATTTACTAACCATGGTTCTCACTTGTCAATAATATCTCTTTGCTCCACGCTCACTGCACCACTTGTTGTGAATCTTGTTGTGAATTATGACAAAATTCAATATCAATTTGTGAGGAAAAGAACAATAGCAACCAAAATAAATGGTCTTCAGCAATAGTAATCCGTACACAGATAATATAACAGGATAAGGTAAGAAAAAAGTCGAAGGTTTGTTTATCCAGTTTGATCAAACGATCTAATTTGGGGAAGAGAGCAACTCTCCAATTCACTATACTCAGAAAGTTGTTACAAGATATTACATGTGAGGTATATGAAAATAGCCTTCGCCTTCAGGTTCCCAAGAACAACCCTGAAGGTGCCCAAGAACAATCCTATTTTCTACCTAAGTGTTTCCCTAGCTCTCCAACTCTCAATATATGAATCACTCAAACCCAAGGTGTAATCCAAGGTTTTCTTTGTGCATAGCTGAAACCCTATGCTATACCTTTAAACCTTTGGTCTCCCTTTTTGGTGAAAACTCTAAGATTGCACACACCAGACATATAAGAGATACATATTTATAATAGCAAATATCCAAAAAAATAAAGCCCAAAATCACATGGATCCATGGACCGAATCGAAAAAAGTCTGAAAACTCGAAAACACTTTTCACCGTAGCACAATACTATTCATCCGTACGGATAACACTATTCACCATACAGACGCCACTATTCACCGACCAATTTTTTTCTACTTTTCGTCCAATTTTCGCGATAAATGCAATCTCCAAAATATGTTTTCTTTCTCTTCATCAAAAAAGATTTTAAGGCACACTTATAACAAATACAATCTTGAACCTTGAAGTTCTTAATAAAATTATTATTAGAATAGAAAACATATTGGAAATAATTAAATAAATGTTGCTCTTTTTTCCCCGCTGACGAAAGCAAACTTGTATCACAATTAATCATATTAATTTGCTTGGATACAACTTTGATCTTAGCCAAACATTGATAATAAGAAATGTTTCGATCTCCATGCAAGAAGTGTTGAACTCTATCTTTTTTAAGCCAGAAATCATCTCAATTTAACAAAGCTTGTGAGAGGATCATTTGAGCTTTGTAACCTTGATGCTTAAGACTGCTCGTGAGACCCTCTTGATCAAGTAAGTGTTGAATCCTATTCACCTCCTCCAATAGTTCCAAAAGAGGAAATTCATAATGAAGGGAGAGTATTATCATCCTTGGCTCGGGTGATGTAATTTCCTGCTCTTTATATGCTATGTTATTTTTTCTTCTGTTATTTAGATAGATATAGTGTAAAACCATCCATATACTCAGTCTCATCTGTCTAAGCATTGTTGATTATGTGAAACTCATCTTGAACACCAAACACAAGCTGCATTTGTTGAGTATCTTTGAAAGTCAAATTTGGAATTGTATCATTTGAGTCTCCAACACTGGCATGTCCCTCAATTTGTCAAAGATAGGAAGGTTATGCAACTCTGCCTTCATCTTCTACTTAGATTCTTTTAATGTTAGAGAAATCTGGTCATCTTCTTGAGAGTCGTGAAAATCCTCATTATTAATATCATTATATGGTATCAAATTGGAGTTCAAACTATTATTCTTTATGGCTATCCTTTTCACTACTACAAAATATAGTTTTGGTAACACCATAATACTACAAGCATTTTGTCAACCGTAGTAATATCTCATTTTTATTTTTTTATTAAAAGAATTTTCATCATGATTCATATTAACAACTGTGGTGATAGATTAAGGATTACAAGTTTGGAATCCTAACAACTACATTTTTTCTATTTTTTCTATAAAACAATTATGTGACCCTTAACTTATTTTGTTAAATAAAAATTGAAAAACAATTAATTGTGGTTGTTTTTATTAACCGTGGTGATGTGTGCTATATTTCACTATGGTTGGTATTTGCAATCGTGGTGAAATTCGTTTCTACAAAATCAAAACCTAACAGGTTCTTAATTTCTTTTATAACACATGCCTTAGGGTACCAGACAAGAGCGATTACGAAATCTTCATCTTCCCCATCTTCATTCATTTATTAAAACATCCATTTTTCACCATCTTCATTCATTTGGAATGTCTAATTTTCACACCCTTCATTCATTTCTTTAAAAAAAATCATTTATTGCTTTCTTCCTTCTCTTCGAAGTACAATATGTTACCTTTCTGTCTTCATTATTTATTGATCATTTCATGGTAACTCTCTCGCATTGTGGTCAGGTTTTCATTTATGTGGTTTGGATTTTTGTTTTGCTACAATTAGATTTGAATACAAGAGCTGGAAATTATCGATGACTTTGTGTTTAGGTTTTATTCAGATTCCGTGATATTTTTGTTGTTATAAGGTTATGTGATATGTGTCGCGGTGAGAATCAAATATCAAGCTGTTATATTAAATTGAATGACAAAACTTTGAATGTTTACCATCGAACTTTATTTCATCTAAAGGAAAGAGAAAAGATCGAATAAAACCCTAATTATGCAATGTAACAACAATGCAAAGAGATCTAAAGGTTCGGGGATTGGTTATACTAAGAGAAGATATTAGCACCCTAAGTATCTATAATGTCCTATAGGAACCTCTTGAAAGTATTTGTATTATGGTAATTTGCTTGCTAATGTTTTTAAATGTTCTATTCTTGGGTTTTATGAGATGGGGAACTTAAAGAGTTTTATTGCTAGCGTGCTCGCCAAAACTTCGCAGTCTTATGCCTATGTATCCTAACAAGGATGGAATTAGAGAAATCGTAGTTCACCTAACTACGCGTGAAGAACACTTGATAGTGATTAAGGTTCCAAAGGAGAAAGTAAGTGTTTATAACAATAACACTTACATGACTTAACAAAGTCCAAGACTTTACAAACTCTAACCTAAGGCTATTTTGAAAGATTAATGACTTAAGAAAGTCAGGAGGGGTAGTTGAGGGAAAGCTATACTACCTATGATATGAAGTCAACAAAAGAAGTTTTTCCTTTAGGTTTAGGCAACAAAAGAAGAGAGAGAGAGAGAGAGAGAGAGAGAGAGAGAGAGAGAGAGAGAGAGAGAGAGAGAGAGAGAGAGAGAGAGAGAGAGAGAGAGAGAGAGAGAGAGCTAACAAGCTAACAACACTAGGGGATGACTTGACAAAGTCAAAAATAAACATGAGTGGGTGAGAATGGATGAGATGATCAAGAATGATATTCAAACATGATATCAAAGTAAACATAAAAAAGGATGACATTCAAACATGATATCAACCAAGATGGATAAATACTGATAAAGATGATGTTCTAACATGACATCAATCAAGGCATACAACTCATGCCAAAAATGACATTCATACATGATATCAACTATGAGATGTAATGAGATATAACAAAATTAAAATGAACATAGTAACAACCAAATACATAAAGGTAGATGTGATAACATCTAAGACTTAACAAAGTCATAAACAAATCATGGTAACAACCAAGTATGACATATAAACAAGGATGATACATAATCAAAGCATACATGCTACATGATTCTAACAAGACCAAAGTGACAAGATAAGTATAGCATGGGATAAATGGAACAACATGTGAGCATGGACATAAATGTAACGAAATCATCAATGTCATCAAGGACATGAAGGATAAACAAACGTTCAAGTCAACATGTGAGTCATGTATATAGACAAGGATTCAAATCAACATGGATATAACAATATCAAACATGGATAAACTAAGGTGAGATGGTTTAGGGTTGACAACTAACACCACTTAATCATGAATACAATCCACGATTTCAAACAAATGGACAAGTTTAAGGTACCACTTAATCATGAATACAATTTAAGACATGATTCATGACACAAGGTAACAACCAAGGGGTTCATGTCTAAGCATTTCAAAAGGTTTAAACATAACAAGCATGAAGTTTAACAACCAAACAAAGTTATGGTATCAAAGCTAAGGCACATTATAAACACATGATCAAAGAGGATTCAAACACATAGCAAACATGTATCAAAGGCTCAATATGGTATAAGTATCATGCTAAAGTCAAAGTGAAAGTTTCATAATCAAACATGAAGAAACAAGACATATGTGTACACATGAAAATCATACATTAAGGTACATTAAACTTAGGCAAAATCAAAGGGATTATGTTACCAACATCAAACAAGGTTCACACAACATACATGACATTCATAAACATCAATATGATCAAGCAAACTCAACAAAAAAAAAAGAATCACTTAATGACCTAAAACAATTTTTAAAAAAAAGTGCGTTAATCTGACTAAGTAAAAGTGTGTGAAAATAAAATTATATTTGTAATATATTCATGGATTCACAAAATAGGAATGACAAAGAATAGGTGTGCAAAAAATAAATCCAAAATAATAAATGGTTTGAGAGATATGCTTTAAACAAAATGGGAAAAAAACATAAATCGATAAGTGCTAAAAAAATAAGGAAATGGTTCTGCCAGGGCTTGAACCCGCGCCCTTTGGATTAGGGTTTAAATGATTGGCCACTGGGCCAATTGGTTGGGCTTGATAACACACTTGTGCATTGCATAATATATTAAAACAACATGTAAAATATGAAAATAAAAAACAATCAAAAGGTATGGGGTGAGGGGGATTTGAACCCCAGACATTTGGCTCAATAACACGCTTCAAACACACACATAAATCGTTGTGGTGCAATGCCCATTTAGTATTTAAAATGAAACCATAAAAATAAATATTAAAACAGATTTCAAAATTGAACTATGGCGCCACCCTCATCATCTTCAACCTTCGTTCTTCTCCTTCATTTTTAAATTTTTGAAATTGTTATCTTCTTCGTTTCTCATCCAAATGAAAAGATGTAAACACAAAATTTGTTTAAAATTTCACAAGGAAGATAATGGTATCATTTAATTGAACTAAAAAAAATCAAAGAATGAATAATTATGTCATCAAACCCAACATGAAACCTAACTATTCATAAAGGCATAACTTCACATACACGCATGATTCATTGCAATTAACTTATGGAACACCACCTACACATCAAATGCTACATTTTTGCTTCAGAAACCAAACACCAAGGATGCATGTACGAGTGAGATCAAGTTTGAGAAACCTTACCTATTGGATTAAGGTCTAATGCCTCTTCAATCTGGTTACAGAAGTAAGATAATGATCCAAACTTCTTCTATGAACTCCCTTGATGATGTTGGAATGTTTACTTTGCACTGAAACAACTTCTACTTCATTACACGACCCTTTTTGCAAATGTGAAAACATACAAACTTAATCCTCAAGAAAATGGTTTTACAATTAAGGATCAACACTTGTAACAATTCAAAGATGGTTTATGGATGGTGTTTGAATGCTTGGTTGGGTCAGAAAAGGTTAAAATGAGGTTTTGGAATGCTTTGTGCAAAAAGTTAACAAATTTGGCGTTGAAGGTTGACTTTTTAACTCTGAGGTTTTTGGATGAAGATGATGGTTTGAGTAGCTTGGTTAGGTGTTTTATAAGGTGTGTGGATGGTTTATTTGATGATTTTTTGAGTAGAAAAGGTTTTGGATAGAGTTTTGAAGAATGGAAGTTTTTGGCACAAAGTGAGGCTTTATGCAAAAACTGATGTTGGGGGTGTTTCAAGTGTGTTTTCTGTGTGTTTCTTGCGTGTTTTGTGATGAGGAACTGACCACTATTTATAGGGAAACTTGACAGATTAAGGGAGAAACATAATTCAGGTTTGGTGCCAATGGCTTGGTTAGATTTCAAATGGAAGTTTCATTGATCTTCATGGTTCCAAGACATAGTACAAAGATTTTCTAAAGTGGTTGAAATCTTCAGAGGTCTTGCTTTTATGTCACAAAAGGTTTGAGTGCAGAAGAAATAAGGTATGCACTCAAGACAAGTTGACTTGTGATTAAAGAGGCTTTATGTAAATACAAATGTGATCTTTCTTGCAAAATGTTCCAAATGTGGCATTACAACTTGGTCAATGCATCAATTATTTGATTAATGCATCACAAACCTATGTAAATCTCTGATTAGAGGAAGATTTGCAAGTAACATGACCTGCAAAGCAAGGTCATATAGGTTTTGCAACAAGGTTTTGACATGAACATGACTAAAATTCAAGATTGGAAGGACAACTTCCCTTCTTCAAAACTCTTAGCTCAAGTATTATAAAAATGTGTTCTTGGACTCTTTGGAAATATTGAAACATCCTCTACAACTTTCATGTTTTGAGTTTTTCTTGAATCAATAGGGATCATGGTGAAAAATGGCCAACAAGTGAGCTACTTTACAAGACAGATTTTTTTGAAAATTTCTCTAAGTGTTTTGGTTCAAAGGGCAATGAATCCCCCACTTAATGGCTTTATATCCCTTAATCCATAAACTTTTTGAAGATTAACCCATAGGAAAAAGTTATAGTATGTAGAAAGATATTCAATTTGGTCTTTGGAGCAAAGAAAATGGTTGCGCTTGGATTCGAAGTTATGGCCTTGAGAAGTTGGGCAAAAATCATGAACTTCCATAACTTAGAAATTTTGCAATTTCTTCATTATTGCCATTTTTGCAAGAAACCTCAAATTTCTTTATTTATCTTGATAAAATTCACTTATCAAACACATTTTCATGAAATTCACCTTGAGAAGGCCATACTGGACCAAAAAAGTCAAAAGTCAAACTCGACTTTTATTAGTGGTTGACTTTTCATTAGATGAAATCCAAGTTGCATACTTCAATGAAATCAAACTCTTGAGATTTTTGAAAACTATGGATGGGCTCCAAAGGTGTCTTTGAGTGTCTTGAATCCTACCATAAGGCTTGAGATCATATCTTGGTCAAAAGTCAATGGTGTAGTTGACTTTGGCTCAAAAACCCTAATTTATGGACCAGATGAATTTGAAACTTGATAAACTTGTAATTAGGCTACAATACACTTGATTTTTGATGTAGGGAAACTCTTGATAATAAGATCTTGATATATTAATGATCAATCCAAAACTTTGACTGATTAATCAAGAATGTCCTTGATGTAAACCCTAATTCATAAACAAAACAAAGCAATACAATATTTTGATAATTTTGAGGGTTTGCTATGCATGAATGACACACCTAAAATATGTTGGATGCTATGCAAATGGTGATGGAAACTAGGGGTACAATTTGGGGTATGACAATGTGTCTTGTTCACGTTGCCCGCTTTGTGAGTAAAGTAAATTATAGGTGGGGTCTTAACTCATTGCAAATATATTATGATTATGATTACTTGAAAATATTAATGCTCACATTGTATAAAGATAAACTCTATTGTCTTAATATGAAATAAATAAAGAAATGTGTAGTTGCAAAATAAATTGTTGGGTTGTTGATTGATATTATAAATTGTATTCATGGTTATGAATATGCTTTAGGTTTTGGCATTGCTAAACGTTATGTTGTTGTGATGGATATGAACATGCATGCAACCATATTATTATGTTGTGTGTAGAATTAGTGTTTCATTCACATTACCATTTTGATATAAATTTTAGAATTTATTATGGATCTTAGTTGGATGAAAGTTGATAAATTAGGTATGTGGTGTATGACAAAGGAGTTCTTGAATTTCTTAAATTTGCAGAACAAAATATTCCCGCCAATAATGGTCTCTTTTATTGTCCTTGTGTTAATTGCGGGAATATCAAAAGAGGTTCAAAGGGAGAAATATTACATCACCTATGTCACGATGGAATATGTAAAAATTTATACAATATGGAAGTGGCATGGAGAAGTAGATAAAAATTGAAATGCGACATCATAAATGCATGAAGTTGATGAAAATATGGATGATGTACTAGAATATATGATCTAAGATATTAGAGAAACTCTTCTTTTATGAAATCCCATATTTATGATACTTTATGTAGTGATAAGGGTGCGACTTTATATAAGGGATGCACAAGTTTTACATGTTTTTCTATGTTGTTAAAATTGTCTACGACTAGAATATATGATATGCAGTATTAGAGAATCGTATTTCATGGAAGCCCATATTTAGGACACTTTATGTAGTGATAAGGATGCGCCTTTATATAAGGGGTGCACAAGTTTTACATGTTTGTCTGTGTTGTTAAAATTGTTTAATATGAAGGCAAAAAGTCGGTGATCGGATAAAAATTTCACAAAATTTCTTGATTTGTTGAAACAAACGCTACCAGAAGATAAAAATTTGTTGAATTATTAATATGAGGCGAGGAAGATATTGTGTCTAATGGTTTTAGAGTATATCAAATACACATATGCTCTAATGAATGCATATTATATATGAAAGAGTATGAAAACTTTAATTAATGTCTGGAATATGGTGATACGAGCTACAAGGTGAAAGACAATAATGGTGATGACAATGACAGTGTTAACAAGAAACGTCTTCCTGCTAATGTGTTATGGTACTTGCCAATAATTTCAAGGTTCAAGAGACTTCTTTCTAATTCGAACGATACAAATAATATTAGATGGCATACAGATGAAAGAAAATGTGATGGAAACATTCGCCATGTAGATGATTCTTTACAAGAAGAAAATTGATTCGTTGTTTTTGAATTTTAGCATTGACCCAAGAAACCTTAGGATTGGGCTTTCCATGGATGGAATGAACCCCTTTGGTAATTTGAATACTAAACATTATTCCTTCCTGTTCTTCCCAAGATTTATAACCTATATCATTGATTGTGCATGAAGTGCAAGTATCTGATGTTAAGTATGATCATTTGTGGACCAAAACAACCTGAAACGAGATAAATGTTTTCTAAGTCCATTAACTAAAGATTTACGACTTTTGTGGGAGGAAGACATTGACATTGATGAGGCATATTCTGGTGAAAAGTTTAAGATCTGTGTAATGTTATTTTGCACGATCAACGACTTTCGCGCATATGGTAATTTAGCTGGATACAATGTCAAAGGACATGAAACGTGTCCTATATGTGAATCTAATACATGTTTTCACCAACTTGAATTTGGAAAAAATATTGTTTACCCTAGGCATCAGAAATTTCTACAACTTGGTCATTCTTTTATAGATTGTGAAAGGTTTTTAACGGAGAACATGAGTTTGATATGGCTCCTAATCCTTTAACCAGGGATGAAGTTTTTCAACGAAAAGAACAAATCAATTTTGACTTTGGTAAGAAAGAAAAAGAAAAAGGTCCAATTGAGAAAAATATATGAAAAAGAGGTTTGTGTTCTTTGATCTTCCATATCGGTCTTGTCTCGATATAAGGCATTGTTTTGATGTGATACATGTGAAGAAAAATATTTGTGATAATTTGATTGGAATACTTTTAATCATTCCATGCAAGAATAAAATGGTAAGAATTCTCGTCTATATATGGCGACGATGGGTATACGTAAATAATTGGCTCCAAAAGAATTAGGGAAAAGAAATTATCTGCCTCCAACATGTCCCACTCTATCTAAAAACGAAAAGAAAAGTTTTTGCGAGTGTTTTCATGGTATCAAAGTTTTCCAAGGCTACTCATCAAACATCAAGAAACTAGTACGAATGAAATATCTCAAGTTAATTGGCTTAAAATCTCATGATTGTGATGTCTTGATGCAACAACTTCTACCAGTGGCTATCAGTGGCATCCTTCCAACAAAATACAATAGTAATTATAACCATAATGTGCTTATTATTCAATGATATATGTAATAAAGTTCTTGATATCAACAAATTAAATTTAATAGAATATGAGGCTGCAGTTATCTTGTGTCAATAGGAGATGAATTTTCTTCCATCATTTTTTGACATTATGGTTCACTTACTTGTTCATCTAGTCAAAGAAATCAAATTCTACAATCCATTTTTTTTAAGGTGGATGTATCCAATAAAGTGATACATAAAGATCTTTAAAGGAGATACAAAGAATCATCATCGATCGAAAGCTTCAATCATTAAAAGGTACACCACAGAAGAAGCTATTGGGTTTGGTTTAAACTATTTGTCAGGATTATAGTCTATATGAATTCCAAAGTCTTGTCATACTGATAGATATGGAGGTAGAGGTGCTGAAGATTTAAATTTGAAGTCAATGACTCGATATGTAGTTCTTCAAGAACATTTCTATATATTGATTAATCTTGATGAAGTTCAACCTTACATAGCTACTCACAAAATACTTTTGAAGAAAAAATATTTCTGAATGAATGACAAGTGGTTGTTGATAGAGGTCGTACCTCAAAAAATGAGAATGACCTCCCGATGCACAATCGCACGCTCGCGAGATAGACTTAGGAGAGTCTCCATCAAACTTTATTTATTCCCGTAATAGGAAAGGGAAAACATCGATAAAACTCATGAACAGGAGGGATAAGGTACAATCACCGCAACCAATGTCAGGTTCAGAAGTCGGTTATGAAAGGGGAAGGAATTAGCACCCCTTAACATCCATCGTACTCAATGGGAACCATCTAAGTTGTCTAAGCGTGAAAGGGTGTCGTTGTCTAAAGGTTACTTGCTAGAAGAAAATGGTGTGTTTTTTATTAGGGTGCTCGTCAAGGATTAGGATCCTTGTACCTACGTATTCCTATTATGAGATGAGAAATCAGAGCTTCGTAGTTCAGAGTAAAAAAATAAGTGTGTGTTATTGATTTTACCTTGAAAAAGGGTTTTTGGAGTGGTTACACAAGGCACGAAAATGAGTTTGACGAGTTGAGATCTTTTTTAGGATTTTGGAAAAGATTGTTTTTTATTTGAATTGCACTAAAGACTAAGGGTAGAGGCGATTATTTCAAACTACCAAGCCAATCGTCTTGTGTCCAAAATAATCAGAGGGATTGTAATAAAGCTCAATTATCACTCATTCTCCACCTCTTAAGGCTCGTGGCGCACAATTCTCCTCGTATTTTATTATGTTTTTGAGTTTATTTGAGAAAGCTCCATTTGATGCTGGCTCAAGGGTTTGTTTTATTGATTATGAAAATGTTGGGTGTGGGTGCAAAGTCGAATGGTATGGGTTAAGGGTTTGATAATGCTTATGGAAGTGATATTCGAATGGTTTTATTTATGAAAATTGCTTGACGTTGTATCAAACTTTATTTGTTCTTTATTGAAAAGTGGTTGATTTTATTCTTGTATTAGCAACTACCTAAGCAAAAGGAAATTAAGGAGAAAGAGGTAAAAATCATTACACGTCATCGGAATGGGGATACACTTTGTCAAATGGGGATAGAATAAAACAATTAAAGATTGAATCCATCAAGAAAATGCATGTAAAAGTGTCTAGTGCAAAGAAGGTCTCGTTGTAAGAAAGCTCAAGAGTAAGTTATTTAAGGTTGACGGCGATGCTAAAAGCAATCTACTTACAAAGGTGTTTTGAAAAGGACTTGATATTAAATCAAGAATTAGTTTGAAAAGGGTTTAAGTATGAAAATGAGAAATAAGATCAATATATATCATGGCATAGGCATATAACATGAGATATCGAATACCCAAGATAATCGGTTAAAGATCGCAAAACTAAACCAAACCAAACAACACACAAAATTATTAATTAAATTAAGTATGAATATTTAATAAAATTAATTAATACTAAATAAATATATTTAAAGTAATTAATAATACAATTTTTTATGAATAAATAAAAAATAATAATCAAAACAAATAGCAAAGAAAATAAATTAGAGAAAAAACAATAAATAAAATAGAACTAAGAACAAATAAATGGGTCAGCATCTAAGAGTGAAAATGGGGGTGCAGGTAGTGAAAGCGCACACCTAAGAGAAAGTGATGCGCAAGACGCTACAAGGGTCCACCATGGACTCCTAGTCAACAAGTTGACTCCAGGAATCAACCTGGCGTGTCACATCATTAAAAGATTAAAAGTTTGACTCTGATTTGACAGTGAAAGGCAAGGGTGCACCGTAGGGTACTAAGAGCTACGCGTGTGGAATTAAGGTGAAAACAGCTCAACGGTGACACGTGTCCAGTGGTGGGGACACTTGTCACTACCAGTCTCTGCCAACAAACATCCCCAGCAATGAATATCTATAACATATATATAGGCAATACTTGGTTTTTGGTGTAGCTTTTTTTTATACCAAGTTTACCCTTATTTTAAAATATATAACTTACACAATAACTTCCATTGAACTACTACTATCATCTTTCATATAACTCCCTACTAATAACTTTCCACATAACTTCCATGTAAAATTAATATTAAATAAAAATATATCATTTATATTTATATGTGTGCAATAAAAAAGCGGACAGACGGGCACGCGAGTGTCCGTCTAGACGCTAGTGTTTAATAAAAGAAAATCATTAGAGATGACATATAACTCAATTGCCTTTCTCTCTTCTCGTTCCTCTCTCACCTCTCTTATATCTTCTCTATGCAATTAAGTGGGTCTCCTGAGCCACCCAACTCGCCGGAGAAGACGGTGATGCACGGTGGCCGCCGCCTTCTTCTCTAGCCAACCTCAACCAACAAAATCCTCTCCCTCTAAATAAACCCTTCAAAGTCCAAATCTAGACTCAGAATTACCTAAATCAAAGCGCAAACGTCTAAATCTGATCACAAACCAAAAACCCTATATCTAAAAAATTAAGCCAACAACAACCACAATTCTAATCAATCAACATGGGGGTTCGATGTGACTCATAAAGGCGAGTTCAAGGGTGCCACAAGAAAGCCAAATGGAGAAAAAAAAGTACCTAATCATAGCTTAGTCTGATTGTTCAAATCCGGCAAGCTCATGTAAACCTTCTTTAGCTTTTTAACTTCATTTTCTTTTGGTTCTTCTTTCTTCTTCTTCATTTTTGCTTGCTATTATGTTAAGTGTGTGAGAAGTTTGTTAGCTCTTCAAACTCTGATTTTCAGTGTGAAAATCAGAGTTAAAATAAGATTTTTGAGCTTTTTTTGATTAGGGCTTTTTGAGGAGTTTGTCAGCTTAGCATTCGTCCTCCTTTATGAATGAGAATAATGGTATTTATAGGATGAGATTTTATGGAACCAAATTTGTGTGAAAAACTTTACTCGTGTGAGTTTGTTATGAAAAATGAGGATGTGGTATTTCTGTGGAATCAATCCGTTGTGAAACTTTGTACGAACCCCTGATTTCATGGGATTTTTGGGGAGTGGAATTGCAAAATGAACCCTCTATGGGATCTATTTTTCGTGCCTTGTTGTACTTTTTGATTGAGATATTTGCTTTTTCAAATTCTTGTGGCCCCTCTTTACTCATATGTACATACAGCTACATTTTTACCAAATACATGTATGTGTGCTTGATAAAACAAAATTAGCTATGCGTCCAATTGAATTAAGAAACATTCATGAATTGTTTTAATGAGCTGGGAAATTAGTGATGAAAATTGTGACTTGAGTGTGATGTCATTGTGAATTTTCCCTTTCTTTTCCTTGTTTGTAACTTTAAGTAAAATGTATTCATGTTAACTTGCTAGCAACCGTATGTACTTTTTTATTGCTACTTTCTTCCATGTGACTTTATTTGTGTAATTTCCATGAATTCCTTAAATATGCTAACATCAACTTTCACCTTTTTTTTTCATGTGATGGATGACATTGGCATGAGGATACTTTGAAGAAACCATGGCTATTGATTCAAGGCATACAAGGCAAAAACTTGGTCTTTGTAATTTATTGAGCCTAGGTTTTGAAATGATTTATTTACGAAATTGAATGGCTTGTAAATTCCAATTGTATCATTTTGAGCATTGTAACTTTATCATGTGTACCAAGTGAATTCTCTTTGTATTGTACTTTGGAACTTAAGCCATGGAAATTCTTGAAACTTATTCTTTCAATTTTCCTTGTCTTCCAATGTTGTATCCATGAGCACATGGTACCTCTTGTACAAGTATCACATATCGTAGCACGCTAAATTCTTGAATGTATTTATGCCCATTAGTATATCAAGTAAACTTAAGAAGAAACTTGTCAAAATAGGTAAAAACATGAATGTGTACATGGCATGGCAATCTTCTAAGATCAAATGTGTACCTTTAATCAAAGATTTCATGTGGACAAGAATTAACTAGAATCCTATAATAATGATTAGTTTAAGAAATTGTGATTTTCAAACAAATTTCAAAAAAGGAAACCAATAATCTCAAAAGGCTTTGATGTATACTAAGAAATGCTAGTACATGATTATGCCAAAACCTAGAGTAATTAAAGCTTATGAAATTCGAAGACGAAATGAAATGGTCATGGAGAAAAGTTCACTTGAGATATTTTAACAGATGATCCAAATTATAAAATCAAACCAAAGATTGGATGTATGCAGATAGATGCAATGACCACATGAATATGGTTTGAAAGAAAAGAAACTAGGACAAATTTGGGGTATGATAGCTGACCCTATCTGATTGTCTTGAACCTGAGTAAATGAACTGTCACAGAGTTCATTTTTAGGGTGAAAGTCAATTAGATATAAGTAGGGGTGGCAAATGGGCATGCCTGCCCCATTTAGGTCCGCCACACAAAAGGCCACACAAAAATGGGGCAGGGCAGGACAGTCATAGTCGAGGATGCGGGCCTAAAGCCTAGGTCTGCCCCGCAAAAAGGTGAGGGTGGGGCGGAGAAAGCTCGCGGGCACTGCACCTTTTAACCTTTAAAATTGAAATTTTTGTGTAACTGCTCGTGCCTGCAAAAGTCCGCGAAGAAAACAGGGAGGGGCAAGGCTGACACATTAGAGGGCGAGGGCCTAGACCATTTACCCACCTCGCACTAAAGTGTGGGAAAAAGGGGCAGCCCAATGGGCCGGACCCGTTTTGCCACCCCATAGATATAAGATGACTTGTCATACCCCAATTTTTCCATACTTCATATACTTTCGAATGGCTTTTATTTCAAATTAATGAGATAACACAGTTGGTAAGAAGGTATTTATTCATAAGGTCGTGGGTTCAAGTCCTATTGCATTACTTTTGGTATTTATTTGTGTGTTTTCATTAAAAAGGGTAAAAATATCATTTTTTTTCCAATTATTTAATTATTATTTTTGTTTTTTTTTATTTAGGAGTATTTTAAAAATTATTTTTTTATTTTTAAATCTTTATTTTATGCATTAAATAAGTAAATAAATAAACCCAAAAAAGAAAGAGATGTTCTTCCAGATTACATTGTCTCCATATTAAATCTCGCACATGGTCACATTCCCTTCTAGATTTATAGTCTTGCTCACCAAGACTTAAATTAGATCTCAATCTCTAAAAATCTAGCCTAAAATAGATGGATCAGACATAATTGCGAATTCTAAAATCCATCTATAAATGAGCCCTTTTTTTCACACGGAGAAGGAACAGAAAATAAAAAGCGGCGAATCTGAGGTTCCATTTTTTCTTTCATGTGCATTTTTGCATACAACTATTATTCATCATACAGTGTATATATCATGATCTTGATGTGTTCTTCTTTTTTGAACCATATATGTATTTCCAGTTTTTACTGATGCATGTAACATTTTATTTTGTTTTATGATATATAGTGCATCCAGTCATTCCGTTCTTGTTCTAACATTTTATAATATATTACTAACATATGTTATAATATATAATAATACGTTTGTTTTTAATATAATACAATTTTGTTTTAATATATATATATATATATATATATATATATATATATATATATATATATATATATATATATATATATATAGACACACACACATATTTATATTGTTAAATTTATTTTTATTATTAGATTATTCGAATTGAACCATGTCGATACGCTGTTTGTATATTGACGTGCACGACGTGTGACATTTGCGGTGATTCAATTCGGTTGCCACGATCGCATTTTTGCGTGAGAAACATTATTATTTTTAACACGTTTTAAAATTCCTTTTACTTTACGCTTTTTGATAAATTTAGATCCACACGATTTTTGGTCCCTCTTGCGATGATCACGTTAAGTGTAGCAAGCTAGTGGTGGTTTTTATCAGTTTATATGCTATGTGCTATATTTATTTATCCTTGTATTTTGATTTTATACACGTCCGACAGTTTATCATAGTGACAATCCACTTTTTTTGCTTATCGATTCGTGTCTCGATTTGCAATTTGTGATTTTTTATTACCTTGTTGTTTCTTGATTCGATTTGAGATGACCGCTTAAGTGGTAGCAATTTTTCTTTTTCAGTTTGTGCTAATTTTTTATGATCCAACATCGTTTTAATTAGATCCGATTAAATTTTTTTTGGTAGCTTCACACCCTTCACGTTACTATTTATGTCCATCATATCAAACCATTTTCAAAAAATATCAAACAATTCTCGATCCATTGTCAAGCCTTTTTTCACACCCTTGTAAGTCGATTTCCTTGTGCATCGCCATCGAATAAGCACAAACCCTTGATCCAATGTCAAGTGGTTTCTTCTTTTATAAGTCAGTTGCCTTTTGCAATCACCATCACACAATTTCAAAGCTCGATCATACATCGAGTATTTTTATCAATCAAAATCAAGACACGTAATCATTGTCAAACACTATTTTCATAAAATAAAGGAGAGTTTTGAGTATTCCAAATTTCTCCTCAATTATTTGGATGTGAGGTATCTTTCTCAAGTTCAAACAAATATTTCCTTAAAATACCAACTTATATTTAAAAAACTTTTCACTAAAGTTAAATAAGAGGGGTGTGGGGTTTTGCATTCTTCTCTTTCAATTATTTAGGTACGAGATATCTTTCTCGTGTTCGAGCGATTGACATCTAAAACACACACCAACAAACTGTAGAGCCGAACTACGATTGCTCTGACTTTCCCATCGCACGAGGGAATATATAGGAACAAGGGCCCCAATCCTTGGCGAGCATCCTAATAATAAAATCAACCATTTTCCATTAAACCCTAATTAAAACCTTTTGCAAACTTTTAACTTTTTATCATTCGAAGAAGACAAATAAGCATAAGTTACCACTCAAGTCACAAATTAGACTAAGACGTTCCTATTGAGTACAACAGACGTAAGGAGGTGCTAACACCTTCCCCTCGCGTAACCGACTCCTGAACCCGGATATGGTTTCGATGACCATTTTCCATTTTAAAAAGGTTTTCTCAATATTTTCCTATTCTTTCATTGGAATAAATTAAGTTCGGTGGCGACTCTGTACAAACATTTTTTTTACTTTCCGCGATACATTTTATTAAGGATCGTATTTTCGAGGTACGGCAGATGGAAACTCTCCTGGGGAGAAATTGCTCCGTGCATTAGAGAGTCAAGTCTAACTTAGGATAATTAGTGATGATTGTTTAATTAGTCTGGTTGTCTTCTTTCTATTTATTTATGCTCTTCTTGTTTATTATTTTTCTTTTATTGCTTGATTATTTTATTATTTATATTGTTATTATTGTCATGATGTTATTGGGTCTCTTGATTATGGGCTTTATGAGATAGGCTCTATACCCAAGCCTAAGAAAAAACGTAAGCTTAGGATGGTGGTTGTGTAGAAGAGACCTGTGAGGAGTCTTCCTCGTAGAGGCGATACGAAAACCCCACTTAGAGTAAATTCCCTTGGAAATGTTATTGTGTTGATGAAGCTTCATTACAACGATAATGTTTTCAATCCTAAATCATTGACTCTAAGGACCTTTAACATGTTCTATCCATGATTGTTGTGTAGTGTTAACCTACGAGACCTTTGGACTTGTTGGGTTAATACGAAAGCCTTAATCATATGAGATCCCTTGAACGTATTACTATTCAACAGTAATGGGTTTAACCTTGATCTATGACTCTGAGAACCTTGTTTTAGAAACCTTGTGTCGATGGTTGTGTAGTAAAATCCCATGAGAAATCTTTTTCATTGGGACGATACGAAAACCTCACCTTGAGAAGATCATTTCAAAGGTATTATCGTCTGGTGAACCTTCATCATAGCAATAATGTATTTGATAGGGATCCATGACTCTAGGCACCTACCTATCTTAGAGCTTACCTGTGGGTTTTCTTTAATTAGATACCAGTTATTTACCTAGTGTTCTGATTTACCTAAGAGTACGATGTACCTGATTTGCCTAAGAGTACAATGTACCTCATTTGCATATCATTTTCATATCATTACATTCATCTTTGCATATATTCCGGTTATCCAAAAGCTTATTGTCATCCATTCTCATCTTCAGATTTTTTACTGTCAAGTTGATTCCTTAACACAAGTACGCAACTAGAGCCAACATCAAAAGAAGAATGGCTGATAAAGAAGAACACATAAAAAGAGTCAATAAAGACAATGATGATTTGAAAAATAGTGTCAGCAATATCATGGAGATGCTACAAGCCTTGACTACTAGGGATACTCAACCTCAAAGAATTATCATCTCTGAAGTCAATAGTTTTGTTGTTGACCCTGTGCCTTCGAGGCTAGCTACTACTTGGCCAGATTTTGGATTACCACCAGGTTATTCACCTCCTTTTGCTACTACTCCAATCACTGGCCCATATGTACCGCCAGTAGTCCAAGCTCCAGTGTTCACTGAACCTCCGCATGTAGTGCATACTGCTGCTCAAGCTACTTATGAGAATCCTCCTTTTATGCACCATGCATCTGATCACCAATCTGAAATTCAAGGAGAAGCTAGATATATTGAGGAAGTTAGAGAGCAATGGTGCACTCTAGAGAAGAGGATAAGAGCTGTGGAAGGAAATGATGTATTTGGTGCTGCCACGATGGGCATGTGCTTAGTTTCAGACTTGATTATAACTTCCAAATTCAAAACTCCAGATTTAGAAAAGTACAAGAAGGCACTTGGCAATGTACTACCATAAGATGGCTGCATATACCAACAACATCAAACTTTTCATTCATTGTTTCTAAGACAACTTGAGTGGAGCCTCAA
The DNA here is from genome assembly GCA_963859935.3 of Lathyrus sativus. Taxonomy (NCBI): domain Eukaryota; kingdom Viridiplantae; phylum Streptophyta; class Magnoliopsida; order Fabales; family Fabaceae; genus Lathyrus; species Lathyrus sativus. The sequence goes on from OZ012741.1 coordinate 334,580,972, forward strand.
TGAAATGGTATATGGGACTTGAAAATAGTCATATCCAAAGCTGGAAAGACTTGAATGATGATTTCTTGAAGTAATACAAGTACAATCTGGACATGGCACAAAATCTCCGCCAATTGCAGAACATGTCCCAGAAGAAGAAAGAGTCCTTCAAAAAGTATGCTAAGCGCTGGAGAGAGCTAGTTGACCATATGGAGCCACCATTAGCAGAGAAAGAACTGATTAGATTGTCCATGGACACTCTTCAACCTTTCTTTTGAGAAAAGATGATAGGAAGTGTATCATTTGGTTTTGCTGACCTAGTCACTATTGAAGAAAGACTAGAAGAAGGTATCAAGAATGGAAAGATTGTCAACTTTGAAGCCTATAGTGGTGCAAGAAAGTCCTCTGGAAACTTTCAAAAGAAGAAGGAGGGTGATACACATGCTGTTACAGATGAAACGAGACCTTATCGCAGACAACAACACTATGTTCAACTATATGTAGCTACAATTTCTTCTGTGGTTAGTGTTTCACCAAGTCGAGCTCCTCCACAACAGAATCCTGCCCAGAATCAAAATTGTACTGCTAGGAATAAGACTCAATTTGACCTTATTCCCGTAACATATACTGAGGTGTATCCTTACTTGGTCCATAAGGTTTAATTAAAACTAGGTCTCTACCTCCTTCTTCAGATCCTCTTCCACCTGGGTTAAGGTCCGACCTTCATTGTGCATTCCATGAGGGAGATGTTGGTCATGATCTAGAAGGTTATTTTGCATTGAAGACTAGAGTACAAGACTTGGTCAGGGGAGATGTTTTAACCTTTAAGAAGAGAACTCCTAATTTTTACAACAATCCTATGCCAAAATGGATTGGGTGAAGACTGGGTTAGAGCGTGACAAGTCACTTTCCAAAGCTAGTGGATTAGACAGGAAAGCTCATCCTTGATGTTGGATTAGTTGCTAGGCCTTGTTTTCTTTCTTTTGGCAATTTCTTTGTTCGTATTAATTTTATTTGCTTTAAAACTTGTTTGTCTCTGAATGCTAATATTAATGAAATGAGCATTGCATGTTTTGAATAAATTAATTCTCTTTCATATATGTACATGTTTATTCTTTCCTCTCTCAGAACTCAAAAATATACTAGTGTTTCTCTCATTCATCTTTATTTTATCAAACTATCATCTAAGCAAAGATTGGAGGGAGAATGACAAAAATGATATACCCCAATTGATGATTCGTAGGCTTTCAAAAAAATTTTTGTTGATGATGTAAGCCATTGTTTCAATTCCCAAATACTTGAGAGATAAGTAAGTTCATCCCTCGTCAACCCCTTTAAGCCTAGAAGTTAGTGTTTCTTTCTGTACAAAAAATTGTAACCTTAACTTGGGGCATGGTAGTTCTCAATTGATTCAGATGTGCATTCAAATTTAAGAGAATAGTTCCATACACCTTTCAATAAAGGTTTCAAGCACAAGTTTTCCTTCGCACACATCAAAGAATTGTCGAAGAAGCTAACGACAGTCACTATCTTCCCAGATCAAAAAAAAGAGAAAAAGCCCTGACTCAAAACCTAAAAAGGGACTTAGGCAACAAAATTAGGGAATCCCGGTGGACTGTATGTATGCTTCAAAGAAATAGTATAAGAAACATTTAGGGATAACAAAAAGAAAATCAATCAAAAGAGGTCGCCAAAATCCTCAACAAAGACAATTTGAGTTGACTAAAGTCCTAAGAAAAAACAATAAAATGTTGTAGGAAAGAAGTGACTACTATCTCAAAAATCCCTTGGCTTTTAAGCCATCATCATCAGTGTAATTCCAAATCTCTTGGAACTTGAATGCATAGGTTAAATTAATTGAACGTAGGACTAAAGATCATCATGGAGAATGGGTTGGGTAAAAATTAAAACTTTGAGCCTAAGATCCTTCGATTTAAAAATTGTGAATCAGACCACATTACAACTCTCAAAAGACCTAATTGAAGCTAGACTTCTTTTGAAAGCATACTACAACAAGGTTGTGTAAACTGACTCCCAACATATTTGCTAATCATGTGTTTTGGTTTCGTATCATCTTTCACTTTACATGTCTAACCAATACTGCATTTTGACCAGCGATCCATTTGTTGTACATAAATAATATCATTCCAATAATGATCTTAATTTCAAAAGTTGCATGAGCATTACATTAAAATTACCATTTTGAATAAATATTTTATTTGTAAGTAAGCATTCATCATTAAGGAAGTTCAAACAGTTGAGGGACTTGATCAGTGATCCTATCAGAGGCATATGACAATCAAAGATCATGTTGCTCAGAGAAAATATCTTCAAGATTCATGTTGGGGAAAGTATTCCAAGTGGCCAGTAAAGCAGTGTCACTATTGCGAAAATAAGGTGTCGGCAAAACAGAAGAGTCGCCACCTTTCGTTATTTATCCCACAGAAAGGGAAAGGAAACAATCGGAAAAACCTGACGAAAAGGTATAAGACAAGATCATCGCAACCATGTCTGAGTTCCGGGAGTCGGTTACGCAAGGGGAAGGTATTAGCACCCCTCACGTCCGTTGTACTCAACAGGATCCACGCTTGTTGTGTTTATCTGACGGGTTGGTGTAACTATCTACCTATCAAGGCTGGTCTGAAAAGAAAAGAAAAATGACTCGGCAAAGCATCGCGCTTCGTGCCTACGTATTCTCGTCAAAGAACGAGAAATCAGAGTCAACGTAGTTCGGCTAACTACGGGTAAAAGGATGGGGGAAGGTGGCTTGCCAATACGTCAGTATTGTGCCTACGTACTCTTAACAGGTGTGAGAGATCAGAGCTTACGTAGTTCGGGATAAAATAGATTACGGGTTTAGATTCATCTATTTTTCCGAGTAGGGTTAACAAACAGTTCCAGCAGTTTGGTGTATGCAGCTCGCTCGTCGGAGACTTGTGTGTTACCGTTTACGGTAGAACTGAGAGTTAACAACACTCTTTTCATTAGAAAAGTTTTCCTGATTTATGGGCCCACGGGGCAAAAAAAGGTTTGAAGTTTGTTTTTGTCTTTTACGGAAGAAGTGTTTTTTATGGACGTTTGTAGTTCGTACATCACTAGAGACTATAACTTAGGAACGAATGCGTCGCATATCATCCAAAGGACGTATACTAAACACTCTATACGATTGAGAGGAGACCGCTCAATTATCATTTCCCAAGTGGCTTAAGGCTCGTAACGCGCTATACCAACTTGCCTTTATTACGTTTTTTACTGTTGTTTCGGAGATAAGAGGAGAACGAACTCTACAGGGAAACTATCAAGCCCTAATGTTGTCATGCCATGGATTCATCCTATGGTTGAGTTTGAAACAGGGAACTCCTAAATATTATCATGCAAAGGTTTCAACCTAAAAGTTCTATCATCACTTCCTTATTAAAGGAAGTGAGAATCCTAAGGGATCACGTCAATGGGAAACAGAAAAACAACTGCGAAAATCATTAAAGCAGATAAAACAGAAAAGCAAACAGTAAAGATGCAAATGGAATGCAGTAATACAAGCAGAAGGAGAAACTCAACCTCTAAGCAATCAAGCAAAGAGAACACACAAAACAGACAAGCAAAGGGAGGGTCACCTCAAGCTTTCAATGCAAACACATCAGCTAGAAAAGGGAAAATAACACACAAGCAGAGGGAGAAACTCAACCTCTAAAGCAAACCAGCAAAGGGAGCTCAACTGAACCTTTCAATGCAGTCATGCTCCTCAACTTAAAATACTCTAAACATGAGACTATCCTAATGCATCAAGCAATGTCAAACAATCATGAATGAAAGACTGAGGGGAAGGGTAACCAAGATGAGCAACAAGGAAATCATCCGAGGCTACACCAGGTTGGGATCTGTGTCAACACAAGAGTCCATCATGGGCTCAACCTCTTGAGGAATGCACAGAATCCAACCAAAGGAAGGATTAGGCTCTCCCAAGAGGGATCCTATGTCAATAGGACAAAGAAACTGGGTATTAGTTTTAGATGTCACTCTAAGGTATCTGGTTAAAGTGTATCAACATAGAATATCCATCTCAGGCTCAACCTGTTGAGGAATGCACAGAATCCAACCAAGGGAAGGATTAGGCTCTCCCAAGAGGGATCCTAAGAAAGGGACTTGGAGAGGGATGGCAGTATAAACCAAGGGAATATACCATGCCAAGAATGTCAATCGAAGGCTCAACCTCTTGAGGAATGCACAAAATCCAACCAAAGGAAGGATTAGGCTCTCCCAAGAGGGCTCCTCATCAAGACTTGAAGGAGGAAGATAGTGCAAACCAAAGGAATGTACTATGCTGATGAATGTCAATCCAAGGCTCAACCTCTTGAGGAATGCACATAATCCAACCAAAGGAAGGATTAGGCTCTCCCAAGAGGGATCCTCTTCAAGACTTGGAGAAAGACGATAGGGCAAAGCCCAGGGAAGAAACCACACAGGGGAAAGAAGCCATCACAGAAACTTCTAAGAAACCCTAATGACTAGCTACAAGGATCACCTAAACTAAGGGGATTCAAAATCTCTATCAAGGCTTAATCAATGTTCTAAAGAGGTATCTACCTAAGTTCTATTCTATCAAGAAGGGTTTTGAAGCTTATAGTAAGTTAAAGTTCATTTAAAAGACTAATCTATGAAGTTAGCCTAGTTAGGATCAAATAAACCATAATCAACTTGGAAAATGTGGGGAAAATAAGAAATCAATTTTAAAAATCCTAACAAAAATCTTAGAGCTTCCTAAGGGTGTTGAGGCCTCATGGTAGAAAAATCAAGGTGAAAACCTATATCTAAAGGTACTAAACAATTTATACAGCTCAAGGTGTGCTAAAAGGAATCCATAAGGGGAATCTTCTAAATCCTATCTCAAACTCAAACTTAGAATCATATATAAAATGCAAGAAAAATCACATAAACCTATCAAGGTGTTTAGATAACACATGCAAAAAATCAGAACTAAAATCAAATACAAGAGATAGCACAAAAATCAGAAAGAAAATCCATCATTTTTACATTTTTTATTAACTAATAAAAATGGAAAAATAGACAATAAATGGAAGTTTTATCAAAAATTCAAACAAATTACATACAAAAATCAGGGATAAGAAAAAGATCAGTCATGATTTTTTTCACATTTTTCTGACAATTATTTCTATTTTTAATGAATTAAAAATGATAAAAGCATTAAAAGAAATAAGAAAAAGAAATTAAAAAGAATTAAAAACTGGGAATAAAACGTAGCCATCAGATCAGTGGACCAGTCTACTCATCCAAGGGGCAAGGCGCGCGCCACGTGGCTCAGAGGCCTCTAAATGAAACGCAACGTTTCATTAACGCTTGCGTGTGGCTGGTTTGACTATGGAACACCATAGTCCCTAATTTGGAGCATTCATGCCAAAAGTATTACAATCCAATGTCTATTAGCGTGCCACATCAGCGGTGAAAAGTCAACAATACTAAGACTTAATCACAAGCCTTAGATCTGCTTACTAAGTCCACTAAACCAGACTCATCCAACGGCGTATGCATCATCTTCAACCTTTGAATTGCAAATGGAAAGGGGGGAAATCCAGGGCAGCCGGAGAAGACAGTCGTCTTCTCCGGCGGGCTCACGGTGGCCAAGTCATCAGACAACACCAAACCTCACAAAAATACCCAGATCCACCCGTCTCTTCACAAGGATCAACATGATACTCTTCATTTTTTTCATTTTCTCAAAGAATAACCAGATACACACATGAACAGAAAAATATGCACTTTGGCAAATCATCACCAAACTCCACGTAAAGCACACATTTCTCTTCTACACTCATCATTGAACAAGAATCCACTAATAAAACGTGATATCCATCAAGATATAGCCTAAACCGAATCCTTAAAGATTTCATCCATGATCAAGAAACTTCACCAATGGCTTCCAAATAAAACCTAAATCCATCTATGGTTCAAACTCTACCTAACCACATGCAACATTTATCCTAATTCGTTCTCAACAGAGCATAATTATGAAAAGAAAGAAACATGGTTTGAGCTTCAACAGAGAGTGCTACAGATTCTTGGAGCTTCAATTCCTTCTGAAATGGCCTCCAAGATGAAAAACGATTTTCACTTTGTAACTAACTTTTCAAGTGCTTCTTACCTGATTCTAGCTCTTCCAATCACCAACCTTGCTATGAACTCGTCCAGAAACTTATATAGAGAAGTTTTGGATCATTATCTAGCCCAGTTATGGCCCAATTCATCCAATTCGATTTTCTGATTTTTTTCACTTTTCTCTTATGATAGTCACGGTTTCAGGCTTATAGAAGATTCCATTTTTGCTCAAATTGCTTGCATAACACCTCATGAACATGAAGGGACCATATTGAATCCTCAATTCAATCCTATGGTGTATATTTATGATGTTACTTCAACCTTAAGCCATACTTGAAATGGCCATGAACCAAACTTCAACCTAAAATTCTACAAATGCCAATTCACTCCAAATGTCTTTTACCTTCAAAAAATGCACAAACTTGCACTAATGTGAACCAAAATGAATTATTTTAGGATTTTCTCATTTTTATGCCTTTAAATTATTCCTCCACGAAAATTTCTTCATTCACTCTTCAATTTAATCGACATCAATGAATTCTTGGGTCATGGTCGGATAAATAACACCATTTTGAACAACTTTCATGTTGATCAAAAGTCCATTTGAGGTGTCTAATTTGGTGAAATTGACCCATAATAAAAAATGGCCTATAATTCCAAATCTCCAAAATACCCTTCTCTTGCAAAGTTCATAACTTGAGTTCTACAAATCCAATCATGGACTTCTGGTACTTTCTAGAAATCGAAGAAGATAAGGAACAACATTCATGTTGGCCAAAAGTTCATGTGAATCATCTTTCTAGGTCAAAAATTTCATGCAAGTTGGTTGACTTTCAAGCTCCAAATTCACATTCATCTGATGATCTGTAACTTGTCAGCTTCATAACTTGAGTTCTAGAAATCAGGTGAATGACTTCTAATACTCAAATTAAATCTATGAACATTATCTACAAGTCTCATGTGGATATCAAGATGAGATGAAACTTTTATCTTGAGTTATGTGGTCTTGAAGTTAGGCACTAAAATAGGGGATTTTACACTGTCAAGCTTAGAAACCCCAGCTCAATAACTTCTCACACTCTTGAATATTGATGAATTGACCTTGGAATCATCCCTTGGGCATCTTAAGACATCAATCCATGATCACATGGCTTTGAAATTGGGTCTCAACCTTCTTCAAATCACCTGTTGACCCAGGGTTGACCAGATGAAACCCTAGTTGCACCAATCTTGGTTGTAGCTTCTTATACTTCACATGATGATCTGTCTAGGCTTCAAAATGACTTTCAATACTTCTCATGAGCTCTCTCAAGGATTCAAGTCCAACTCCATGGATTCAGAATCATCAAATGACTTCTCACAACTCTCAAGTTAGGAGATATACACACTTGCCTTCATCCACTCTCTCTGAGGATCTTTAACTTCTTTGATGAGGATATAAACCCTTGAATACTTGGAGGAGCTCTTAGATAGCTTCATAACCTTGTGTAGCCTTTTATTTGTAGTCATACCTCTTGATCTCCTGCGCACATGTCAATGCAATGCAGATGATAATGCTAAAATGAATGCAATGAAACACAAGCTAGGTGAAGAAATGGTTAGGCAAATTTTGGGGTGCAACAGCTGCCCCTATTCAAACGGCTTGAGCCTGACTGGGTGAGAAGTGAAAGACTTTCAAACAATCAAGGTAAAAGACAGTTGAATACTGATCGCGACTTTCTATGTCTAATACAACTGAACTGCAAGTGCACAGTCTATCGCGTAGTAATAAAAGATATCGATCCCACAAGGACTCGTAATCAAACTAGTGTTCTCGGGAGTTACTATGTTTAGCTAGGTAGATACTATTTAAGGGAATAATTTCTATCACTAAAGGGAACTAAAAACGTTACTTGAATTATAATTACGCGAATGGATATGAAATAATTATGTTCTTCGGGGATTTGACAAGTTACCGGTATATAAAATATTTTTCAGAATTTATTTAAGAAGAAAATAGTGATCTAAAGACCTTCGTCTCAGGATGGTTGTTGACACTAGTCGCAGCTTTAAGGCGGAACGTATGCTGTCGCTATCCCGTTCGGGGTTAAAATCGCTTTTTGGAAATCTCTAAGTTCTAATCTATTTTAAAGTGCTTTCGCTGTTATTAAAACAAATGCCTAGTGTTTACTATCTAGTCTTAGCCGCAGCTGTCGCTTGTTGGTTCGTACCTTAATTAATTTCCCACTGTCGTGGCAAAACTACTTTTAAATAAGTTCTCGCTGTCGCGACGGACGTTTATTCAGGAAATAAGTTTAAACACTCAGGCCATAAACAACTTTTGAAAAAGAAAGGTTTTAACCGGTTATTATCAAATCCCGTCTGAATTATTATTACATATTGATTACTCTGGTTTAGCTAGACATGGATTTGGAATAAGTAAAGCGTAAATAAAAGTAGAAATTTAGAACATTCATATTGCTGGGAATTAAAGTTACAATTAACGAAATAATAAAAACCTGTAACGTGTCCAATTGGCTTTTGGCAAAATCCCAACGATGTCGGCAGGATTGTGTCTTCAAACCAATAGAGCGCACAAATGAATATTTCAGAAATGGAATACAGGAAAAAGGAAAGGAAACAAAAACAACAAGACTGAAACTAAATTTGCTCTGGAAAATAATTTGGGCAGCACTTTGTTATCTGAATGCGGCTCCCTTTCTCAGCTCCCCTCCTTGCCCTTTTATAGAGGTGAAATGCTAACGGTAGTAATTTGCAGAAGGTGGACTTGGAGTCAGAAAAATTAGGGAGTAGTGGTCCATTATTTGGGACTTGGAACTGGTTTTTTGCACGTTATATGAAGCTTTGCATTTTTGCCTGCATGACGGTCGTCATGGTGTGTGACGGTCGTCACCCGTGTGACGGTCGTCATGGATGTGTGACGGTCGTCACAGCAGCAAACTGCGCATCTGCTGTTTTTCATGTTGTTTTCATCTGGTTTTCGTCCATATTTCATCTGTAATTGCTTCTTTTCTTCATATTGCTTTGTTTGGACATGATCTTCAAATACCTGCAAAATATCAGACAAATAACATGGAAAAAACCCGAAATCGGATTGAAACCAGTCGAATATTATTTGAATTATACGTCAATATATATATACGATTTCGCGTTATCAAATACCAAAAACCCGGAAATTTGCCAACCGCACAAGTAAACGATACTCTGATGGGGACAAATTCTGAAACTGAAATAACAGTTGCACGACAACTTGCTGGTGAATGATTAATCTCAAATATCCGTCAGGATGATCATCTAATTTCGCCGTAGAATTTCGTCCTCAAGTCATCAAGGGATCACTGGTTACACGGTAACTGGTGAAGGATAAATCTCAAATCTCCGTCAGGATGATCATCTACGTCTTCAAGTCATCAAGGGATCACCAGTTACACGGTAACTGGTGAAGGATCGTCGATTATGCCGTCAGGCATTCTCCGCCACAGCAGAAGAATTCCTTATCACCGCCTATGGACTCGTCAAGTCACTAGGAACGTACAACAACATCGTTGTCGGACTTCGTCAGTAAGTCAATAAGGGGTCACTGGTTGCACGATAACTGGTGAATGGTTAATCTCAAATCTCCGTCAGGATGATTATCTATGTCCACAGGTCATCAAGGGATCACCGGTTACACAGTAACTGGTGAAGGATCGTCAGTTATGCCGTCGGGCATCCTGCATTACAGAAGAAGAACTCCTTAACATCATCTTGGGACTCGTTAGGTCACTGGACGTTTGACAATCAAGTCAATTATGTCGTCGGACATTCAAGGGAATTCTCGGGCACCGGCCGGACTTTGTCATTTAGTCGGAAATAGAATCCTTAGTCAATCATGAACACATAGGGATATCTCATCTTTTGCCGTCAGGCACTCTGCGTCAGCTAGTAGAACTTCTTCGACATCACGGTCGGACTTCATCAGTAAGTCAGGAAATAGAATCCTTATTCAATCATGAACCCATAAAGATATTTAATCTTCTGCCGTCAGGCACTCCGCGTCAGCTGGGAGAACTTCTCGACGTTACAGTCAGACTTCATCAGTAAGTCAGGGGTAGTTTGGCACTGCTGCCGGACTTCAATCATCAAGTCTTCAAGGAAAATTTCAACTTCTCTGCTTAAAACCTGCTGGGGATGACACATCTCCGCTGGGGATTCTGGAGAACTATCAAGTAACTCTGCTCTGGGGATTCAGGAATCATTCTGGACGAACAAATTCTGCTGAGGAATTCAAGAATCATCCTGAACAAACAACTTCGCTGGGGAACACCTGCACACAAGAACAGTAACGACCTAGCTCATGTTTCACATGCATATGTTTGACAATGGCATAATGCTCCACATGGTGGAAATGCTACGCGTTTAAGGTAGATGCTATGCAATCATGCAAAATGCTACGGAACCAAGTCAGCAAAATAAATGCTGAAGAGAAAACCATCCTGCTGGGGAGAATGGACCACTTGGACATCAGTCTAGGAATGGACTTTAACAGAGTAGGTCAGACGCGGACGGACTACCGGTCGAGGGCTTATCAAACGAGGATTAATCTTCAAAAGAGTGGTAGGCCAGACAAGCACCGGATTCTGAAATGGTTTTCCAAGCTGGGGCTGAACCTCGAACGTAAGGTTGCCAACGAGAGTGGATTTAAACGGGGAAGTACTAGACAGGTACTAGCATTCAGTGGTGAACCACCAGACAAGGATTGGTGTCACAGGTTAAGTCGTCAGACAAGAAATAATCTCCGGTATAAGCATGGATTTCTGGTTTCGGACATCAGACAAGGCTGGATATCTGACTCAAATATCAAACAGGATTGACTTCGGGTAGGGAGATCAGACATGACTGATTCCAGATTATAGATATCAGACAGGGACTGGATATCTGGTGTGAATATCAAACAGGATTGACTTCGGGTAGGGAGATCATACAGGACTGGTTCCGGATTAGGGATATCAGATAGGGACTGGATATCTGGCTCGAATATCAAACAGGATTGACTTCAGGTAGGGAGATCAGATAGGACTGATTCTAGATTATGGATATCAGACAGGACTGGATATCTGACTCGAATATCAAACAGGATTAACTTCGGGTTTGCCACACAAGGACTGGACTTTGCAACTGTGTTTTTCGTACGAGGACTGGTTAAACAACGAACTACCAAAAGAAGGGACCAGGCGGGGACTGGTTCAACATTTTGACATAGACTGGATGAGGACTGGTTTGAGGGTTAGCCAGACAAGACTGGACCATGAAAGTTTCAAGTTATTTAATAAGGGTGACAACCCGATTCTCCGACGCCCAACTTTGACTGGGGCAAAAATACACCTGCTTGAGGAACTGCCCCAGCTTAGTTTAACTCGCGGATAAAGCAATTTTGTCATGAGACGAACTCGAGACGACTTGCCCTAGAATCAGTATCACAAAAGGACTCATCCTTGCTTATCTGGCTCTGATGATATGGATGAAGGTGAGAAAATACTTAGAAGGGGGGTTGAATAAGTATGAAGATAAAAACTTAGAAATAAAAACTCAAGTATTTTTATCCTGGTTCGTTGAACTCAACTACTCCAGTCCACCCTTCCTATAGTGATTTGCCTTTCTCAAACAAGGACTTAATCCACTATTTAATCAACTGATTACAATAGTAAGCACTAAGAACAATTGTTCAAAATCTTCTCAAGAACTACTGATCCTAACTGGATCTTCTTAAGGTTTTCTTACAATCAAATGTAATAACAAATACAATTGTTTAAAGTGCTTCTAATAAAGCTTTATCACAACTGTGATTTTTCACTTAATATTAAGAACAAAGAAATTAATTCTAGAAAGAATGTGAGTTATATGAGAGCTTTGATAATCAATTCTTTTCAAGTAAAACGTCAACTGAAGAAGATGAGTGGAGACTTGCTTTTATAGGCACAGTGGTCCAAGAGCTTTTCACGTTGAGAAGTGTGTACCAAAAGGTCTGAGCCTTTTTTGTCTTCACGTCAAGTGACCTTTCCTAGAAGAAGAAAGCACAGAGAAATACTTTTTTTCTGTGTTCTTGTGTCTAGCATAAATAAGGAAAGAGTCGTTTGGATATTCCAAGGGACATAATCTTTAAATTCTTCTTCACCAATTTTCAGCAAGAATCATCAGAGTCTAATTTGATCAGAGCCTTCTGATGTTGATCAGAGTTTTGCTGAATCAGAGTCTTTGCAGCAAGTGTGCTTTTAGCGTGTATAAGTTCAGAGCATATTTTTGAGTCAGATCCTTAGTACTGGCAGCTTTAGTACTCTCAGAATCTTCTGTAGTAACTATGCTTGAAAACTCTTCATACAAAATTCTTCTTTAGTTCAGATGCTTCTGACTTGCTTCAGATTCTTCTGGAGCTTCTGCTTCAGATCCTTCTGGAGACTGCTTCAGATCCTTCTGGAGACAGCGCTCAGGATCTTCTGATGGCAGCGTTCAGAATCTTCTAATGAGTGCATCTGACGCTTCAGAGTCTAGTATATTTCTTATGTTCAGTTTTGATTTGCTTCTGGAGTGATAATTACTTTAATATCTGCAGCAAACATTCTTAAGCAAATTTTAGAGTATATAATTCTTAATTACAAAATTTCATAATAGTTATCATCAAAACATAGAGATATTATTAAGAACCAATCTGTGTTCTAACAATGGATAGGGACGACTCCGTCGTTTCTAATTTTGCCCCAGCCTGTGGGATTTCTGCAAAATTCTCTTGTGAGGAGGTCTGTACTTTCTATACTTCCGCTGGTTTGACGTGTACTACCTTCAAACCTCGAAGAGGTGCTTCAGCTTAACTGCCTTCTTGGCATGAGTAGCTCTTGAGCTTTCAGGGTGGCCCGCCACTGACTGACTGGTTCGTGGAGAAATACCTCTGGCTACGAGAGATTTACCGAATCTCGACCTGATTGGCCTTGACTTCTGGATGGCTGACTCCCATGCTTTGATCATCTGATATAGCTTTCCCTGGTTCACTGGAATATTCTGGCATTTTGCATTCTATCCTGATCAGATCTTTCCATCGTGGAAACTTTCCCGCTGTCAAGCGCTTACTCGCTAGTAAAACAAGTTGTTCTGCATAAAAGACATATTAAATGTAATGCATATGACAGTTTTGAAATTCCAATATGTTCACTGGAAAAAATTTTGTGACATAAAATGCATGAAATCATTCATCAACATGTCGATATTAATACAACGCTGTAAAGGGAATCCTCTCTAGGAGTCAGTTCCGATGCGATCTTTACCGAAGTATTCTTTCGAAACAAACCCATTTCAATTAGGACTTTTAAAGGTTGTAACATGGTCAGGTTCACGGTTGTAAGAAAGAAAGGATAAAGGCTCAAAATTCATCTTAACCCATCCATTCTCCTTGATGTTCTCCAATCCTACGTTCTGCTAATTCGACCTTAGCGTTCACCTTTCAAAGGTTCAGTGGTGGTTTGAGAAATCATACTTTTTCAGAGTGACAATCACTCTCTTTTCGTCTTTTGGCGTCCGGAGCCACACGATTTCGTTCTTGTTTGAGGATTTTTTTCTTTCGTAATCTTTTTTCGCTTTTCGTTTTTTTCATTCCCTAACTTTTTCCTGGACTAACTCTTTTGAGTTTCTTCGATTTTGAGGTCCAGCGGGATGCCCTAATTTTTGCCTAAGTCGTTTGTTTTCAAGATTCGACTTAGTGGGCTTTTTCTTTTGATTCTTCTTTCTTCTTTTTTTTTTGAACAAATCGCATGACAACGGCTCGCATGACTTGTTAAAGAGATTGTGACTGTTTCACTCCTGATCGACCAGGTTTAACCATCATGGTTTTTTAGGTACAACCTATAGCGGTGTGATTGATCCTCGAACGGACACTCCTTTTGTAATTTAAGCGCTTGGTCAAATTAACTGACATCTACCCTGCCCCGGGTTAAGATTGAGGGTTTTCCATCTTCAGAAATAAACTCCTACTACTAGGCTCAAAGAGGTTTAACAAGGGATTATCTTCCTTATATCTCAGGTGTTTGTGGATTGAAACAATGCCTGTACATCATCGACAGGTTTTTATTCAAAAGCGTAGCGTCGGAAGCTTACGCATCGTTGGATTTCGTCATCCTCCGCAGATTCCACTTAGACAAACGTTTAAAATAAAAGAAAGCAATAGAGTGAAAACGAATGGATTAGTTCAAAACATGCATATTTATTTCATTATCAATATCAATTGAAAAACAACATGCTTTACAAACGAAATTTTCATTCTAATAGGAAAGAAACTACAAATGTAAAGAAATGACATGATAACATGCAGATCACCAACTTTCGAGAACCGGGCTTCTTGTATCTGAACCACTGACTAGGGAGATGCAACTCTTGAAGTCTTCAAACTCAATCAGACGAGAGGTCGACGTGCACAACCAGCTCTCCTTCGGGAAAGGAAATGTATTATTGGTTCATCAAGTGTTGCACTTTGGCTTGAAAAGCCTTGCAATCTTCAGTCGCGTGCCCCTTGGATCTTGCATGATAATCACATTGAACACTGGGGTCGTATCCCGAAGGATAGGGCTCTGGCCTTGGTTTGAGAGCCTTAGGCTCCACCAACGAGTTCTAAATCAGATGCGGCAGAATCTGGATGAGAGGCATTGGAACGTGGTGAAGAGGAGCAGTCCTTCTTTCCAGGTTGTTACGAGGCCTATCTTGATTCTGGAGCCGATTGTTTTGTTGTCGAGGAGCACGAGGTTGTTGGCTTCGGGATGAACGTTGACCAGAAGCTGGAGTAGATACGACATTAGCCTCTCTTTCCTTCCCAACATAAGGTTTCCTGGCCTCTTTCGAGGAATCAAGAGCAACTTGAATCTTTCCCATTTTGATGTCGCTTTCGACTTTTTCTCCTGCTATTACCAGGTCCGAGAAATTTGCAGTCATGCAACCTATCGATTTTTCATAATACACACCAGGAAGTGTAGCCGTGAACATGTCATTCAGCTCTCTCTCCATCAGGGTAGGTTGTACTCTTGCTGCCAAGTCTCACCATCTCTGGGCGTACTCCTTGAAGCTCTCAGTACTCTTTTGTGACAAACTCTGTAGTTGCAGCCTGGTTGGTGCCAGATCACTATTACTCTGATAATGACGCACAAAAGCTTCAGCCAACTCTTTCCAACTACGGATGTGGGTTCTCTCAAGCCCCATGTACCATTTTAAAGACGCTCCTGCCAGGCTATCTTGGAAAAAGTGCATTAACAGCCTTTCGTCTTCAGAATATGCAGACATCTTTCGGAAGTATGCTGGGACATGGACTCGAGGGCAGGTTGTCCCTTTGTACTTGTCGAATTCTGGCACCCTGAACTTAGGAGGAATTCTGACTCCTGGAATCAGACCCAAATCAGACATATCAAGGCCTAAAAAGTTCTGATTCTCAAAGGCCTTCATCTTCTCTTCAATCAGCTTAAACTTCTGTTTAGCTTCAGTTGGCATGGCGACTTCCATATCTCTCATGGAAAAGATATCGCTTTACTGATCTTTCCAGCGAGGACCGGCGGTTCTATGCCCAGGGTGGGTACTCCCATCAGCAACATTGCCATTTCCATTCTCAGCGCCTCCGCCCGGAGGTGTAACAACAATAGGGATAGGAGGTGGAACAGAACCACCAACAGGAGGGATAACCCCAGCACCTCCATGGACACCTTCTTCGTTCACCCGTGCTATCAACGGTTGAGTTATGGTTCTTAGCTGTTCTTGTCCTGCTGCGACGCCCTGCATCATTTTCATGAACTGAATCATGCGAGCCCTGAGCTCCTACACTTCGGCTTGAACTTGATCCATTACCCTTTGTTGAATACCTCGAGTGGGATATCTGTGAAATCTGACCTGCTCAATCCTGTCACTGAAGCAAACCAAGCAGAGATAAGAACATGAAGCCACCAGGAACCACCTGAAATGCAAATGATAATGCAAGATGCAAAAAGAAAACATGGTATGACGATGCAAACGCAAGTGCAAAGATGCAGCAAAGGATCAAGAGTGTTATGTTGTTGACTGAAGAGGACCATAACTCTGCTCTGTCAAGAAAAAAACATCTCTGATGATAAGAACCCTCTGATACCGACAATAATGATTCACTGTCAAGAAAACCAGGTTGTCTGAAGGTCAAGGTTTCCTGCAATAACCCGACCCTGCTCACAGGTATGGACCTAATCACGGACAAGGTTCAACATCCTATGTGTTTCCCAGCGTCACAGACTTTCACGAAATGATGATACGTTCACCATTTCTGGTTTGGCATCATCACTCCCTCAAGAGGCCTCACTTAGCTGAGTCACAAATGATCGGTTCCCAGAGTCGACAACCCTCAGATCCAAAATCCCCTCGAGTCCAAAGAACCGATAGGAAGTCATCACAGAGAATCTCGTCTGAGTGTGGATTACATGGGAACTGATGCAAGCAAAGCAAACACATCCACCACTAATCATCTCTGATGCAAGCAGAGCAATAGGGAAATCATCCCAGGCTACACCAGGTTGGGATGTGTGTCAACACAAGAGTCCATCATGGGCTCAACCTCTTGAGGAATGCACAAAATCCAACCAAAGGAAGGATTAGGCTCTCCCAAGAGGGATCCTATATCAATAGGATAGAGAAACTGGGTATTAGTCCTAGATGTCACTCTAAGGTATCTGGTTAAAGTGTATCAACCCAGAATATCCATCTCAGGCTCAACCTGTTGAGGAATGCACATAATCCAACCAAGGGAAGGATTAGGCTCTCCCAAGAGGGATCCTAAGAAAGGGACTTGGAGAGGGATGGCAGTATAAACCAAGGGAATATACCATGCCAAGAATGTCAATCCAAGGCTCAACCTCTTGAGGAATGCACAGAATCTAACCAAAGGAAGGATTAGGCTCTCCCAAGAGGGCTCCTCATCAAGACTTGAAGGAGGAAGATAATGTAAACCAAATGAATGTACTATGCTGATGAATGTCAATCCAATGCTCAACCTCTTGAGGAATGCACAGAATCCAACCAAAGGAAGGATTATGCTCTCCCAAGAGGGATCCTCTTCAAGACTTGGAGAAAGAGGATAGGGCAAAGCCCAGGGAAGAAACCACACAGGGGAAAGAAGCCATCACAAAAACTTCTAAGAAACCCTAATGACTAGCTACAAGGATCACCTAAACTAAGGGGATTCAAAAGCTCTATCAAGGCTTAATCAATGTTCTAAAGAGGTATCTACCTAAGTTCTATTCTATCAAGAAGGGGTTTGAAGCTTATAGTAAGTTAAAGTTCACTTAAAAGACTAATCTATGAAGTTAGCCTAGTTAGGATCACCTAAACCATAATCAACTTGGAAAATTTGGGGAAAATAAGAAATCAATTCTAAAAATCCTAAGAAAAACCTTAGAGCTTCCTAAGGGTGTTGAGGCATCATGGTAGAAAACTCAGGGTCAAAACCTAAATCTAAAGGTACTAAACAATTTCTACATTTCAAGGTGTGCAAAAAGGAATCCATAAGGGGAATGTTCTAAAACCTATCTCAAACTCAAACTTAGAATCATCTAAAAAATGCAAGAAAAATCATAAAAACCTATCAAGGTGTCTAGATAACACATGCAAAAAATCAGAACTAAAATCAAATACAAGAGATAGCACAAAAATCAGAAAGAAAATCCATCATTTTAACATTTTTTATCAACTAATAAAAATGGAAAAATAGACAATAAATGGAAGTTTTATCAAAAACTCAAACAAATTGCATACAAAAATCAGGGACAAGCCAAAGATCAGTCATGATTTTTTTGACATTTTTCTGACAATTATTTCTATTTTTGATGAATTAAAAATGATAAAAGCATTAAAAGAAATAAGAAAAAGCAATTAAAAGAATTAAAAAGAATTAAAAACTGGAAATAAAACGTAGCCATCAAATCAGTGGACCAGTCTACTCATCCAAGAGGCAAGGCGTGCACCACGTGGCTCAGAGGTCTCTAAATGAAATGCAGCATTTCATTAACGCTTGCGTGTGGCTGGTTTGACTATGGAACACCATAATCCCTAATCTGGAGCGTTCATGCCAAAAGTATTACAATCCAATGTCTATTAGCGTGCCACATCAGCGGTCAAAAGTCAATAATACTAAGACTTAATCACAAGTCTTGGATCTGCTTACTAAGTCCACCAAACCAGACTCATCCAACGGCGTATGCATCATCTTCAACCTTTGAATTGCAAATGGAAAGGGGAGAAATCCAGGGCGGCCGGAGAAGACTCCGGTCGTCTTCTCCGGCGGGCTCACGGTGGCCAAGTCATCAGACAACACCAAACCTCACAAAAATACCCAGATCCACTCGTCTCCTCACAAGGATCAACATAATACTCTTCATTTTTTCATTTTCTCAAAGAATAACCAGATACGCACATGAACAGAAAAATATGCACTTTGGCAAATCATCACCAAACTCCACGTAAAGCACACATATCTCTTCTACACTCATCACTGATCAAGATTCCACTAATAAAACGTGATATCCATCAAGATATAGCCTAAACCGAAGCCTTAAAGATTTCATCCATGATCAAGAAACTTCACCAATGGCTTCCAAACCAAACCTAAATCCATCTATGGTTCAAACTCTACCTAACCACATGCAACATTTATCCTAATTCGTTCTCAACAGAGCATAATGATGAAAAGAAAGAAACCTGGTTTGAGCTTCAACAGAGAGTGCTACAACCTCCAATCCTTGATCAAACTTGCTCAGAAACGATTAGTGATGCTTGCTGAAGATTCTTGGAGCTTCAATTCCTTCTGAAATGTCCTCCAAGATGAAAAACGATTTTCACTTTGTAACTAACTTTTCAAGTGCTTCTTACCTAATTCAAGCTCTTCCAATCACCAACCTTGCTATGAACTCGTCCAGAAACTTATATAGAGAAGTTTTGGATCATTATATGTCCCAGTTATGGCCTAATTCATCCAATTCGATTTTCTGATTTTTTTTCACTTTTATCTCATGACATTCACGGTTTCAGGCTTGTAGAAGCTTCCATTTGTGCTCAAATTGCTTGCATAACACCTCATGAACATGAAGGGACCATATTGAATCCTCAATTCATTCCTATGGTGTATATTGATGATGTTACTTCAACCTTAAGCCATACTTGAAATAGCCATGAACCAAACTTCAACCTAAAATTCTACAAATGCCAATCCACTCCAAATGTATTTTACCTTCAAAAAATGCACAAACTTGCACTAATGTGAACCAAAATGAATTATTTTAGGATTTTCTCATTTTTATGCCTTTAAATTATTCCTCCACAAAAATTTCTTCATTCACTCTTCAATTTAATCGACATCAATGAATTCTTGGGCCATGGTCGGAAAAATAACACCATTTTGAACAACTTTCATGTTGATCAAAAGTCCATTTGAGGTGTCTAAGTTGGTGAAATTGACCCATAATAAAAAATGGCCTATAATTCCAAATCCCCAAAATACCCTTCTCTTGCAAAGTTCATAACTTGAGTTCTACAAATCCAATCATGGACTTCTAGTACTTTCTAGAAAGCTAAGAAGATAAGGAACAACATTCATGTTGGCCAAAAGTTCATGTGAATCATCTTTCTAGGTAAAAAATGTCATGTAAGTTGGTTGACTTTCAAGCTCCAAATTCACATTCATCTGATGACCTGTAACTTGTCAGCTTCATAACTTGAGTTCTAGAAATCAGGTGAATGACTTCTAATACTCAAATTAAAGCTATGAACATTCTCTACAAGTATCATGTGGATATCAAGATGATATGTGTTGCACCCCAAAATTTGCCCAACTTTCCTTTACCTAGCTTATGTTTCATTTCATGCACATTAGCATTATCATTTGCATTTCATTGACATGTATGCAGGAGATCAAGAGGTAGGATTACTAATCAAGGACTACACAATACTTTGAAGTTAGATAAGAAGGTTATTCAGATGTCCAAGGGTTGATATCCTTATCAGAGAAGTTAAAAGAGCCTTAGAAAGAGTGGTTGAAATCAAGAGTGTGTGCCTCCTAACTTGAGAGTTGTGGGAAGCCATAGGAGGATTCTGAAGCCATGAAGTTGGACTTGAGGTCTTGAGAGAGCTCATGAGAAGTTTTGAAAATCACTTTGAGGCCTAGACAGGTCATTGTGCAAGATTTAGAAGGCTCAGCCATGAGTGGTGCAACTAGGGTTTGACTGGGTCAACCCTGAGTCAATTGAAGAGTTGGAGAAGGTTGAGACCTAATTCAAGAGCCATGTGATCATGGATTGATACATTGAGATGTTATAAGGATGATTCCAAGGTTAACTCATCATGATTGAAGAGTTTGAGAAGTTTCAAGCTAGGGTTTCTAAGGCTTGATAGTGTAAAATCCCCTAGTTTAACCCCTATCTTCAAGGCAGTTTAGCTCAAGATGTGATTGTCATCTCATCTTGCACCCAACATGAATGTTGTAGAGCTTGATCTTAGCTTTAATTTTAGTACTAGAAGTCCTTGATAGGATTTGTAGAACTCAAGTTATGACTTTGACAAGTTACAGGTCATCTGAGGTATGTGAATTTGGGAGCTTGAAAGTTGTCCAACTTGCATCAAACTTTTGCCCTAGAAGGATGATTCCTATGAACTTTTTGTCAACATGAATGTTGTTCCTTATCGTCTTAGCTTTCTAGAGAGTACTAGAAGTCCTTGATAGGATTTGTAGAACTCAAGTTATGGCTTTGACAAGTCAAGGGCATTTTGGTTATTTGGAGATTACAGGTCATTTCAACCATAAGGCCATAACTCCCATTTCCAAGCTTCAAATGGGAAAATGTTTAACATCAAACTTGTTCAAAATGATTTTTTAAGGCTATTAAAGAGGTCATGAGTTGTGAAATTGCTTGTAGCTCAAAGTTGCAAAAATGACCTAAAATAAGGGTATAAGTTAAATGAATCAAAGATGGAAATTGATACTTTTGATTTACACATCCAAACCAAGGCATGTAATATATCATTTTGACTCTAAAAAATTTTTTAAGAACATTGGTTCAGCCACATTTTTGAGTTGGGGTCTAATTGATGGACTTGCTTTGAAAAGTAGTTACTTACATCTTAAGTAACATTTGCAAAACTCAAATTCAAGGCATGATCAAGATCCCTTGCAAGCCAAACACTTTCAAAATGTCACTAGGGGAGAAATTGAAGAGAATGGGATTGATTTCAAGTTGTTTGCAGAACTATGCATACCATGACATATGATTGAAAATCTCATGACATGAGAGATTGAAACTCTCATTAGAAGGATCTAGAAGGTTCTAGATCACTCATACATGTTCTATATATTGAGTAGAGGTGATCCAAAGAAAAGGTTGGTGTTGATTGAGAGAGAAAACTGAGATTGCACTTTGAGATTTCACATTGCAAATCAAAATCGGTTACAAGGTTAGAGGCCATTTCAATCCAAGAAATTGATCTCAATAGCTTGCTCAGAGGTTGGTGATCAATTCCAGATCAAATTCAGGGCACTTTGGTGGAAGGATCGTGAAGTAGCCATTGAAGAGTGAAGCTTGCAACTCAGAATCGGGTTTGATGATTCAAGAAGATTCAACTCTTTTCTTTGCATACAGAAGATTGATTGTGATTCAGTGAAGGATTCTGCAAGTTCTTGAAGGCTGAGTTGAAGATTCTACCCTTCTGTTCGTTCAAATTTATCAGGTAGGTAACCTTCAATCTCTAGCTTAAATTAGGTAGAATTAAGATGAATTAGGGTGCTAGATGCATTGTAGAACGGTGTAGGAATGATTTCAGACCATTAATTTGAGAATTAGTGACCAATTTAGGATGTTACCATTTTCGGTTGAGGATTGGTTCTTGTGAATCTTGAGGTTTCAGAGAGAATAAAGGGCATGAATGAATTCGTGAGGGAATTTGGGACATGTTTCATTAAGGGATCGTGGCCTATGGTGGCCTCTATGTTGAACTAGGTTTGTGGAATGGTGATCGGAAATGTCACCGGCGGTGACTTTGGGCGCGCAGGTGGCCTGAGTTGCAGAGGTTTGAATTGGGGAAGATGATCCCAGGACCATTGGATCATGGTTTGACTTGGACCAAAGACTTCATCCAACGGCCACGCGTGCGTGAATTTTGTGAAGAGGAATTCTGATTATGAAACGCAGCGTTTCATTAATCAGCTGGTTTTGGGCTTAGTTAAAACTTTGCTACCCACACCCCACTTCTGGCCCAGTCTTGAATATGAACTGTGAACTATTGCTTTCCACACCACGCGTTTGTTATTTTATTATCATTTTCTTTAATTTTTTCATTTTATTCATGGTTCTTGATAAAATCATATAAAATTGAAAAATAAGTCAATTGACCCCATTCTTTTTGCATTATATTCATGATTGAGTCTAGTATTTTTTAGCAAAAAGATATTTTTATTTCATGCATTTTCTGATTTTTTGGGAATTTTCACATTTTAATTGATATTAAAATAGTTATGTTTGATACTTGATTTTGTGGAATTTTGTGTGATCATGTGATGACGATTTTGATCCTGATTTTTTGTGAATAGTTATCATAGATGTGCATGCTCCCCATAGAATTTTCTCACATTTTTGTGATGAACATAGGTGGTAGTTTAGGTTGAAACCTTTAGAAGCTCCCTTTTTAGGGTTTATGGTTGATACCTTTGGATTTAGGACTTAATTTTAGGGCTTAATAGATGATTTAGTCCCTGGTTTTTGTATGAGGCATTCTTAATTGAATTAGGATCCCTTAGGAATTTTTGTAGAAATTTATAAGATAGTTTACTATTTTTGATTGATTTTAGGTTAGGTGCTAGCTTTAGATGATTCTAAGGCACTAACTCAACTAGATTAACATCTTTAGTTCCCTTAGATTAGGGTTGTACTTTGCTTGTTCCTGGATGATGATGAAGGCGAGTTGAAGATGCATTGGATTGCTTGAAGAGGCTTGGATTTGAAGATCTTCCCTTCTTGTGGTGTAGTTTTGATTAGGTTAAGATTAGGGTTTTGTAGGCAGAGCTTCTAGATAGTTCTCTTCCTTCATAAACATGGAATATGTTGATCAATTCCATTCTTCCCTATGATGTAAGGTCCCTTGTAAAGGCCTCATCCCTCCTTTGGTAGGATGTGTGGCTCTTTGCAAATTGGTAGAACCTTTGAGGGTCCCTTTCTTTGATGACAGGATGCTCAGTGGTGACCTTTGGTCTTCACTCTGCTACCAAGCATCCCAACTTTGCTCTTGATAGATGCATCTTTCTCCCTTTCTAGAGGATGGAGCCCCTTGCTTGAAGAAGATTGAAGACTGAAGTTGACACTTCCACGTGATTGAAGACTACTCTGAGAAGCTGAAGCTTGTAGATGAAGAGAAACTAGTTTATATTGTTGAAGCAAAAAGACCTGAAGCTTGAGGACCAAGTTAATACTTATGAAGAAGATCCAATTGAGATTGAGTGAAGAGCTGAAGCTTGGAGAAGAGAGAACAAGTTGATACTTATGTTTGATGGATTGAAACCTTGGAGAAGCAAGTTGATACTTGTCATGAAGGATGATTGAAGTCTGAAGACTGAACTGTTGTCAGAGGAGTTGTTGATCTGCTTTCTTTTCTTGTCTGTTTTCTTTTCTGTGCTGATGTGCCTTGTTTAACTTGCTTGATGCATTATAATAAGTTCATATCTAGACCGACTTTGAGCTAGGAGCATGACTGCACTAGAGGTTGAGTTGCTCCCTCTGCTTGTATTTTTATTGTATGGCTTTGCTTGCGGGTATTCGGTAGAGCCCATCTCCCTTGCCCATGTGGTTTATTTTGCTTGATGGCATTTTATTTTATTTTCTCTGTATGATTGCAGTTGCTCATTATTGTGTTTCTTGATAGCATGTTTTATTTTGTTTCCCTGTATGATTGCAGTTATTCATATCTGGCATGAGGTTGAGATGAGCTTATGGAGGCTGATGCCCCACACACATTTCCTCCCTCACTTGCATTGCATGCATTTTATAGTCGTTTACTGTTTACTGTTTTAGCTGATGCTTTATCTGTTTCTGTTTATCATTGACATGATCCCTTAGGACTCTCACTTCCTTTGATAAGGAAGTGATGATAGAACTTTAGGT
Organism: Lathyrus sativus; assembly: GCA_963859935.3. NCBI lineage: Eukaryota > Viridiplantae > Streptophyta > Magnoliopsida > Fabales > Fabaceae > Lathyrus > Lathyrus sativus. The sequence continues at coordinate 334,605,223 of OZ012741.1, forward strand.
TGAAACCTATGCATGATAACTTCTAGGAGTTCCCTGTTTCAAACTTCAACCATAGGATGAATCCTTGGCATGACAACATTAGGACTTGATAGTCTCCCTTTAGTTGAGCCCCTCTCTCTTCTCATCTCAAAACAACTTAAAATACAGTAATCATGAATGATTTCTTTCGTACGTTACGAGCCTTAAGCTATCTGAGAAAGGATTGTTGGAGAGTTTCTTTTCAACAGTCTGGATGTTTAGTATGGCACCCTTTGGGTGACATGCGACGCATTCACTCTCAAGTCATAGTCTTTGGTGCGATTGAAATTGCAAACACAATAAAAAACAGTTCTTTCGTAAAATACAGAAAACAAACTTCAAACCTTTTTGCCCCGTGGGCCCATAATTCAGAGGAAGCTTTTCTGAAGAAAAGAGTGTCGTTAAACTTCAGTTCTACCGCAAACAGGCTTTGTCCCTAACTGCTGGAATTGCTGTTTAACCCTACTCGATAAAACAGATGAATCTGAATCCCCGTAATCCGTATTATCCCAAACTACGTAAGCTCTGATCTCTCAAGCCTGTTGAGGGTACGTAGGCACAATACTGACGTATTGGCGAGCCACCTTCCCCCATAACCCATAGTTACGCGAACTATGTTGACTCTGATTTCTCATTCTCTGATGAGAATACGTAGGCATAACGTGCGATGCTTTGCCGAGTCATTTTCTTTTCTGTTTAAGCCAGCCTTGATAGGTAGATAGATAAACCAACCTGTCCAGTAAACACAACAAGCGTGGATCCCGTCAAGTACGACGGACGTGAGGGGTGCTAATACCTTTCCCCTGCGTAACCGACTCCTGAACCCAGACAACGGTTGCGATGACCTTGTCTTATACCTTTTCGTCAGGTTTTTCCGATCGTTTCCTTTCCCGGTCCGAGGGATAAATAACGAAAGGTGGCGACTCTTCTGTTTTACCGGCACCTTATTTTCGCGGAAGCGACAGCTGGCGACTCTGCTGGGGACTTGATATTCTCCTGGGATCCAACGTCCCGAATGCGAGTCAGTTTGGGGATCCGACGTCCCCTGCGAGAGTCAATCCTAGCGCTTGTATGATTACTTTTTGGGTTGTTTTTATTTATCGTACTTTATTTCCCGCACTTTATTTTCAGTATGATATGATTATCTGTGCTGTTGTGGGAGGGGCATTCTGATGAGTGAGAAGCCAGACCCAGGCTTGAGTGAACATAGCATTAGTTGTGGAAATTAGTGGGCACGTGCTTGTTTGGCAGGCACTAGTGTCTCATGAAATCCACGCTCAGACGAGGTTCTCCCGGTTGACTTCTTTTTCAACCCTTTGGGTTGAGGGGGTTGTTGGTTTGGAGGATTGTCGACTCTGGGGACCGATCATTTGGGATTCATCCGAGTGAGGCTGCTTCATGAGCTGGTGATGCCACACCTTCTAGGTATCGTATCACCCCTCTTGAATGTCTGTGACGCTGATGACCGCATAGGATGCCGAACTTGTGTCAGTTTAGATCCATACCTGTGAGTAGGGTTGGGTTTCTTGCAGGAAACCTTGACCTTCAGACTATCTGGTTTTCTGGATAGTGAATCAGTGTTGTTAGTGTCAGAGGTTCTCATCATCAGATGCGTATGTTGTTCTTGACAGAGCAGGTTTATGGTTGGGACCAGAGGATCTCATCAGCAGACATGTTTGTTCTTGACAGAACAGAGTTTTGGTCCTGCATCAGAGGTCCTTATTATCAGATGTTTGTTCTTGATAGAGCAGAGTTTTGGTCCTGCATCAGAGGTCCTTATTATCAGATGTTTGTTCTTGATAGAGCAGAGTTTTGGTCCTGCATCAGAGGTCCTTATTATCAGATGTTTGTTCTTGATAGAGCGGAGTTTTGGTCCTGCATCAGAGGTCCTTATTATCAGATGTTTATTCTTGACAGAGCAGAGTTTTGGTCCTGTATATAAGGTCCTTATTATCAGATGTTTGTTCTTGACAGAGCAGAGTTTGGTCCTGTATCAGAGGTCCTTATTACCAGATGTGTGTTCTTAACAGAGCAGATTTGTGGTCCGATACCAGGGTTTTCTTCTTATCAGAGATAGTGGTTGTTCTTGATAGAGCAGGATTATGGTTTTGTTGATACAGAATCTCCACAGCACAGTTGCCTTGATCTCCTGCTGCATGATTGCATTTTACATTGCTTTGCATACCCATTTGCATTTCATTAACGTGTGTCTGTGTTGCAGGTACCGTTTCCCCCGATTCAGGATTTCTGGCCTTCTGTTGTATTGTTATGGGTTCTCTGAGGAAGACCGTGGCTTACAAGCTCCCTGCCCCTGATGTTGTTCGGCTGACTAGTTTGATAGCTTTAGCAGATGATTCTGTGAGAGATGAATTCAGAAAGTCTTACGGGAAATTGCTTAGTTTGGTTCGTAAACCTTCTGCGTTTGAGGTTAATGGGTTGCACGCCTTGCTGCAGTTCTACGATCCTCCGTTGAGATGCTTTACTTTCCAGGACTTCGTTCTCGCACCCACACTAGAGGAGTATGTTGATTTGTTAGGTGTGCCTATCAAGAGTCAGATGCCCTTTGTTCATATGGATGCTGAGCCTAATCTGGCTAGTCTAGCTCCGTCACTTCACCTGGATGCCTCCGAGTTGGTATTGTCTAGTTGGAACAAGGTTCCCGGTTTCTCCTTGCAGTTCTTAGTGGGAAAGGCTCAGCAGTGCGCCGAAGACGGATGTTGGGTCATGTTCAACGCCATCCTCGCTCTGTGCATATATGGCATCATTCTGTTCCCCAATATGCCCGACTTTGTGGACTTCGACGCCTTCCACATCTTTGCTTCAGGGAATCCAGTCCCTACCTTGGGATGTCTACCATTTCATCCACTACAAAAACGAGAACAGAAGGGGTAAGGATGTCTCGTGTTGTGTGCCCTTGCTTTTTAAGTGGCTTGATAGTCATCTACCCAAGAGGGGTTCCTTTGCTTCGTCTGTAGCCACAGTTGAGTGGTCCGAGCGTTTGATGAGTCTATCTGCAGAGGATATTGACTGGTTTGACAGAGATAGGTTGGGTACAGAGATTATCTTCAGCTGTAGTGGGTTTCCGAACGTGCCTTTGAAAGGCAGGAAGGACTGTATAAACTATAATCCGTCTTTGCTGGTCCGACAGTTTGCTTATGCTTTGAGAGCTCCGCCGAAGGATGAAGAGGTGCAGAAATCTTTGTACCTCACTAGTCTTCTAGAAGGGGATGTGTTATCTAAGCTTCAGCGCGCTTGGAATGGTATCTGTAAGCGGGGAAAACCATTGCTAGGGAGAAGTAATAGTCAAGCCTACACTCCATACGTGACCTGGCTCAGAGCCAGAGCAGATGCTATAGGGATGTCGTTTCCTCCTGCCAAGCCAGAAAGCCCTCCAGTGATCGAAGAGCCTACCACCGTGCCCATTCAGCAGCACAATCAGGTGTTAGCTGAGAGATATGAATTGAAGAGGGAAAATGAAGAACTGGAGAAAGAATTGGTTCAACTCAGGAGCGAGAGAAACGAAGTTGTTCATTCCTTCAAGAGGCAAACAGAGCTGGTGAGCCAGCTGGGGACAGATTTGGCTAAGCAGATAGCTGAGCGTGAGCGCATGGGTCGAGACTTCAAAGCTGTCAACGGTGTGCTGGCCACGAAGAAGCAACACTTGGATGAAGCGTATCGGAGGATATCCAAGTTTAACCAGCACTGGAAGGCCTCCCTAGCCGACAGGAAAGAGCGGGAGGATAAGCTGATGCAACAGATCTCCAAGCTGAAAGCCCAGGTGAAGGCTAGTGAGAAGAGGTTTGATGAAGAAACCGCTCGCAGATATGCCGCAGAAGGCCAACTCAACAAAGCTCTTACTAACCTGAAGGAGCGCAAACTGATGTTTGAATCCAATAAGCGGAAGCTAGAAGATTGTTTCGGCGAAGGAGCATGGGAAGATTCGGTCGAAGGACTTCAGTACACCATTATGCAGAGAGAGTTACTCGTCGAAGGGTTACTCACTCGGCCTGATCATCCAGAAACGAAGGGGTTGTTAGAAGAGTTTCGCGCCCGTGGCCGTGCTTGACTAGTTGTGTTCCTTTTGTTTTAATCATTGTTGGATGCTGACCATCACCAGGCTTGTTGGCTGAGGTCATGCTAGTGATTCACCTTGTACTCACTGACGTTGTGTACTGCCTTAATGGGCTTTCTTTATATATATGAGATGTTATTTCCATGATTGGACTCGGACTTCTTATTATCAGCATTGGCACTCAGGCACTAGGATCGGGGGAAATCTCCCTAACGCACAGACACACGTTTGCATTTGCATGAAGCATTTGCATAGCGAGCACTTTGTCGTTTTTCCTAACCCTTTTGTGTTTACAGGTTGTTTCAGGTTGTTCCAAGATTGATCAGAGACCTATCCACCGCTATCCGACCAGAGCAAATCAAACCAGAATCATGGAGCAAGTGCAAACTGATGTTCAGGAACTCCGCGAAAGAATGGATCGCTTCATGGAGCTCATGCAAGCGGTCGCCAATGGTCAGGATCAGCTCAGAACCTTGGTTCAGCCTCTGATTTCAAGGGTCGATAGCAATGGCGTACTCCATGGCGGGACCGTGCCTACCCCTCCACCAGTTGAAACTCCTCAGAATGGCGTCCCCGTGACCGGGGGGAATGGCAGTGCCAACGGCAATGTGATAGCTAACATGGGACTCAACGGTAATACGACGGACGTCGGTAATGGGAATTTGGAAACTAACGTCAATGTTGGGCTGGGCAACGGCAATGCAGGTGTTAGGAATCTGTTCGGGCCTCAGCCGTGGATAGAAGACCATCAAGACGGTGTTCTCTCAGAGAGGTGCTGAAGGGGAGCTGACTGCTGAAGCACGTCTAAGGTTCAAGGCACTCGAGGATAAGATGAGAAATATCGAGAACCAGAACACCCTGGGTGTTGATATGTCCAAGTTGGGACTGATTGCTGATTTCAAGGTGCCTCCCAAGTTCAAGGTACCTGACTTTGAAAAGTACAAGGGCACCACTTGCCCTCGCGTCCATCTGAGATCATATTACCGGAAAATGTCAGCTCATTCTGAGGACGAGAAGTTGCTGATGCACTTCTTTCAGGACAGTCTGTCCGGCCCCTCCCTCGAATGGTACATGAGTCTGGAACCTACCAGTGTGCACACTTGGAAAGACCTTGCTGAAGCATTCGTGCACCACTACCAATATAACAGTGACTTGGCTCCAAACCGGGTCCAACTGTAGAATCTGTCGCAAAGGAGCAATGAAGGGTTTAAGGACTACGCCCAGCGATGGCGTGAATTGGCAGCCAGGGTTCAGCCGCCGATGGTTGAACGGGAGCTTGTGCAAATGTTCGTAGCCACCCTCCCAGGGGTTTATTATGAGAAATTGGTCAGCGGTATGTCTGGAACCTTCTCGGATCTCATTATCACGGGTGAGCACATTGAAAATGGGATCAAACTGGGGAAAATTCAAGGCGATTCATCCTCAGCTGGAGGAGGCAAGAAACCTTATGGTGGCAAAAGACGGGAAGGAGAAACGAGCGTCGTGACCAACGCTCGAAGGAAGGGTAAAGGCCCTCACCAACAGGTGGCCAGCATAATTATCCTGACCGTTCAGCAGCCACAGCAGCAGCAGCAGCAACAAGGGTACAGAAAGTATCAGAACAGGGCACCTCTGTCGAGCCGTCACCTTGAGACTCCGCCCATGTCCTATGCTCAGTTGTTACAGACTCTGCTCCAGCTACAGTTGATCCAGAAGAGAACCCTGGCTCCCTTGACAGGGGCACCTCCGCTAGGTTATGATGCGAATGCAACTTGTGAGTTTCACTCAGGGGCACCAGGCCACACAATAGAGAATTGCAAAGCCTTCAAGCATAAGGTGCAGGACATGGTGGACGCTAAGATCATCAACTTCTCAGATAATGTGCCAAATGTCACGAAGAACCCTATGCCGAATCATAGGGGAGGTGGAGTAAACGCCATTATTGAAGACGAGAGTTTGGATTTGTTGACTGACGTCAGAGATCTGAAGACGCCGCTTAGCTTCGTTAAGGCTAAGCTGATGAAAAGAGGTTTCTTTCCAGGTTGTGGAGAACTGTGCATGGGCTGTGCAACAAGTCCTGATGGATGTGAATAGTTGATAGAGGGGATTCAAAGTCTGATGACTGAGGGAATCCTGCAGTTTAGCCGGAGGGCCGAATGCGGATCGCGAGAGGTAATGCTGAAGCAAGACGATGAGGTTGCCACCATCACCATCCCTCGTCGAACGATCACTATTTCCGCACCCAGACCGCCCACAATTACCATCACCAAAGCTGGGCCGATACCTTTCGAGAGCACCAATGTTGTCCCGTGGCACTATGGGGCAGAGGTCTACTGCAACAGACAGAAGTTGGAACTAGAACCGTTTGGGTCGTCTGCGGAGAACCTAGCGGGCGTTAGCGGAATTACTCACAGCGGGAGAGTGTTTGCACCACCTGAGGTCGTGGCGGACAAGGTGGACAAAGCTGACGCAACTGTAAAAGGTAAAAGTAAAGTCGTTGAAGAGATCCCTTGCAGGGTAGAAAAAGACTTACTCGTTAAAGACGCCGAGGAATTTATGAGGTTGATTAAAAATAGTGACTACAAGATCATGGATCACCTCCATCAGACACCCTCGAAAATTTCCATCCTGAATTTGTTGTTGTGTTCTGAGGCACACCGCAACGTGCTGCTGAAGGTGTTGAACACCGCACATGTACCGCAGGAAATCTCGGTCAACCAGTAAGAGGAGGTCGTAGCCCACATGAATGCTGGAAATGGGTTAGGGTTCACTGACCTAGAGCTGACGCCGAAGGGGAGGAACCACAACAGCGCCCTGCACATCTCGATAGAGTGTAGGGGAACGATTATGTATCATGTGTTGGTAGACACAGGGTCATCGCTCAATGTTCTTCCGAAGAAGGCATTAATGAAGTTGGATACTCGTGGAGTGATTTGCACACCCAGTGATCTGGTGGTGAAAGCGTTCGATGGAACCAAACGCCATGTTTTCAGGGAGGTGACCTTGCCAATCCAAGTTGGGCCGGAAACATTTGATGCGGTCTTTTACATTATGGACATCATGCCTGCCTACAACTGTCTCTTGGGCCGGCCATGGATCCACTCGGCGGGTGCCGCGACCTCCACGTTGCACCAGAAACTTAGGTACGCTGTTGGAGGTAGCATCATGACCGTATATGGCGAGGAAGACATAATGGTGAGCCATTTGTCTTCCTTCAAGTATGTTGAGATGGATGGGGAAATCCACGAAACTCTATGCCAAGCGTTCGAAGCTGTTAAAGTCAAGAGTGTAGCTCTTGTGACCACTGAGAAGCCAGAGATGACTCTCTCCTCCTTCAAGGAAGCCCGGGCCGTTGTTCAAGCCGGATCTACCCCAGGCTGGGGGCGAATTCTAGAGATACCAAACAAGCAAGACAAGTTTGGGTTGGGATATTCCCCTGCGGCTGAAGCCTCCTCTTCTCATGGTGCGTCGCGAGGTAAAGGGCCGATCCAGTTTACCAGTGGCGGGGTGATATTTGAAAGCGTCAACGCGGTGTCTGAAGACAGTGGAGATAGCGACTGTGACTTAGACTCTTGGATCCAGCCAAGCAAGCCAGGCGAGAGCCTCGACAACTGGTATGTCAAGGATATCATCCAGATGACAAGCGAAGAGTAATGATTTACTTTTTCCAATCATTGTACAACCCTATGTCCTACCCGGGGCATAGTGGTTATATTGTCAGGGCCTCGTTTGATTATGTACATGCATTTTATCAATAAATCTAAAGGCGTTTTTCTTCGTATTCAAATATTGTGATCTCTGTTATTCCTGTTTTATATTTGTTTTGAAAAACAATAAAATGGCAATGGGGTTTGTGCTAACCTGCATATCCTTGTTTAAAGCTTAACCCTTGTTATTGCAGAATCCACATAGCAGATGACATCGACTCTGGACCTTCTACGACTCACTTCGACTTTGATTGCCCGATCTATCAAGCCAAAGAAGAGATTGATGAAGACGAAGACCTTCCCGAAGAGTTGGCCCGCTTGTTGAAACAAGAAGAGAAAGTTATTCTGCCTCATGAGGAAGAGATTGAGATCGTGAATCTGAGTTCTGAAGAACTTGTCAGGAACGTCAGGATAGGTGCTGCATTGCAGAGCGATGTCAAGCAGAGATTGGTCGAGATGCTGAGAGAGTATAGTGACGTCTTTGCTTGAAGCTTAGAAGACTGTCCTCCCGTTAAGCAGAAGCTTAGAAGGACACGACCAGATATGGCCGTTAAGATCAAAGAAGAGGTGCAAAAGCAGCTTGATGCTGGCTTTTTAGCGGTCACTACTTACCCTCCGTGGGTCGCCAACATAGTGCCTGTACCGAAGAAGGACGGTAAGGTACGAATGTGCATCGATTATCGGGATTTGAATAGGGTGAGCCCTAAAGATGATTTCCCGCTGCCTCATATTGATGTGTTGGTCGACAATACAGCTCAGTTCTCCTTATTTTCGTTCATGGATGGCTTCTCCGACTACAATCAGATCAAGATGGCGCCGGAGGACATGGAGAAAACTACGTTTATCACTCCTTGGGGAACATTTTGCTACAAGGTAATGCCTTTCGGTCTGAAGAACGCAGGGGCCACTTACCAGCGAGCTATGGTTACTTTGTTTCATGATATGATTCATCATGAGATTGAAGTCTATGTTGATGACATGATTGCGAAGTTCCAAACGGAGGAGGGACTTCCGGTCAATTTGCTGAAGCTTTTTTAGAGGCTTAGGAAGTTCAGGTTGAGGCTGAATCCTAACAAGTGTACTTTCGGAGTACGGTCCGGAAAGTTACTGGGGTTTATCGTGAGTGAAAGAGGCATCGAGGTTGATCCTGCGAAGATTAAAGCGATACAAGAAATGCCAGCGCCAAAAACCGAAAAAGAAGTTCGTGGTTACCTGGGCAGAATAAACTACATTGCAAGGTTTATTTCTCAGCTCACGACCACGTGTGAACCGATGTTCAAACTGCTAAAGAAAGATCAGGCGATTATCTGGAACGAGGATTGCCAGAAGGCATTCGATAAGATAAAACAGTATCTGCAGGAACCTCCGATCTTGATACCCCTAGTGGCTGGGCGGCCCTTAATCATGTACTTGACAGTTCTGGAGAATAGTATGGGGTGTGTTCTCGGTCAGCACGACGAGACGGGCAGAAAGGAGCATGCCATTTACTACTTAAGTAAAAAGTTCACAGATTGTGAATCTCGTTACTCGATGCTGGAGAAAACGTGTTGTGCACTAGCCTGGGCTGCCAAACGTTTACGACAATACATGCTCAATCACACAACCATGCTAATTTTGAAGATGGATCCGATCAAGTACGTCTTCGAGAAGCAAGCACTTTCGAGCAGGATTTCCAGATGGCAAATGGTGTTGACGGAATATGACATTCAGTACGTTTCCCAAAAGGCCATCAAGGGAAGCGTATTGTCTGAATACCTTGCCGAACAACCGATCGAAGATTACCAGCCGATGAAATTTGAATTCCCTGATGAGGATATCATGTTTCTCAAAGCGAAGGATTGCGATGAACCGTTGCCTGACGAGGAGCCAGATAGAAAATCCCAGTGGAAATTGATATTTGATGGGGCGGTTAATTCTTATGGAAGTGGCATTGAAGCTATCATCACGACTCCCCACGGATCCCATATCCCGTTCATTGCGAGACTGACGTTTCCGGTCACCAATAACGAAGCGGGGTACGAAGCATGCATCATGGGTCTAGAAGAAGCAACTGATTTGAGAATCAGGAACCTAGACGTATATGGTGACTCAGCACTTGTGATCAACCAGATTAAAGGGGAGTGGGAGACTCGTCAGTCGAATTTGGTGTCGTACATGAACTATGCCAGAAGGCTGCTTCCGTTCTTTGATCGAGTGGAACTCTATCATGTGCCCAGGGATGAAAATCAGATGGCTGATGCCTTAGCCATGTTGTCCTTTCTCGTCTTGATAGACCTGCATTCGTCTTTGCGATCGAGGAAGCCTCCAACGGCAAGCCATGGTTCCATGATATCCAGACTTTCCTTATGACTAAGGAGTATCCTTCAGGAGCGTCAACCTAGGATAAAAAGACTCTGAGGAGGCTGTCTGGAAATTTTTATCTCAATCCTGATGGAGTTTTGTATAAAAGAAACCACGATCTCGTACTACTCAGATGTGTAGATGAGAAAGAAGCGAGTTTGCTCATGGAAGAAGTCCATGAAGGCACATTTGGTACGCACGCCGGCGGGCATGCTATGACGAGAAAGATCCTGAGAGCAGGATACTACTGGCTGACGATGGAGTCGGATTGCTTTAAATTCGCGAAGAGATGTCATAAATGCCAGATTTATGCTGATAAAGTTCATGTGCCGCCGTGCCCGTTAAATGTCATGTCCTCCCCGTGGCCGTTCTCCATGTGGGGCATCGACATGATAGGCAAGATCGAACCCACTGCATCTAATGGTTATCACTTCATTCTAGTAGCTATCGACTACTTCACCAAGTGGGTGGAGGCAGCCTCATATGCTAATGTGACCAAGCAGGTGGTGGCTAAATTCATAAAGAGGGATATCATCTGTCGTTACGGAATTCCCGAGCGGATCATTACGGATAATGGTTCGAATCTGAATAACAAGATGATGAAGGAGCTGTGCCAGAGTTTCAAGATTGAACACCACAACTCATCTCCTTACCGGCTGAAGATGAATGGCGCCGTTGAAGCGACCAATAAGAATATTAAGAAGATTGTGCAAAAGATGGTTGTGACCTACAAAGATTGGCACGAGATGCTGCCATTTGCACTGCACGGTTATCGTACGACGATACGTACGTCAACCGGGGCAACTCCTTTCTCCTTAGTGTACGGTATGGAAGTTGTCCTGCCGTTAGAAGTGGAGATCCCTTCTTTCCGAGTTTTGGTTGACGTGAAACTCGATGAGGCAGAATGGTGTTGCACCCCAAAATTTGACCAACATTTCTTTACCTAGCTTGAGTTTCATTTCATTCACATTAGCATTATCATTTGCATTTCATTGACATGTATGCAGGAGATCAAGAGGTATGATTACAAATCAAGGCCTATACAAGACTATGAAGCTATCCAAGAAGGTTATTCAAGTGTCCAAGGATTGATATCCTTGTTAGAGAAGTCAAAAGATCCTCAGAGAGAGTGGTTGAAACCAAAAGGGTGTGTCTCCTAACTTGAGAGTTGTGGGAAGACCTCAGATGATTCTGAAGCCATGAAGAAGGACTTGAGGTCTTGAGAGAGCTCATGAGAAGGTTTGAATATCACTTTGAAGCCTAGACAGGTCATGGTGCAAGATTGAGAAGCCTCAACCATGAGTGGTGTAAGTAGGGTTTGACTGGGTCAACCCTAGGTCAACTGATGATTTGAACAAGGTTGAGACCTAATTCTAAGGCTATGTGATCATGGATTGATACAGTGAGATGCTATAAGGATGATTCCAAGTTTAACTCATCATGATTGAAGAGTTTGAGAAGTTTCAGGCTAGGGTTTCTAAGGCTTGACAGTGTAAAATCCCCTAGTTTGACCCCTATCTTCAAGGCAGTTTAGCTCAAGATGTGATTGTCATCTCATCTTGCCCCCAACATGAATGTTGTAGAGCTTGATCTCAAATTTCTAGAGAGTACTAGAAGTCCTTGATAGGATTTGTATAACTCAAGTTATGACTTTGACAAGTTGCAGGTCATCTGAGGTATGTGAATTTGGGGGCTTGGAAGTTACCCAACTTGCATCAAACTTTTTCCCAAGAAGGATGATTCCTATGAACTTTTGGTCAACATAAATGTTGTTCCTTATTCTCTTAGCTTTCTATAGAGTACTATAAGTCCTTGATAGGATTTGTAGAGCTCAAGTTATGGCTTTGACAAGTCAAGGGCATTTTGGTCATTTGGAGATTACAGGTCATTTCAAGCATAAGGCCATAACTCCTATTTCCAAGCTTCAAATAGAAACATGTTCAACATCAAACTTGTTCAAAATGATGTTTAAAGGCTAGTAAGGAGGTCACGAGATGTTGGAAATTCTTGTAGCTCAAAGTTGCAAAAATGACCTAAAATAAGGGTATAAGTTAAATGAATCAAAGTTGGAAATTGATATTTTCAACCTACACATCCAAAACATGGCATGTAATGTATCATTTTGACTCTAGAAAACATTTTAAGAACATTGGTTTAGCCACATTTTTGAATTGAAATTCAATTGGTGGACTTGCTTTGAAAAGTGATTACTTACATCATAAGTAACATGTGCAAAACATAGAATCAAGGCATGAGCAAGGCCCTTTGCAAGCTAAACACTTTCGAAATGTCACTAGGGGAGAAATTGGAAGTGAATGAGGTTGGTTTCAAGCTGCAAACAAAGCTATGCATATCATGATATGTGATTGAAAATCTCATGACATGAGAGATTGAAGCTCTCATTAGAAAGGTCTAGAGGGTTCTAGATCACTCATACATCATCTATATATTGAGTAGAGGTGATCCAATGCAGAGGTTGGTGATGATTGAAGGAGAGAGCATAGATTGAGATTGAGATTTCTTGGCTTGCAATTGGATTCGGTTTCACCAAATTCTTCACTTTCCATCCATTTTCTTGATTGAAACTTCTTCCATGGATGCTAGGGATTGAATCCAGATCATAATCAAGAAGAATTCGTGGCTGATTGGGGTTCTTGAGTTCAGAATTTTCCACCTGCAACTCACCATCGTATTTCAAGATTCAGGAGCTTTCAACCGATTCTTTTGCATACAGAAGCAAGGAAAGGATCCATTGATCGTGTCTGGAAGGTTGGAGAGCTTGAATTGAAGGTTTAGTGCATCTGTTCATCCAAGATTTTTAGGTTAGTAACTTTCTTCCTCTAACATGATTTAGGTAGAATCAAGATGAATTAAGGTGTTAGATGCATTGTAGAACGGTGTAGGAACGATTTCAGACCATAAATTTGAGAATTATAGACAAAATAGGTGTGTTACCATTTTCGGTTGGAGATTGGATATGGCGAATCTTGAGGTTTCAGAAAGAATTAAAGGCATGAATGAATTCGTGAGGGAATTTGGGACATGTTTTATTAAGGGATCGTGGCCTATGGTGGACTCTATGATGAATTAGGGTTGTGGAATGGTGACCGGAGCACCACCGGTGGTGGCCAGAGCTGGGCGCGAAGTTCAGAGGTTCAAAAGGTAGAAGATGACTCTAGGACCATTGGATGGGGGTTGGACTTTGACTGAGTGAGTGATCCAACGGCCACGTTTTGATTTCAATTTGTGAAGGAGTTCTGATTATGAAACGCATCGTTTCATTTAATCAGTGGTTCTGGGCTTAGTGGAAAGATTGTTATCCCCACCCCCCAGCGAGCCCAATCCATTATTTGAACTGTGTATCATTGCTATCTGCACCGTGTGCTTGTCTATTTTTGTTTGATTTTCATTATTTTTTCATTTTTATTCATGGTTCTTGGAAAAATCATATAAAATTGAAAATCAATCCAATTAATCCCATTCTTTTTGCATTTTACTCATGATTGAGTCTAGTATTTTTTAGAGAAAAAATATTTTCATTTCATGTATTTCCTGATTTTATGGGGACTTTACATTTTAATTGATATTAAAATGGTTATGTTTGATACTCAATTTTGTGTGATCATGTGGTGATGATTTTGATCCTAATTTTTTGTGTGTGATTAGGTTAGACATGTATGCTCCCATAGCATTTTTCTCACATTTTTGTGATGAAAATAGGTGTGCTTTCTAGATTGAGATTTAGGTGCTTCCTTTTAGGGTCTAGGTTTAGTACCTTGTAATGTAGAATTTATTTCTAGGTCTAATTTGATGATTTGATCTCTGAAATTAATGAGGTAGAGTCATGATTGACCTAGGTTCCCATAGTCATTTTTGTAGGATTTTACAATTGGTTTTAGTATTTTAGTTAGGACTAACTTTAGTACTAGGTTTTAGGTGATCCTAACTTACTAATTCAACTAGTTTAACTTCTTTAGTCCCCTTATATTAGGTTTTTTTGTTTTGCTTGCCTTTGGTTGAGATTGAAGACAAGTTGAAGACAAGGTGAGGATGCTTGAAGTTGCTTGAAGTTGCTTGGAGCTTGGATTTACTGGTGCTTAAAGGTGTCTGATGAAGATTTAGGAGGTAGGAGACATAGGGAGAGCCTTATAATTAGAATGATTTCTTTCACAAACATGGAAAGCATCTTGTGCTTCCATTCCTCCCAATGACTAAATGTCCTTCTCAGATATTCACATCCCTCCTTTGGAGGGATGAGTGGCTTTATCTGGGAAGTAGAACTTTGAGGGAACCAGTCTCTCATAATGATGAATCCTTACAGGCTTCCTTTGGTTGTCAATAAGCTGTTTATCATTTCCACTCATCCTGTTAAATCAATTGTCTTCTGGTTTGAGTATCTTGAAAGATGTTGGACTTGAGTTTGAAGACGAGGACTTCATTGAAGAGTGTGGAAGAGGATGATTCCTTGAGCATTACCATTGTAGCTGAAGCTTGAAGGGCAAGAAGAACAAGTTGATACTTGAAGATCCAATGGAGATTGAGTGAAGAGTTGAGGCTTAAAGGATTGAAGGATGAAGTTGACACTTCCAGGTGATTGAAGACTACTCTGAGAAGCTGAAGCTTGTAGGAGAAGAAGACCAAGTTGATACTGGTAAAGCAAAGAGAGCTGAAGCTTGAAGACTAAGTTGATACTTATGAAGAGGATTCAATTGAAATTGAGTGTAGAGCTGAGGCTTGAGGACTAAAGTAAGTTGACACTTACATTGAAGCTTGGAGAGCCTGAAGGAATCAAGTTGATACTTGTAGTTAAGAGTGAAACCTGAAGGTGGAATTGACTGAAGAGCTGAAGCTTGGAGAAGAGAGAGACAGTTGATACTTGGGTTTGATGGATTGAAAGCTTGGAAAAGCAAGTTGATACTTGCTATGGAAGATGGCAGCCTTGAAAGGTGATTGAAGTCTGAAGACTAGATTGCTATTAGAAGAGCTGAAGCTTGGAATTGAAAGGGGGAGTTATTGATCTGCTTTCTTGTCTGTTTTCTTTTCTGTGCTGATGTGCTTTGTTTGATTTGCTTGAGGCATTAGAATAAGTCCATATCTAGACTAATGTAATCTAGGAGCATGATTGCACTAGAGGTTGGGTTGCTCCCTCTGCTTGTATTTTTACTGTATGGCTTTGCTTGCGGGTATTCGGTAGAGCCCAGTGATGGAAAATTGCGATCTAAACGCAGCGGAAAACAAAAATTTCCTTTAGTGATCCTTACGAATGAGCATGGTCAGTGATAGAATCGTTACCTCTTTGTGGCGATTCAGATCTTTGATGCAGCGATCACAAGCGTTGATGAAGTGCAACGCCTCTACTCAGTCCACACGAACAGCTTCCGGTCACAGTGCTAGCTGCTTACGAACGAAATTATTTGAGTGAGAAAAGAGAATCAAAAACGAAATTGCATCAAGTGAAAGCTTCATCACAAGGGTTCCTTTTATAGACTCTCTGTGGGCTGCGGGCTAAAAACCCAATTCACATGATCCATAATAATATTATATATTATTATAATAACTATTATTATAATAAATATATTTATTTTATTATTATTTTATAACCATTATAAAATAACAATAATTATTATTATATTATCCGAATTTCTATTTTTTACTTAAGTGCACCGTACCTTACGGTGTTCCTTTGATTTCTCTATCTCTCATCAAACTGTCCTTATGTGTGTGACCCTGTAGGATTTCGTAACGTTGGTAATTATATTAAATTATATATTTAATATAATAAACAGTAAGCGGTATCTAGCAACACATCACTGCTACCCAAGTCACGAAAATGTCATGTGATTTGACAAAACCTTTTTCGTGATAATATATGTTTGTACAATTACCCTTTTGCCCCTATGTCTATATTGAACACAAGGCATACACTGTGTCATCCTTGTCCAGTTCAATATTGGGCCCTTAGACATTTCTCCTGTTATGCAGGATTGGCAAATTCCATCTAGGACACTCATGTCCCTCAGCATGCTTCGTGGAGTGCCCATCAACTGTCTTTATGATCATCCAGTTACGGATAATGTTTGATCAGCAATAAAGCACCCGACTCTATATCTAGGGTCCATAGTGGTTTCAGGTCGAAGGGTGGTAATACACCATTATCACCATGAGAATAACTTATGACACTTTGCATAACATACTATGTAGTATTCTCATAGCGGGTCAATCCGGTATAAATATTACTCCTAATATTTATACCTATGTTAAGACTTGATAACTCTTTATCCATGATCCATGAGATGTGATCATCAGTCTATCTTCATAATAGTCTCAATGCTTTTAATGTTATTCCACTTTGCAATAAAGCTTGACTACAGATATTTTAAGAATAATGTCTTTATGTTTAATGGGATCTCATGATTAAGTCACACTTAACATTTCATTAAACAGACTAACTATTCTAGGGACTTTATTATTCTGAAAGACAAACATAATAAAGAAATGCCTTTTATTATTAAACGAATAATCCGATACAAGTACCAAAAAGTATTGGCCTCTAGGGCTTACACCAACAATCTCCCACTAGCACTAGAGCCAATTAGGCATACCCTTAATACCCATAGATCTAGTATGACCATCATGCTTCTGTTGCGCAAGAGGCTTTGTTAATGGGTCAGCGATATTGTCAAGTGTAGGTACTCTGCATATCTTCACATCTCCCCGATCGATTATCTCTCGAATGAGGTGATAACGCCTAAGTATGTGTTTGGATCGTTGGTGAGATCTAGGCTCCTTAGCTTGTGCGATAGCACCATTGTTATCACAATATAAACCAATGGGATCCACAATGCTAGGGACTATGCCAAGTTCACTAATGAACTTCTTGATCCAAACAGCTTCCTTTGATGCATTTGAGGCAGCAATATACTCGGCCTCAGTTGTAGAATCAGCAACTGTTTCTTGCTTTGAACTTTTCCAGCTCACAGCGCCACCATTGAGACAGAACACATAACTAGATTGTGATCTAAAATCATCCTTATCTGTCTGGAAGCTAGCATCAGTGTAACCAATTACATCAAGCTCTTCCTGACCTCCATATATCAAGAATGAATCCTTAGTCCTTCTCAAGTACTTAAGGATATTCTTGACAGCTACCCAGTGAGCATCACCGGGATCAGATTGGTACCTACTCGTTGCACTTAATGCATACGAGACATCTGGTCGAGTACATAACATGGCATACATGATAGATCCTATTGCAGATGCATATGGAATCTTATTCATGCGATCCCTTTCTTC
Source organism: Lathyrus sativus (assembly GCA_963859935.3). Taxonomy (NCBI): domain Eukaryota; kingdom Viridiplantae; phylum Streptophyta; class Magnoliopsida; order Fabales; family Fabaceae; genus Lathyrus; species Lathyrus sativus. Next base: position 334,622,632 of record OZ012741.1, read on the forward strand.
CTTAGTTTAAGGGGATTGTGTTTTTGATAAACACAGACCATGTTGCATAGGTATGAATCCTTTCTTGGAATCATGCATATTAAAGCGTCTCAACACTTTATCTATATATGTACTCTGACTTAGGCCAAGCAGTTTTTGTGATCTATCTCTATAGATCCTAATTCCTAATATATAGGCTGTTTCACCTAGGTCTTTCATAGAAAAATAATTCCCTAACCAAGTCTTCACTTGTTGCAAGGTAGGGACATCGTTTCCAATGAGTAATATGTCATCTACATATAATACCAGAAACACGATCATGCTCCCACTAACCTTCTTGTAGACACAAGGTTCATCTTCATTTTTGATGAATCCATATTGTTTTACGGTTTCATCAAAACGAAGATTCCAGCTTCTGGAAGCTTGCTTCAATCCATAGATTGATCGCTGTAACTTGCATATCTTTTGGGCATCTTGTGGTATGTCAAATCCTTCAGGTTGTGTCATGTACACATCCTCAAGAAGATTCCCATTAAGGAAAGCAGTTTTGACATCCATCTGCCATATTTCATAATCATGATATGCAGCGATGGCAAGTAAAATCCGAACAGATTTAAGCATTGCAACTGGTGAAAAGGTTTCATCATAGTCAACCCCATGAATTTGTTTATAGCCTTTTGCAACCAGTCTTGCTTTATAGGTATGTACCTTACCATCCATGTCAGTCTTCTTCTTGAAGACCCACTTGCATCCTATAGGGTTAACTCCTATAGGAGGTTCTACCAAGGTCCAAACCTGGTTTGTGTACATGGAATCCATTTCAGATTTCATGGCTTCTAGCCACTTCTCAGACTCAGGACCAGTTATGGCCTCTTTGTAGGTCACAGGCTCATCTTGATCCATGAGTAATACATCACCCTAATCACTTATGAGATATCCATATCTCTCAGGTTGGTGACGTATCCTGCTTGACCTACGCTGGTCTTGTTCTACTTGAGCAGGTTGCTCTTCCACAACTACTTGTGTTTCCCGCTCTAGTTCCTCCATAGGTGTTTCAATGTTTTGTGATTCTTGAATTTCTTCAAGCTCTATTTTCCTCCCACTGTTTCCTTTGGAAATAAAATCCCTTTCCAGAAAGACTCCAGTTCGAGCGACAAACACTTTGCCCTCAGAAGGATTGTAGAAGTAATATCCTCTTGTTTCTTTAGGATACCCCACAAATAAGCATTTGTCAGATTTGGGCTCAAGCTTGGTTGAAATTTGTCGTTTGACGTAAACTTCGCAACCCCAAATCTTCATGTAAGACATATGTGGTTTCTTACCACTCCATATCTCATATGGTGTCTTATCAACCTTTTTGGATGGAACACGGTTAAGTGTGTAAGCTGCTGTTAATAATGCATGTCCCCAAAAGGAGTTTGGAAGATCGACGTGACTCATCATGGATCGGACCATGTCTAACAAGGTTCGATTTCTTCTCTCAGATACACCATTCCATTGTGGTGTTCCAGGAGGAGTAAGTTGGGATAGAATCCCATACTCTTTTAGATGGTCATCAAATTCTAGGCTTAAATATTCACCGCCTCGATCTGATCAAAGAACTTTAATATTCTTACCTAGTTGGTTTTGTACTTCATTCTTGAATTCCTTGAACTTTTCAAAGGACTCAGATTTGTGTTTCATTAAATACACATATCCGTATCTACTGAAGTCATCAGTAAAAGTGATGAAGTACTGAAAACCTCCTCGGGCTGGTATGTTCAGTGGTCCACATACATCAGTATGTATGAGTGCCAAAAGATCATTATCCCTTTCACCTTTTCCTGTGAATGGGGACTTTGTCATCTTTCTAATTAAACAAGATCTGCATGTCTCATATGATTCATAATCAAAAGAGTCCAAGAGTCCATCTTTATGGAGTTTGGAAATGCGTTTCTCATATATGTGGCCTAATCGACAGTGCCAAAGGTAAGTTGGATTCAACTCATTAGGTTTCAACCTTTTTGTATTAATGTTATAAATTGGCATTTCAAGATCAAGGACATATAGTCCATTATTCATTTTTGCAGTAGCATAGAATATATCATTCAAATAAATGGAGCAACAATTGTTCCTTATTATGAATGAAAAACCAAACTTGTCCAAACAAGAAACGGAAATAATATTCCTGCTAATTGTTGGTACATAATAACAGTTCTCTAATTGAATTATTAAACCACTAGGTAAAGTTAAAACATAAGTTCCTACAGCTAAAGCAGCAACCTTTGCTCCATTGCCAACTCGTAGGTCAACTTCACCTTTTGCCAAATCTCTACTCCTTTTTAGCCCTTGCACATTAGTACAAATGTGAGAACCGCATCCAGTATCTAATACCCATGATGCAGAAGTAGATAAATTAATTTCAATAACAAAAATACCTGAATTTGAAGTCTCTACTCCATTATTCTTATCTTCCAGGTACTTTGGGCAATTTCTCTTCCAATGTCCGGTCTTACCGCAATGGAAGCAAGTGCCCTCCTTTGCTATTCCTCCACTAGGCTTTAAAACAGGAGGAGTGGGTTTGGGTTTGGCAACTTCCTTGCCTTTCCCTCTACCACCCTGTTTGATGGGCCTCTTGTTCTGTTTCTTTCCATTACTGACCATCAGAATGGATTTCCCTTTTGTCTTCATATTCTGCTCAGCAGTTCTCAACATGCCTAGCAGTTCTGGAAGACTTTTGTCCAAGTCATTCATATTGAAATTCAGGACAAACTGACTGAAGCTCTCTGGCAACGATTGCAAGATCAGATCAATCGCAAGTTCTTTTCCAAGGGGAAACCCTAATCTGTCAAGGTTCTCCACATACCCAATCATCTTGAGTACATGGGGACTTACAGGGGCTCCCTCAGCTAACTTGTTGTTAAAAAGGGACTTTGAAACCTGAAACCTCTCATTTCTTGCTTGCTCTTGATAAAGCATTTTCAGATGTCCGATCATATCGAACGCAGACATGTTCTCGTGTTGCTTTTGCAACTCAGAGTTCATGGTAGCAAGCATGAGGCAAGCGGTTTCATTGGCATCATCGAAATGCTTCTTATAAGCATCTCTTTCTGCCTTTGGTGCAGAACTAGGAGGTTCCTCCTCAGGAACTGGTGTCTCCAAGACATACAGCTTCTTATCGTGCTTGAGGACAATCCTCAGATTACGGTGCCAATCCAGGAAATTTGTCCCAGACAATTTTTCCTTATCTAGGATGGATCGCAAAATATTGTTCGATGTGTTTGTTGTCATGGTAATCTACAAGAGAAATATGAAAATATAAGTATCATTAAAACAACATATTTAATTAGGCCTTTAATCAAATATGCTCCCACTATTTTATTCAAAACAAATGACCCTCATCATTTGATTCGGAAAATCCCGTTGGAAGACTTTCTAGTGGGTCGAGATCCATGTTTCACTTTGTTTTAAGTCAGTGTTAGGCTGATTACACAAAACTAAGTTATTTAGGTAGGAACTCCTTCCAATTGTATCTCATACAACTCTCGAATATTTTCAATTGGGTGAATAACTCCTTATTCTGATCCATCACATGAATCATTCCCAATTCTTGCTTCTAAACATATATAATCTTATTATAATTTGTTTAGTTATGTTTGACCCATTGTTTTAGCAATTGGATATTACAATTATCCCATCACACCTTACTAATATAGAACATGCACCTCGCGTAGGCGAAACCTACAATGCTCGATACTAGTCTTGATGAGTGCTAAAATTATTAGTTTAAAATTCCGATAATTAAATAAACTAAATTAAATTTCGGCTGATTGATCACACTTTGTAGACTTAGCCGGGGGTTCCGCTACCCGGTCAGCGGACGGGGGTCAAGGGGGCAGCGCCTCCTTGCGGGATTGTTAGGGGCAGCGCCCCGACGAAAAATTTTATGAACACTTCATTGTATTTCACGTCGTTTCCTGCACAACTTTTGTGCATTTACAACCCCAACCGGAAAAGTCTGCGGCAATACAACACTTGTACTGCCATTAATCCTAATGCAACAATTTCATGCCGTCAAACACAACTCGATTGATAACTCAATATGATAGATCAACATGTCATTGCTTCACCATACTAACGTCGGATTCCGAAGCGAATGAAAATGATGATCTTTCAAAAGAATTACAATCCTTATGTGATTGAATGGATGAAATCAAAACAGTATATCCCATATACCATCTTTGCATCAGAATTTCTTATGTCTTATATAAAAGTGATCGATCTAATTGTGTAACCTATGGATGATTAATGTATCGCACAACTTCACCATACTAATGTCGGTTTCTGAAGCATAATAAACATCAATCATCCAAATCGTACACAACAGATGCCAAATTTAATTAATCGTTTATTGTTAAATTCATTCTGTGTTTTAATCGAATCAAATACAGAAAAGACGGAAATTTAACAGCTATCAGATCCATGGTTTCGTAAGTGGCTCTGATACCACTGATGGAAAATTGCGATCTAAACGCAGCGGAAAACAAAAATTTCCTTTAGTGATCCTTACGAATGAGCATGGTCAGTGATAGAATCGTTACCTCTTTGTGGCGATTCAGATCTTTGATGCAACGATAACAAGCGTTGATGAAGTGCAACGCCTCTACTCAGTCCACACGAACAGCTTCCGGTCACAGTGCTAGCTGCTTACGAACGGAATTATTTGAGTGAGAAAAGATAATCAAAAAAGAAATTGCATCAAGTGAAAGCTTCATCACAAGGGTTCCTTTTATAGACTCTCTTGTGGGCTGCGGGCTAAAACCCAATTCACATGATCCATAATAATATTATATATTATTATAATAACTATTATTATAATAAATATATTTATTTTATTATTATTTTATAACCATTATAAAATAACAATAATTATTATTATATTATCCGAATTTCTATTTTTCACTTAAGTGCACCGTACCTTACGGTGTTCCTTTGATTTCTCTATCTCTCATCAAACTGTCCTTATGTGTGTGACCCTGTAGGATTTCGTAACGTTGGTAATTATATTAAATTATATATTTAATATAATAAACAGTAAGCGGTATCTAGCAACACATCACTGCTACCCAAGTCACGAAAATGTCATGTGATCTGACAAAACCTTTTTCGTGATAATATATGTTTGTACAATTACCCTTTTGCCCCTATGTCTATATTGAACACAAGGCATACACTGTGTCATCCTTGTCCAGTTCAATATTGGGCCCTTAGACATTTCTCCTGTTATGCAGGATTGGCAAATTCCATCTAGGACACTCATGTCCCTCAGCATGCTTCGTGGAGTGCCCATCAACTGTCTTTATGATCATCCAGTTACGGATAATGTTTGATCAGCAATAAAGCACCCGACTCTACATCTAGGGTCCATAGTGGTTTCAGGTCGAAGGGTGGTAATACACCATTATCACCATGAGAATAACTTATGACACTTTGCATAACATACTATGTAGTATTCTCATAGCGGGTCAATCCGGTATAAATATTACTCCTAATATTTATACCTATGTTAAGACTTGATAACTCTTTATCCATGATCCATGAGATGTGATCATCAGTCTATCTTCATAATAGTCTCAATGCTTTTAATGTTATCCCACTTTGCAATAAAGCTTGACTACAGATATTTTAAGAATAATGTCTTTATGTTTAATGGGATCTCATGATTAAGTCACACTTAACATTTCATTAAACAGACTAACTATTCTAGGGACTTTATTATTCTGAAAGACAAACATAATAAAGAAATGCCTTTTATTATTAAACGAATAATCCGATACAAGTACCAAAAAGTATTGGCCTCTAGGGCTTACACCAACACCCAGCTCCCTTGCCCATGTGGTTTGTGATTTGCTTGATAACATGTTACTTCTTCTGTATGATTGCAGTTTATTGTATTTTGCTTGATAGTATGTTACTTCTTCTGTATGATTGCAGTTTATTGTATTCTGCTTGATAGCATGTTATTCTTCTGTATGATTACAGTTATTCATATCTGGCTTGAGGTTGAGATGAGCTTGTGGAGGCTGCTGCCCCACACACATTTCCTCCCTCACTTGCATTGCATGCATTTTACCGTCGTTCACTGTTTACTGTTTAAGCTGATGCTTTATCTGTTTCTGTGTATCATTGACACAATCCCCTAGGAATCTCACTTCCTTTGATAAGGAAGTGATGATAGAACTTTAGGTTGAAACCTATGCATGATAACTTCTAGGAGTTCCCTGTTTCAAACCTCAACTATAGGATGAATCCTTGGCATGACAACAGTAGGACTTGATAGTCTCCCCGTAGTCGAGCATGTTCTCTTCTCATCTCAAAACAGCTTAAGATACAGTAATCATGAATGATTTCTTTCGTACGTTACGAGCCTTAAGCTATCTGAGAAAGGATTGTTGGAGAGCTTCTTTTCAACAGTCCGGATGTTTAGTATGGCACCCTTTGGGTGACATGCGACGCATTCACTCTCAGGGTATAGTCTTTAGTGCGATTGAAATTGCAAACATCCATAAAAAACACTTCTTTCGTAAAAGACAAAAAACAAACTTCAAACCTTTTGCCCCGTGGGCCCATAATTCAAAGGAAGCTTTTCTGAAGAAAAGAGTGTCGTTAAACTTCAGCGCCACCGCAAACAGGCTTTGTCCCCAACCGCTGGAACTGCTGTTTACCCCTACTCGATAAAACAGATGAATCTGAATTCCCGTAATCCGTATTACCCCGAACTACGTAAGCTCTGATCTCTCATACCTGTTGAGAGTACGTAGGCACAATACTGATGTATTGGCGAGCCACCTTCCCCGTAACCCGTAGTTGGTCGAACTACGTTGACTCTGATTTCTCATTCTCTGATGAGAATACGTAGGCATAAAGTGCGACGCTTTGCCGAGTCATTTTCTTTTCTTTTCAGACCAGCCTTGATAGGTAGATAGATAAACCAACTCGTCTAGTAAATAAAAACAAGCGTGGATCCCGTCGAGTATTACAGACGTGAGGGGTGCTAATACCTTCCCCTTGCGTAACCGACTCCCGAACCCAGACAACGGTTGCGATGACCTTGTCTTATACCTTTTTCGTCAGGTTTTTCCGATCGTTTCCTTTCCCGTTCTGAGGGATAAATAACGAAAGGTGGCGACTCTTCTGTTTTGCCGACAACTTATTTTCGCGGAAGCGACAGTTGGCGACTCTGCTGGGGACTTGATAGTTTCCTAGGATCCAACGTCCCGTATGCGAGTCAGTTTGGGGATCCGACGTCCCCTGCGAGAGTCAATCCTAGCGCTTGTGTGATTACTTGTTGGGTTGTGTTTATTTACCGCATTTTTATTTCCCGCACTTTATTTTCAGTATGATATGATTATCTGTGCTGTTGTGGAAGGGGCATTCTGATGAGTGAGAAGCCAGACCCAGGCTTGAGTGAACATAGCATTAGTTGTGGAAATTAGTGGGCGCGTGCTTGCTTGGCAGGCACTAGTGTCTCATGAAATCCACGCTCAGACGAGGTTCTCTCGGTTGACTTCTTTTTCAACCCTTTGGGTTGAGGGGGTTGTTGGTTTGGAGGATTGTCGACTCTGGGGACTGATCGTTTGGGATTCAGCCGAGTGAGGCCGCTTCATGAGTTGGTGATGCCACACCTTCTGCGTATCGTATCACCCCTCTTGAATGTTTGTGACGCTGATGACCACATAGGATGCCGAACTTGAGTCAGTTTAGGTCCATACCTGTGAGCAGGGTTGGGTTTGTTGCAGGAAACTTTAACCTTCAGACTACCTGGTTTTCTTGATAGTGAATCAGTTTTGTTGGTACCAGAGGTTCTCATCACCAGCTATATGATTTGTTCTTGACAGAGCAGGTTTTTGATTGGGATCAGAGGATCTTATCATCAGATGTGTATTTGTTCTTGATAGAGCAGGTTTGTGATTGGGATCAGATGATCCCACCAGCAGATGTATGTTTATTCTTGACAGAGCAGAGTTTTTGGTCCTGTATCAAAGGTCCTTTATCAGATGTGTGTTCTTGACAGAGCAGAGTTTTGGTCCTGCATCAGAGGTCCTTATTATCAGATGTTTGTTCTTGACAGATCAGATTTATGGTCCTATGTGTGTGTGTTCTTGACAGAGCAGATTTGTGGTCCGATACCAGGGTTTTCTTCTTATCTGAGATAGTGGTTGTTCTTGATAGAGCAGGATTATGGTTTTGTTGATACAGAATCTCCACAGCACAGTTGCCTTGATCTCCTGCTGCATGATTGCATTTTACATTGCTCTGCATACTCATTTGCATTTCATTAACGTGTGTCTGTGTTACAGGTACCGTTTCCCCCGATTCAGGATTTCTGGCCTTCTACTGTATTGTTATGGGTTCTCTGAGGAAGACTGTGGCTTACAAGCTCCCTGCCCCTGATGTGGTTCAGCTGACTGGTTTGATAGCTTTAGCAGATGATCCTGTGAGAGATGAGTTCAGAAAATCTTACGGCAAATTGCTCAGTTTGGTTCGTAAACCTTCTGTATTCGAGTTGAATGGGTTGCACGCTCTGCTGCAGTTCTACGATCCTCCGCTGAGATGCTTTACTTTCCAGGATTTTGTTCTCGCACCCACGCTAGAGGAATATGCTGATTTGTTAGGTGTGCCTATCAAGAGGCAGATGCCTTTTGTTCATATGGATGCTGAGCCTAATCTGGCTAGTCTAGCTCCTTCACTTCATCTGGATGCCTCCGAGTTGGTATTGTCTAGTTGGAACAAGGTTCCCAGTTTCTCCTTGTTGTTCTTAGTGGGAAAGGCTCAGCAGTGCGCCAAAGACGGATGTTGGGTCGTGTTCAACGCCATTCTCGCTCTGTGCATATATGGCATCCTCCTGTTCCCCAATATGCCCGATTTTGTAGACTTCGACGCCTTCCGCATCTTTGCTTCAGGGAATCTAGTCCCTACCTTGATAGGAGATGTCTACCATTCCATCCACTACAAAAACGAGAACAGAAGGGGTAAGAATGTCTCATGTTGTGTGCCCTTGCTCTATAAATGGCTTGATAATCATCTACCCAAGAGGGGCCCCTTTGCTTCGTCTGCAGCCACAGCTGAGTGGTCTGAGCTTTTGATGAGTCTATCTGCAAAGGATATTGACTGGTTTGGCAGAAGTAGGTTGGGTACCGAGATTATCTTCAGCTGCAGCGGGTTTCTGAACGTGCCTTTGATAGGCCGGAAGGGCTGTATAAACTATAATCCGTCTCTGCTGGTCCGACAGTTTGCTTATGCTTTGAGAGCTCCGCCGAAGGATGAAGAGGTACAGGAATCTCTGTACCTCACTGGTCTTCTAGAAGGGGATATGTTATCTAAGCTTCAGCGCGCTTGGAATGGTATCAGTAAGAGGGGAAAACCATTGATGGGGAGAAGCAATAGTCAAGCCTACGCTCCGTACATGACGTGGATCAGAGCCAGAGCAGACGCTATAGGGATGCCGTTTCTTCCCGCCAAGCCAGAAAGCCCTCCAGTGATTGAAGAGCCTACCATTGTGCCCATTCAGCAGCATAATCAGGTGTTAGCTGAGCGAGATGAATTGAAGAGGGAAAATGAAGAATTGGAGAAAGAATTGGCTCAGCTCAGAAGTGAGAGAAACGAAGTCGTTCATTCCTTCAAGAGGCAAACAGAGCTGGTGAACCAGTTGGGGACAGATTTGACTAAGCAGATAGTTGAGCGCGAGCGCATGGGTCGAGACTTCAAAGCTGTCAACGATGTACTGGCCACGAAGAAGCAGCACTTGGATGAAGCGTATCGGAGAATATCCAAGTTTAATCAGCATTGGAAGGCCACCCTAGCCAACATGAAAGAGCGGGAGGATAAGCTGATGCAACAGATCTCCAAGCTGAAAGCCCAGGTGAAGGCTAGTGAGAGGAGGTTTGATGAAGAAACCGCTCGCAGATATGCCGCCGAAGGCTAGCTCAACAGGGCTCTCGCTAACCTGAAGGAGCGTAAACTGACGTTTGAGTCCAAGAAGCGGAAGTTAGAAGATTGTTTCGGCGAAGGAGCATGGGAAGATTCGGTCGAAGGTCTTCAGCACACCATTATGCAGAGAGAGTTACTCGTCGAAGGGTTGCTCACTCGGCCTGATCATTCGGAAACGAAGGAGTTGTTAGAAGAGTTTCGCGCCCGTGGCCGTGCTTGACTATTTGTATTCCTTTTGTTTGATCATTATTGTATGCTGACCATCGCCAGGATTGTTGGCTGAGGTCATGCTATTGATTCAGCTTGTATTCAGTGATGTTATGTACTGCCTTGATGGGATTTCTTTATATATGAGATATTATTTCCATGACTGGAGTCAGACTTCTTATTATCAGCACTGGCACTCAGGCACTAGAATCGGGGGGGAACTCCCTAACGCACAGACACACGTTTGCATTTGCATGAAGCATTTGCATAACGAGCACTTTGTCGTTTTTTCCTAACCCTTTTGTGTTTTCAGGTTGTTTCAGGTTGTTCCAGGATTGATCAAAGACCTATCCACCGCTATCCGACCAGAGCAAATCAAACCAGAATCATTGAGCAAGTGCAAACTGATGTTCAAGAACTCCACGAAAGAATGGATCGCTTCATGGAGCTCATGCAAGCGGTCGCCAATGGCCAGGATCAGCTCAGAACCTTGGTTCGGCCTCTGATTTCAAGGGTCGATAGCAATGGCGTACTCTACGGTGGGACCGTGCCTACCCCTCCACCAGTTGAAACTCCTCAGAATGGCGTCCCCGTGACTGGGGGGAACGGCAGTGCCAACGGCAATGTGATAGCTAACATGGGACTCAACGGCAATACGACGGGCGTCGGTAATGGGAATTTCGAAGCTAATGTCAATGTTGGGCTGGGCAACGGCAATGCAGGTGTTGGGAATCTGTTCGGGCCTCAGCCGTGGTTAAAAGACCGCCAAGACGATGTGTTCTCTCAGAGAGGTGCTGAAGGTGAGCTGACTGCTGAAGCACGTCTAAGGTTCAAGGCGCTCGAGGATAAGATAAGGAATCTCGAGAACCAGAACACCCTGGGTGTTGATATGTCCAATTTGGGACCGATTGTTGATTTCAAGGTGCCTCCCAAGTTCAAGGTACCTGACTTTGAAAAGTACAAGGGCACCTCTTGCCCTCGCGTCCACCTGAGATCATATTACCGGAAAATGTCCGCTCATTCTGAGGACGAGAAGTTGCTGATGCACTTCTTTCAAGACAGTCTATCCGGGCCCTCCCTCGAATGGTACATGAGTCTGGAACCTGCCAGTGTGCGCACGTGGAAGGACCTTGCTGAAGCATTTGTGCACCACTACCAATACAACAGTGACTTGGCCCCGAACCGAGTCCAACTGCAGAATCTGTCGCAAAGAAACAACGAAGGGTTTAAGGAATACGCTCAGTGGTGGCGTGAATTGGCAGCCAGGGTTCAGCTGTCGATGGTTGAATGTGAGCTCGTGCAGATGTTCGTAGCCATCCTCCCAGGGGTTTATTATGAGAAATTGGTCAACGGTATGTCCGGAACCTTCTCAGATCTCATTATCACGGGTGAGCACATTGAAAATGGGATCAAACTGGGGAAAATTCAAGGTGATTCGTCCTCACCTGGAGGAAGCAAGAAACTTTATGGTGGCAAAAGACGGGAAGGAGAAACGAGCGCCGTGACCAACGCTCGAAGGAAGGGTAAAGGCCCTCACCAACAAGTGGCCAGTATAACTATCCCGGCAGTTCAACAGCCACAGCAGCAACAGCCGAATCAACAGGGGTACAGAAAGTATCAGAATCGGGCACCTCTGTCGAGCCGTCACCTCGAGACACCGCCCATGTCTTACGCTCAACTGTTACAAACTTTGCTTCAGCTACAGTTGAGCCAGAAGAGAACCTTGGCCCCCTTGACAGGGGCACCTCCGCCGGGTTATGACGCGAACGCGACATGTGAGTTTCAATCAGGGGCACCAGGCCACACAATAGAGAATTGCAAAGCCTTCAAGCACAAGGTGCAGGACATGGTGGACGCTAAGATCATCAACTTCTCAGATAATGTGCCAACCGTCACGAAGAACCCTATGCCGAACCATAGGGGAGGTAGAGTAAACGCCATTATTGAAGACGAGAGTTTGGATTTGTTGACTGACGTCAGAGATCTGAAGACGCCGCTTAGCTTCGTTAAAGCTAAGCTGATGAAAAGAGGTTTCTTTCCAGGTTGTGGAGAGCTGTGCATGGGCTGTGCGACAAGTCCTGATGGATGTGAACAGTTGATAGAGGGGATTCAAAGTCTGATGACTGAGGGAATCCTGCAGTTTAGCCGAAGGGCCGAGAGCACAGCGGGAGAGGTAGTGCTGAAGCAAGGTGATGAGGTTGCCACCATCACCATCCCTCGTCAGACGATAACTATTTCCGCACCCAGGCCGCCCATAATTACTATCACCAAAGCTAGGCCGATACCCTTCGAAAGCACTAACGCTGTCCCATGGCATTATGGGGCAGAGGTCTACTGCAACGGACAGAAGTTGGAGCTAGAACCGTTTGGGTCATCTGTAGATAACCTTGAGGGAGTAAGCGGAATCACTCGCAGCGGGAGAGTGTTTACACCACCTGAGGTCGTGGCGGACAAAGCGGACAAAGCTGATGCAACTGATAAAGGGAAAAGTAAAGTCGTTGAAGAGATCCCGCGTGGGGTAGAAAAAGACTTACTTGTTAAAGACGCCGAGGAATTTATGAGGTTGATTAAAAAAGAGTGACTACAAGATCGTGGATCATCTCCATCAGACACCCTCGAAAATTTCCATCCTGAATTTGTTGATGTGTTCTGAAGCACACCGCAACGCGCTGCTGAAGATGTTAAATGCCGCATATGTACCGTAGGAAATATCGGTAAACCAGCTAGAAGAGGTCGTAGCCCACGTGAATGCTGGAAATGGGTTAGGGTTCACTGACCTAGAGCTGACGCCGAAGGGGAGGAACCACAATAGCGCCCTGCACATCTCGATAGAGTGTAGGGGAACGATTAGGTCGCATGTGTTGGTGGACACGGGGTCATCACTCAATGTTCTTCCGAAGAAGGCACTAATGAAGTTAGATACTCGCGGAGTGATTTGCACACCCAGTGATCTGGTTGTGAAGGCGTTCGATGGAATCAAACGCCATGTTTTCGGGGAGGTGACGTTGCCAATCCAGGTCGGGCCGGAAACGTTCGACGCGATCTTTTACATTATGGACATCATGCCTGCCTACAGCTGTCTCTTGGGCCGGCCATGGATCTATTCAGCGGGAGCCGTGACCTCCACGTTGCACCAGAAACTCAAGTATGCTGTCGAAGGTAGCATCGTGACCGTTTGCGGCGAGGAAGATATAATGGTGAGCCATTTGTCGTCCTTCAAGTATGTTGAGATGGATGGGGAAATCCACGAAACCCTATGTCAAGCGTTCGAAGCTGTTAAAGTCAAGGACGTAACTCCTGTGGTCACTGAGAAGCCAGAGATGACTCTCTCTTCCTTCAAGGAAGCCCGGGCTGTTGTCCAAGCCGGATCTGCCCCAGGCTGGGGGCGAATTTTGGAGATACCTAACAAGCAAGACAAGTTTGGGCTGGGATATTCTCCTGGAGCTGAAGCCTCCTCTTCTAGCAGTGCGCCGCGAGGTAAAGGGCCGATCCAGTTTACTAGTGGCGGGGTGATATTTGAAAGCGTCAACGCGGTGTCTGAAGACAGCGGGGATAGCGACTGTGACCTCGACTCTTGGATCCAGCTAAGCAAGCCAGGCGAGAGCCTCAACAATTGGTCCGTCAAGGACATCATCCTGATGACAAGCGAAGAGTAATGATTTACTTTTTCCAATCGTTGTACAACCCTATGTCCTACCCGGGGCATAGTGGTTTTATTGTCAAGGCCTTGTTTGATTATGTACATGCATTTTATCAATAAATCAAAAGGCATTTTTCTTCGTATTCAAATATTGTGATCTCTGTTATTCCTGTTTTATATTTGTTTTGAAAAACAATAAAATGGCAATGAGGTTTGTGCTAACCTGCATATCCTTGTTTTAAGCTTAACCCTTGTTATTGCAGGATCCACATAGCAGATGACATCGACTCTGGACCTTCTACGACTCACTTCGACTTCGATTGCACGATCTATTAAGCCGAAGAAGAGATTGATGAAGATGAAGACCTTCCTGAAGAGTTGGCCCGCTTGTTGAAACAAGAGGAGAAAGTCATTCTGCCTCATGAAGAGGAGATCGAGATTGTGAATCTGGGTTCTGAAGAACTTGTCAGGAATGTCAGGATAGGGGTTGCATTGCAGAGTGATGTCAAGCAGAGATTGGTCGAGATGCTAAGAGAGTACAGTGACGTCTTTGCTTGGTCATACGAAGATATGCCCGGACTTGATACTGACATCGTGGTCCACCACGTGCCGCTGCGAGAGGATTGTCCTCCCGTTAAGAAGAAGCTTAGAAGGATGCGACCAGATATGGCCGTTAAGATCAAAGAAGAAGTGCAAAAGCAGCTTGATGCTGGATTCTTAGCGGTCACTACTTACCCTCCGTGGGTCGCCAACATAGTGCCTGTACCGAAGAAGGATGGTAAGGTACGCATGCGCGTCGATTATTGGGATTTGAATAGGGCGAGCCCTAAAGATGATTTCCCGCTGCCTCATATTGATGTGTTGGTCGACAATACAGCTCAGTTCTCCGTATTTTCGTTCATGGATGGCTTCTCCGGTTACAATCAGATCAAGATGGCGCCGGAGGACATGGAGAAAACTACGTTTATTACTCTCTGGGGAACATTCTGCTACAAGGTAATGCCTTTCGGTCTGAAGAATGCAGGGGCCACTTACCAACGAGCAATGGTTACTTTGTTTCATGACATGATTCATCATGAGATTGAAGTCTATGTTGATGACATGATTGCGAAGTCCCAAACGGAGGAGGGACATCTGGTCAATTTGCTGAAGCTTTTTGAAAGGCTTAGGAAATTCAGGTTGAGGCTGAATCCTAACAAGTGTACTTTCGGAGTACGGTCCGGAAAGTTACTGGGGTTTATCGTGAGTGAAAGAGGCATCGAGGTTGATCCTGCGAAGATTAAAGCGATACAAGAAATGCCAGCGCCAAAAACATAAAAAGAAGTCCGTGGTTTCCTGGGCAGAATAAACTACATTGCAAGGTTTATTTCTCAGCTCACGGCCACATGTGAACCGATGTTCAAACTGCTGAAAAAAGATCAGGCGATTATCTGGAACGAGGATTGTTAGAAGGCATTTGACAAGATAAAACAGTATCTGCAGGAACCTCCGATCTTGATACCCCCAGTGGCCGGACGACCATTAATCATGTACTTGACAGTTCTTGAGAATAGTATGGGGTGTGTTCTCGGTCAGCACGACGAGACAGGCAGAAAGGAGCATGCCATTTACTACTTGAGTAAAAAGTTCACGGACTGTGAATCTCGTTACTCGATGCTGGAAAAAACGTGTTGTGCACTAGCCTTGGCTGCCAAATGTTTACGACAGTACATGCTCAATCACACGACCATGCTAATTTCGAAGATGGATCCGATCAAGTACGTCTTCGAGAAGCAAGCGCTTTCGGGCAGGATTGCCAGATGGCAAATGGTGTTGACGGAATATGACATTCAGTACGTGTCCCAGAAGGCCATTAAGGGCAGCGTATTGTCTAATTACCTTTCCGAACAGCCAATCGAGGATTATCAGCCGACGAAATTTGAATTCCCTGATGAGGATATCATGTTTCTCAAAGCGAAGGATTGCGATGAACCATTGCCCGACGAAGGGCCAGATAGGAAATCCCAGTGGAAATTGATATTTGACGGGGCGGTTAACTCTTATGGAAGTGGCATTGGGGCAATCATCACGACTCCCCATGGATCCCACATCCCGTTTACTGCGAGACTGACGTTTCCGGTCACCAATAACGAAACGGAGTACGAAGCATGCATCATGGGTCTAGAAGAAGCAATTGATTTGAGAATCAAGAACCTAGATGTATATGGTGACTCGGCGCTTGTGATCAACCAGATTAAAGGGGAGTGGGAGACTCGTCAATCAAATTTGGTGCCGTACATGAATTATGCCAGAAGGCTACTTCCGTTCTTTGATCGAGTCGAACTCCATCATGTGCCCAGGGCTGAAAACCAGATGGCTGATGCCTTAGCCACGTTGGCTTCGATGTATAAAGTCAATTTTTGGAATGAAGCTCCAAGAATTGTCCTTTCTCGTCTTGATAGACCTGCATTCATCTTTGTGATCGAGGAAGCCTCCGACGGCAAGCCATGGTTCCATGATATCCAGAACTTCCTTATGACTAAGGAGTATCCTGCGGGAGCGTCAACCCAGGATAAGAAGACTCTGAGGAGGCTGTCTGGAAATTTTTATCTCAATCCTGATGGAGTTTTGTATAGGAGAAACCACGATCTCGTGCTGCTCAGATGTGTAGATGAGAAAGAGGCGAGTATGCTCATGGAAGAAGTCCATGAAGGCACATTTGGTACGCACGCCGGCGGGCATGCTATGACAAGAAAGATCCTGAGAGCAGGGTACTACTGGCTGACGACGGAGACAGATTGCTTCAAATTCGCGAAGAGATGTCATAAATGCCAGATTTATGCTGATAAGGTTCATGTACCGCCGTGCCCGTTGAATGTCATGTCCTCCCCGTGGCCGTTCTCCATGTGGGGCATCGACATGATAGGCAAGATCGAGCCCACCGCATCTAACGGTCATCGCTTCATTCTAGTAGCTATCGACTACTTCACCAAGTGGGTGGAGGCAGCCTCGTATGCTAATGTGACCAAGCAGGTGGTGGCTAAATTCATAAAGAGGGACATCATCTGTCGTTACGGAATTCCCGAGCGGATCATTACTGATAATGGTTCGAATCTGAATAACAAGATGATGAAGGAGCTGTGCCAGAGTTTCAAGATTGAACACCACAGCTCATCTCCTTACCGACCGAAGATGAATGGCGCCGTTGAAGCGGCCAATAAGAACATAAAGAAGATTGTTCAGAAGATGGTTGTGACCTATAAAGATTGGCACGAGATGCTGCCATTTGCACTGCACGGTTATCGTACGACAGTACGTACGTCAACCGGGGCAACTCCTTTCTCCTTAGTGTACGGTATGGAAGCTGTCCTACCGTTAGAAGTGGAGATCCCTTCTTTGCGAGTTTTGGTTGATGTGAAACTCGACGAGGCAGAATGGATTAAGAACCGGCTAAACCAACTCAGCCTGATGGACGAGAAGAGGTTAGCATCGATTGCGTATGGTCGTCTGTACCAAAGCCGAATGAAGAAAGCTTATGATAAGAAGGTGCGTCCTAGAAGCTTTCAGACGGGTGATCTCGTCCTGAAGAAGATTCTTCCTCCACACTCCGATCACCGGGGCAAGTGGACTCCTAATTACGAAGGTCCGTACGTCGTCAGCAAGGTCTTCTCGGGAGGAGCTTTGTTGTTATCCACGATGGATGGTGAAGATTTTGCATCCCCGGTGAACGCGGACGCAGTTAAAAAATACTTTGCTTAAAAATGACCTGCTGGAAAGAAAAAGAGCATCCAGGCAAAAATGGGGCATCCCGGCGAACCATAAAAAAGGAAAAAGGTTCGGGCAAAAATTAGGGATATAAATTGAAAAATGTACACCCGCAAAGTCGAAAACCCAGATGGGCGACTTTGGCAAAAAAGGGTATCCCGGTGAATCGAAAACTCGGAAGGGCGATTCAGGAAAAAGTTAGGGATTTGAAAAAGCAAATGACTGCGTTCCGCGTGTGGACTTTCTTTGTTTAGTGGTTTGGAAGACCTGAGGGCCGTTTATCTGAATCAATCTCTTCTGAAGCCGAAGCGTCGGAGAAGTATCGAAGTCGAGTGGGTCATAGAGGGATCAACTCATGGTGTTCGTCTCCGCCTCGTTGCCCACATGTGTATATACTGATGTATATTTATGTTTTTACTTTTTTGCGCGGTTTCCTCATTCCAGGAGCTTGCCTCTGTTGTAAAACATTTTTACCCATTCAGGGGTTCGTTATCAATAAAATGTGTAATATTCAGCAATTATGTTTGTCTGTTTAGCATTTATCTGTTTTAGTTGCGAAAAAGAACTCCGATGTTTTTGATAAAATGCGCATACATAAACTTACTGGCCTAGGCCACTGATTGTTGAAACAATGAATTACTTGAACATTGTCGCAAGATGATAACCTTGATAGGTCCCTTTGAGAAGGGTATCTCGTCTGTTTGTTTGTGTTTTTACAGGTGTAGCATGTACCAGGTAGTACGCCGCATACGTCCCCTAGCAGGATGATTCCTCCTTCTCCTGCAAAGTTCAGCAGCCTCTCCCCGCAGAGTCTGAACATGAGATCGTAAGCATTGATATGTCTCCCCAGGCAGAGAAGATCCTCTCCCCAGTCAAGTACATCCTGAAGGAATGCCATCTCCCTAGCTGAGTTACGCTGAAGTGTGCAGCAATTGATAGTTCCAGACTGAAGTCTCCGATGGAATAGAGATTCCCCGCAGAGTCGTACTCTCCCCCAAAGCAGGATGATTTCTTCTTCCCCCAGCCGAGCTGGCAAATCCCCAAGAGGACCGAGTCCTTGGAAGCAGTTAGGACCATGATTGGTTTTCCCCAGTAGATTGTTGAATAGCTGATGCTACACAGTTCATTTCCGCGATTGACATCGCTTTCCGCAGCAGGTCCAGGTTCTCGTAGAGCTTCGTTCCCCTGCAGCAGTCAACTGAAGTTTGTTTCCCCGGGCGGAGTCCAATTGAGATTGGTGTGGTTCTTTCTCCTCGGTAGGATAATTCCTCCTCTCCACCAGAGTGTTTCTTTCTCCTTGATAGGAGGATTCTCCCTTCGGCATTTATTTTGCTGAGGGGATCATAGCATTTTGCATGATTGCATAACATTTTGCATGATTGCATAGGATTTCCACCGTGTGGAACATTGCGCCATTGCCGAAGCATATGCATACTAAACATGAGCTAGGTCGTTATTGTTCTTGTTTTATAGGTGTTCCGCCGTAGAGTCGCTTGCTCAAGATGATTCTTGAATTCTCCCCAGCAAAGTCGTTGCTCAAGATGATTCTTGGAATCCCTAGTGAAGTCGCCAGAGCGGGTTGCTCAAGTTGATGCTTAGAGTCCCCGACAGAGTGTTTGCTCAGGATGATTCCTGAAATCTCCAGCAGAGTTATCGGTTCAGGATGATTCTTGAAGTCTCCATGGAGTTATTTGTCCAAGATGATTCTTGAAGTCCTCAGCAGAGTTGATTTACCCAGAATGATCTCTGGATCCCCGAATCAGAGTTACTTGATAGTTCTCCAGAATCCCCGGCGGAGATGCGTCATCCCCTGCAGGTTTCTGAATAGTAAAGCTGAAACTTCCCTTGAAGACTTGATGATTAAAGTCCAACCGTATTGACGAAGCAGTTCTCTCAGCTAATGCGGAGTGCCTGATGGTAGAAGTTGGATATCCCCAATTGGTTCATGATTGACTGAGAATTCCATCCTCGACTTACTGATGAAGGCCGGCTGACGCCCGAAAATTTCTTTGAATGCCCGATGGCATGGCTGAATTGATTGTTGACCTGATGAGTCCCGAGGAATCTTGATGCCTGACAGAATTATCGACCATGTATCATTGGTTACCGGGTGACCAATCCCCCAGCTAGTTGTCGTGCAGCTAATATTTCAGTTTTCAAAGATTTGTCCCCATCAAAGTACCGTGTACTTGTGTAGTTGGCAAATTTCCGGGTTTATTGGTATTCAACCGTCTCGTACCTTGATTGGTTGAGAGTCGTTTGCTTCTCACCCAGTCAGGTTCAAGCCGTTTGAATAGGGGCAGCTATTGCACCCCAAAATTTGACCAACATTTCTTTACCTAGCTTGTGTTTCATTTCATTCACATTAGCATTATCATTTGCATTTCATTGACATGTACGCAGGAGATCAAGAGGTATGATTACCAATCAAGGCCTATACAAGACTATGAAGCTAGCCAAGAAGGTTATTCAAGTGTCTAAGGATTGATATCCTTGTCAGAGAAGTCAAAAGATCCTCAGAGAGAGTGGTTGAAACCAAAAGGGTGTGTCTCCTAACTTGAGAGTTGTGGGAAGACCTCAGATGATTCTGAAGCCATGAAGAAGGACTTGAGGTCTTGAGAGAGCTCATGAGAAGTTTTGAAGATCACTTTGAAGCCTAGACAGGTCATGGTGCAAGATTGAGAAGCCTCAGCCATGAGTGGTGTAAGTAGGGTTTGACTGGGTCAACCCTAGGTCAACTGATGATTTGAACAAGGTTGAGACCTAATTCTAAGGCCATGTGATCATGGATTGATACAGTGAGATGCTATAAGGATGATTCCAAGGTTAACTCATCATGATTGAAGAGTTTGAGCAGTTTGACCCCTATCTTCAAGGAAGTTTAGCTCAAGATGTGATTGTCATCTCATCTTGCCCCCAACATGAATGTTGTAGAGATTGATCTAAGCTTTCTAGAGAGTACTAGAAGTCCTTGATAGGATTTGTAGAACTCAAGTTATGACTTTGACAAGTTGCAGGTCATCTAAGGTATGTGAATTTGGGGGCTTGAAAGTTACCCAACTTGCATCAAACTTTTACCCAAGAAGGATGATTCCTATGAACTTTTTATCAACACGAATGTTGTTCCTTATTCTCTTAGATTTCTATAGAGTACTAGAAGTCCTTGATAGGATTTGTAGAGCTCAAGTTATGGCTTTGACAAGTCAAGGGCATTTTGGTCATTTGGAGATTACAGGTCATTTCAATCATAAGGCCATAACTCCTATTTCCAAGCTTCAAATGGAAAATTGTTCAACATAAAACTTGTTCAAAATGATGTTTTAAGGCTAGTAAGGAGGTCATGAGAGGTTGGAAATTCTTGTAGCTCAAAGTTGCAAAAATGACCTAAAATAAGGGTATAAGTTAAATGAATCAAAGTTGGAAATTGATATTTTCAACCTACACATCCAAACCATGGCATGTAACATATCATTTTGACTCTAGAAAACATGTTAAGAACATTGGTTTAGCCACATTTTTGAATTGAAATTCAATTGGTGGACTTGCTTTGAAAAGTGATTACTTACATCATAAGTAACATGTGCAAAACATAGAATCAAGGCATGAGCATGGCCCTTTGCAAGCTAAACACTTTCAAAATGTCACTAAGGGAGAAATTGGAAGTGAATGAGGTTGGTTTCAAGCTGCAAACAGAGCTATGCATATCATGATATGTGATTGAAAATCTCATGACATGAGAGATTGAAACTCTCATTAGAAGGGTCTAGAGGGTTCTAGATCACTCATACATCATCTATATATTGAGTAGAGGTGATCCAATGCAGAGGTTGGTGATGATTGAAGGAGAGAGCATAGATTGAGATTGAGATTTCTTGGCTTGCAATTGGATTCGGTTTCACCAAATTCTTCACTTTCCATCCATTTTCTTGATTGAAACTTCTTCCATGGATGCTAGGGATTGAATCCAGATCATAATCAAGAAGAATTCGTGGCTGATTGGGGTTTTTGAGTTCAGAATTTTCCACCTGCAACTCACCATCGGATTTCAAGATTCAGGAGCTTTCAACCGGTTCTTTTGCATACAGAAGCAAGGAAAGGATCCATTGATCGTGTTTGGAAGGTTGGAGAGCTTAAATTGAAGGTTTAGTGCATCTGTTCATCCAAGATTTTCAGGTTAGTAACTTTCTTCCTCTAGCATGATTTAGGTAGAATCAAGATGAATTAAGGTGTTAGATGCATTGTAGAACGGTGTAGGAACGATTTCAGACCATAAATTTGAGAATTAGAGACAAAATAGGTGTGCTACCATTTTCGGTTGGAGATTGGATATGGCGAATCTTGAGGTTTCAGAAAGAATTAAAGGCATGAATGAATTCGTGAGGGAATTTGGGACATGTTTCATTAAGGGATCGTGGCCTATGGTGGACTCTATGATGAATTAGGGTTGCGGAATGGTGACCGGAGCACCACCGGTGGTGGCCGGAGCTGGGCGCGAAGTTCAGAGGTTCAAAAGGTAGAAGATGACTCTAGGGCTATTGGATGGGGGTTGGACTTTGACTGAGTGAGTGATCCAACGACCACGTTTTGATTTCAATTTGTGAAGGAGTTCTGATTATGAAACGCACCGTTTCATTTAATCAGTGGTTTTGGTCTTAGTGGAAAGATTGTTATCCCCACCCCCCAGCGAGCCCAATCCATTATTTGAACTGTGTATCATTGCTATCTGCACCGTGTGCTTGTCTATTTTTGTTTGATTTTCATTATTTTTTTTCATTTTTATCCATGGTTCTTGGAAAAATCATATAAAATTGAAAATCAATCCAATTAATCACATTCTTTTTGAATTTTACTCATGATTGAGTCTAGTATTTTTTAGAGAAAAAATATTTTCATTTCATGTATTTCATGATTTTATGGGGAACTTACATTTTAATTGATATTAAAATGGTTATGTTTGATACTCAATTTTGTGGAATTTTGTGTGATCATGTGGTGATGATTTTGATCCTAATTTTTTGTGTGTGATTAGGTTAGACATGTATGCTCCCATAGCATTTTTCTCACATTTTTGTGATGAAAATAGGTGTGCTTTCTAGATTGAGATTTAGGTGCTTCCTTTTAGGGTCTAGGTTTAGTACCTTGTAATGTAGAATTTATTTCTAGGTCTAATTTGATGATTTGATCTCTGAAATTAATGAGGTAGAGTCATGATTGACCTAGGTTCCCTCCCATAGTCATTTTTGTAGGATTTTACAATTGGTTTTAGTATTTTAGTTAGGGCTAACTTTAGTACTAGGTTTTAGGTGATCCTAACTTAATAATTCAACTAGTTTAACTTCTTTAGTCCCCCTAGATTAGGTTTTTTGTTTTTCTTGCCTTTGGTTGAGATTGAAGACAAGTTGAAGACAAGGTGAGGATGCTTGAAGTTGCTTGGAGCTTGGATTTACTGGTGCTTAAAGGTGTCTGATGAAGATTTAGGAGGTAGGAGACATAGGGAGAGCCTTATAATTAGAATGATTTCTTTCACAAACATGGAAAGCATCTTGTGCTTCCATTCCTCCCAATGACTAAAAGTCCTTCTCAGATATTCACATCCCTCCTTTGGAGGGATGAGTGGCTTTATCTGGGAAGTAGAACTTTGAGGGAACCAGTCTCTCATAATGATGAACCCTTACAGGCTTCCTTTGGTTGTCAATAAGTTGTTTATCATTTCCACTCATCCTGTTAAATCAATTGTCTTCTGGTTTGAGTATCTTGAAAGATGTTGGACTTGAGTTTGAAGATGAGGACTTCATTGAAGAGTGTGGAAGAGGATGATTCCTTGAGCATTGCCATTGTAGCTGAAGCTTGAAGGGCAAGAAGAACAAGTTGATACTTGAAGATCCAATGGAGATTGAGTGAAGAGCTGAGGCTTAAAGGATTGAAGGATGAAGTTGACACTTCCAGGTGATTGAAGACTACTCTGAGAAGCTGAAGCTTGTAGGAGAAGAAGACCAAGTTGATACTGGTAAAGCAAAGAGAGCTGAAGCTTGAAGACTAAGTTGATACTTATGAAGAGGATTCAATTGAGATTGAGTGTAGAGCTGAGGCTTGAGGACTAAAGTAAGTTGACACTTACATTGAAGCTTGGAGAGCCTGAAGGAATCAAGTTGATACTTGTAGTTAAGAGTGAAGCCTGAAGGTGGAATTGACTGAAGAGCTGAAGCTTGGAGAAGAGAGAGACAGTTGATACTTGGGTTTGATGGATTAAAAGCTTGGAAAAGCAAGTTGATACATGCTATGGAAGATGGTAGCCTTGAAGGGTGATTGAAGTCTGAAGACTGGATTGCTGTTAGAAGAGCTGAAACTTGGAATTGAAAGAGGGAGTTGTTGATCTGCTTTCTTGTCTGTTTTCTTTTCTGTGCTGATGTGCCTTGTTTGATTTGCTTGATGCATTAGAATAAGTCCATATCTAGACTGATGTAATCTAGGAGCATGATTGCACTAGAGGTTGGGTTGCTCCCTCTGCTTGTATTTTTACTGTATGGCTTTGCTTGCGGGTATTCGGTAGAGCCCAGCTCCCTTGACCATGTGGTTTGTGATTTGCTTGATAGCATGTTACTTCTTCTGTATGATTGCAGTTTATTGTATTTTGCTTGATAGCATGTTACTTCTTCTGTATGATTGCAGTTTATTATATTCTGCTTGATAGCATGTTATTCTTCTATATGATTACAGTTATTCATATCTGGCTTGAGGTTGAGATGAGCTTGTGGAGGCTGCTGCCCCACACACATTTCGTCCCTCACTTGCATTGCATGCATTTTACCGTCGTTCACTGTTTACTGTTTAAGCTGATGCTTTATCTGTTTCTATGTATCATTGACATGATCCCCTAGGAATCTCACTTCCATTGATAAGGAAGTGATGATAGAACTTTAGGTTGAAACCTATGCATGATAACTTCTAGGAGTTCCCTGTTTCAAACCTCAACTATAGGATGAATCCTTGGCATGACAACAGTAGGACTTGATAGTCTCCCCGTAGTTGAGCATGTCCTCTTCTTATCTCAAAACAGCTTAAGATACAGTAATCATGAATGATTTCTTTCGTACGTTACGAGCCTTAAGCTATCTGAGAAAGGATTGTTGGAGAGCTTCTTTTCAACAGTCCGGATGTTTAGTATGGCACCCTTTGGGTGACATGCGACACATTCACTCTCAGGTCATAGTCTTTAGTGCGATTGAAATTGTAAACATCCATAAAAAACACTTCTTTCGTAAAAGACAGAAAACAAACTTCAAACCTTTTGCCCCGTGGGCCCATAATTCAAAGGAAGCTTTTCTGAAGAAAAGAGTGTCATTAAACTTCAGCGCCACCGCAAACAGGCTTTGTCCCCAACTGCTGGAACTGCTATTTACCCCTACTCGATAAAACAGATGAATCTGAATTCCCGTAATTCGTATTACCCTGAACTACGTAAGCTCTGATCTCTCATACCTGTTGAGAGTACGTAGGCACAATACTGATGTATTGGCGAGCCACCTTTCCCATAACCCGTAGTTGGTCGAACTACGTTGACTCTGATTTCTCATTCTCTGATGAGAATACGTAGGCATAAAGTGCGACGCTTTGCTGAGTCATTTTCTTTTCTTTTCAGACCAGCCTTGATAGGTAGATAGCTAAACCAACTCGTCCAGTAAACACAAACAAGCGTGGATCCCGTCGAGTGTGACGGACGTGAGGGGTGCTAATACCTTCCCCTTGCGTAACCGACTCCCGAACCCAGACAACGGTTGCGATGACCTTGTCTTATACCTTTTTCTTCAGGTTTTTCCGATCGTTTCCTTTCCCGTTCTGAGGGATAAATAACGAAAGGTGGCGACTCTTCTGTTTTGTCGACACCTTATTTTCGCGGAAGCGATAAATGGGTTAAGAACCGACTGAACCAACTCAGCCTGATGGACGAGAAGAGGTTGGCATCGATTGCATATGGTCGTCTGTACCAAATCCGAATGAAGAAAGCTTATGATAAGAAGGTGCGCCCTAGAAGCTTTCAGACGGGTGATCTCGTCCTGAAGAAGATTCTTCCTCCACACTCCGATCACCAGGGCAAGTGGACTCCCAATTACGAAGGTCTGTACGTCGTCAGCAAGGTCTTCTCGGGAGGAGCTTTGTTGTTATCCAAGATGGATGGTGAAGATTTTGCATCCTCGGTGAACGCGGACGCAGTTAAAAAATACCTTGCTTAAAAAACGACCCGCTGGAAAGAAAAAGAATATCCAGGCAAAAAGGGGGCATCCCGGCGAACCATAAAAAAGGGAAAAGGTTCGGGAAAAAATTAGGGATATAAATTGAAAAAATGTACACCCGCAAAGTCGAAAACCTGGAAGGGCGACTTTGGCAAAAAAGGGTATCCCGGTGAATCGAAAACCCAGAAAGACGATTCAGGCAAAAGTTAGGGATTTGAAAAAGCAAATGACTGCGTTCCGCGTGTGGACTTTCATTGTTTAGTGGTTTGGAGGACCTGAGGGCCATTTATCTGAATCAATCTCTTCCGAAGCTGAAGAGTCGGAGAAGTATCGAGGTAGAGTGGGTCTTAGAGGGATCAACTCATGGTGTTCGTCTACGCCTCATTGCCGACATTTGTGTATATACTGATGTATATTTATGTTTCTATACTTGCGCAGCTTCCTCATTCCAGGAGCTTGCATCTGTTGTAAAACATTTTTACCCATTCAGGGGTTCTTTATCAATAAAATGTATACTATTCAGCAATTCTGTTTGTCTGTTTAGCATTTATCTGTTTTGTTTGCGAAAAGAACGCCGATGTTTTTGTTAAAATGTGAATACATAAACTTACTGGACTAGGCCACTGATTGTTGAAACCATGAATTACTTGAACATTGTCACAAGATGATAACCTTGATAGGTCCCTTTGAGAAGGGTATCTTGTCTGTTTGTTTGTGTTGTTACAGGTGTAGCATATACTAGGTAGTACGCCGCATGCGTCCCCAAATAGGATGATTCCTTCTTCTCCAGCGAAGTTCAGCAGCCTCTCCCCGTAGAGCCTGAACGTGAGATCGTAGGCATTGACATGTCTCCCCAAGCAGAGAAGATTCTCTCCCCAATCAGATGCCTCCCGAAGGGTCGCCATCTCCCCAGCTGAGTCATATACTGAAGTGTGCAGCAATTAGAAGTTCCAGACTAAAGTCTCCGGCAGAATTGAGATTCCCTGCAGAGTTGTACTCTCCCCTGTAAGCAGGACGATTCCTTCTTCCCCAGCCGAGTTTGCAGGTCCCCAAGGGAGCCGAGTCCTTGGAAAGCAGTTCGGGCCATGATTGGTTTTCCCCAGTAGAGTATTGAATAGCTGATGCTGTATTTCCCCGTCGGAGTCGTTACCCCCAGGGAAGTAGCCACGAAGGCCGCGCAGTTTATTTCTGCGATTGACATTGTTTTCCTCAGCAGGTCCAGGTTCTCGTAGAGCTTCGTTCCCCTGCAGCAGTTGACTGAAGTTCGTTTCCCCAGGCAGGGTCCAATTGAGATTGGCGTGACTTCTTCTCCTTGGCAGGATGAGTCCTTCCTCCACCAGAGTGGTCCTTTCTCCTTGACAGGAAGATTCTCCCTTCAGCATCTATTTTGCTGATGGGGTCGTAGCATTTTGCATGATTGCATAGCATTTACCCAAAGAACGCGTAGCATTTCCACCGTGTGGAGCATTGCGCCATCGTCAAAGCATATGCATACTAAACATGAGCTAGGTCGTTACTGTTCTTGTTTTGCAGGTGTTCCTCCGCAGAGTCGCTTGCTCAAGATGATTCTTGAATCCTCCCCAGCAAAGTCGTCTGCCCAAGATGATTCTTGAATTCTCCAGCGAAGGCGCTCGTTTAAGATGATTCTTAAAATCCCCAGTAAAGTCGCAAGAGTTGGTTGCTCAAGTTGACGCTTAGAGTCCCCGGCAGAGTGTTTGCTCAGGATGATTCCTGAAATCTCCAACAGAGTTATTGGTTCAGGATGATTCTTGAAGTCTCCGGCGGAGTTATTTGTCCAAGATGATTCTTGAAGTCCTCAGCAGAGTTGATTCATCTAGAATGATTTCTGGATTCCCGAAGCAGAGTACTTGATAGTTCTCCAGAATCCCCAGCGAAGATGTGTCATCCCCAGCAGGTTTCCGAACAGCGAAATTGAAACTTCCCTCGAAGACTTGATGATTGAAGTCCAACCGTATTAACGAAGCAGTTCTCCCAGCTGATGCAGAGTGCCCGACGGCAAAAGTTTGAGTATCCCCAATTGGTTCATGATTGACTGAGAATTCTATTCCCTACTCAGTGACGAACTGCGGCTGATGCCCGAAAATTTCTTTGAATGCCCGATGGCATGATTAACTTGATCGGTGACCTGATAAGTCCCGAGGAATCCTGATGCCTGACGGCATGATCAACCATGTATCGCCGGTTACCGTGTGACCAATCCCCCAGCTAGTTGTCGTGCAGCTAATATTTCAGTTTTCGAAGATTTGTTCCCATCAGAGTACCGTGTACTTGTGTAGTTGGAAAATTTCTAGGTTTATTGGTATTCAACCGTCTTTTACCTTGATTGTTTGAGAGCCGTTCGCTTCTCACCCAGTCAGGTCCAAGCCGTTTGAATAGGGGCAGCTGTTGCACCCCAAAATTTGCCCAACTTTCCTTTACCTAGCTTATGTTTCATTTCATGCACATTAGCATTATCATTTGCATTTCATTGACATGTATGCAGGAGATAAAGAGGTAGGATTACTAATCAAGGGCTACATAAGACTTTGAAGTTAGATAAGAAGGTTATTCAGATGTTCAAGGGTTGATATCCTTATCAGAGAAGTTAAAAGAGCCTCAGAAAGAGTGGTTGAAATCAAGAGTGTGTGCCTCCTAATTTGAGAGTTGTGGGAAGCCATAAGAGGATTCTGAAGCCATGAAGTTGGACTTGAGGTCTTGAGAGAGCTCATGAGAAGTTTTTAAAATCACTTTGAGGCCTAGACAGGTCATTGTGCAAGATTTAGAAGGCTCAGCCATGAGTGGTGTAACTAGGGTTTGACTGGGTCAACCCTGAGTCAACTGAAGAGTTGGAGAAGGTTGAGACCTAATTCAAGAGCCATGTGATCATGGATTGATACATTGAGATGTTATAAGGATTATTACAAGGTTAACTCATCATGATTGAAGAGTTTGAGAAGTTTCAAGCTAGGGTTTCTAAGGCTTGACAGTGTAAAATCCCCTAGTTTGACCCCTATCTTCAAGGCAGTTTAGCTCAAGATGTGATTGTCATCTCATCTTTCCCCCAACATGAATGTTGTAGAGCTTGATCTTATCTTTAATTTGAGTACTAGAAGTCCTTGATAGGATTTGTAGAACTCAAGTTATGACTTTGACAAGTTACAGGTCATCTGAGGTATGTGAATTTGGGAGCTTGAAAGTTGTCCAACTTGCATCAAACTTTTGCCCTAGAAGTATGATTCCTATGAACTTTTTGTCAACATGAATGTTGTTCCTTATCTTCTTAGCTTTCTAGAGAGTACTAGAAATCCTTGATAGGATTTGTAGAACTCAAGTTATGGCTTTGACAAGTCAAGGGCATTTTGGTCATTTGGAGATTACAGGTCATTTCAACCATAAGGCCATAACTCCCATTTCCAAGCTTCAAATGGGAAAATGTTCAACATCAAACTTGTTCAAAATTATGTTTTAAGGCTAGTAAAGAGGTCATGAGTTTTTTAAATTGCTTGTAGCTCAAAGTTGCAAAAATGACCTAAAATAAGGGTATAAGTTAAATGAATCAAAGATGGAAATTGATACTTCTGATTTACACATCCAAACCAAGGCATGTAATATATCATTTTGACTCTAAAAAACATTTTAAGAACATTGGTTCAGCCACATTTTTGAGTTGAGGTATAATTGGTGGACTTGTTTTGAAAAGTAGTTACTTACATCTTAAGTAACATTTGCAAAACTCAAATTCAAGGCATGATCAAGATCCCTTGCAAGCCAAACACTTTCAAAATGTCACTAGGGGAGAAATTGGAAGAGAATGGAATTGATTTCAAGCTGTTTGCAGAACTATGCATACCATGACATGTGATTGAAAATCTCATGACATGAGAGATTGAAACTCTCATTAGAAGGATCTAGAGGGTTCTAGATCACTCATACATGTTCTATATATTGAGTAGAGGTGATCCAAAGAAAAGGTTGGTGTTGATTGAGAGAGAAAACTGAGATTGCACTTTGAGATTTCACATTGCAAATCAAAATCGGTTACAAGGTTAGAAGCCATTTCAGTCCAAGAAATTGATCTCAATAGCTTGCTCAGAGGTTGGTGATCAATTTCAGATCAAATTCAGGGCACTGTGGTGGAAGGATCGTGAAGTAGCCATTGGAGAGTGAAGCTTGCAACTCAGAATCGGGTTTGATGATTCAAGAAGATTCAACTCTTTTCTTTGCATACAGAAGATTGATTGTGATTCAGTGAAGGATTCTGCAAGTTCTTGAAGGCTGAGTTAAAGATTCTACCCTTCTGTTCGTTCAAATTTATCAGGTTGGCAACCTTCAATCTCTAGCTTAAATTAGGTAGAATTAAGATGAATTAGGGTGCTAGAAGCATTATAGAACGGTGTAGGAATGATTTCAGACCATTAATTTGAGAATTAGTGACCAATTTAGGATGTTACCATTTTCGGTTGAGGATTGGTTCTTGTGAATCTTGAGGTTTCAGAGAGAATAAAGGGCATAAATGAATTCGTGAGGGAATTTGGGACATGTTTCATTAAGGGATCGTGGCCTATGGTGGACTCTATGTTGAACTAAGGTTGTGGAATGGTGATCGGAAATGTCACCGGCGGTGACTTTGGGCGCGCAGGTGGCCTGAGTTGCAGAGGTTTGAATTGGGGAAGATGATCCCAGGACCATTGGATCATGGTTTGACTTGGACCAAAGACTTCATCCAACGGCCACGCGTGCGTGACTTTTGTGAAGAGGAATTCTGATTATGAAACGCAGCGTTTCATTAATCAACTGGTTTTGGGCTTAGTTGAAACTTTGCTACCCACACCCCACTTCTGGCCCAGTCTTGAATATGAACTGTGAACTATTGCTTTCCACACCACGCGTTTGTTATTTTATTATCATTTTCTTTAATTTTTTCATTTTATTCATGGTTCTTGATAAAATCATATAAAATTGAAAAATAAGTCAATTGACCCCATTATTTTTGCATTATATTCATGATTGAGTCTAGTATTTTTTAGAGAAAAGATATTTTTATTTCATGCATTTTATGATTTTTTGGGAATTTTCACATTTTAATTGATATTAAAATAGTTATGTTTGATACTTGATTTTGTGGAATTTTGTGTGATCATGTGATGATGATTTTGATCCTGATTTTTTGTGAATAGTTAGCATAGATGTGCATGCTCCCCATAGAATTGTTTCACATTTTTGTGATGAACATAGGTGGTAGTTTAGGTTGAAACCTTTAGAAGCTCCCTTTTTAGGGTTTATGGTTGATACCTTTGGATTTAGGACTTAATTTTAGGGCTTAATAGATGATTTAGTCCCTGGTTTTTGTATCAGGAATTCTTAATTGAATTAGGATCCCTTAGGAATTTTTGTAGAAATTTATAAGATAGTTTACTATTTTTGATTGATTTTAGGTTAGGTGCTAGCTTTAGATGATTCTAAGGCACTAACTCAACTAGATTAACATCTTTAGTTCCCTTAGATTAGGGTTGTGCTTTGCTTGTTCCTGGATGATGATGAAGGCAAGTTGAAGATGCATTGGATTGCTTGAAGAGGCTTGGATTTGAAGATCTTCCCTTCTTGTGGTGTAGTTTTGATTAGGTTAAGATTAGGGTTTTGTAGGCAGAGCTTCTAGATAGTTCTCTTCCTTCATAAACATGGAATATGTTGATCAATTCCATTCTTCCCTATGATGTAAGGTCCCTTGTAAAGGCCTCATCCCTCCTTTGGTAGGATGTGTGGCTCTTTGCAAATTGGTAGAACCTTTGAGGGTCCCTTTCTCTGATGACATGATGCTCAGTGGTGACCTTTGGTCTTCACTCTGCTACCAAGCATCCCAACTTTGCTCTTGGTAGATGCATCTTTCTCCCTTGCTAGAGGATGGAGCCCCTTGCTTGAAGAAGATTGAAGACTGAAGTTGACACTTCCATGTAATTGAAGACTACTCTGAGAAGCTGAAGCTTGTAGATGAAGAGAAACTAGTTTATATTGGTGAAGCAGAGAGAGCTGAAGCTTGAGGACCAAGTTGATACTTATGAAGAAGATCCAATTGAGATTGAGTGAAGAGATGAAGCTTGGAGAAGAGAGAACAAGTTGATACTTATGTTTGATGGATTGAAACCTTGGAGAAGCAAGTTGATACTTGTCATGAAGGATGATTGAAGTCTGAAGACTGAACTGCTGTCAGAGG
Organism: Lathyrus sativus; assembly: GCA_963859935.3. Taxonomy (NCBI): domain Eukaryota; kingdom Viridiplantae; phylum Streptophyta; class Magnoliopsida; order Fabales; family Fabaceae; genus Lathyrus; species Lathyrus sativus. The sequence goes on from OZ012741.1 coordinate 334,654,613, forward strand.
AGCTGTTGATCTGCTTTCTTTTCTTGTCTGTTTTCTTTTCTATGATGATGTGCCTTGTTTGACTTGCTTGATGCATTAGAATAAGTTTATATCTAGACTGACTTTGAGCTAGGAGCATGACTGCACTAGAGGTTGAGTTGCTCCCTCTGCTTGTATTTTTACTGTATGGCTTTGCTTGCGGGTATTCGGTAGAGCCCAGCTCCCTTGCCCATGTGGTTTATTGTTCTTGATGGCATTTTATTTTATTTTCTCTGTATGATTGCAGTTGCTCATTATTGTGTTGCTTGATAGCATGTTTTATTTTGTTTCTCTGTATGATTGAAGTTATTCATATCTGGCTTGAGGTTGAGATGAGCTTGTGGAGGCTGATGCCCCACACACATTTCCTCCCTCACTTGCATTGCATGCATTTTACAGTCGTTTACTGTTTACTGTTTTAGCTGATGCTTTATTTGTTTCTATTTATCATTGACATGATCCCTTAGGACTCTCACTTCCTTTGATAAGGAAGTGATGATAGAACTTTAGGTTGAAACCTATGCATGATAACTTCTAGGAGTTCCCTGTTTCAAACTTCAACCATAGGATGAATCCTTGGCATGACAACATTAGGACTTGATAGTCTCCCTTTAGTTGAGCCCCTCTCCCTTCTCATCTCAAAACAGCTTAAAATACAGTAATCATGAATGATTTCTTTCGTACTTTACGAGCCTTAAGCAATCTGAGAAATGATTGTTGGAAAGTTTCTTTTCAACAGTCTGGATGTTTAGTATGGAACCCTTTGGGTGACATGCGACGCATTCACTCTCAGGTCATAGTCTTTGGTGCGATTGAAATTGCAAACACAATAAAAAACAGTTCTTTCGTAAAAGACAGAAAACAAACTTCAAACCTTTTTGCCCCGTGGGCCCATAATTCAAAGGAAGCTTTTCTAAAGAAAAGAGTGTCGTTAAACTTCAGTTCTACCGCAAACAGGCTTTGTCCCTAACTGCTGGAATTGCTGTTTAACCCTACTCGATAAAACAGATGAATCTGAATCCCCGTAATCCGTATTATCCCGAACTACGTAAGCTCTGATCTCTCAAGCCTGTTGAGGGTACGTAGGCACAATACTGACATATTGGCGAGCCACCTTCCCCCATAACCCATAGTTAGGCGAACTACGTTGACTCAGATTTCTCATTCTCTGATGAGAATACGTGGGCATAAAGTGCGACGCTTTGCCGAGTCATTTTCTTTTCTGTTTAAGCCAGCCTTGATAGGTAGATAGATAAACCAACCTGTCCTGTAAACACAACAAGCATGGATCCCGTCGAGTACGACAGACGTGAGGGGTGCTAATACCTTCCCCTTGTGTAACCGACTCCCGAACCCAGACAACGGTTGCAATGACCTTGTCTTATACCTTTTCGTCAGGTTTTTCCGATCGTTTCCTTTCCCGGTCCGAGGGATAAATAACGAAAGGTGGCGACTCTTCTATTTTGCCGGCACCTTATTTTTGCGGAAGCGACAATATGAAACTTGTATCTTGAGTTATGTGGTCTTGAAGTTAGGCACTAAAATAGGTATTTTACACTGTCAAACTTAGAAACCCTGGCTCAATAACTTCTCACACTCTTGAATATTGATGAATTGACCTTGAAATCATCCCTTGGGCATATTAAGAAATCAGACCGTGATCACATGGCTTTGAAATTGGGTCTCAACCTTTTTCCAATCACCTGTTGACCCAGGGTTGACCAGATGAAACCCTAGTTGCACCAATATTGGTTGTAGCTTCTTATACTTCACATGATGACCTATCTAGGCTTCAAAATGACTTTCAATACTTCTCATGAGCTCTCTGGAGGCTTCAAGTCCAACTCCATGGATTCAGAATCATCAAATGAGTTCCCACACCTCTTAAGTTAGGAGATATACACACTTGGCTTCAACCACTCTCTCTGAGGATCTTTAACTTCTTTGATGAGGATATCAACCCTTGAATACTTGGATGAGCTCTTAGCTAGCTTCATAACCTTGTGTAGCCTTTTGTTGGTAGTCATACCTCTTGATCTCCTGCATACATGTCAATGCAATGCAGATTATAATGCGAAAATAAATGCAATGAAACACAAGCTAGGTGAAGAAAAGGTTAGGCAAATTTTGGGGTGCAACAAGCAGTCATTTCAAGAATTAATCAGCCTGGTGCAGTCCACTTCAAAAAGATCCCCAAGCAAAGCTCATTAGTCCTTCCCAAAAGGATCACCGACCTAATACATATAACAAGCGTGATAGAATTTGTGTTCAAAACATCTTTCAAAGGCAGAGTTAACAGAGTTCCATGTGTTATGGAATCACTGTTCTAGCCTCCCCTTACCAAACGAGTCTTATCTAGTTGCGATAAGCATTTACATTGAAAGCATTTGATCATTCACATACCATATAAAATTCAATAATCATTCATAAATCGAAGTGTACTTCGTGCTCATTTGCATTTCCTGAGATCTTATTACTATCAACATCTTAATTTGGGGTCAAAGTCCAACTCACTTGGCACCTACCAAAGCAGAAGTGTCTGTCTGTTTCTTTTGCATCCAATGTTATTCTTGGATGTGTCTGTCTTTTTATGTTTTCCATCCAATGTTATTCTTGGATATGTTTGTCTTTCAATTTCAATCTAATATTATTCTTAGATGTCTCTGTCTGTTTGTCTCTTGCATCCAATTCAATTCTTGGATGTTATCCTTCTTTTCATCCAATGCCATTCTTGAGCGTTACTTTACCTTTCATCCAATGCCATTCTTAGATGTCTTTGATGTATCTTCATATTGGGTCTCATTCCACATCCAATACCATTCTCGAATTCTTCTAATGTAGTTTTCCAAAGTATTTCTCACTTTCATCTATTGCCATTCTTGGATATTGTGACATATTTCTACCTTCATCCAATGTCATTCTTGGATGTCGTATCTCCTCGTATCCAATTCCATTCTTGGATGTTGTGACATATTTCTACTTTCATCCAATTCCATTATTGGATGTTGTGTTCCTTTTCATCCAATGTTATTCTTGGATGTCATATTTCTCGTTTCATCCAATGCCATTCTTGGATGTTATAACGCTTTCAGCCAATGCCATTCTTGGATGTTGTAGTTATACTTGCGTACAATGTCGTTCTTGGATGTCGCTGATGTTTTCCTAAGGTTGGATTTTGTTTCCATCCAATATTATTCTTGGGTATCTTGGATGTAGTTACTAGAATGTTTCTATATTTCCATCCATTGCTATTCTTGGATGTCGCTGAATGTTTTGCTAAAATTGTTGTATTTCTGTCCAATTCTATTCTTGGACGTCTTTGATATACCTTCAAACTTTATTTGGTTGTAGTTTGGTTATGTTCAATGTTATTCTTGGACATCCTTACTACCTTTTCAGAGTTTAGCCCCTTTCATTCCAAGTATTCCTGAATGATCTTCGTCATCCTGACAGATATTCAGAAATATCTTGTATTCGCCAGCCAGTCATTTCGATTTTCCCCACAGAGTGTGTTTCTAATATCATATTCCAAATAAAAAATACAAAAACAAAAGAGTTCTTCATGAATTCATGACACCTCATATTATTTCATATCATTTCCTCAAAGGGAAAAATTCAGATCTCTTCGTATTTAATAATCTTCCACCACGAGTGTACGAAGACAACTATCAATCATAACTTCTGGTTCAAGTTAATTAAATTGGGGTAAATGTCATACCCCAATTTTGTCCACTATTCATATGCTTTCGAGTGGATTTTATTTCAAATAAATGAGATAGCACAGTTGGTAAGAAGTTATTTGTAAGAAGTTTAATCATAAGATTGCGGGTTCAAATCCCATTGCATTAATTTTTGTATTTATTTTCCTTTTTGTGTGTTTCCATTAAAAAAAAGGTAAAAGGATCATTTTTTCGATTATTTAATTATTATTTTTGTTTTTTTTATTTAGGAGTATTTTAAAAATTCATTTTTCATTTTTAAATATTTATTTTATGCATTAAATAAATAAATAAATAAACCCAAAAAAGAAAGATATTCTTCCATATAACATTGTCTCCATACTAAATCTTACACTTGGTCACATTCTCTTCCTGATTCATAGTTTTACTCACCAAGACTTGAATCAGATCTCAATCTCTAAAAATCTAGCCTAAAATAGATGGATCAAACTTAATTGCGAATCCTAAAATCCATCTATAAATGAGTCTTTTTTTTTCACAAGGAGAAGGGGACAGGAAATACAAAGCGGCGGATCTGAGGTTCCATTTTTTTTCATGTGCATTTTTGCATTCCACTATTATTCCTCATATAGTGTATATATCATGATCTTGATGTGTTCTTTTTTTTTCTAAACCATATACGTGTTTCCGGTTTTTTCTGATGCATGTAGCCATCGCCTAAACATATGTTGTAATACATAACTAACATTTTATTTTGATTTTTGATATATAGTGCATATAGCCATCTCGTTCTTGTTCTAACATTTTATAATACATAACTAACATATATATATATATATATATATATATATATATATATATATATATATATATATATATATATATATATATATATATATATATATATATATATATATATATATATATATATATATATATATATATATATATATATATATATATATATATATATATATATATATATATATATATATATATATATATATATATATATATATATATTGTTAATTCTATTTTTATTATTAGATTATTCTGATTGAACCATGTCGATACGCTGTTTGAATATTGGCGTGCACGATGCGTGACATTTGTGGTGGTTCGATCTGATTGCGATGATCGTATTTTTTTCCTTAGAAACATTATTAATTTTAACACGTTTTAAAATTCCTTTTGCTTTACATTTTTTGATAAATTTAGATCCACACAATTTTTGATCCCTCTTGCGATGATCATGTTAAGTGTAGTAAGCTAGTGGTGGTTTTTATCGGTTTATGTGCTATGTGCTATATTTATTTATCCTTGTATTTTGATTTTATACACGTCCGACGGTTTATCATAGTGACAATCCACTTTTTGTGTTTACCGATTCGCGTCTCGATTTGCAATTTGTGATTTTTTATTACCTTGTTGTTTCTTGATTCGATTTGCGATTGACCGCTTACGCGGTAACAATTTGTCATTTTTAATTTGTGCTAATTTTGACAATCCAACATAGTTATGATTAGATCCGACTAAATTTCTTTTGGTAGCTTCGCACCCTTCGCGTTACTATTCGTATCCATCACATCAAACCATTTTCAAAAAAGATTAAACAATTCTCAAACCAATATCAAGCCTTTTTCACACCCTTGTAAGTAGATTGCCTTGTGCATCGCTATAAACCAATCACAAATCCTTGATCCAACGTAAAGTGATTTCTTCTTTTGCAAGTCGGTTGCCTTTTGCAATTTCCATCACGCAAATTTAAACCTCGATCATACATCGAGTATTTTTCTCAATCAAAATAAAGACACGTAATCATTGTCAAACACTATTTTCATAAAAGCAAGGAGGGGTTTTGAGTCTTCAAAATTTCTCCTCAATTGCTTGGATACGAAATATTTTTCTCGGGTTTAAATAAATATTTTTTTAAAATACCAAATTATATTTAAAACAATTTTCACTAAAGTTAAACAAGAGGGGTGTGGAGTTTTCCATTCTTCTCTTTCATTTTTTTGGGTACGAGATATCTTTCTCGTGTTCGAGCGATTGACACTTAAAACACACTCCAACAAACCGTAGAGCCGAATTATGATTGCTATGACTTCCCATCGTACGAGGGAATACGTAGGTATAAGGGTCCCATTCCTTGGCGAGCACCCTAATAATAAAATCAACCATTTTCCTTTAAACCCTAATTAAAACCTTTTGTAAACCTTTCACATTTTACTATTCAAAGAAGACAAATAAGCATAAGTTACCACTCAAGTCACAAATTACACTAAGAGGTTCCTGTTGAGTACAATGGACGTAAGGGGGTGCTAACACATTCCCTTTGTGTAACCAACTCCCGAACCCATATATGGTTGCGATGACCATTTTCCATTTTAAAAAGGTTTTCTCAATATTTTCCAATTCCTTCATTGGAATAAATTAAGTTTGGTGGCAACTCTGTACGAACATTTTTTTCTTTTCACGATACATTTTGTGAATGATCGTATTTTTCGAGGTACGACATGACCCCAAATTTTCTTATGAAATATAGAAATGTTATGCAAGGATGAAATGTAGAGAGGTAGAAATAAAATAGCTGAATGTGATTTTGAACAGAACAAGTTAGATTTTCCTAATCAATGAAGCAATATCTTATTGATCGAGATATTCCAACAAGGGGAACGATACCTCAAACCGAATCAAAGATTCTTCAAGGATACTGGAGAAATATCTCAAACAAAGAAATGAGATTCTATGAATGGCACAAAGCAATATCTTATGAATTAAGACTCTTTGGGTATACTAGAGAAGTATCTCAAGAAATAAATTCTCTGAATCGCACGAAGCAGCATCTAATGATCTAAGACTCTTCGGGGATACTAGAGAAGTATCTCAACCAAGAAATGAGATTCTCTGACTCAGACGAAACAATATCATATAAACCAAGGCTCTTCGAGAATACTTAGAGCAATATCTCAACAACAAACGAGATTCTCCGAATCAATGAAGCAGTATCTTATTTATCGAGATATTCCAACAAGGGGAGTGATACCTCAATCGCATCTAAGAATCCTCAAGGATACTAGAGCAGTATCTCAAGGAAATAAATTAGATTCTCTAAATCACACTAAGCAATACCTTATGAATTAAGGCTCTTCGAGGATACTACAACAATATCATTGAGGAGATTTAGGAGATTGATTATGTTATTTTCAAAGTGCATTTATTTAAATTCATGTGGGTTCCAAATAACAATGATGTACAAACTGATGAGTTAAGATTCACATTGGTTGACCTTGGCAAGGAAACTTATATGACAAAATCATACATCATGGCTATTCAAGCAAAATAAGTTTTTTATGTGACAGAGCCTCCAGACTTATCGAGATGATGGTCAATTGTTCTACAAGGAAAATGTAAGTTCAGAGTATGCCTAAGAGGGGGGGGGGGGTGAATTAGGCTTATGGAAACGTTTTCAGATTTTTGGTGTTCTTTAATTTTTCTTTGGTTATGTTCTTGGTGATGAATGTAGTAGAAAGCATAAAGAAAGTGGACACCGAGATTTATAGTGGTTCCCTTCATAATCCGAAGGTACTCCACTCCCCTTTCCACATGAAAGAGAGTTTTCACTATTGTTTTAGAAAGTACAACCTATCACACCATCAACCGGTGAGGCCTACAATCTAACAACAAAACAAACTAGTGTGCAAGAACAATCCTCTTGCAAAACACTAACCCTTGTGTCTAACAATCCTGGATCACAAGTTACAACAGACTATTCTGTAATTCTTTTTGTAATTTGAGAGTACAATAGTAATATCAATACAAAGATTGATCTTCTCCTTTAATCAGAATTCACAACTTAATCTCAATACAAGTGTTCAAACAAATGGATGTGAAAGGTTATGCAAGTATGAACACTTTTGAATGTATTTGAAATTATTTGAAAAGTAGTGAATATGATTCAATGATTGTTTTTGAAAATTGTTGGAGGTATTTGTTAATTTGAAATTATCAGAATTTATATCATCCAAAACACCATTTCAAAAGGGTATATTTGAGTATGAGTTAACACATGGAAAGGTATAACATTCAAATAATTTTTGAACTTGAAAAGAAACAATTTTTCAGAAAACGTTCAGTGTTAATCGGTTAACCATATAGGTTAATCGGTTAACACTGTAACGTTGGCCCAAAGAATTTAAAATTTTAGGGCGTTAATCGATTAACCTATATGGTTAATCGGTTAACACTGTAAAAACTTTGAAAAATAATTAATTTAAAAGTGTTATACCAATTCCAAATGATTTTAAAATATGTTAATGCATTATGCAAAAATAGTTTATAGTTTTGAACACTTGTATATCAATTAAATTAGAGAATTTGATATACCATAGCTTGTGTCCAAGTCTTGAAAGATGATCGAGCAAATGTACATGAAGCTTGAATGTTGATCACTTCCATAATACTTTGATCTTGGTCTTTTGAAAGCTTTTGACTTTTTGCACAGATGAAATGATCTTGAGTCTTGTTGTTGTTGTCATCAAAACCTTGAAACCTGGAGATGAAGCATGCTTCTACAATCTCCCCCTTTTTGATGATGACAACCAATTACAACCAATTGAGTCTTGTGCAGTGCTTTGACGATTTTTGGTCCTGGTCTTGTTTCTCCCCCTATGTCCATGAACTCCCCCTTTCTAAAAACAGAGGCTAAAAACAGACAAAAAATCTGCACACATAGACATTAGAAAGCCAAAGCTCTTCTCCCCCTTTGTCATTAGCAAAAAGGAAGGAGCTTTCAAACAAAACTAGAACATATCGACAATTATGAAAGCAATCAAAAGAACAATCACGTAGGTAAGCAAAACATACGAAAATAGAATTAAACTTGCAGCAGAGTGCGACCAAAGTAGTGTATGAGTACAACGCAAATGAAACAAAGTTAAGAACATAAACTTAAAACTTAATGACTAGAAAGCAATAAAAGACAGCAACAACATCATATTCTCTAAATGTCCTCATCAGCCATATCCTCCTCGTCCTCTTCCTCTTCTTCTTCACTTTCTTCTTCAGATACAACAAAATTGTCAGTGTTGGTGCGGCGAGAGGTAAACACAAGGTTTCGAAGAGAAGCAATGGCCCGAGAGGTTTCTCTATGTTGAGTCATTATAGTTTGGTAAATGAATTCATTTGTAATGCCTCCTTCAGGTACGTGATAGGCTTGGTTGGCAGCGGCTCCTTCATCCGAATACTTATAAGTACCGTCAGTATCCTTAAAAATTCCAGTGTTCTTGACAATTGTAATTTCATTAATCTCATTGGTGGTTGATTTCATCTTGGTGGTTGGTTCACGGTTAAGATCCAAAGTTGTCAGCTCCAAAATTCTTGACACCAGCCTTGCATACGGTAGACGGGTTGAAAGAGATAGTTGTTGTTGAAGGTGATACATGATGGTCAGAATCCAGTTGACACGAATCTTGTTCTTGATGGCAAAAAGAAGTTGTATTTCCAGATCATTAATTTGGACATGATTTGAATCCTTGGGAATCAGCACATAGCAGATTATGTAATGAAGCATTCGATCAGAAATGGTAAGATTCTTTGCATAGCACAACAGACGAGCAGTGTGTTGGTTGGCGATAATCACCTCCTTTGGAAATCTGCAGATCTGATAGTAGAACTCCATCTTGTCGTAGTTGAACCACGGCCCTTCCACGTGGTTAACTCCCTTTCTCAGAAAGTACCCAGACGATGGTATGTTCAACATTGCAGCAACATCAGACAGATTTTCTTCCACAATACAGTCTCGAACAATTGTTTTCATAACATGCTCATCATTTGCATTTATAAACACATACAACTTATGCAAAAAGGATTTGGCAAGATCCGGATAGTAATTTCCAGAATCCGACACAAATTTATCGATCCTCTGATATTTGAGCAAAGCAGGAAAATCAAAAGATGATGCTGGAAAAGCCTTAAGATTCACATACTTTACCAGGAGGATGTGACGAACTCGGACTTTGAAATCCATTCTGCGCTTCTTGGTTGTTTCCATAGGGATATCTTCTTCATCAGATGCAGAATGGTGTTCTGGTAGCTTTCCCTTGCCGCGGTTTGATGCTGAAGCCATGGGTGAGTTTGATGGAACTGAAGTTGTGGGTTCTGAGGAAGTTAGGGTTTGAGAAGATGGTGATGGTTATGAGGAGTTATCCAACTTAGAGAGTGGGAGAGAGGTAGTGGGTTTTAAACTTAGGGTTTGAAGAGGGAAGTTCCAAATACTCTTTAAGAGGGAATAGGATTCAAAGGATATGGATTTTGGACACTTAGGAAAATATTGACCACATAAAAATGCATTTAACACATATAATATTTCAAAAATTTTAATTAATTTTCGTTTCTGATTTTTAGAAGTTTGAACAGTGTTAATCGGTTAACCATATAGGTTAATCGGTTAACACATTAAAAAATTGAGTCAGAATTGAAAATTTAACAGTGTTAATCGGTTAACCATATAGGTTAATCGATTAACATATTAAAAAATTGAATTGTTACAGAAAAACTTACAGTGTTAATCGGTTAACCCATATGGTTAATCGATTAACACACGCGAATTTTTGAAAAATACTTAAAAACAGAATGCATACACATGAAAACACAACACAAATAATGCATATACATATTAGAGAAAAGGTCAGATGTCACCTTCATCAAGAATCCCAAGTTCTCGCCAAATTTTGTACAATGGTTCTTTCGCCAAAGGTTTGGTGAAGATGTCGGCGAGTTGATTGTGCGTGTCGACGAAAGTAACATCTACATCTCCATTCAATACGTGATCTCGAAGGAAGTGATGTCGGATATCTATATGTTTTGTTCTTGAATGCATGACCGGGTTCTTTGTAATGTTGATGGCACTTGTATTATCACATCGAAGAGGAATGCAGCCGAGGTCTACACCGTAATCGAGGAGTTGTTGCTTGAGCCACAAAATTTGTGCACAGCAACTTCCTGCTGCAATATATTCCGCTTCGGCTGTACTGAGTGCCACACACTCTTGCTTCTTGCAGGCCCATGCCACTAATGCATTCCCGAGAATGTGACACGTACCACTTGTGATTTTTCTATCGGTCTTGCATCCTGCATAGTCAGCGTCAGAGTAACCAACTAAAGAACAAATACTACCTTTAGGATACCATAATCCGACGTTCATTGTCCCTTTGAGATACTTTATGATTCTCTTTACGGCTGTGAGATGCGATTCCTTCGGACTTGCTTGAAAGCGTGCACACAAACAAATGCTAAACATAATGTCAGGACGGCTTGCCGTCTAATATAGTAATGAACCGATCATACCTCGATATTTTGTTATATCAACTGGAGTACCGGATTCATCTTGATCAACGTACGTTCCGGATCCGATAAGAGTGGACATCACCTTGCAACTATCCATATCGAATTTCTCAACAATTCCTTGCAATACTTGGATTGGTTGAGGAAGATGCCATCCTTTGTTTGCTTGATTTGTAGTCCAAGAAAATAATTCAATTTTCCCATCATGGACATCTCGAATTCTCCTTGCATCATAAGTGAAAATTCTTCGCAAAGCTCTTTATTTGTTGATCCGAAGATGATGTCGTCGACATAGACTTGAACCAATAAAGTGTTTCCTTTGATCTTCTTTATGAACAATGTCTTGTCAACCTTTCCTTTTGTAAATCCCTTCTCACATAAGAAATTGCTAAGGCGGTCATACCATGCTCTTGGTGCTTGTTTTAGTCCATAGAGTGCCTTTTTCAGTTTGTAAACATGCGAGGGATTCTTGAAGTCTTCAAAACCCGGAGGTTGTTTGACGTAGACTTCCTCATTGATGTAGCCATTCAGGAAAACGCTTTTGACATCCATCTGGAACAACTGAAAATTCATAGAACAAGCGTAAGCAAGTAACAATCTAATTGCTTCTAACCTTGCTACCGGAGCGAACGTTTCATCAAAATCAATTCCTTCCTCCTGGTTGTAGCCTTGTGCGACCAATCTTGCTTTGTTACGAACTATGATCCCATTCTCGTCAAGTTTGTTCTTGAACACCCATCTTGTTCCTATGATGTGCTTATGATCTGGTCTTGGTACAAGACTCCAAACTTGATTCCTTTCGAATTGATTGAGTTCTTCTTACATTGCTACAATCCATTGGTCGTCGCCTAAAGCTTCATCAATCTTGGTTGGTTCAATTTGAGACACAAAAGCAATGTTGAGACAAGCATCCTTTAGATTAAGTCGAGTTGCAACGCCTTGGCTAATATCACCAATAACTTTATCTATCGGGTGATCTTTATGCGTTCTCCATTCCTTCGGAAGATCTTGATGTTCTTCAATGATTTGAGTGACATCTTCTAATGGTATTTCTTGATTCTTTGAAGTCTCTTCTTGTTGTTGTGAAGAACCTACTATATCATCATCATCATCCATAATAATATTATCCTCTTTCGAGGGGTTAGTCTCATCATACGAAACATGAATGGATTCTTCAATAGTAAGAGTTCTCTTATTAAAAATTCTAAATGCTCTACTATAAAGAGAGTAACCAAGAAATATACCTTCGTCGGATTTCTCATCAAACTTACCGAGATTATCCTTGTTGTTGTTGAGAACAAAGCATTTGCATCCGAATATGTGGAAGAATGCTATATTTAGTTTTCTACCCTTGAACAACTCATACGGAGTCTTTTTGAGAAGTGGTCGAATATTGACATGGTTGCTTACGAAGCATGTTGTACTAACTGCATCTGCCCAAAAATATTTAGGAAGATTTGCGTCGCTAAGCATTGTCCTTGCAAGCTCCACCAGTGATCTATTCTTCCGTTCTACGACACCGTTTTGTTGAGGCGTCCTTGGTGCTGAAAAATTATGAGAAATTCCATGCTCTTCGCAAATATCTTCAAAGTCTGAATTTTGGAATTCTCCACCGTGATCGCTTCTTATAGAGGCTATGGTGAGTGATTTCTCATTCTGAATTTGCTTTGTATACTTCTTGAATGCTTTGAAAGCATCATTTTTCTGCACTAAAAACAATGTCCATGTGTATCGAGAGAAATCATCAACAATAACCAAAGCATAAAAATTACCTCCGAAGCTTTTTGTTCTTGATGGACCAAAAAGATCCATATGCAACAATTGAAGTGGCCTTGATGTGGAAACCACTTGCTTGGATTTGAAAGTTGTCTTGGTCTATTTTCCCTTTTGACATGCATCGCATAATTTATCCTTGATGAATTTTATTTTTGGGAGTCCAACAACTAGATCATGCTTTATCAATTTGTTTAGATGCTCCATGTGGATGTGAGCAAATCTCTTATGCCAAAGCCATGCCTCGTTGTTGTTTGCCATAAGACACTTTACCTTCAAGGAAGAGTCATCAAAAGAAATCATAAAAATGTTATTATATCTTTTACCTTTTAGCAAAATGTCATGAGTGACTTCGTGTTCTATCAAGCATTCCTCCTTTATGAAGTTGATTCGGAACCCTTTGTCACACAATTGACTTATGCTAAGTAGGTTGTATTTAAGGTCTTCCACATAAAAAACGTCTTCGATGATTGTACATGGAGGTGCACAAATGGTTCCAACTCCAAGAATTTTTCCTTTATTATCATCACAGTAAGTGACGTATCCTTTGGCTTTTAATGATAGACTTGAAAATTTGTTTAAGTCTCCCGTCATATGCTTCGAGCAACCGCTATCAAGATACCATTGATTAGACGTTGTCTTGAAGCATACCTCATTTTCTTCATCGGAGTGGTGTGAAGTCATTAAAGCCATATTTGCACATTCATCGCTTTCCGATTCCGATGATGAACTTATCTCGTTATCGTCCCATACAATATAAGCCTTTTTGTTCTTGAAATCCTTTTTGCCTTTGAATTTCCCTTTATTTGCGAGTTTCGGGCAATCCGGCTTTATGTGACCTTGTTTCCCACATTCGTAACATGTAACTTCTTGATTTGATGTGGATACTTCCTTTTTCATGAAATGTCTATTCTTTTTAGAAAAGAGGAATTTTTATTATTATTAAAAAACTTACCAAGCTTCTTTACTAGAAGCATGAAATTTTCGTCTTCGGAAGATTCGTCATTTTTGTCACCCTTTGTGTCAATCTTCAAGGCAATTCCTTTGGACTTCTTGTCTTGACTTTCATGCTTCTCAAGCCTTCCAAGTTCCAGTTCATGCTCTTGAAGTTTGCCAAATAAGGAAGCGGATGTCATCGTTGAAAGACTCTTCTTTTCCGAAATAGCGGTCACCTTCGGTTTCCATTCTCTTGTTAAGGATCTTAGGACTTTCAAGTTGAGATCATCATTGGTGAAGGTCTTCCCGAGAGCAATCAAATGATTTGTTAGATGAACGAATCTCTTTTGTAAGGCAACAATGGATTCACCAGGCTGCATACGGAACATTTCATATTCTTGACTTAAAGTGTTAAGTCTTGATCTTTTTACTTCGGTTGTCCCTTCATGCGTTTCTACCAAGGTGTCCCAAATCTCCTTTGCTGATTTGCACTGTGATATACGAAAGAATTCGTCCATACTGAGAGCGCTTTGAAGTATGTTGATTGCTTTCTTATCATTCAAAATTTTCTTCTTGTCATCTTCATCATATGAGGCTTTTATCTTTGGGGTTCCAACACCATTTACCACACTTGTAGGAACATGTGGACCAGTTTCTATGGTTTCCCATATACCGTCTCCTTGAGCCTCAAGATGTGCCTTCATACAGATTTTCCAAAAATCGAAATATTCTCCAAAAAAGAGTGGTGGCTTGTTACTACTTCCACCGTCTTTGAAAACCGGGTTGGTACTTGCGGAAGCCATACTGAATCATTAGGAACAGGTTACCTTAACCTGCTCTGATGCCAATTGTAAGTTCAGAGTATGCCTAAGAGGGGGGGGGGGGGGGGGGTGAATTAGGCTTATGGAAACTTTTTCGGATTTTTGGTGTTCTTTAATTTTTCTTTGGTTATGTTCTTGGTGATGAATGCAGTAGAAAGCATAAAGAAAGTGGACACCAAGATTTATAGTGGTTCCCTTCATAATCCGAAGGTACTCCACTCCCCTTTCCACATGCAAGAGAGTTTTCACTATTGTTTAGAAAGTACAACCTATTACACCATCAACCGGTGAGGCCTACAATCTAACAACAAAACAAACTAGTGTGCAAGAATAATCCTCTTGCAAAACACTAACCCTTGTGTCCAACAATCCTGGATCACAAGTCACAACAGACTATTCTGTAATTCTTTTTGTAATTTGAGAGTAAAATAGTAATATCAATACAAAGATTGATCTTCTCCTTTAATCAGAATTCACAACTTAATCTCAATACAAGTGTTCAAACAAATGGATGTGAAAGGTTATGAAGTATGAACACTTTTGAATATATTTGGAATTATTTGAAAAGTAGTGAATATGATTCAATGATTGTTTTTGAAAATTGTTGGAGGTATTTGTTAATTTGAAATTATCAGAATTTATATCATCCAAAACACCATTTCAAAAGGGTATATTTGAGTATGAGTTAACACATGGAAAGGTATAACATTCAAATAATTTTTGAACTTGAAAAGAAACAATTTTTCAGAAAACGTTCAGTGTTAATCGGTTAACCATATAGGTTAGTCGGTTAACACTGTAACGTTGGCCCAAAGAATTTAAAATTTTAGGGCGTTAATCGATTAACCTATATGGTTAATCGGTTAACACTATAAAAACTTTGAAAAATAATTAATTTAAAAGTGTTATACCAATTCCAAATGATTTTAAAATATGTTAATGCATTATGCAAAAATAGTTTATAGTTTTGAACACTTGTATATCAATTAAATTAGAGAATTTGATATACCATAGCTTGTGTCCAAGTCTTGAAAGATGATCGAGCAAATGTACATGAATCTTGAATGTTGATCACTTCCATAATACTTTGATCTTGGTCTTTTGAAAGCTTTTGACTTTTTGCACAAATGAAATGATCTTGAGTCTTGTTGTTGTTGTTGTCATCAAAACCTTGAAACCTTGAGATGAAGCATGCTTCTACAGAAAATACATTCCTCATAGTGATGAATATCATGATTTGAATTTTTCTATTCATTTCACTCTTTCTTACACAACACAAGTGCATACTTTAGATGAAAAAGTTGATAGAGATTATGTGCATGTTATTTGTAACAATCATGAAGAATACATATGGGAAAATTAAAAAGTAAGTATTTTTCATTATTTATTCATAATTTATTGTAAGTTATAATTTATAAAGTTATTTACTAACAAGTATTATCATTTGAAATTATAGGAGTTTCAAGTCAAGACACCAAGAGACAAAACACCAAGACACCAAAATACTATTATTTGATGTGATGGTGTGTAAATTATAGATTTTTTTGTGCCATTTTCATTTTGATGTAATATATAATTTTTGGTTCTTAATGCAATTTTGGCTTTGATGTAATACAATTTTTGGTCTGATATGATTCACAAATGAGTGTTTTGTTGTTTCTGATATAATACGATTTAGAAAAATTTAGGTTAAAAATTAAGAATCCTGTAAAATAAAAAAAATATATAGGAAAATAAATAAATAATTTCACAATGGTTGTTTAATACAACCATTATTATAGTTAGAGTGCTATCTAGAATAATAAACGCCAAAAATAGTGTTGTTGGTATCAAACCCGAGACCTATAAATATTTCACCATAGTTGTTCAATATAATTGTGGTTATATGTAGTCCGCTTTCCCGTTTACTACAATGGGCAATAGACCGTGGTTGTAAATAACACATTTAAAATTACATGCTACTTAAAAACGGACATATAACCGTCATTATATTTCTTTCACAACCGTTGTCATATGTGTTTTTCGTAGTAGTGTTTCATGCAGAATGTTAGCATTTTGTAATATTTCAACTATTGGAGCCTTCTTCTTCAAATCATCATTTTGCAATACCTGTACAACATGGGAATTATCTTGATGACTTCTCTTATCCTTCTCCATGTTATCTTTTTCCACAACATTATTTTGTTATGTAGTATTCACCTTTTCCACATATTACATCCGATTTCTCGGAGCCCCCACTCTGGTTGTGATCCTCCTTTGTAGGAATTCTCTTATTCAACTTTTTGCATGTTGTTTCTGCATGACCAATATGTTAGAACAAGATTTGTTCATGAAATATTTTCCTACGGTTTTGATGATAACAAAGTATTGAAAGAACAATGGTTTAATTGTGTGTTACATGTGTGCAGGTTCAAATACTTGTAAACATTAAACACAATTTGAGAGTTGTTGAATTGCTAGCTTCTGGTGGTAGAATCTGAAGAACATTTGCTAAGTGATGTCTGCCAAAGACTCTGAAGCTGAAGGCCTCAGCATCATAAGAAGTAATGTTATTATCTCTACACTTAATGAATGTAAATTGGTCTCTTGTACCATTCAAAGTTGGTGATAAAGTTGTAGTTGTCCGTACTACAGAAAGAAAATTGTATTGTTAAATCAGTTTGTCAGCTGGAGTCTACGTATTGCAAGGTGCCACACCATAAATTTAACCCTATGATTCCACCTCACTTGCATCATTTTGTAATAACATCAATCATCTCATGTGTGTTTTATGCATTACTAACCCCATTGGAAACACAAAGGTATGTGTCTTGAGTTACTTTGATTACAAGTTAGGGTTTTGGCACCAAGAGCTCAAGAAATTGACCAATCAAGGACTTGTGTAATCCTCAACCTCTAAAAATGGTCAAAGTTACCCTTGCATTAACTATCAAGTGTAAAGTTTCATAGACTCAAGATCAACAAGCTCCAAGTCATTTGATGCACCAAATTACGGTTTTGACCTAGATCAACCCTGAGTTGACTTTTTGAGGAAGGCATGATCTCACACCTCAAGGCATGGTTTAAAGGCCTCAAGTATATCATATTGGTCCATTTATATGTTTGGATTGATTCACGAAGCTTGATTCATTGATAATTTAAGAATTCTAGTTTAACTGAGAAAAGTCAACTGGTAATCAAAGTCAAAGTTTGACTTTTGAGATTTTTGGTCAAACATGGACTCCACAAGTCAAAGATCATGAAAATATGAAGGGTGATTGGATTTGATCATGATTAATTAAAGAAATCATTCAAAGTTCAAGATTTGGGAAAAAAAATTTAGTACAAATATTCATGGTCAAGTAACCTATTTTCCAAGACCATAACTTCTTCCTCAAGAATCCAATGAAGACACTTGATGACTCCTTTTGAAGATGGTATTACATACTTCAAATTGGTGAAATAATGGACCCAAAATCATTTATCAATTTAAAATTATTATTGATCAAAGTTGATATTTCAAATATGTGAAAAGTGCCAACTACTTAGAATTTTCTCTAAGTGTAAAACAGTTAGAAATCCAATTTTGATGACAAGTTTTCTCAATGATCCAATGTGATTACTTCCAAGTGATCAACATCAAATTTGTAGTATATGATGCCTTCTTTCCAATGGTACCATGAGAATGAATTTATCTTGCTTGAGTATGAAGTTACAAGGTTGGGAAGTGGCCATGGTAGAGCAATTTGGTCCAAGACAAAATTGCAACAAGTATTCATCCCGATTTTTCACACGAGTTAGAGGTAAATTTTGACCATCTTCCAAGTATTTTCAGAGCATATGATCAACTTGAAGCTTTTTCCCCTCCATAAGATCTTCAAGTTGACACCAAATTCTGCCACAATTGATCTCCATTCATTGAAGAAAAAACCTTAGTCCAATGTGCCATGTGAATTGCATAATGGATCATGTATGAAAAGCAATTTTTGATCTTTGCTTGCCCATAAAGTCATGAAGGATGATCTGAATGTTTAGAGATGGCTTGTAATAGAAGAAAAAGGTCAACTTGCAAGCCACCCTAGAAAGTATGGCTCAACTGTACTTGCATTAACTTTATGCAAAAGTGAAATATCCATTGGATCATGATTCTAATTTTCTCCAAATCCTTGCAACTTGATCAGATTATTTATCGTATAAATAGAGCATCATACCTGAAATAATACACACAAGATTCATCCCGCAGACCTCATCATACCAAGAAATCACACTTTGAAGCACATTGTTCTTCACTTTGTCAAGAAACACCGTCGCTGTCCAAGACTTGTCATTGTCCTCAAACACTCGATCTTTTCACTCAAACACGTCACAAATACCTCACATAACTTGTTGAAACTCATTAAAACCCTTCATTCCACATAAAACCATAAGTCAACTCTCATTGACCACCATTGTTGACCAAGGAGCCAAACCTTCAAATCTCTCTACTTTTGCCTTTATTTTCCACTTTGACACTCCAAACACATTATGTACACTCCATAAAACCTGTCCAAATTACAAAGCACAATTTGTAACACCTCTATCTCATAAATCGTTCTTCACATTTTCTTCAATTGCAAGTCAGTTTAGACAGAAGAACCAAGAGCATTCCAAGACAAACTAATCATTCAAACACCTTTCTAGAAGTTCAATGGAGCTAAAGCAATCATCATCTTGCAACTTGAATAACTTTGAAGGTGCATTGGAAACTCTCCAATAGGTAAGCTTTTCAACTTTTTAAACTCCATGATCTGAGCATCATTTTCATCCATATTAGTTACTATTCTGTTTGTTAGAATGTAAGGAATAAAAGCCCTAAGCTAGTGTTGATTGATTGTGCAAATATGGCATTTAATTTTTGTTTTAAGAATTAGGGTTCTTCTGGCTTTGTCATAAATTCTTGAGCTAGGGTTTGAATAAATGAATTTGGTTGGCATATTTGAATTCCCCATAAAAATATGAGTGAAATGGTATATTAGATTGTCATGTTTGGTTCTTAAATCAGAAAGTTGAAAATTTAAAATTTTGAGTCTTGAGGTTGAAGATGAAACTGATTTCACGCGTTTTCTTTTTTAGATATTTATTTCATATTTATTTTATTGAATCGAGAAAATATCAAGGACTGGCCCAGTGTTTAAGAGGTTTCGTTGGTTGGTACTAGGGCGTGGGTTCGAATCCTAGGATGCCCTCTCTTCTTTTTTTTACCACTCTTCCTCTTCTTCTTTCTTTCTTTTCATCATTTTCTTTTTATTTTTTCTTTAGTTAATTAATTTTATTTTATTTCTTTTATTTTCTTTTATTTTTAACATACCAATAAATTACATAAAAGTATTTTACTTATTTATTTTTATTTTACTTAAACTTTTAAATAATGTTAGTGAGTATTATTTATTTCACTTATTTTATTAAAACCTTTAAAAAAAACAAAAAATACTTTTATTTATCTTTTTCTTATTTTATTCTCCTATTTTAAAATACCTAAAATTCCACCTTTTATTAGGTCACATGTCATGTATATTTCTATTTTTTTTTTATTGTTTAAAGTTTTAAGATTGTTATTAAAAGTGATGTTCATATTTGTCTAAATATTTAGGGTTTTAGTTGACCTTTGATAACCCATGTCTTTGTTCCTTGTTAATGTATTGATATTGTTTTGTATGACTGTGATAATGTGTTTTTCTTTAATGTCATTTTTATTTTATTTTTAATACTTTGAATGATTGATAATTTTTCTTATTTGTTTCAAAGATTGTTCATGTGTTTAGAACTTGCTTGATTACATTCTTGACCTAAAAGATCATGATGAGACCATGCCTTGATTCCTTGTCCTTGTGTTAACATTGTATTTGTGTATACATGTTATAAGTAATAAGGATATACATGTTTGCCCTAGATATTGATCTTGCCTTGGTTTAAGTCATGTATTGGTCCATAAATTATTTTGTTGAAGCATGTCTTGTTGAATGATGTATCCATGTCTTTTGCTCACATGAGGATTGTAGTTTAGATATACTTTGATCAAATGTGTTGTTTGTGAACCTTGCACATGTTTTTTGATCCATGTCAATCTTACTTGTACCATGTATCTCATACTTGGCTTCTTTGTCAAAAGTGTGTATACATATGTTTATCATGTTGCCTAATCCAAGGGGAGGGACTTATTGTTGACTTCATGTCATTTTTACATGTGCATCTTTATTTTCTTATACATCTCTTAGCATGTTTATCTTTTAGGAAGTTTCCCTCAGGTTGATTCAACTTTAGATAACTCAAGTAGTTTCCCTTCTTCTCAAATTTAAAATCACTTTCAATAGAAACCTTGACCTGAGGTTATTGACTTTTCAAACTCTTTCCTTAAATAAATGCTTCAAAATATCTTAAGCATATTCAAACCTTTTCATAAGACTAAAAGATACAAACCTTATTCAAACCTTTTCCACTTTGGCTTTTCAATTAAAAACATTTTCAAATATATTAGACATTAGTCATCTTTAGTTGAGATGTAATTCTCCTACCCCATGACATAGTTGAGAAAGATGTAAATTATTTTCCACTTGAGAGGGGTATGTTGCATACTTGTTGATTATACATCCAAGTTGGAGACCTTCTCTCAATGTGAAGCAAAGATCCTTCTTCCACATGTTTGTGGTAGATACGTTGAGTATTCTCCTTAAGATGACAACTTGCCTCTTCATTATTAAAATCCACCATAACAAACCCGTTTCAATTTGTACCCCGGGCTAAGAGGTTTTGATCCTTCATTGGTACGTAGGCACACGAAATTATGTCTTGCTAAACATAAATATAATTAAAAAAAAATTTCTCTTATCATCTCCACAATCAATCCCAACTAGAAAACACTTTAACTATAACACAAATACAACAAGAGGTTCCTATAAGATACTATACATACTTAGGGTGCTAATATCTTCCCTTAGTATAATCAACCCCGAACCTTATATCTCTTTATTGCGTTGTTTTGCATTTCATATTATGAGTTTGTTCTTTCTTTTCCCTTTCCCTTAGATAAGTTAAAGATCGGTGGTGATATCTTAAGATTTGTGAAGTCTAGTTAATCCAATAGCTATGGTCTCTGATTCTCACCACGACAGAAACAACGATAGAAAAGCTGGGATACTTTATAGATATCTACTTCCAACGGATCTATTAGTATAGAATCTCTTGAAGACTCAAAGGTCAAACATGTTACACGTTGGATCAAGATCTTTTGGTGTATCTATCTTTAACGGCTCTTGTACTATGGAGTAACAGTAAAGACTCTTGATCAAGTTACATCTTCAATAGCTAGTTTCTGAAAAGGCTATAAATATGGCTGAAGGTTCAAACTGAATCTTTAATAAAGACCAACCAGAAGAAGGAGTAACAAGATCAACAATTATCAACTCATTGTATATGCAAATTTTTATGATGTAGGTTATAATTGTAAAAGCCTTAAGATTTCTTCACATTGAATATCTTAGGAACCTTAAGAGCTTTAGGTCTTTGTTATGGTGATTTCATGTACCTCTAATACTTGTATCATGTACACCTTGTTCTCTATTCTAACGCGCTTGTTCAACAGTTTAGATAAAAAAAGTCTTGTATCATTGGGATACAAGCAAGGAAGACTCAAGCCAAGATGCTTGATCCACATAAGTCTCTTGCTATGTGCTTGAGCTGTGAAAGTCTTAATCAAGTGGATTGATTGAGAAAAAGTCTTGTATCATTGGGATAAAAGCAAGGAAGTCTAGAGCCAAGATGCTTAAGCCACATAAGTCTCTTGCTAGGAGCTTAAGCAGAAAAAGTCTTAATCAAGTAGATTGGTTGAGCATGAAAGTCTTGATCTAATGTGGCTTGAGAAGAATAATTTGGTTCATGGAATTAGGAGCAGTAAGTCTTGGCCAGTGGCATGCAAGCAGAGAAACTCGTTTTATGTAACCTGTAGGCAAAGTCTTAGGCCTGATGGCTTGAGAAAGAAAGCTCAATGCATGGAATTCGGAGGAGTAAGTCTTAGCCAATGAGGTGCAACAGAAAGGCTCGTTTCATGTGACTAGAAGCAGAAGTCTTGGGTGGGGAGCCTGAGCGAGGAAGTCTTTGGTGTGGAACCTGAGCAAGAAGTCTCGAGTGAGGAGCTTGAGCAGAAGTCTTGAACCTTGGGTTTGAGCAGGTGTAAAATTCTTATGCGGAATGAATAAGTGATCGTAATCATGTTTTGATTATAGTGAAAATCTCTTGTGAGCCAAGGGGACTGGATTACTCTTAGTTAGGGAAGGAACCGATATAAATCTTTGTGTCTTTTGCTATCATTTATTTGCTTCTGTTAACATTTCACTGCTAAGAATTAACCAAAACTTGAACACCAATTTAGATTTTGAACTCTAATCAGATACAAACTAAGAAAATGGAAAACACAATTCAACCTCCCCCCCCCCTCTTATTTATTTTTCTCACCTTCACAATTACAATATAATTCGTGCTTAAATCTAGTAGATGTTCATACTTAACCACCACATATAATGCATATCCCTCTCACTTGACCATGATCTCATAAAATACGCGTTTGGACATATCAATATCCCCAAAAACACAAGCCTAATGGCCAAAAGATCTATTCTTATCTGCTTTGTCCAACATTAACGACGTGCCCACCCCTCTCGCAATTTCAAACATAATGTGTAGCCTCCAACACTCTTGGGAATATCATAGAACCTCACTCATGCTTGCACGCATGTTTGTATTTGTGTGTGGGGATTGAATTCAAGTTCTTATTTTAAGAGCTTTAGGAAACTCGATTTTAGAGTATAAGAACCTAGAGACCATCTTTTTATCTTATCATCTTCATAGCCAAAGTGAAATTTAAAGAAACCTTTCCCTAAAGAGACAATTTTCCATGAGCCAAGGTCCGGCCAAATTGCGTTCAATTTCCACATAAGCTCACGCATTAACCAAAGCTTCTTTATTTTCCTCATTACCAAATGACCATGAAGATTTTTTTTCTACAACCTTCAAAACTTTTTGGTATTCCTCTTGTGAGATTTTGATACTCATCGTTTATTCCTTCATGTATGGAATAAGAAGTTGTGAAAACCAAATTTCCACATTCACATTGTTTACAATTTTGAAAAACGATTTTTATTTTACCAACACATTTGTTGCCTGCTATCTGAGAAGGATGTGTCAAAAATATTCTTAAATTGATTAGTATAGGAATCACTATAAGTGGATGTTAGGTTGATTAATTTCATAATATTGAGAACTTTACTTAACTACCACAATATATCGTACATGTTGCATAGTTTTTCTTATCCCCAATTGAAGAGGCATAAGGCATAAGGATTTTAAGCTAAGAAAAAATCACAAGTAAACACTTGTTTTTCATCAGTCTCTCTTTTTGTGTATTTTTTAATTAACGGGGTCATTGCTTAAAGACTTTTTTATTCTGGATTTAGGTATTCTTATAATTTTTGATAAATTAACATGTCATTGATCATAGTTTATATAATGTGTTATTGTCTTTATATTGCTTCCACTCTAAAATATGATTATAATTATAATAATTGTCATCGATCATGCATGAATAATTAGTATATTGATTAAAAAACAACTCCACTCGCTTTGTGAACTCTCTAAATTCTTAAAGACGATGATATTGCTTGAAATTCATATTATATAGATAGAATTTATTAATTTTTAAAGAATGAAAATTTTTTATTCAATAGACTAACTTTTTGGATTAGACTCTAATCATATGTTTAAATTATAATGTAGAAGACTTTTTCTTACTATCTAATATAAAAGTGTTGAAATTGGTTGAAAATATACATGTTGATATTCTTTTGGTGGAGTATGATCGTCGGTGAAGACAATGAAAGTTAATGTATTATTTTTAATCAAGGTGGAGATTGTTGGAGTTGGTTGAAAATATACATGTTAAAGAAGTCCTGCATTGCTTAGTTTTGTAACGGAAGAGGGAGTCCAAGGCTATATATAGGATAAAAGTTCTTTGAAGTCGCACATCGCTTAGTTTTATGAAGGAAGAGGGAGTCCAAGACTATATATAGGAATCAAATTCTTCATTCTAAGATGCACCGTTCAAAAGTACTTTAAGCTTGTATTTGACTTTCTTTGTTCTATTATACTCTTGTATTAGAGTGTTGTTAGATGTAGTTAAATATTTGATTTGGAGGGTGAGAGTTTATTGGAGGCCTAGGTTAGTTGAGAATATATTATGTGTTGCGACAATTTTCACATAATGTTATTCTTTGGTTGTCTATTGACAATGATCATAGTTTTTTCTCCGGTTTTAGAGTTTCCACGTTACGTTCTTGTGTTGTGATTGTGTTCCTCTTTTTCTCTTTATGCATTGTTTTTTCCCAAAAACTGGTATTAGAGCTTTTGGTTCGATCCGGGAAAAATGTTCTTAGTATGCTTTGTGGTAGCAGTTTTTTCTTATCTTCCACATCAGAAAAGGAAGGCAATGTTGTGAAAGAGTTGTTGAGCTACAGTCACAAATTTCGTTGTGCAGTTTGGACTAGTGAAAATTGATTGAAGAAATTTTTTTAACTTGTGAAAATTTCAAGTCAAAGATATGTTGATACAATCAAGATTACACAAGGTGTAATATTATGTCGATGGTTGAAGATCTTCCTACCAACAAGAAGTTGCACCATAAGTTTTCAACATATTTTTTGACATGTGAAATTGTTAGATTAGTTTAACTTCAAGTAAAATTTATTCTTCATGATAAAGTATATAATTTTTGGTTATGACAATGTGAAATTCTTGAAGTGGTTTATCTTCAAGTGAAATATAATCTTCATGAGAGAGTATGATAGTTTTTAAAACTACGATTGTCAGCGAAGACGGTGTGAAAATTCTTGGAGTGGTGTAGTTTCAAGTGATTATACTTTTATAGTAAGTATGATTATCGGGGACAATGAAAGTTGATGTATTGTTTTCAATCAAGATGGATTTTGTTGAGACTGGTTGAAAGTATACGTGTTGATACTCTTTATGGTGGAGTATGATTGTTGGTGAAGACAATGAAAGTTAATGTATTATTTTCAATCAAGGTAGATATTGTTGATATTGGTTGAAAATACACATGTTGAAGAAATTCCACATCGCTTAGTTTTATAACGGAAGAGAGAGTCCAAGGCTATATATAGAATACAAGTTCTTTGAAGTTTCATGTCGCTTGTGAAGGAAGAGGGAGTCCAAAACTATATATAGGATTCAACACTCCTCTTAAGTGGAAACTCTTTTTCCCACATATATTTATACTGTCGTTGACACCTTTTTCTCGGGCATTTCGATACAACTCTTCTCAGGCGTTTCGATTTCAACGGGACACCACTTCTTGGATATTTCGGTACATGTAAGTCGGTCCCTTTACTCGAACCAAAGATTCATGATACCACTCTTTCGAAAGATTTTTAACTAGTGAACATTGAACATTGTGAGACTTCTTTTCTAGAGCAACACCTTTGTGAGAGAACACCACATATTCACAAAATTTTAAGGTGATAGGTTTGTGGGTTCTCCCACTTATAAATGTTCAAGTGTCCACATTCCTATCCAATGTGAATTTATTATCCACATTACTGACACTTGTTATACTTAAACTTTAACGTTTTTGGTGAATATGTGGTGTGTCTCTCACTAATGTGTTGCTTTAAAAAAAGAAAGTTCTACAATGTTCAATATTAAAATCTTCTCTAACAATATTCTTATGTTGTGATTGTGTTTTTTTCATGTTTTAGTTTTTCTCAGCATAAAGAATCGGATACTATCTATGTCAGCCCATTTCTAGGGGATTATTGATACAATAATGTCTCTTACATATAATAAGGAAGACATATTAAAGTAAGTTTATAATGGTAATTGAATTAATGTCTTATCGCTCTTTATCTTCACACATGATACATGCAAAACAAAACAAAAAGTTTCTCCTAATGTTCTCGTCCTTTTCATTCACGTTTTTATGTTCACACATGATACATGCAAAATCAAACAAAAAAAACAGCATCTAGTCCTCTTCCTGTCCTCTTCATTCTCGCATAGCCTCCTAGTCTATGACAATACAATAATAGAACTAATAATTAGCTTCAAAACTTGAACACGAAACTAATAATGTACAAAACTTTCAACACAACTTAGGGTAGAACCTGTGTAGTTTGGACATATCCAAGAAAAGTCTTGGAAGGACTAACTCCTAAGGACCACAATTATTCAGAAAAAAAAGAAAAAAAAAAGTGAGAGAGAGAGAGAGAGCAAAAGAATGAAAGAAAAAAAGAAGAGATAAAGTAAAGTAATTTTAAGTGAAATGAATTTATTATGTTTTTGGCGCATGTGTAGTTTGAATGGAAATTGAAATATATTACTGTGTAACTTTTTTAATATTTTTCTGTTAGTTAGTTTTACAATGTATTAGGTTCGTTAGTTAATTAGTTGGAGAATTTCACTCTAATTAAATGGCACTTTTGAGCCTATAAATAATAAGACTAAGCCCACCTTATAAAGATATGGAATCATCGATACTAAAAAATGTATATAAGAGTTTTTAAGATGGTTGCGAAACAGAACATTCTATAATTATTTAATAAAATATTTTTTTTTGTCAGTATATATATATATATATATAGAATCTACAAACATAGACTCACTTTTGTGAAGATCTATTTTAACAAATTTCAACTAAAAAGTCTTTAAATCCACCTTAAGGTGCATGCTACTAAAACACACATTCATAAAAACAAGTGAGCCTATTATAATAAATTCTTATGTGATTTGCTATAATACACCCACTTGTTTTTATGAATGTGTGTTTTAGCAAATTTTAACTAAAAAATGGTTAAATGCACCATAAAGTGCATGTTGCTAAAATAGATCTTCTTAAAAACAAATGAGTCTACGTTAGCAAATGCATATATATATATATATATATATATATATATATATATATATATATATATATATATATATATATATATATATATATATATATATATATATATATATATATATATATATATATATATATATATATATATATATATATATATATATATATATATATATATATATATATATATATATATATATATATATATATATATATATATATATTAAAAATAAACAATTTATATATTAGACTTAAATGTACTTTTGGTCTCCATAAGTTAACGAGTTTTTTATTTTGGTCCATGTAATTTTTTTTGTCTCAGTTCCTATATCTCACTTTTCGTATGCGTTCTAATCTCTAAAGCCAAAGTCTGCAAGAAATTGGTTTTAGGGACTGAACTGCATGCTAAAAGTGAGATACAAGCGTCATACCCTTATTTTTATCCTAGCCTTGAATGTCATACTTTCATCATTTCCATCGTGTTTTGGTGTCTATCAACAATAGGTGATGCAGAAATGGTCTCAAGGAAAGTTTGTGGCTTCAAATCAAGTATTTAGGATTGGATTAATGGGTTCTCCATCCATAACCCAGAAGGAGGTTTGACCTAGTCTTGATCAAGCCAGGGCAAAAAAGGATTGCACCTGTTGGTAACCTTTAGTCATGGGCCATCTTGCATGCAAGCATCATGGAAAATCATCAAATGACTAGGGTTCAAGATTTTGACAATATGAGTAACTTGGAGCTTAAGGGTTTGTTCTCAAAGACGATTCATTTGCCCATCATTTCACTCAATAGAAGAATTAAGATTTTTGATCATAACATCATAGACATCTTCTTTATTAAAAGTTCACCAAGCTACCAAGTCACCTTGAGGTATCACACCAAGTATTCCTCTATGTTAAGATAAGTTATTTTCGTGGTTTAAATTACAAGTAAATCAAGGAAGCAAGGGAACATCATTTATTTGTTTGTCATGAAGGTTGATTCGAATTTGGATTGAAGATTGAATAGGGTTCACTTAAGTCACCAATGGGTTGAGTTTAAGATGTCTAAGAACGTAACCAATGTGCTTAAGATTCTAGCATGCAAGATAGAAAGGTTTGACTAAGACTTCTTCTTAATAATCAAGTGATAATGCCATATTCCAAAACCACATTCAATTCAAAATCAACCCTAAGGAGTATAAGTCGTAATTGTCAAATATGTTTAAAAGAGTTATTAAGCTACAACCCTTATGAGTGCTTAGCTCATGATTAGATTAAAGCAAGCCATGGACAAGAATTTCAAAACTATGTTGCATTTTGTTTCAAGTCATAGTTAGGAAAAATATAAAATGTGTGACTAATTTTGAAGTCATTGCACAAGTGCATTCAATAGCAGCAATGTTCCAATTCAAAATATTCATTTCAAACTATAAAGGAATTGCGCACAGTTATAAAATCTTGATTCAAAGTTTACAAATTTCTTATAAAGGGCATGCCTAAAAGATCAAATCCTCATGTCTTGTTCCTACACTAAGCCTAAAAGCTACAACCTTCTTGATTTTGCTATGATGCTGCCAAGCTTGCCACCAAGATCATCTTGACCCGTTGATAAAGTGATCTTAAGTTAATCTATACCTTCTGAAATCCCCCTGCAGCAAGCTATCATCATCTTGCCAAACCAAATTTGCAATTACAAGTCATACACGAAAAAAATGATTCCAAATTGATGTCCTGAATCAATATACAAGTGCAAGTATTACAAAAAGTGACTTGTTTTGGTTTGGGCAAATGAAAGATGCCAACAATAATTGGGAACACTCACTATGTCTACTTTTGCTGCAATTTTTACAAAGTATTCACCAGCTTACTATACAAACAAGCATCTAATAGAATCATCCATAAAATCTCGTTTTGCAACTAGAGCACAATACTGTCAAGCATACACGATATAATAGAAAATGACCTAGTAAGAGCTTGTTTCACATGTTTTCCTCCTGGTCTTGATGTTTGTGATCGATTGCACTAGCATCGGAGTGCTTGGACGAACTCTAGAAGGCTTAGTTCTCATGATAAAGAGCTTCCATCTCCAACTAGTTTCAAAATGAGTAGACTATCGTATGATACATCAGTGCGTGTCACATAGTTTTAAAATGAGCTGAAACGATCCAAAACACATACACATCAGTACCAAGACCATGTCCTAATTCAAGACATGCCAAAAACAATTCCAATGAAAAATAGCAAGAAAATTTCATGTTTCATCAAGCAGTTCAAAATTCAACTCACATCATTGGTACAACAAACAAAGTTTCAGTTACATCAATAGTTAAAACCTTGTCACAATCCATCACATACCAATTGAGTCCATATTACATACATTTCACACATCCCTAACCTACTCATTTTTGTGCAAATTTTCAAACACATAGCATGCTCACAAGCCAAATTAGCATATCAGTCAAAGGATTGGGACGACACATGTTCATGTTAGCTAAAAGTGGCAAAACAAAAACAACGAAAATTCATAGTACTGTAATCTTAACACAAAAACGGACAAAAGCAGTTTGTAGTAGACAAGACCTACAACCACAACAGAGCAGAATTTTCAGAATTGTCTATTAACCCTAATATTTTGGGGGTATATATATGGTGCTTCAGTTCTCAAACAAAGACCCTAAGTTTTATATACACTAAGAACCCTAGAGCGGCTGCTATTAAACCCTAATCTTTTTTGAATCACAACCAAAACAACAACACAATAATAGAAGAGCAAGAAGGAGAAGAAGGAAGAATAATGAAAATATTAACATCTGTGATTTAGGAGCTCCGAGGGTAAGTATTCTACTTTAGAACTTACTCGGCTTGAATCTTTGTTAGCTTGTTTTCAAGCCAAGTTAGTACTCATTTTGAGTGAAAAATAGATTCTAAACACTTTGGCATTGCTAGAATTTTGAGTTGAGACTCCTTTCATGGCATTTTGGTGGATTACTTCATGATGAAGTAACAAATCAAACACACATCTTTGGTTGAAATCAAAGCTGAAAACTCATTCATTTACACTCCACAACTCTCAAGTAATTGAACTGAAGTGGATTGAGAGCAAGGACAGAGCCAATTCGTGCATACCATAAGTGAAAATTTTGGAAGAAAGTTGAAACTTGGAATTGAGAAATTGGGCCATGAATGGGCCCCCAATGGATCAAAACAGATTATAAAAGAGATTTGGATCATTTTCAGATGCTTCTAGTGCCATTTTCAGTTGAGAAACAGTTGGAGTCAGTTGAGAAGAAGCTTGAAGAGTTGATTTTCGATTTTGGAATTGGAGGCCATTTCCATAGCAATTGAGCATCAAGATCTATCAAGTAGCATTCTCTGAGCGAATCTGCACCTTTTGGAGGAAGAATTCACCCTCAAGAACACCAAATTTGAAGCTTCCGATCAAGTTATTAATTCTCAAAATTCCTCTTAATTTAAGCATAATTAAGTTAGTTTGAACATGCGGTTAGGTTAGTATTAAACCTTAGATTGATTTAGAATTGATTTGGTGAAGTTTTATGACAATTGTTGGAATGGCGCCATTGCTTGTTGTTCGCATATCTCTCTAGATGTTGGTTAAGAATGAGAAAGAACATGATAATTGGAACCTAGGGAGTGAGACGAACAAAACCGTGTAAGAAAATTGGAGTTTCGTTGAGTTGGAAATTTCCGTCACCGTCCATCCCGCCGGAGAAGATGACCGGATCTTCTCCGGCCGCCCCAGTCACCACCGTGCATTGTTCACTCTGTTTCAATGTTTTAATTTGCCAGCTTCGATTACAACCGTCCGATCGAGTGAGATTAGTGGACTAGGTAGTTACATCACGTGGCTGGTATTCATTTCCGCGTGTACACTTTCCTCAGCCATTCCAATGTCAATGAAACGCAGAGTTTCATTAAATGAAACTCTGGGCTTTGATCACAATGTTATCCACACCCCATCATTCGCAGGCCCAATTCATTTTACACATGATTCCGTTACTTCGCGCACCCCCCAGGCATGTTTCCATTAACAAATAAAATGCTGAGTTAATTGAAACTCTGGGCCCAACGTATGTTTTCTATTCACACCCTACTCGCGCAGGCCCACTCCATTTAAAACATAGGATAGTTGCTGCTTACACCTCCCTCCATTTAATTCTTTTTAATTGTCTTTTTCTTTTATTTTTTAGTTGATACTAGTTTCATATTAATTCAAAAAATAGTATTTTAATTCATAAAATCATGAAAAAAAATGTGGATGTAGATTAGAACATGTAGAATTTTATCATATTTTTTATTTTTATTTTCCATTTCTTTTTCAATTAATTTCATATTTTCTCTTTTAATATGTTTTTAATGGTTGAAAAATGATATGTTGTGCTTGCTGATTTTTGTATCGCTTCATGCTTTAGAATTAGGTCATAAATTTGACATGCTAGTTCTAGAAACCTTGATAGGTTTGCGTGATTTTTGTTGTTATTTTTAGATGATTCTAAATAGGATTTTGAGATAAGTGTTTAGGAGTGTTCCTTGTTAGATCCCCCTTAGTGCACTCTTTGGATTTGAATTTTGTTTGAGCCTTTTGATTTAGGTTTAGCCCCTGATTTTTGTACCATAGCTTGTTAGTACATGTAAGATGATGTAGTATTTTCCTTGGAATTTTTAGGAGTGATTTTCTATTAGTTCCCCATTTTACAAATTGGCCTTAGTTTAGGTGATCCTGACTAGGTTAAGTGCATAGATTAGTCTTGTAAATGACCATTAGATGATTCTAGGTCCCATTTCCTTTCTTGATAGATTGGTAATTAGGTAGATACCTCTTTTAGGGCCCTTGAATCCTTAGTATAGGTGATCCTTGGAGTGTAGTCATTGCGGTTCTTTAGAAGTTCAAGTAGGTGGATGATTCTTCCTATAGGGGTAGTTTCCTCTTCAATTTTCCTTGCTTGATTGGGATCCTCCTTGTGAGCATGTTTCCTCCTGTAGAGGAATACATTGCATTATCATAAAGGGGTTGAGTCTATGAAAGCTCTCCCTAAGGAAGTGGAGTTGGTTGAGTGCCTGTGGTAAGTTCCTGTGGACCTTACCTTGCTTCTCATCTCCATTCTCCTAATATTATCTTATTCCATTCTTTTTAGGAACCTTCTTGGGGTAGCATAGTCCCTCCTGTGGGTGGAATGTTGCACATCTCTTGAAGGAGCCAAACCTTTAGAATCCCCCCAAATCTCTTTTAGTTGGTTGAGTGCCTGGGATAAGTTCCTGTGGACCTTACCCTTGCCTCCCAACATTCAATTTATTTCCTTAGGATAGAAGCCTTGTTTGATTACTTGTGGATTGAATTCCTCATTTGTCATAAGTCCTTTTCCTCATTCATGATTGAGTGGTGTGTTGCATTAGGATAGTTCATGTGTAGGTTAGTTTAAGCATAGGTGCATGACTGCATTAAGAGGTTGAGTGAGTCTCCCTCTGCTTGTTTGCCTTAAGGATTGAGGTGATCCTCCCCTTGCTTATGTGTTGTTTTTATTTTTCTAATTGATGTATTTGCATAATAGAGGTTGAGTTGAGCTCCCTCTGCTTGTCTGTTTTGACTGTTTTATTTTTGCATGATTGCTAAGAGGTTGAGTGAGTCTCCCTCTGCTTGTATTGCTGCATTGCATGTGCACCTTTACTGTCTTTCTTCTGTTTATCTGTTTAAGCTGATGCTTTGTCTGTTTCTATATCCCATTGACATGATCCCCTAGGAGTCTCACTTCCTTTGATAAGGAAGTGATGATTAGAACTTTAGGTCGAAACCTATGCATGATAACTTCTAGGAGTTCCATGTTTCAAACCTCAACCATATGATGAATTCTTGGCATGACAACATTAGGACTTGACAGTTTCCCCGTAGAGTTCGTTCTCTTCTCATCTCAAAACAATAGTAAAAAACGTAATAAAGGCAAGTTAGTACAAGCGTCTTGGGTAATGATAATTGAGCGGCCTCCTCTCAATCGTCTAGAGTGTTTAGTATACGTCCTTTGGACGATATGCGACGCATTCGTTCCCAGGTCATAGTCTCTAGAGCTGTACAAACTACAGACAACCATAAAACACAGTTCTTCCGTAAAAAACAGAAAACAAACTGTAAACCTTTTTTGCCCCGTGGGCCCATTAATCAAGGAAGCTTTTTCTGGAGAAAAGAGTGTCAGTCTCGAAGGGTCGAGCTGCGTACACCAAACTGCTGGAACTGTCTGTTAACCCTACTCGGAAAAAAACAGATGAATCTGAACCCCCATAATCCGTATTATCCCGAACTACGTAAGCTATGATCTCTCATATCTGTTGAGAGTACGTAGGCACAATACTGACGTATTGGCGAGCCACCTTCCCCATCCGTTACCCATAGTTAGCCGAACTATGTTGACTCTGATTTCTCATTCTCTAATGAGAATACGTAGACATAAAGCGCGATGCTTTGCCGAGTCTTTTTCTTTTCTTTTCAGACCAGCCTTGATAGGTAGATAGTTGAATAAACCCGTCAGATTAACACAACAAGCATGGATCCCATCGAGTACGATGGACGTGAGGGGTGCTAATACCTTCCCCTTATGTAACCGACTCCCGAACCCAGACATGGTTGCGATGACCTTGTCTTATACCTTTTCGTCAGGTTTTTCCGATCGTTTCCTTTCCCGTACTGAGCGATAAATAACGAAAGGTGACGACTCTTCTGTTTTGCCGACACCTTATTTTCGCGGTAGCGACAGCTGGTGACTCTGCTAGGGATCCAACGTCCCCTGTGCGAGTCAATCCTAGCTCTTGCGTGTTTACCTGTGGGGTTGTGTTTATTTATCGCATTTTACTTCCCGCATTTTATTTTAAGTATGATATGATTATTTGTGCTATTGTGGGAGGGGCTATGATGAGTGATAAGCCAGACCTAGGCTTGAGTATGTACATAGTTTTAGAAGCAGATTAGTGGTGAACCTGCATGTTAGGCATGCACTAGTTCCCATGCAATCTGCACTCAGACGAGATTCTCTGAGATGATTTCCATTTCCAGCCTAGTGGGCCGTCGAAAGGATTTCAGATCTAAGGATTGTCGACTCTGGGAACCGATCATCTGTGATTCAGCTGAGTGAGGCCACTTCAAGAGATGATGATGCCATACCTTATGGGTATCGTATCATTGTTTCTTAAAAGTCTGTGACGCTGATGAACGCATAGGATGTCGTACCTTGTCAGTGATTAGGTCCATACCTGTGAGCGGGGTCGGGTTATTGCAGGAAACCCTAACCTTCAGACAACCTGGTTTTCTTGACAGTGAATCAGTATTGTGGGTTTCAGTAGGCCTTTATTGTGGTATATTCTTGCTGAAGCAAAATTATGGCCTGCCACTTCATAGCACAGCACAACACAACTCTCTTGATCTCCTGCTACATTTTGCATTTGCATTTGCATTTTCATACGGCATGACATTTAACGTGTATCTGTGTTGCAGGTGTGCAGTTCCCTCTCGATTCTAGCAATCTTGTTCCCTCTTTGTCCATCATGGAGCCCAATGTGAGAAGAACTTTGGCTTACAAGTTCCCTACTCCAGACATTACTACTCTGAGGGGTTTGATTTCTTTGCCTGGTAAGGAAGCGATGAGAGACTTCAGAGGAACCTATGGGAAGCTGCTCAACATTGTGTGCAAGCCATCTGTGTATAATTGAACGGACTCTAGACTCTGCTTCAGTTTTATGATCCTCCGTTGCATTGCTTCACATTTCCAAGCTATGTGCTGGCACCTACTTTAGAAGAGTTTTCTACAATATTGGAGGTGCCCATTCTTGCTCAGGTACCCTTTTGTCCTATTGATCAGGAGCCAGATCTGGCCAGTATTGCTACTGCTCTGCATATTGAGGTTTCTAAATTGAAAGGAAAGACAGTCAGGAGAAATGGAGCCTGGGGATTCCCATTACCTTTTCTAGATGAGAAAGCCCGACACTTCGCCAAGAAGGAATGCTGGGTGGCATTCAAAGCTATTTTGGCATTGTGCATATATGGTATCATGTTATTCCCCAATATTCCAGATTTTGTGGATGTGGGCGCTCTTCGTATTTTTGTTTCAAGGAACCCCATCCCTACCTTGCTCGGAGACGTGTATCATTCGGTGCAATATAAGAACAAGAATAGAAGAGGCAAAAGTGTGTCCTGCTGTGCTTCACTGTTTTACAGATGGTTTGTCACTCATTTACCTAAGGATGGCCCTTTTATAAAGACTGCAGAGACGAAGGAGTGGTCTGAGCGACTGATGAGTTTGTCTGCCGAAGACATTGATTGGTTTGATAGAGATCGCCTGGGGAGCGAAATCATTTACAGTCGTGGGAACTTTCCTAATATCCCTCTGGTAGGTAGGAAAGGCTGCATTAACTACAATCCGTCTATCGCTATCAGACAGTTCGGGTATGCCTTGAAGGGCCCTCCTAAGGACGAAGAGGTACAGGAATCTCTATACCTCACTGGTGCATTAGAAGGGGATGATCTGGTCAGATTTGGACATGCCTGGAATAACGTTCACCAAAAAGGAAAGACCTCATTGGGGAAGAGCAATAATCAGGCTTATCCTCTTTATGTGGACTGGATTCTTAGCAGAGCAGAAAAAGTGTTGATGCCTTTTCCTCCTGTCAAGCAGGACAGCCCCTCAGAGCCTACCATGATTGAAATCCAAAAGTATGATCAGCTTCAAGCTAAGAATGAAGAGCAAATCAAAGCCAACGAAGAGCTGGAAAACGAGATCGCTCAACTCCGAAGAGAAAAGAATGAAGCCGTACACACCTGCAAGAAGCAGACAGAGTTGATCAACCACCTGGGCGCTAATTTGACCAAGGAGACTGATTCTAGGGAGTGTCTTGGGTTGGACCTGAAGGCAGTGCACAGGGTGTTGACCACCAAGAAGCAGGAGCTGGATAAGGCATACCGGAAGTTGACCCAGTACGAGAAGTTGTGGAACAACACTTTGACTAGCCACAAGGAGCAGGAAGAAAAACTGAAGCAACAAATAGCCCAGTTAGAAGCTTAAATTAAGGCCAAAGACAAGAAGATAGAGGCTAAAGCCTCACTGCGATGAGATGTCCAGTATAGGTTGGTTGAGACCAACAACTCCGGGCTGATGCTAAGAGGAGTAGGATGGAAAACCGTTCTGAAGAAGGTGTTTATGGGGACGTCGCCGAAAACCTCCCAGAGTCCATTAGGCAGAGGGACCTGCTGATCCAGGGTCTGCTCACCCAGCCTGATCATCCCGCTACGAAGAAGTTACTAGAGGATTTCCGTGCCCGTAGCCGCACTTGATTTCTTTGTATTTCTTTTGTACGTTTTATGCATTGATATGCTGATCACCACCAGGCCTGTTGGTTGGGGTCACAATTGTTGCTTCAGTTGTATTCAGTTACTGTTGTACGCCACCCTCGTGGGTTTTCTCTGATATAGATATGAGGGTTTTCTTTCCATGATTGGATGGTAGACTTTATTTGTCTCAGAAGCTAGAATCGAGGGGGGCTTCCTCCTAATGCATGGATACGTGTTTGCATTTGTATGAATCATTTGCATGACAGGTACCTTGCCGTTTTCCTAACTCTTTGTGTATGCAGGTTATTTCAGAATTGATCGAAGACCGATCCACCGATACTCGACCAGAGCAAATCAAGCTAGAGCAATGGAACAAGTTCAGACCGACATCCAGGAACTCAGAGAGAGGATGAACCGCTTCATGGAGCTCATGCAAGTAGTTGCTAACGGCCAAGACCAGCTCAGAACTCTGGTCCAGCCTCTGATCTCGAGGGTTGACAGCAACGGTGTGCTTCATGGTGGGAACACTCCAAACCCTCCACTTGTTGAGACCCCTCAGGGTGGCATCCTTATGACTAGAGGGAATGGAAGTGGTAACGGCAATATGGTCACTAACATTGGGCTTAATGGGAATACGAATGGCGTCGGTAACGGTAATTTTGAAGCCAATGGCAATGCTGGGATAGGTCATGGCAACATTGAAGGAACTGGCAATGCAGGGAACGCTGGGGCTGGTAACATGTATGGTGTTGATAATGCTGGGTTTGCTGCTGGCAATGGCAATCAGCCATGGCTAGAGGATCTCCAAGAGGACTTGTTCTCACAGAAGGGAGCTAAGGGCGAATTGAATTCTGAAGCCCGTCTGAGGTTTAAAGTGCTCGAGTACAAAATGAAGAGTTTTGAGAACTTGAATGCTATGGGTGTCGACATGACTAAGTTGGGACTGATCTCAGACTTTAAGGTGCCTCCCAAGTTTAAGGTACCCGACTTTGAGAAGTACAAGGGCACCACTTGCCCTCGTGTCCATATGAGGTCGTACTACCGAAAGATGTCCGCTCACTCTGAAGATGAGAAGTTGCTGATGCACTTCTTCCAGGACAGCCTGTCCGGCCCATCCTTGGAGTGGTATATGGGTTTGGAACCCATCAGTGTACGTACATGGAAAGAACTTGCTAAAGCCTTTGTACGTCATTATCAGTATAATAGTGATTTGGCTCCTAACCGGGTTCAACTGCAGAACTTGTCTCCGAAGAACAACGAGGGATTCAAAGAGTACGCCCAGAGGTGGCTTGAAATGGCAGCGAGAGTTCAGCCGCCGATGGTTGAACGAGAGCTTGTTGATATGTTTGTAGCCACTCTTCCCGGGGTTTATTATGAGAAACTGGTCAGTGGTATGTCAGGAAGTTTCTCCGATCTCATCATCACTGGAGAGCATGTTGAAAATGGAATCAAACTCGGGAAGATTCAGGGTGTTGATCTATCCTCAGCTGGAGGAGGAAAGAAACCTTATAGTGGTAAGAGGCGTGAAGGTGAGACGAGCGCAGTGTCTAACGCTCGGAGGAAGGGTAAAGGCCAGCGCCAATAGGTCGCTAGCATAACTATCCCTGCTGTCCAGCAACCTCAGCAGCAAAATCAACAAGGGTACAGGAGGTACCAGAACAAAACACCTCTGGCAAATCGTCATCTTGAGACACCGCCTATGTCATATGCTCAACTTTTACAGACTTTGCTTCAGTTACAGCTAGTTTAGAAGAGAACTCTGGCTCCCTTGACAGGGACGCCTCCACAGGGCTACGATGCGAATGCAAGATGTGATTTTCACTTGGGGGCACCTGGCCACTCGATTGAAAACTGTAAGGCATTCAAGCACAAGGTGCAAGATATGGTCGACGCCAAAATCATTAACTTTTCTGATAATGTGCCGAACGTCACAAAGAACCCTATGCCGAACCATGGGGGAGACGGGGTGAATGCCATTATTGAAGAAGAAGACTCGAATTTATTGACTGATGTCAAGGATCTGAGGACACCGCTTGGTTTCGCTAAAGCCAAGCTGATGAAGAAAGGCATCTTTCCGGGCTGTGGAGAGTTGTGTATGGATTGTAGGATTCATTCAGACGGCTGTGAACAGCTGATAGCGGGGATTCAGAGTCTGATGGCCGAAGGGATCTTGCAGTTTAGTCGGAGGGCTGAGAACAGATTGAGGGAGGTAATGCTGAAGCAGGATGATGAAGTTGCCATTATCACCATCCCTCGTAAGAAAATAACCATTTCTGCGTCCAGGCCACCTACGATCACCATCACAAAGGCTGGGCCTATACCATTTGAAAGTACCAACGCTGTTCCATGGCACTATGGGGAAGACGTCTACTGTAATGGACAGAAATTGAGGTTGGAGCTGTCTGGGCAGTTTGTGGACAACCTAGTGGGAACTGGAGGAATAACACGTAATGGAAGAGTATTCGCTCCACCTGAAGTTGTGGCTAAAAAAACTGACAAGGCTGAGAAAGTTGATAGAGGTAAGAGTAAGGTCGCTGAGGAAACCTCTCGGGGGGTAGAGAAGGACTTGCTTCTAAAAGACGCTGAAGAATTCATGAGATTGATCAAGAAAAGTGATAATAAGATCGTTGATCATCTTCATCAAACGCCGTCGAAAAAATCTATTCGGAATTTATTGTTGTGTTCCGAGGCACATCGCAACACGCTGCTGAAGGTTTTGAATGCTGCGTATGTACCGTAGGCGATCTCCGTCAACCAGCTGGAGGGGGTAGTGGCTCACGTAAATGCTGGGAATGGGTTAGGGTTTACTGACCTAGAGCTGACGCCGAAGGGAAGAAACCACAACAGTGCCTTGCACATCTCGATAGAATGTCGAGGAACAGTTATGTCCCATGTGTTGGTGCACACAGGATCATCTCTCAATGTTCTCCCAAAGAAAGCTCTGATGAAGCTGGATACGAGGGGACTAATCTGTACACCCAGTGACCTGGTTGTAAAAGCTTTCGATGGAACCAAGCGTCATGTCTTTGGAGAGGTAACTCTACCCATCCAAGTTGGGTCAGAAACTTTCGACGCAGTCTTCTATATCATGGGTATCATGCCAGCCTATAGTTGCCTGTTGGGTCGGCCATGGATCCATTCCGCTGGCGCAGTGACTTCTACATTACACCAGAAGCTGAAATATGCTGTGGGGGGTAGCATTGTAACTATCTGTGGCGAAGAGGACATAATGGTGAGCCATTTGTCGTCTTTCAAATATGTTGAGGTGGACGGCGAGATCCACGAAACTTTGTGTTGCACCCCAAAATTTGCCTAACCTTTTCTTACTTGGTTTATGTTTCATTTGCATTTGCATATCATGGGTCTAAAATTTGCATAACATAGCATTGTTCATTTAACAGGGGATCAAGTGAAAAGCTTAGCCAGAGGATTATTCAAGTTTGAGAAGTCACCATAATCATCAGGAAGAAGGTTGGGATCTTAAGAGGTTCATTTGCTTGAATGAGGTTAGTCTCCTAATTTGAGGACCAATTGAAGATTATCAAAGGATGTTGAAGTCTTGACCAAGGTGAGAGGGTGTGAGTAGAGCTCACTGAAGTTCCTTGAGGGCCATGGTGGAGCTCAATTAAGTCATTGTGCCAAGTGAGCAGAGCCACATATGAGGGTGTTGCAAGTAGGGTTTTCACCTGACTAATCCTAAGTCAATTGACCAATTGAAGAGGATCAAAGCTCAATTCTAGGTCTTTGAAATCATGGATAGTGGTGTTGAGTCACATGAGATGATATTTCAAGATCTATGCAAGAAAAGTTCAAGGTGTGAGGAGTTGCTAAATTAGGGTTCTCAGGGTAAAATCCCCTATTTAGTGCCTAACTTCAAGACCAATTATCTCAAGATGCAAGTTTCATCTCCATTTTTGGCCAACATGAAACTTGTAGATCATTCTCTTAAATTTAATTTGAGTACTAGAAGTCCTTCATTGTATTTATAGAACTCAAGTTATGGTCCAAACAAGTTACAGGTCCTCAGATGCCTCTGAAATTTGTCTGTGAAAATCATCTGACTTCCAAGCTAATTTTGACCTAGGAGGGTGTTTCTCCTAAACATTTTGCCAAGATGAAAGTCGTTCCTCTTGATCTTAGCTTTCCAAATTGTATTAGAAGTCTTCCATCTGATTTGTAGAACTCAAGTTATGAGGTTTACAAGTTAGGGGTATTTTGGGAAAGTGAGATTATAGGCCATTTTCAGTTATAGGTCAAAATCTCCAACTTGCACATCTCAAATGAAATTTTGTTCAACATGGAACTTGCTCAAAATATGGTTTTTAGGTCAACCAAGAGCTCATGATGAATTTATTTGGTCCATAGTAAGAGTTGATTTGAATTGGTTTGAAAAAAAGAGAAATTAAAGGTCTTATTTGGTGGGAAATTCAAATAAATTGTTTATGCTCAAACAAAGGCAAATGACCACTCAATTTGATCAGAAATGATGTTTTAGAAACATTGGCATTATTAGAATTTGCAATTGACGTATAATTCATGGTGGTTTGACATGTTTCTTCACTAATTAGCGACATCACAAGAAATCATTCACAAAGCCAATTTGGAAGCTCCTTGTGGTCTGAATTCATTCCAAATGTGTTATGCAAGCTAGCCAAAGCTTCCCAATCACACTCTAGAAGTTTTGGAGAAATTTTGAAATTGGATCTTTGGAATTGGGCCTGGGCTATACCTCTAGAAGTTTCTATCACACTCTATAAATGTTCAGAAACTCATTTGGGCAAGGGTTGGTGATTCATTGGTGCTGAATTCAGAGATTGCAACTCAAGTTTTCAAGCTTCAACTCAAATTCGAATTCTCATTTCAAGCCATTTTCAGATCAAATTGAAGATTGGATCCTCTTTCTTACACTTCATTGAAGGAATATGGAGATTTTGAGAGCAAGAAACGAGCCATAGACACCTCTGTTTGAAGCTTCAAGTCAGGTTGGTAGATCTTAAATTTTCTCTTAATCTAGCATGATGTAGTTAGAAATGAACATGTGGCTAGGATCTATGTGAAACGTAGCACGTTTTAGGTTTGAATTGGTAGCAATTGGTGATGTTTGATCATGAGGTGCAACTTCTGTTTTGATTCGAAACTCTCTGATCTGGATGAATTAATACAATTGGAATAGCTTAGGTTAATCAGTGAAGTATGAGGATCATTTCTATAAGATTAATTGGACAATTGGTGAGGATGAATGACATGACATAATTTGAATCTTGATTCGGTTTTGGAAATCTAGAAGGTTTCAGTTAATTTGGATAGGTTATTCGTGATCAGCGTGAAATTCTGAGCAAGATAGGTATAAGGTTTGTAATTTCTGGACACCTGCAACTTGGCCTTCATCGGAGAAGACGGTGGCGCCACCGTCTGAGAACCACAGTTCACTGGAGCTCGTTGGGGAAGATGAAGTGTGGAGCGTTGGATTAGTCTAAATATTGGACTTTGTCATCTGATCGTGTGGCTCAAATTTGAATTCAGAGTTGGCTCCAACAATATGAAACGCATCGTTTCATTAATCCAAGTCAGCGTGTGACTG
Organism: Lathyrus sativus; assembly: GCA_963859935.3. Classification (NCBI taxonomy): domain Eukaryota; kingdom Viridiplantae; phylum Streptophyta; class Magnoliopsida; order Fabales; family Fabaceae; genus Lathyrus; species Lathyrus sativus. The sequence goes on from OZ012741.1 coordinate 334,696,994, forward strand.
GGATGCCTGCATGGACACACTGAGAGGCCTTGGATCTGTTTACTTAGTCAATTCATCTAACGCATCACACTAATTCTTGAATTTTAATTAGTTTAATTCTTTTTTCTATTTTCATTAATTCCTTTTATCTTCTAAAATCATTTTTAATTTCAATAATTGTCAGAAAAATAAAATAAAAATATCTGCATGATTCTTGCTTTATTTGTGATTTTTCGGTAGCATTAGATTTATTTTTTTGTTGATTTTTCAATTTAATTCATATTTTTCTTATTTTGGACATTTCTTTAATTTTGCATAATTGAGCTGTCTGTTTGTTGATTTTTGTTCCTTCATTTGGTTTGGATTTTTTCTTTGAATTTTTGATAGATGCTAGGTTAGCGATGTATGCTCCCATATGAATTTTCTCTCATTTTTTAGAAAATCATAGCTTCTGATTTAGAGATAGGTTTAGAGCCTTTCCCCATTAATGGTTTCCCTTGATACCTTTCAACTTAGGAATTTATTAGAGGACTTAGGAATTAAATTAGGTCCTGATTTTTGAACTATAGATCATTAACAAATACATGTTCCCATAGAAAAATAATTAGATTTTTAGGATGTTTTTTGCTATTTTTAGTTAGAATTTTCAAGTTGATTGTTCATTTGGTGCTTCAACCTTGGTGATTGTTTTGGAATGGACTCAAAGTGGGATTTTCTTGCATGTTGGGCTTCTGGTTCCTCTTGGATGGTGTCATGGGCATGATGAAGCTTTTGTGGAGTGGCTGGTGGAGCTTGTTTTGGAGATTTTCTTTCCTTTTTGTTAGATTTTTGTAGCTTATAAGATTAGGGATTTTAGGAGAGAGCTTTAGAAGTAGTTTTTCCTTCAAATAAACATGGTTGGTTTCATTCACCTCCCATCCTATCCTATGATTCAAAGTCCTCATGTGAAATTCTCATCTCTCCTTTGGAGGGATGTGTGACATTTTTACAATGAGAAGAAATTTTGAGGATGCCTTTCTCTGATGACTGGTTGAGTGTCAGGTGGGGATTCCTTTAGTTTCCTTCCTGCTTCCCATCATCAAATACTCATCTTGTTGATTCTCTTCATTCTTGGTGGAGTGGTTTGGTAGAGTTTGAAGATGGAGCATTCTATTCCTTCTCTTGAAGATGGTGTGAACTTGAAGAGCAGTTACAGACTTTGGATTGGATTGCTGTCAGAAGATTGCTCTGTTGTGGAGTTTGTTGGCTTGTGTTCCCTGTTTGTCTGTTTTCTTCTTGTTTTACTGTATTGATATGCTTTGCTTGGAGTGTTGCATTAGATTTAGGCTTCATGTAGATGATCATAGGCCTAAGAGCATCTTAAGGGTTGAGCTTCTCCCCTTGCTTGTATTGCATTAGAGGTTGAGTTTCTCCCTCTGCTTGTATTTTTACTGTGTGGCTTTGCTTGCTGGTTTTTGGTAGAGCTTAGCTCCCTTGCCTGTGTGGTGTGTGGCCTTTGTGCCTTGTTTGTTTAGAAGTTGAGCTTGACTCCTTCTGCTTGTGTGATGCATAGCATGCATTTTATTTACAACATTTTGTTTATAGTAATTCTTTTTTTCAGTTAATTTGTTTACTGTTTGTTTTCCTTTGCCGCGTTCCCCTAGGAACTCTAACTTCTCTGGTTCCAGAGAAGTTATGACAGACATTAGGGTTCTAACCAGGCATGATAACATTAGGTAGATTCCCTCCTACCCTCAACTGTAAGTCCATTTTGCATGACAACTTTAGGATTGGATCAGTTCCCCTTTAGTGCGTCTTTTCTCTTCTCATCTATAAACAAAATCAAAATACAGTAATAAAGGTTAATTGACGTCGTACGTTACGAGCCTTAAGCTATCTGAGAAAGGATTGGTGGAGAGTTTCTTTTCAACAGTCTGGATGTTTAGTATGGCACCCTTTGGGTGACATGCGACACATTCACTCTCAGGTCATAGTCTCTAGTGCGATATCAGTTGCAAACATCCATAAAAGACACATCTCTAAAAAAACAGAAAACAAAGATCAAACTCCTTTTTTATCCTCTTGGACCTTTAATCCCTTGGGAAACCTTTTTCAGAAGGAAAGTTTTGTTAACTCCCGGTTCTACCGCAAACGGTAAACGCCTAAGTCTCTAATGGTCGAGCTGCATACACCAACTGCTAGAACCGTCTGTTAACTTTACTCGGATAAAAAAGACAAACCTGTGTCTCTCGTGTCCCGAACTACATTTGCTCTGATCTTTCACGCCGTGTGAAAGTACGTAGGCATAAGATGCGATATCTTGGCGAGCAACCTTCCCTCGTAGTTAGGCGAACTACATTGACTCTAATTTCTCATTCCAGACGGGAATACGTAGGCATAGAGCGCGACGCTTTGCCGAGTCATTTTCTTTTCTTTTCAGACCAGACCTTTAACGTAGATATATGAAACCAACCCGTCAGATAAACACAACAAGCGTGGATCCTATCGAGTACGATGGACGTGAGGGGTGCTAATACCTTCCCCTTGCGTAACCGACTCCCAAATCCAGACAATGGTTACGATGACCTTGTCTTATACCTTTTCGTCAGGTTTTTCCGATCGTTTCCTTTCCCGTTCTGAGGGATAAATAACGAAATATGGCGACTCTTCTGTCTTGCCGGCCTCGTTTTTTGCAGTAGCGACAGCTGGCGACTCTGCTGGGGACTCCAACGGTTTCCTATGCGAGTCAATCCTAACGCTTGTGTGTTTACCTGTTGGGTTTTATTTATCTCATTTACTTTCTGCATTTTATTTTTCAGTATGATTATTATTTGTGCTGTTGTGGGAAGGGGATCTGATGAGCGAGGAGCCAGACCCAGGCTTGAGTGTACTTAGCATTAGTTGTGGAAATTAGTGGGCGCGTGCTTGCTTTGCAGGCACTAGTGTCTCATGAAATCCACGCTCAGACGAGGTTCTCCCAGTTGACTTCTTTTCCGGCCCTATGGGTCTGAGGGGTTGTTGGTTTGGAGGGTTGTCGACTCTGGGGACCGATCATTTGTGACTCAGCAGAGTGAGGCCACTTCAAGGGATGATGATGCCATACCTTCTGGGTATCGTATCATCGCTCTTGAAAGTCTATGACGCTGGGAAACGCATAGGATGCCATACCTTGTCTGTGATTTAGGTCCATACCTGTGAGCAGGGTCGGGTTTATTGCAGGAAACCTTAACCTTCATACTACCTGGTTTTCTTGTCAGTGAATCAGAGTTGTTGGGTTCAGAGGTTCTTATCGTTAGAGATGGGGCTGTTCTCGACAGTGTGTATTTATTGGTCCTCTTCAGGGTTGTGCTATCAGAGCAGTGTGGTGATTGTGTTGGATCAGAGCTTTGATCTTCTCAGCAGCCTTCTTGATCCTCTGTTGCATTGCATTTTGCATTTTTGCATACTCATTTGCATATCATTAACGTGTGTCTGTGTTGCAGGTACATTTTCCCCTGGTTCAGGTTTTCTTGCCTCCTATTGTGTTATTATGGGTTCTCTGAGGAAGACTGTGGCCTATAAGCTCCCCACTTCAGATGTTGCTCAGTTGTCCAGTTTGATTGCCTTGGCAGATGATACTGTGAGAGTTGAATTCAGAAAGTCGTATGGGAAGCTGCTCAGTTTGGTCCGTAAACCTTCTGTGTATGAGTTGAATGGGTTGTACGCCTTGCTGCAGTTCTATGATCCTCCTTTGAGATGCTTTACTTTCCCGGACTTCATTCTTGCACCTACATTATAGTAGTATGCTGATTATTTGGGTGTGCCTATCAGGAGTCAGATGCCTTTTGTTCATATGGATGCTGAGCCTAATCTGGCTAATCTAGCTCTTTCTCTTCATCTGGATGCCTCTGAGTTGATCTTGTCTAGTTGGAACGGGGTTCCTGGTTTTTCTTTGCATTTCTTAGTGGGGAAAGCCCAACAATGTGCCAAAGACGGTTGTTGGATTGTGTTCAATGCCATTCTTGCTCTCTGCATATATGGTATCATTCTGTTTCCTAATATGCCTGACTTTGTGAACTTAGATGCCTTTCATATCTTTGCATCAGGGAATCCAGTTCCTACCTTGACTGGCGATGTGTATCATTCCATCCATTACAAGAACGAGAATAGAAGGGGTAAGAATGTATCATGCTGTGTGCCTTTGTTCTATAGATGGTTTGATAGTCACCTACCCAAAAAGGGTCTCTTTGCTTCATCTGCAGCCACAGCTGAGTGGTCTGAGCGTTTGATGAGTTTATCAGCAGAGGATGTTATTTGGTTTGATAGAGATATGTTGGGTACCGAGGTTATATTCAGCTGCAGTGGGTTTCTGAATGTGCCTTTGATAGGAAGGAAGGGTTGTATCAACTATAATCCATCTTTGCTTGTCCGACAGTTTGCTTATGCTTTGAGGGTTCTGCCAAAGGATGAAGAGGTGCAGGAATCTCTGTACCTCACTGGTCTTCTAGAGGGGAATATGTTATCTAAGCTTCAACATGCTTGGAATGATATCAGTAGACGAGGGAAACCATTGTTGGGGAAAAGTAATAGCCAAGCCTACGCTCCGTATGTGACCTGGATCAGAGCCAGAGCAGAGATTATAGGGATGCCTTTTCCACCTGCTAAGCAGGAATGCCCTCTAGTGGTGTAAGAGCCTACTACCGTGTCTATTCAGTAGTATAATTAGGTGTTAGCTGAGAGAGAAGAACTGAAGAAGGCAAATGAGGAGTTAGAGAGAGAGTTGGCACATATCAGAAGCGAGAGAAACGAAACCGTCCACTCCTTCAAGAGGAAAACAGAGTTGGTGAATAGGTTAGGTACGGATTTGACTAAGCAGATGGCTGAGCGTGAGCGTTTGGGTCGGGATTTCAAATCTGTCAACGACGTACTGGACACTAAGAAGCAGCACTCAGATGAAGCGTACCGAAGAATATCCAAGTTTAATCAGCAGTGGAATGCCACCATAGCCAACAACACAGAGAGGGAAGATAAACTAAAGCAGCAGATCTCTAAATTGAAGGCTCAGGCAAAGGCTAGTGAGAAGAGGTTTGATGAGGAGACCGCTCGCAGATACGCCACTAAAGATTTGTTGAACAAAGCTCTCGCTAACTTGAAGGATCGCAAGCAGAGGTTCGAGTCTAAGAAGCGAAATTTGGAGGATTGCTTTGGCCAGGGAGCATGGGAAGATTCAGTTGAGGGTCTCCAGTGTACTATCCTACAGAGAGATTTGCTTGTTGAAGGGTTACTCACTCGTCCTGATCACCCCGAGACTATAGAGTTGTTGGAAGAGTTTCGTGCCCGCAGTCACACTGGATTATATTTGTAGCTCTTTGTTTTCTATTCTTATTGTAGACTGACCATCACCAGGCTTGTTGGTTGAGGTCCTGCTATTGATTCCCATTGTATTCGTTGACTTTGTACTACCGCCCTGTGGGCCTTATTTGTATATGAGATGTTATTCCAGTGGTTATACCCGGACTTCTCGTTATCAACACTTTCACTCTGGCACCCGAATCGGGGGAAAATCTCCCTAACGCACAGACACACGTTTGCATTTGCATAAATCATTTACATAGCGGGTACCTCGAGCTGTTTCCCTAATCCTCTGTTGATGCAGGTTATTTCAAGATCCGATCAGAAATTCCCCACAAGGCTATGGAACAGGTACGAGCTGAGCTGAGTGAGGTCCGAGGCCAGATGAGACGGGTTATAGGGAACATGCAAGAGTTGCATCTGGAGCATAAGGAACTCAAAGATGAAAAAAATCAGCTGAAGACCCAGGTGGGCTTGATCATGGAGGTGTTAAAGGATGTGCTCAGGAAAGAAGATGATCAGCTACATGAAGCCGCATCAAAGATGCTTGTTCCACTTGGGCCTGTGGAACCTGTGCCTGTGCAACATGTGCCAAGGGTTGATAGACCTCAGATGTCTAATAGGCAACAAAGAGCTTTGAATTTTTCTCTTCAACGTATTGCTTCTGGGGATAATCATGTGACTAAGAGGGGGAATGCTCAGAAGGTAAAATCAGCTAAAAGAACTTTCGATGCGATCCCCATGGCTTATGCTCAGTTGCTGCCAGTCTTACTTAAGCTTTGGTTGGTTGAATTACAGAAGTTACATCCACTAACTGGGACCCTACCGCGTGACTATAATGCAAACGCCCATTGTGATTTCCATGAGGGGGCACCTGGACACTACATTGAGAACTGCAAAGCTTTTAAGCAGGAAGTTCAAGACTTGATCGACTCAAAGGCCGTTAAGTTCACGTCAGGAGACACGAGTATAACAGAGGGTCTCATTCCAGACATTAAGGTGGACACTCCTGCTTTCGTCCCCAAAACTGCATCGGACCCAAAGGAGGCCTTGCAATTTTTTACTTCTAAATCTCCGTGCCCGCAGCTGTTGCCAATTCCGGGGCTAAACCTGAGGCTGAGTGCATCCGAGCAAAAGGAGTCCTTGGTATCTCAGGCTCAATTTCCAGATGTCTTGATCGTTCAAAGTCAACAACCTCTAGGGTCCGCGCCTCAGACATCATCTCCCTTCCGGAATCAACAGTCATATCGCCATCAACAGGGACGGCATGCCAAACCAAGACCAAAGAAGCCCGAAAGGCAGGTCACTCAGTTGCCCATGTTACACAACCATGTGTTGCCGGATTTGGTCAAAAGTGGGCTGATAGTGCCGAAAGAGGCTAATCTAATGATCCCGCTGTATCCCCCAGGGTTTGATGTCAGCGCCCGCTGTGAGTACCATGTTGGAACGTCGGGGCATTCAACGAATGATGCAAGGTGCTTAAGATCCAGGTTCAGACCCTATTGGACGCCAACAGGTTCTCGATTATGCCTCCGGGGAATCAGATTAACAACTTTCCTTCATCCAGCCAGGTAGGTACATCAGTTCTTGCTGTGGAAGAGTCCCCCGAGAGTGAAGGATCAGAAGCCTTTCAGACTGACCTCGACAAGTAAACTCTGAAGATGGCTGCCTCAACAGCAAATAAGTGTGAAAGCCCAGTTCCTAGAAGCTAGCAATCTGCATTTTTCATGTCATTTCTTTACATTTGTAGTTTCTTTCCTGTTTAAATTGCAAATTTTGTTTGTAAAGCTGGTTGTTTTCCATTGACATTGATAATGAAATAAATATGCATGTTTTGAGTTAATCCATTCGTGTTCACTCCATTGTTTGCTTTTATTTTCAAATGCTTGTTTAAGTGGAATCTGGGGAGGATGACGAAATCCAATGAAGCGCAAGCTTCCAAATGTATTTTAAATAAAAAAACCTGTTGATGATGTACAAGCATTGTTTCAATTCCCAAAAACCGGAGATATAAGGAAGATAATCCCTTGTTAACCCCTTTGAGCCTAGTAGTAGGAGTTTCTTTCTGAAAATGAAAACCCTCAATCTTAACCCGGGGCAGGGTAGGTGTCAGTTAATTTGACCCAGCGTTCAAACTACAAAAGGAGTGTCCGTTCGAGGATAGAACACATCTATATAGGTCGTACCTAAAAAGCCACAATGGTTAAGCCTGGTCGATCAGGAGTGAAACAGTTGGAATCTCTCTAACAAGTCACACGAGCCGATGTCATACGATTTGTTCAAAAAAAAAAGAGGAAGAAAAGAATTGAAAAGGAAAAGCCCGCTGAGTCGAAAGCAGGCGACTTAGGCAAAAATTAGGGTACCCCGCTGGACTTCAAAAGTGAAGGAACTCTAAAGAGTTAGTCCAGGAAAAAGTTAGGGGAAAACGAAAAACGAAAAGCGAAAAGGGATTGTGAAAGAAAAACCTGTTAGAACACAGATTGGTTCTTAATAATTACTCTTTGTTTTGATGATAACTGTTATGAAATTTATATTTAAGAATTATATACTCTAAAATTTGTTTGAGAGTTTTACTGCAGATTGAAATAATAGTAACTCTCTAGAAGCAAATCTGTTTTGAATACAAGAAGTTATTCTGACTCTGAAGCGCCAGATGCACCCTACAGAAGAATCTGATTGCTCCTTACAAAAGATCCTGAGCGTAGTCTCCAGAAGGATCTGAAGCAAGAAGCTCCAGAACATTCTGAGTCAGAAGCATCTGAAGATAATCAGAAGCATCTGAAGATATCAGAAGCATCTGAAGATATCAGAAGCATCTGAAGTTGAAGCATATGAAGCATAGAAGAATATTTATTGAAGAGTTTCTCAAAGCATTTATCTACAGAAGTTTCTGAAAGTACCTACGCTGCCTAGTACTGAAGTTCTGTGTCAAAATGCTATGATGATCAACACGCTGAAAGCACACCTGCTGCAGAAGACTCTGATACAACATAGTTCTGAATTTCATTAGAAGACTCTGATCCATTCAGACTCTGAAGAACTTGCTGAAAACTGAAGAAGCAATTTTCAAGAATATATCCGTTGGAGCTATTCAACGTCTCTTTCCTTATTTGTGCTAGACACACTTACACAGACAAAAAGGATTTTGTTGTGCCATCTACTTCTAGGAAAGGTCACTTGATGTGAAGACAAAAAGGCTCAGACCTTTTGTGACTCTCTTTTCAACGTTCAGCTTGCATGGTTCAGCTGCCTATAAAAGGAGATCTTCACCACATTCTTCAGTTACACACTTTGCTGAAAAGAAATCAACATATTCTAAAGCTCTCATTTATTCCTATTCTTCTTAGAATCTCATTGTACTTAAACTTAAGAGAAAAATCACTGTTGTGATAATAGCTTTTTAGAAGCATTAAAACTCTTGTATTTAATTTACATTGATTGTAAAGGATATTCCTTAAGAGGATTCAGTTGGAATCAGTAGCTCTTGAGAAGACTAAGAACGGTTGTTCTTAGGTGATACTATTGTAATCAGTTTGATTTAATAGTGGATTAAGTCCTTGTTGATAAAGGCAAATCACTCTAGGAAGGGTGGACTGGAGTAGTTGTTTAAACGAACCAGGATAAAAATAATTGTGTGATTATTTTCAAGTCTTAATTTTTCATACTTATTCAACCCCCCCCTTCTAAGTATTATCTCACCTTCAGTTGGCATCAGAGCTCCGGTTCTGAGTGTGCTACCACTTAACAGTGTCAGTAAAGATCCAGAGAGATATACTTTGATATTTATATTTATTTGTTATCATGGCTGATAATTCAATGTCCAATATTAACAATAAATATGAAGAGAAGGATAGGATCAACACCAAACCTCCAATGTTTGATGGAGAAAAATTTGATTACTGGAAAGACAGAATTGAGAGTTTTTTTCCTAGGATATGATGCTGATCTATGGGATCTTGTCATAGATGGATATGTACATCCCACAGATGAGGATGGCAAAAAGATTGACAGAAAATCTATGACAGATTCTCAGAAGAAAGACTTCAGAAATCACCATAAAGCCAGAACCATATTACTGAATGCTGTCTCACATACAGAGTATGAGAAAATCACAAACAGGGAGACAGCTTTTGATATGTTTGAATCCCTTAAAATGACTCATGAGGGAAATTCTCAAGTTAAGGAGACAAAAGCTCTGGCTCTGATCCAGAAGTATGAGGCTTTCAAAATGGAAGACTCTGAATCTGTGGAAGCCATGTTCTCCAGATTCCAGATACTCACTGCTGGGCTGAAAGTTCTGGACAAGGGATATTCTACGTCAGATCATGTAAAGAAAATCATCAGAAGTCTGCCTATCAGATGGAGACCAATGGTGACTGCCCTGAAGATGGCCAAAGATCTGAACAAGATCTCTCTAGAAGAACTCATCAGCTCACTGAGGAGCCATGAGATTGAGCTTGAGGAAGATGAACCTCAGAAGAAAGATAAAGGTAAATCTGTAGCATTAAAATCTAACAAAACTGCTAAAGCTTTGCAGGTCATTCAAGAAAGCTCTGAAGAATCTTCTTCTGAAGAAGAAGATGAGTTATCCATGCTGTCCAGAAGGATTAACAAACTCTGGAAGCACAAGGGAAAGAAGTTCAACAACTTCAGAAGATCTGACAACAGAAAGGAATCTTCTAGTCACAGAAGATCTCCCAAGAAAGATGTTGTGTGCTATGAGTGCAAAGAACCTGGGCACTACAAGAATGACTGCCCCAAACTTCTGAAAGAAAAACCTAAGAAGAAGTTCAACAAAAAGAAGAAGGTTCTGATGGCAACATGGGATGACTCAGATGAGTGTGAGTCATCTTCTGAATCAGAAGAAGAATGTGCAAACGTTGCATTGATGGCCAGGACAGAGGATCAAGAGGAAGGTACCTCAGGATATGAATCAGAATCTGAATCTGATGATGATGCAGAAGAGGTAATGGCTAAACTTACCAAAGAAGAACTCATTAAAGTTTTAACAGAAGTTCTTAAAAGTTATAACAACATCAAACTCAAATACAAGAAGCTGAAAAGCAATCTTGAATCTGAAATTGATCTTCTGAAAACTGAACTTGTTGAGCAAAAAGAAATAAATTTGAAAATAAAAAATGACTTTGAAAGAACTCAACAAGAATCTGAATCTGAGACTAAGTCATGTGAAAATATTTTAGAAAAATATGACTCTAGCTTTCAAAGATTTCTCACTAAGAGCATAAACAGAAGCAAGATGGCTTCCATGATCTATGGTGTTAGTGGAAACAGCAGAAGAGGCATTTGATATGAGTCTTCATCTGGAAGCAATCCAAAACCTGTTGACAAACTTTTCATCAGGAAGACACCTCTGTATTCTCAATTCAAATTTGGTCACTTGAATGACATTAAACACATAAGCTCTGAGAAGAGTACTTATGTGTTTAAACCTAAGGCAAGTCAGAATAAACATTATGTTGCAAAACAGAAGTTTAGACAAACCTACAAACCAACTAACCCCAAAGGACCCAAGAAGATCTGGGTACCTAAAAACAAAATAATTCTTGTTGCAGATGTTCTTAGCAGCAAGGTCAGGACACCAATCATGGTACCTGGACTCTGGATGCTCACGACACATGACAGGAGAAAAGTCTATGTTCCAAAGCCTGGAACTTAGATCTGGAGGTGACGTGAAGTTTGGAGGGAACCAGAAGGGCAAGATCATTGGATCTGGCACAATTGGAAATGGTAAACTTCCCTCTATTACTAATGTTTTGCTTGTTGAAGGGTTAAAACATAACTTATTATCCATAAGTCAATTAAGTGACAATGGTTATGATATAACTTTTAATCAAAAATGTTGTAAAGCTATTAGTCAGAAGGATGGCTCTATCCTGTTTAGTGGTAAGAGGAAAAACAACATTTACAAAATAAATCTTTCAGAACTTAAAGTTCAAAATGTTAAATGCCTCTTGTCTGTTAATGAAGAGCAATGGGTCTGGCACAGAAGATTGGGCCATATTAATATGAGACGTATATCTCAGATTAATAAACTTAATCTTGTCAGAGGACTCCCTAATCTGAAGTTCACTTCAGATGCTCTTTGTGAAGCATGCCAGAAAGGGAAGTTTTCAAAAACATCTTTCAAATCAAAAAATGTTGTTTCTACCTCTAAATCATTAGAACTACTTCATATTGATCTGTTTGGACCAGTGAAAACTGCATCCATCAGAGGCAAGAAGTATGGATTGGTCATTGTTGATGACTTTAGCAGATGGACATGGGTAAAGTTCTTAAAACACAAGGATGAGTCACATTCTGTGTTCTTTGACTTCTGCAAGCAAGTCCAGAATGAAAAGAATTTCAAAATTATAAAAGTCAGAAGTGATCATGGTGGTGAATTTGAAAATAAATATTTTGAAAAATATTTTTCTGAAAATGGCATTACTCATGATTTTTCCTGTCCTATAACTCCACAACAGAATGGGGTTGTAGAGAGGAAAAACAGAACTTTGCAAGAAATGGCCAGAACCATGATCAATGAGACAAATCTGGCAAAACATTTTTTGGGCAGAAGCAATCAATACAGCATGCTACATTCAGAACAGAGTGTCTGTTAGACCTCTTCTGAAGAAGACTCCTTATGAATTGTGGAAGAACAAAAAGCCCAACATTTCTTATTTTCATCCTTTTGGATGTATTTGTTATATGTTAAACTCTAAGGAAAATCTGGGCAAGTTTGATTCCAAAGCACAAAAGTGTTTCATGCTTGGATATTCTGAACGCTCTAAAGGCTACAGAGTATACAACACTGAGACACAGATTCTGGAAGAATCCATTCATGTCAGATTTGATGATAAGCTTGGCTCTGAAAAGCCAAAGCAGGTTGACAACTCTGCAGATAGGGAAGTAGTCTTTATTGACTCTGAAGTTCCAGAAGCAGACAAACTTCAAGTGAAGGAATCAGAAGCAACTCCAGATGCTACTCCCTTAACTTCTCAGATGAATAATCTAAACATTTCTGAAGAATCAACTGTCAGAGGATCATCATCCAGAATTAGAGCTTCTCATCCAGAGGATGTCATTATTGGAAAGAAGGATGATCCCATCAGAACAAGATCCTTTCTAAGATCATCTGAGGCATCACTATTTGGACTAGTGTCAGAAATTGAACCATCTTCTGTAGAAGAAGCTCTGCAAGACAATGATTGGATTATTGCCATGCAAGAAGAGCTAAACCAATTCAGCAGAAATGATGTATGGGATCTAGTTCAAAGACCTCAAGGATTCAATATTATTGGTACAAAATGGGTCTTCAGAAATAAGCTAAATGAGAAAGGAGAAGTTGAGAGGAATAAGGCAAGGATGGTTGCTCAAGGATACAGTCAGCAAGAAGGTATTGATTACACTGAGACATATGCTCCAATGGCAAGGTTAGAATCTATAAGCCTTCTTATTTCATTTGCTGCACAGAATAACATCACTCTGTATCAGATGGATGTTAAAAGTGCCTTTCTTAATGGTATTATAGAAGAAGAAGTTTATGTCCACCAACCTCCTGGCTTTGAAAATGAAAAATTTCCAGATCATGTTTTCAAATTAAAGAAATCTCTATATGGATTAAAACAAGCTCCCAGAGCTTGGTATGAGAGATTGAGTAATTTTCTTCTGGAGAAGAATTTCATTAGAGGCAAAGTGGATACAACTTTATTCTGTAAAACTATAAAGAAAGATCTTCTAATTTGCCAAATTTATGTAGATGATATTATTTTTGGATCAACAAATATTATGCTTGGAAAGGAGTTTGCTACATGTATGCAGGCAGAATTTGAGATGAGCATGATGGGAGAACTCAGATTCTTTTTAGGAATCCAAGTTAATCAAACTCCAGAGTGCACCTACATACGTCAGACAAAGTATGTTAAAGAACTTCTGAAGAAATTCAACATGTCTGACAGCAAGCTGGCAAAGACTCCAATGCATCCTACTAGCTCTCTTGGCAAAGAAGAGGTAAGTAAGAAAGTAGACCAGAAGCTCTACAGAGGTATGATTGGCTCTCTTCTTTATCTTACTGCTTCTAGACCTGACATATTATTCAGTGTTTGTCTGTGTGCTAGATTCCAATCAGATCCTAGAGAATCACACTTGACAGCTGTCAAGAGGATTCTAAGGTATCTGAAAGGTACTTCTAATGTGGGTTTGTGTTACAGAAAATCTGATGATTTCAAATTAGTTGGATTTTGTGATGCTGACTATGCTGGAGACAGAGTAGAAAGAAAAAGTACTTCTGGAAGTTGTCAATTTCTAGGAAGAAATCTAATCTCCTGGTACAGCAAGAAGCAACCCACAATTGTACTTTCAACCACAGAGGCTGAATACATTGCTGCTGCTGGATGTAGCACGCAGATGCTCTGGATGAAAAGTCAACTAGAAGATTATCAAATTTTTGAGAGTAACATTTCTATCTTTTGTGATAATACTTCTGCTATATGTTTGTCCAAGAATCCCATTTTACATTCTAAGGCAAAACATATAGAAATTAAGCATCATTTCATCAGAGACTATGTTCAGAAGGGAATCATAAATTTAGCCTTTGTTGATACAGATCATCAATGGGCAGATATTTTTATAAAACCCCTTGTTGAAGATAGATTCAATTTTATTCTGAAAAATATTGGTATGGATTTTTGTCCAGAATGATATTTATCAGAAGCAAATTGTTACAGATGCAAAAATGCTTAATTCATCTGAAGTATTTCTTCTGTTTATCTATTCTATTCTGATTATTATTTCTGATATGAAACTCTGAACTAACCATCTTTAGAAGATCTGAACGTTGGCTAACGTTTCATTTCTTGAGAGATTTCAGAACAGCATGCAAGCAAACACGTGTCACATAAAATCTGAAGAGGTGGTGTGTACATAACTGAAGAGACGTTTGAGGTGAAATTTTAATAGTAAATATCTTGGTTTTCCCCCCAAATTGTCAGAAGCATTTATTATTTGAAATGATTTAATTCTCTTCATTTAATGCTGCTCAAACGTGTGTTTTTTTTTCTGACTGTTGATGTGCCTATGTGATTAGTATAAATACTTGTTGTGTATTCACTTTCACACTTTTCACTCTCAGAATTTACATGCGTTTTCATCTTTTGTTCTCTCTACATAAAAACTCAAAACCTAAGTGTTTGAAAAAGCAATCTTCAATGGCGTCTTCTTCATCAACAACTGCACAGTTTCAATCTACAATGGCTGCTGTGACTTCAGATAACTTAGGTGCAACTCCATACTCTCCTCCCAAGAGAACTCTTCTCACACCTATTGAGAAACTAGATGTGCTATGTGAATCCATGGTTGAATTTGACTCTTTGGCTGACAATGGGTTTGATTTTCGCTCCATTGTTAGAGCTCAAGGTTGGGTGAAATACTTTGATAGGTTGTTTGGACCAGTTTACCCTCTACTTGTGAAGGAATTCTGGATTCATGCATCTGTGTACCCCAAGTTTATTCTATCATCTGTGCTGGGAAAGGAGATTATCATCACAGAGGATCTGATAAGAAGATTAATTGGTTATGAAGAAACAGATGGTGTTTCACACTTGCCAGCTGGGCGTGTGGATATGGATGAAGTTTATGAGGAAGTTATGACTGCTGGACAAGCTTCTAACAGATTCAAAGATCTGAAGCCTGATTACAAGATCTGAGCCAAGATCTTCATGGGTTGCATACATCACAGGAAGTCAACAAATTCCCCAGATTATGTCAACAATGAACAGATCTATTTTATGTACTGCCTCAGTCAGAGCAACAAGGTAGATCTTCCTTACATTTTGTTCATGCATCTGTGGAATCACATAAATGCATCTAGAGAATCTGTAAAAGAAAAAGTCCAGAAGATCAAGACTTGGATACCATTTGGAAGATTGATCTCAGATCTTCTCACTGAAAATGGTTTAGTGGCTGCTCTGTATGATGATGGAGTTACAGAGGAATTAAAGTTCATTATGGGAAAACCTCTGAACGCTAAAAGTCTTCTGAGACTTAAGATTGTAGATGAACTCACCACTGCTCCAAAGAGGCTGAATATGTCTGAGTTGAATAAGAGGGTTCCAGTATCTGACTTTCCTCTATTCTTTGCTGAAGAACCTAGACATATAGTACTGATGTATATATGGGAATGCAAAAAGGAAGGAGTACCTATTCCAGCCAATGTGTTTCAACTTGTCAAACAACCACTGCCAGATGTAGGAGAAGAAGAAGACGTACCACTTCAGAGGAAAAGGTCTCAGCCTGCAGCAGAATCTGAACCTGTCCAGAAGAAGGCTAAGATTGCTGAGAAGCCAAAGAATCTACTAAAGAGAAAGGATTCTGAAGAAGCTGCCTCTGAATCTGCTAAGAGGATTAAACTCAAAGGTACTAAGCCTTCTATTATTTCTAAAAATGTTGTTATTAATGATTCATCTATTAAGTCTGTTCCCAAACCACCTGTCACTCAAACAACTTCTGTTGCTGCCCCTAGCTCTGTCTCACCTCAAAAACAAAACACTGCTTCTGTATCAAAAACTCCTCAACCCAAAATACACATCAAACACTTCATTCCACGTCCATCACCATCAGCTCCACAACCAACAGAACCACAACAATCACAACCAACAAAACCACAACCATCAGAACAACAACAACCTTCTGATAAACAAAACTCTAATCAACCACAAACAGAACATCAACCAAAAACTTCTGAACATCCAGAAAACCAAACCACAGAAGATCAACCAGAAAAAGACTCTGTCATACCACCATCAAACCTTCCATCTTCTGAACCTGTTGCACCTGTTACTTCTGAACCCACAAAAGTAACTTCTGCTCCTATTTCATCTGAACCACCTTCTCAACAATATGATATTCCTTCTGAACCTTCTCATATCCCTGAGACAGAAGTTCTTGATATCACTCCATTAAAAACAGTGTTTCAAGTTTCTTCTGCCTCTTGTACACCTACAACATCCTCCAACTCATCAGAATCAGAAATTCATCCAGATTTTCTGATTAATCCATCTAACAAATATCCTGTACATGAACCTGAACCTGAACCTGAATCAACCTTACCTGCTAAAACTTCCATTTCAGACCCTTTTCCTCCACCTGCACCATCATCTGAGATGATTGTTCCCTCTTCCAATCCATCTTCATCTGGTATATCTTGTGCCCAAGTGTCTTCTCTTTATCATAATTTATCTTATGGTTTCAAACTAAAAGATTTTTATGATAGAGTTGAACCTTCTGAACCCTTGAAACCTCTGAAACCAAAACTCAGACAGGCTCTTCCATCTGTAATCATTTCATATATTCAATCTATGAACAATGAAGGATCTTTAGCAACCATATCTGCTACATCTGGTAAAGCTGTTGTTTCAGCTCTGCAACCTGCATCTGATAACACAGTTGCATCTGATAAACCATCAAACTCTGCTTTCGTACCATATTCTAATGCATTCTTTGATGTTGTTTACCCATGCACAAGACCACAACCAAATCTGATTAATGCTTTAAACAGATCCTTACCCCAAAAACCAGAAATTCCATTCATTCCATATTATCCCCCTCCTTTAATTTCCATCCCAAAATCACTGATACCACCAACTCCCAAACCTAAACAGATGACTCTGGAAACCTTTCTTAAACCACCACCTAGACTTAATATTGATCATTTATTTCAAACGTTTTTGCAAGAAATACAGATGTCTTTAGGTACTGTTCAGAAGAGATGCTCTGAAACTATGGATGCAAATGAAACTGACATCATCTGGAAAGGATTTATCAATAGATTCAACACTGTAGCTTCCAATCTGAAGAACATCTGTTCTGATGATGCAAAGCTCAGAGCTGAAAGAACTCAATTCTGGATTGTCAACAAGACTGAACCTCTGCATTGTTTGGATGCTCCTCCTCCTCCACCAGAACCAACTGCCAATGCATTGACTATGACTCTGGTAGAACCCTCTTCAGGACCTCCAGAACCTATGGCAATTGACTCTGTTCAGGCTGCAGAACCTCCATCTTCTTCATCAGAGATTAAGACAGAACATCCAGATTTTAGAGACAAGATTGCTGCTCTGGAGGCTAGTCAATCTGAAATAAAATCTTGGATGGCAAAGCAAGACATGAAATCTGAGGACATGTCAGAGTGGATGTCAAAACAAGATGAGAAGAATGAGACAATGACTAAATGGATGTCAAAGCAAGAGCAATCATCATCTGAGATCACAGACCTATTGAAGATGCTTTTGTCAAAACACTCTTAGATTTCTTTCTCATGTTTGTGCATCTGTTGTTTTGCATCTGAATGTTTTTATTGTTATATCTTCTGATATTTACCAATGTACTATTGCTCTGTTTTGTTGAATGAATGAGTTTGTTTTTCTCCATTGAATTATCTGTTTATTGTTCCTTTTATTTGTCTTTCTCAAAAGTTTTTACTTTTTGCTTATGAGAAAATAAAGATCTGAACTATTTAATATAATTTCACTAGAATGAATCTTCAGACATATCTATTCCTTCTAAAATTTAAATTGACCATTTCAGAACATTTGATAAGAACACTCTATAAAAGAATCTCTGAGTCTCTCAGATCATCTTTTTTATCAAACTCTGAATCTCATATCTGCAAGATATTCTGACCCTGAATTATTACCAAGACAAACAAGATCTGACTCTGAAGATTACTCAAGATAAAAAGGGAAGTTTCTATTCCTTTTTCATATTTAACTCAGGGGGAGATTCATCATCTCAGGGGGAGTTATAATTCTTTATGTTCAGTTAAATAAAATTTCTGATACTTTTTGTCATCATCAAAAAGGGGGAGATTGTTAGAACACAGATTGGTTCTTAATAATTACTCTTTGTTTTGATGATAACTGTTAAGAAATTTATATTTAAGAATTATATACTCTAAAATTTGTTTGAGAGTTTTACTGCAGATTGAAATAATAGTAACTCTCTAGAAGCAAATCTGTTTTGAATACAAGAAGTTATTCTGACTCTGAAGCGCCAGATGCACCCTACAGAAGAATCTGATTGCTCCTTACAGAAGATCCTGAGCGTAGTCTCCAGAAGGATCTGAAGCAAGAAGCTCTAGAACATTCTGAGTCAGAAGCATCTAAAGATAATCAGAAGCATCTGAAGATATCAGAAGCATCTGAAGATATCAGAAGCATCTGAAGCTGAAGCATCTGAAGCATAGAAGAATATTTATTGAAGAGTTTCTCAAAGCATTTATCTACAGAAGTTTCTGAAAGTACCTACGCTGCCTAGTACTGAAGTTCTGTGTCAAAATGCTCTGATGATCAACACGCTGAAAGCACACCTGCTGCAGAAGACTCTGATACAGCATAGTTCTGAATTTCATTAGAAGACTCTGATCCATTCAGACTCTGAAGATCTTGCTGAAAACTGAAGAAGCAATTTTCAAGAATATATCCGTTGGAGCTATTCAACGCCTCTTTCCTTATTTGTGCTAGACACACTTACACAGACAAAAAGGATTTTGCTGTGCCATCTACTTCTAGGAAAGGTCACTTGATGTGAAGACAAAAAGGCTCAGACCTTTTGTGACTCTCTTTTCAACGTTCAGCTTGCATGGTTCAGCTGCCTATAAAAGGAGATCTTTACCACATTCTTCAGTTACACACTTTGCTGAAAAGAAATCAACATATTCTAAAGCTATCATTTATTCCTATTCTTCTTAGAATCTCATTGTACTTAAACTTAAGAGAAAAATCACTGTTGTGATAATAGCTTTTTAGAAGCATTAAAACTCTTGTATTTAATTTACATTGATTGTAAAGGATATTCCTTAAGAGGATTCAGTTGGAATCAGTAGCTCTTGAGAAGACTAAGAACTGTTGTTCTTAGGTGATACTATTGTAATCAGTTTGATTTAATAGTGGATTAAGTCCTTGTTGAGAAAGGCAAATCACTCTAGGAAGGGTAGGCTGGAGTAGTTGTTTAAACGAACCAGGATAAAAATAATTGTGTGATTATTTTCAAGTCTTAATTTTTCATACTTATTCAACCCCCCTTCTAAGTATTATCTCACCTTCAAAACCCTCAAACAAGAACGAAATCGTGTGGCTCCGGACGCCAAAAGACGAAAAGAGAACGACTGTCACTATGAAAAGTGTAATTTCTCAAACTGTCACTCAACCTTTGAAAGGAGAGCGCTAAGGTCGAATTAGCTGAAGATAGGGTCGGAGAACATCAAGGAGAATAGGGGGTTAAAATAAATTTTGAGCCTTTATCTTTTCTTTCATAAACCGTGAACCCAACCACGTTACAACCCTTAAAAGTCCTAATTCAAATAGGTTTGTTTCGAAAGCATAGTTTGGTAAAGATCGCATCGGAACTGACTCCTGAAAGGATTCTTCTTGCAGTGTTGTATTAATTTTGACATGTTGATGAATGATTCATATGTTTTATGTCATAAATTTTTTTCCAGTGAACAGGAATGGATTTTGAAAACTGCCATATGCATCGCATTTGATATGTCTGTTGTGCAGAACAGTTTGTTTTACTAGCAAGTAAGCGCTTGATAGCAGGAAAGTTTCAACAATGGAAAGTTTGATCGAGACAGAATGAAGGGCGCCAGAATATTCCGGCGAACCGGGGCAAGCTATGTCAAATGATCACGGTATGGGAGTCAGCCATCCAGAAGTTAGGTAATCCGGGGCAATCAGGTCGAGATCTGATGAATCCCTCGCAGCTAAGGGTACTACTCCTCACAAATCATGCCCATGAGGGGCAAAGTCATGACAAGACCGGGGCAGGTCACCTAGAGAGTGCCGAGGCTATCCTTATCCTGAAGTCGATTAACTTGAAGTGCCTCTATGAGGTTCAAAATGCTGAAGCCAGACGTATCAAACCACCAGAATTCAGAGATTTCAGGTTTCCGTCTGAGAGGATATGACGAAGGTCCCGCAGGCTCGGGCAAAAGCTGAAGGCGAAAGGGCCATCTCACTTCATAGCCGCAGAGTTTGTCAAAGGTTGTTATAAATTCTGGGGCAAGCCATTGCAAGTTCGTTTCATGGCACGTTTTGCCAAGCAGGATGACTCCTTCTTCCTCAACAAGGGATCGTGTTCCCCCAACTGGAGTCCTTTAATGTAAGAGCAGCCTTTATGTGATTCTATCCCTCCCCAGCAGATGGAGGCCACATCTTTATCCCCAGGAGAGTGGGATACGAGTCAGCAAGCTGTCTGTCAATGATGTAATCCCCAGGATGGCTCTTTCTGTTCTCCAGCAGGTTATCTTTCCTCCAGTAGGTTGATCATCCTCTGCAGAGTTCGTAGTTATGGATTTGTTAAGCTAGTTCCCCAGCAGGATTGTTTCTTTCCTCAGTGGAGTCGGCTTACCCTTGCCAGCATTTATTTTGCTGGAATAATTATGTGATATCCGGTTATCCCCAGCAGAGTTGGCTTTGTCTTCAGCATTTATTTTGCTGAAGCGGTTTTGTTGCATCTAGTTTTTCTCCGGCATCCCGAGCCTGCATTTGCATCATACCTGCATGGCATATCAACTTACCCAAATACGTAGCGTTCCATCTCGTTTGGAGCATTACACCATTGTCAAACATGTGCATTGTTGAAACATAAGCCAGGTTGGTTACCTCTTTGTTTTCAGGTGTTTTACTTGCAGGCAATTGGAATTCTTGTTCAGGATGGCTTTCGAATTTTCGAATTTTCGACATGAGATATGGGATGATCATGTTCGTTTTATCATATGTTCCCTCATCAGAGTTGCTTGTTTAAGTGTCTCTTATTCCCCAGTAGAGTCTTCCTCAGATGGTTGTTACGTTGACATTGAAAGCTTCAGGATTATACCTTTGAAGTTGTTACCCATGTTTGTTCAAGATGGATGTCTGGCAGCTGATGTCAGAAGTCCCCGCAGAGTTGTTGGATCAAGTCTGTGGATGCCCGTTTCTTAGGAAATGGAAGGTCAGTGATATTGACAGTACTTGCTTTTATTACCGTATGCCCGTTTCTTAGGAAATGGAAGATCAGTGATATTGACAGTACTCGCTTTTATTAGCGTATGATCGTTTCTTAGGAAATGGAAGGTCAGTGATATTGATAGTACTCGCTTTTATTAGCGTATGCCCGTTTTTTAGGAAATGGAAGGTCAGTGATATTGACAGTACTCGCTTTTATTAGCGTATGCCCATTTCTTAGGAAATGGAAGGTTAGTGATATTGACAGTACTCGCTTTTATTAGCGTATGCCCGTTTCTTAGGGAATAGAAGGTCAGTGATATTGATAGTGCTCGCTTTTATTAGCGTATGCCCGTTTCTTAGGAAATGGAAGGTCAGTGATATTGACAGTACTCGCTTTTATTAGTGTATGCCCGTTTCTTAGGAAATGGAAGGTCAGTGATATTGACAGTACTCGCTTTTATTAGCGTATGCCCGTTTCTTAGGAAATGGAAGGTCAGTGATATTTACATTTCTCGCTTTTATTAGCGTATGCCCGTTTCTTAGGAAATGGAAGGTCAAAGATAGTGACGAGATTCGATTTTATGTGGCGCGTGCCCGTTTCTACGAAAATGGAGGATCAAGGATATTGATGTCATGCTTTACGTAGTGCCTGCTTATCGTAGCGTTTTCGTTGACTCGACACCTGTGGCGTCACACAGGTGTTTGATATTGAAATTAGGTTCTTTATCGGATGATTGATCAGTTGTTGCTGTGACAATCGGATTCAATTGTTTGGATGTGGTATTCCCAAGCAGTTTGGAAGTTTATTTCTTCGGTTAGCAAATTTCCGGGTTCTCTGGTATTCAACCGTCTTCTACCTCAATTTCCTAAAAGCCGTTCGCTTTTCATCCTATCGGGTCCAAGCCTCTTGAATAGGGGCAGTTGTTGCACCCCAAAATTTGCCTAACCATTTCTTACTTGGTTTATGTTTCATTTGCATTTGCATATCACGGGTCTAACATTTGCATAGCATAGTATTATTCATTTAACAGGGGATCAAGTGAGAAGCTTAGCCAGAGGATTATTCAAGTTTGAGAAGTCACCATAATCATCAGGAAGAAGGTTGGGATCTTAAGAGGTTCATTTGCTTGAATGAGGTTAGTCTCCTAATTTGAGGACCAATTGAAGATTATCAAAGGATGGTGAAGTCTTGACCAAGGTGAGAGGGTGTGAGTAGAGCTCATTAAAGTGCCTTGAGGGCCATGGTGGAGCTCAATTATGTCATTGTGCCAAGTGTGCAGAGCCACATTTGAGGGTGTTGCAAGTAGGGTTTTCACCTGACTAATCCTAAGTCAATTGACCAATTGAAAAGGATCAAAGCTCAATTCTAGGTCTTTGAAATCATCGATATTGGTTTTGAGGCACATGAGATGATATTTCAAGATCTATGCAAGAAAAGTTCAAGGTTTGAGGAGTTGCTAAATTAGGTTCTCAGGATAAAATCTCATATTTAGTTCCTAACTTCAAGACCACTTATCTCAAGATGAAAGTTTCATATCCATTTTTGGCTAACATGAAACTTGTAGATCATGCTCTTGGCTTTAATTTGAGTACTAGAAGTCCTCCATTGGATTTATAGAACTCAAGTTATGGTCCAGACAAGTTACAGCTCCTCAGATGCCTCAGAAATTTGTCTGTGAAAATCATTTGACTTCCAAGCTACTTTTAACCTAGGAGGGTGTTTCTCCTAAACTTTTGGCCAACATGAAAGTTGTTCCTCTTGCTCTTAGCTTTCCAAATTGTATTAGAAGTCTTCCATCTGATTTGTAGAACTCAAGTTATGAGGTTTACAAGTTAGGGGTATTTTGGGAAAGTGAGATTATAGGCCATTTTCAATTATAGGTCAAAATCTCCAACTTGCACATCTCAAATGCAATTTTGTTCAACATGGAACTTGCTCAAAATATGGTTTTTAGGTCAACCAAGAGCTTATGATGAATTTATTTGGTCCATAGTAAGAGTTGATTTGAATTGGTTTGAAAAAGAGAGAAATTAAAGGCCTTATTTGGTGGAAAATTCAAATAAATTGTTATATGCTCAAACAAAGGCAAATGGCCACTCAATTTGATCAGAAATGATGTTTTAGAAACATTGGCATTATTAGAATTTGCAATTGACCTATAATTCATGGTGGCTTTACATGTTTCTTCACGAATAAGCAACATCACAAGAAATCATTCACAAAGCCAATTTGGAAGCTCCTTGTGGTCTGAATTCATTCCAAATGTTTATGCAAGCTAGCCAAAGCTTGCCAAGCAAGCTTTTGAGCCAAATTTCGCATATGGCATGTTGAAATTGAATCTTTGGAATTGGGCCTGGGCTGGACCTCTAGAAGTTTCTATCACACTCTATAAATGTTCAGAAACTCATCTGGCAAGGGTTGGTGATTCATTGGTGCTGAATTCAGAGATTGCAACTCAAGTTTTCAAGCTTTAACTCAAATTCGAATTCTCATTTCAAGCCATTTTCAGATCAAATTGAAGATTGGATCCTCTTTCTTACACTTCATTGAAGAAATCTGGATATTTTGAGAGCAAGAAACGAGCCATAGACACCTCTGTTTGAAGCTTCAAGTCAGTTTGGTAGATCTTAATTTTTCTTTTAATCTAGCATGATGTAGTTAGAAATGAACATGTGGCTAGGATCTATGTGAAACGTAGCACGTTTTAGGTTTGAATTGGTAGCAATTGGTGATGTTTGATCATGAGGTGCAACTTCTGTTTTGATTCGAAACTCTCTGATCTGGATGAATTAATACAATTGGAATAGCTTAGGTTAATCTGTGAAGTATGAGAATCATTTCTATACCATTAATTGGAAAATTGGTGAGGATGAATGACATGACATAATTTGAATCTTGATTCGGTTTTGGAAATCTAGAAGGTTTCAGTTAATTTGGATAGGTTATTCGTGATCAGCGTGAAATTCTGAGCAAGATAGGTATAAGGTTTGTAATTTTTGGACACCTGCAACTTGGCCTTCATCGGAGAAGACGGTGGCGCCACCGTCTGAGAATCACAGTTCACCGGAGCTCGTTGGGGAAGATGAAGTGTGGAGCATTGGATTAGTCTGAATATTGGACTTTGTCATCTGATCGTGTGGCTCAGATTTGAATTCAGAGTTGGCTCCAACAATATGAAACACATTATTTCATTAATACAAGTCAGCGTGTGACTGGGATGCCTGCGTGGACGCACTGAGAGGCCTTGGATCTGTTTACTTAGTCAATCCATCTAACGCATCACACTAATTCCTGAATTTTAATTAGTTTAATTCTTTTTTCTATTTTCATTAATTCCTTTTATCTTCTAAAATCATTTTTAATTTCAATAATTGTCAGAAAAATAAAATAAAAATATCCCCAAGATTCTTGCTTTATTTGTGATTTTTCTGTAGCATTAGATTTATTTTTTTGTTGATTTTTCAATTTAATTCATATTTTTCTTATTTTGGACATTTCTTTAATTTTGCATAATTGAGCTGTCTGTTTGTTGATTTTTGTTTGTTGATTTGGTTTGGGTTTTTGCTTTGAATTTTTGGTAGATGCTAGGTTAGAGATGTATGCTCCCATATGAATTTTCTCACATTTTTTAGAAAATCATAGCTTCTGATTTAGAGATAGGTTTAGAGCCTTTCCCAATTAATGGTTTCCCTTGATACCTTTCAACTTAGGATTTTATTAGAGGACTTAGGAATTGAATTAGGTCCTGATTTTTGAACTATAGATCATTAACAAATGCATGTTCCCATAGAAAAATAATTATATTTTTAGGATGTGTTTTACTATTTTTAGTTAGAATTTTCAAGTTGATTGTTCATTTGATGCTTCAACCTTGGTGATTGTTTTGGAATGGACTCAAAGTGGGCTTTTCTTTCCTTTTTGTTAGCTTTTTGTAGCTTATAGGATTAGGGTTTTTAGGAGAGAGCTTTAGAAGTAGTTTTTCCTTCAAATAAACATGGTTGGTTTCATTCACCTCCCATCCTATCCTATGATTCAAAGTCCTCATGTGAAATTCTCATCTCTCCTTTGGAGGGATGTGTGACATTTTTACAATGAGTAGAACTTTTGAGGATGCCTTTCTCTGATGACTGGTTGAGTGTTAGGTGGGGATTCCTTTGGTTTCCTTCCTGCTTCCCATCATCAAATACTCATCTTGTTGATTCTCTTCATTCTTGGTGGAGTGGTTTGGTAGAGTTTGAAGATGGAGCATTCTATTCCTTCTCTTGAAGATGGTGTGAACTTGAAGAGCAGTTACAGACTTTGGATTGGATTGCTGTCAGAAGATTGCTCTGCTGTGGAGTTTGCTGGCTTGTGTTCCCTGTTTGTCTGTTTTCTTCTTGTTTTACTGTATTGATATGATTTGCTTGGAGTGTTGCATTAGATTTAGGCTTCATGTAGATGATCATAGGCCTAAGAGCATCTTAAGGGTTGAGCTTCTCCCCTTGCTTGTATTGCATTAGAGGTTGAGCTTCTCCCTCTGCTTGTATTTTTACTGTGTGGCTTTGCTTGCTGGTATTTGGTAGAGCTCAGCTCCCTTGCCTGTGTAATGTGTGGCCTTTGTGCCTTGTTTGTTTAAAAGTTGAGCTTGGCTCCTTCTGCTTGTGTGATGCATAGCATGCATTTTATTTACAGCATTTTGTTTACAGTAATTCTTTTTTTTCCAGTTAATTTGTTTACTGTTTGTTTTCCTTTGCCGCGTTCCCCTAGGAACTCTGGCTTCTCTGGTTCTAGAGAAGTTATGACAGACATTAGGGTTCTAACCAGGCATGATAACAGTAGGTAGATTCCCTCCTAACCTCAACTGTAAGTCCATTTTTCATGACAACTTTAGGATTGGATCAGTTCCCCTTTAATGCGTCTTTTCTCTTCTCATCTGTAAACAAAATCAAAATACAGTAATAAAGGTTAATTGACGTTGTACGTTACGAGCCTTAAGCTATCTGAGAAAATATTGTTGGAGAGTTTCTTTTTAACAGTCTGGATGTTTAGTATGGCACCCTTTGGGTGACATGCGACGCATTCACTCTCAGGTCATAGTCTCTAGTGCGATATCAGTTGCAAACATCCATAAAAGACACTTCTCTAAAAACCAGAAAACAAAGATCAAACTCCTTTTTTGTCCTCTTGGACCTTTAATCCCTTGGGAAACCTTTTTCAAAAGGAGAGTTCTATTAACTCTCGGTTCTACCGCAAACGGTAAACGCCTAAGTCTCCAATGGTCGAGCTGCATACACCAACTGCTGGAACCGTCTGTTAACTTTACTCGGATAAAAAAGACAAACCTGTGTCTCTCGTGTCCCGAACTACGTGTGCTCTGATCTTTCACACCATGTGAAAGTACGTAGGCACAAGATGCGATATCTTGGCGAGCAACCTTCCCCCGTAGATAGGCGAACTACGTTGACTCTGATTTCTCGTTCCAGACAGGAATACGTAGGCATAGAGCGTGACGCTTTGCCGAGTCATTTTCTTTTCTTTTCAGACCAGACCTTTAGCGTAGATAGATGAAACCAACCCGTCAGATAAACACAACAAGCGTGGTCCCCATCGAGTACGATGGACGTGAGGGGTGCCAATACCTTCCCCTTGCGTAACCGACTCCCAAATCCAGACAGTGGTTGCGATGACCTTGTCTTATACCTTTTCGTCAGGTTTTTCCGATCGTTTCCTTTCCTGTTCTGAGGGATAAATAACGAAAGGTGGCGACTTTTCTGTCTTGCCAGCCTCGTTTTTCGCAGTAGCGACACTTTATGTCAGGCATTTGAAGCTGTTAAGGTCAAAAATGTAACTCCAGTGATGATTGAGAAACCTGAAATGACTCTCTCTTCCTTCAAGGAAGCGTGAGCTGTTGTTCAAGTTGGCTCTTCTCCAAGCTGGGGGAAAGTTTTGGAAATCCCTAACAAGCAGGATAAGTTTGGGTTAGGGTATTCTCCTTCTGCTGATGCTTCCTCCTCTCGCAGTGCGCCGCGTGTCAAAGGGCCAATCCAATTCACAAGAGGTGGGTGATATTTGAGAATTTCAACGCCGTGTCTGAAGACGGCGAAGATAGTGATTGCGACCTGGACTCCTGGATTCAGCCGAGCAAATCAGGCCAGAGCCTCAACAACTGGTCCGTCCAGGATATCATCCAAGTGACAGGCAAAGAGTAATGATTTACTTTCCCCAATTATTGTACAACCCTATGTCCTACCCGGGACATAGTAGCCTTATTGTCAGGGCCTTGTTTGTTATGTACATATAATTTATCAATAAATCAAAGGGCGTCTTTCTTTGCATTAAAATGTTGTGATCTCTGTTATTCCTGTTTTATCTTTTGTTTTGAAAAACAATAAAATGGCAATACAGTTTTTGCTAACCTGCATATCGTTGTTTTAAGCTTAACCCTTGTTATTGCTGGATTTAAATCGCAGATGACATCGACTATGAACCTTCTATGACTCACTTTGACTTCGATTGCCCGATATATCAAGCTGAAGAAGAGATTGATGAAGATGAAGACCTTCCCAAAGAGTTGGCCCGTTTGTTGAAACAAGAAGTGAAAGTCATTATGCCTCACGAGGAAGAGATTGAGATTGTGAATCTGGGTTCTGAGGAACTTATCAGAAATGTCAGGATAGGGGCTGCATTACAAAGTGATGTCGAGCAGAGATTGGTCGAGATGCTTCGAGAGTATAGTGACATCTTTGCTTGGTCATACGAAGATATGCCCGGACTCGACACTGACATAGTGGTCCACCATCTACCACTGCGAGAAGATTGTCCTCCCGTTAAGCAGAAGCTTAGAAGGACACGACCAGATATGGCCGTTAAGATCAAAGAAGAAGTGCAGAAGCAGCTGGATGCTGGCTTTTTAGCGGTCACTACTTATCCTCTGTGAGTCGCCAATGTAATACCTGTACCGAAGAAGGATGGTAAGGTGCGGATGTGCATTGATTATCGGGATATGAATAGGGCGAGCCCAAAAGACGATTTCCCGCTCCCTCATATTGATGTGTTGGTGTTGCACCCCAAAATTTGCCCTCACAATACAAGACTTTGTGTTCTAAGAAGGTTCACAAGGTTCACAAGTTCTCCAACAACTTGCATAACCTTTCATGAAGTTCATAAAGTCCACAAGCTACTTTATGAAGGTTCACAAGGTTCACAAGTCCCACAGTGCTTTCAATACCTTTCATGAGGTTCATGAAGTCCATAGGTTGCTTCTTGAAGGTTCACAAGGTTCACAAACTTCTCAACATCTACAAGACCTTTCATGAGGTTCATGAAGTCCATAGGTTGCTTCTTGAAGGTTCACAAGGTTCACAAGATTCACAATGTTTACAAAGCTTTCCTAAGGGTCATGAGGTCTACAAAGCCACTTCATGATGTTCACAAGGTTCACAAGCTTCACAATACCTCCCATGAGTATCACAAGATATCTTATGAAGATTCACAAGGTTCACAAAGTTCACAATTGGTCAGAAGAGTTGACAATTCCCTCAGACAATGCACCTCCTAAGCAGTGCATCCGAAACTAGGGTTTTGACTTTAATCAGGCTAAATGGACTTCCAAGACTTCAAGTGAGCTTCATAACATCTTATATATGTATAAGAACCCCCATGTCAAGTTTCAAGACTTTTCTCAAAAGTTTGCTCAGTCAGATGATCAGATAAGTCAAAAGCAGTCAATGCAGTTAAAAAGTCAAACTGAGGTCAACTGTGGTCAAACCAAAGTCAAACTTCATGATTTTTTGCCAACATCAAGTATATGAAGTAAAATTCATCATTTGATCAAGGGTTGATCATGATTCATCAAGGAGATTCCAGATCATCAATAATCAGGAGTTTCTAAATTAGGGTTTCCTTAGTAAAAGTCAACTGAACTTTGACCAGGCATAACTTTCACATACTTCATCACCAAGTCTCCATCCAAAGCTCATTCTGAAGGAAATTGAATTCTCTACAACTTTTATGTTGAAGGTTAAGCCCAAAAATGCTTTATTTGAAAGATATGATCTAAGACATTATGGGTCATTTCAAAAGTCAACAAAAAGTCAACAACTTCAAAAGGGCATAACTTGAGATTGGTAAATGATATGGACCTGAAACCAATGGGGTTGTTTAGAGGACTCTTCAAGCTTTCCAAAAAGTCCAAGAACACCATCATACCTTTAAAATTGAGAGAAATGTGCCCTTGCAAAGTTGGGCAATTTTGTGATGGTTTATGTTGAAAATGGAGGCTTAGAAGTATTTCTTTCCAAATGGGCTGCCTAATTTATGACCCAATCCATCTCATAACATGGTGCACGACTCAATTGACCAAAATTCATCATTTTTATTATTTTTTATTTATTTATTATTGATTTAATTCATAAAAATCATTTTAAATAAATAAAAAATATAAAAATCTATTTTTGGGTGAAGATTTTGTTTCTAGAAATTCATAATCATTGATTGAATTAGAATGAGAAGGAAATCATGTGATCTCTCCCAAATTATTATTTTTTATTTATTTATTATTGATTTAATTCATAAAAATCATTTTAAATAAATAAAAAATATAAAAATCTATTTTTGGGTGAAGATTTTGTTTCTAGAAATTCATAATCATTGATTGAATTAGAATGAGAAGGAAATCATGTGATCTCTCCCAAATTATTATTTTTTATTTATTTATTATTGATTTAATTCATAAAAAATCATTTTAAATAAATAAAAAATATAAAAAAATCTATTTTTGGGTGAAGATTTTGTTTCTAGAAATTCATAATCATTGATTGAATTAGAATGAGAAGGAAATCATGTGATCTCTCCCAAATTATTATTTTTTATTTATTTATTGTTGATTTAATTCATAAAAATCATTTTAAATAAATAAAAAATATAAAAATCTATTTTTGGGTGAAGATTTTGTTTCTAGAAATTCATAATCATTGATTGAATTAGAATGAGAAGGAAATCATGTGATCTCTCCCAAAATAGCAAGCACTCATGATCAAATATTTGAAATTTATACAATGATCTTTTTGAATATTTTTTGGATCAAATATCCACACAACACATCAATGATTCTGACCTAAATCCATCACACATATATACTAAGCACAAACATAACCCTAGAGACGATTTTGCAGCAGCCTAAAGGTAAGATCAAAAGCACAAAAATCTTTCAAAAAGTCATATTCGGGTTCTCAAATTCAGAGCATTGCAAGGTATTTGGAAGACATAGCAAGCTTCCTTGGACTCTTCTGATCATAAATCATCATCCATATGCATCATATACACACCCA
The DNA here is from genome assembly GCA_963859935.3 of Lathyrus sativus. Lineage (NCBI taxonomy): Eukaryota > Viridiplantae > Streptophyta > Magnoliopsida > Fabales > Fabaceae > Lathyrus > Lathyrus sativus. The sequence continues at coordinate 334,727,575 of OZ012741.1, forward strand.
ATTGCTCAACCCGAGTTCATCTTGACCTTGAATATTTTGTTTTCGAATCCATTGATTTATCATGTTTAAACTGTTTTTGATTGTTGTAGGATGTTTAGAATGAACTCTAGAACGATTCTGGGTGGTTCAATTGGATTTTCATTGCAGGAACAAGAATTCACCATGATTAGGGTTTTCGGCCCTCTTTAGGGTTTCACGATTTTCAAATGATAAATGGATTTGAAAAACATAGGACGATTGAAAAACTCAGTAGCAATACAATGGTGCAATCAATTTTGTGAAATTTTGCCGTTTGGATGAAGTTTGTGTTTCGCAGGGTGGAAGAACTCGTAACAATATTCGTAGGAGAAAACGTTGCAAAATCCGCAGCCTGATGGTTGTTGTGCTTCCTGGAAATCAAGCTGGCCTGGGTTCAAACCTCAGCCAGGTAAGTTTCCGCTTTTTTTTTTCTTTCTTTTTATTTGATTTAAATATTATAATATTAAAAATTAAATATATTATGTATATTTCTCAATAATAAATAAATAATAATAAAATATGTCTGTTTTCTTTAATTTTAAAAAAATATGTTTTTTTTCACAAATTTTGTTTCTATATTTTATGTCTAAATTGTAATATGTATAAATTAGAAAATTTTTGTATATAACTAAATCCTATTTTTTTTTATATATAAACCCTAAAAATTTATTTCTCATATAAACCCTAATTTCATAAAACTCTAAAAATATTTTTTAATACAAATCTAATCCTATTTTTTTTAATGTTATTTTCTAATATAATTATTATGTATGTATGTTTACTATAATTCTTACAAATTTTTGTAAATATACTTATAAATATTTTTTTACATAACTTTAGTTTATAAATAATTGTGCTTATAATAATTAGATTTTTTGTAGTAACTTCATGATTAAAATATAATTTAATAATTTGTAAATTAAAACAATTGTTTATTCATATTTGTTTTTTTAGTTGATTATATTAAAAAATTGTTAATTTCTTATTATTATAATATTTGGATTAATTTGGTTTATTCTTATTTACTAACCCATTTATATTCTAATCATGCTTATTATTTTGTTAAATATTGCTTACTAACCCCCTTTATTATTTATTATTGCTTATTTATATTTTATTTATCTTTGCTATTTAATTATTTTGCTTATTATTTTGTAATTGTTTCTGGGATGTAAAGTTGTTTAATTATTTAATTATCATTATGGTTAGTAATTAGGGAGTGTAACAACATGTATGTAATATTAAAATAAATTTAGATCGCTTTTAAATAAAGATAATTAAAATAAACACGTCACACACGTAAGTCGATTTTAATCGCCGTCTCACTTCCTAAGGATATCCCTCAAGTTGCCTACGAATAATGGTTAAGTGGGGTGTATAAAGCAAGTCCCTCAAATAGAAAAATCATCAAAGTCCCTTATGGTTGCCTTTACGAATCGAGTCCCTTTCGAAAAATGATGATGGTCCCTTATATGTGCTTATTACATCCCACAATGGCCTTCAAAGTCAAATTGTCCCTCACATGTCCCTTAACATCCAAAGTAAGGACTACCTACTCCATTTTAGTAGGGATAGTCTTACTAAGGAAAGGATAAAGAATAAGAAAGACCTTAAAACATTAGGGTAGGCTACTCCTAGATACTTGCTCACTTCAAAACTTTTTCACACTTAAACAAATTTCCAACAAAATTTTCAAACAAGTTTTTTTTCATCCATACACGGATTATTATTAAACTATTCTGAAATTTTTTGCTATTCACACACTACACTTTCAAAACAATTCAAAAGTGAGCTTAAGTACCTAAGAGCCCATGGATAACCATGGATGAAAAGGGTGCTAACACCTTCCCTTTTCATAACCTACCCCCCGGACCCAAAGTATTCTCTAAGGTCTTTCCTGTTCTTTTATAACCTTTCCTTATGGATAAAATAAAAGTCGGTGGCGACTCTTGCTATCCGCAACTTTGTTTAAAGTCAGTTCTCCCACCGTGTTACAGAACTGGCGACTCTGCTGGGGATCTATTTAAGAGGGGTACCCTTAGGAATTAAGATCACTTTAAATTGTTTGCCTTGTTTGCTTTATTATTATATTGTTGGGGTGCTCTTATGTGTGAAAGGTCCTAACCCGGATCTAGTGTACCTTAGGTAAATGGCAATAGACCAAGGAAACTGTACGACGTATATCGATACGGTTGATCTGGTGGCCATAGTTAGTGCGACTTCTTGGTTGGTGCTTATATTCCTTAAGTCAAGTTGAGGATAATATTGAGGCTGCCATATGTTGTCAATGCACTAACTGACTTTTAGAACCCTAGTTAACTCATCTTGGCCTTTAGAAAGTAGTGAGGTAACCGGCTTTGGTGCAGACTGAAGTTGGTTGACACTCGATACTACGCTCATTGAGATCTTAAACTTGGAGGGTTTTGGTTGGCAAGTAAGTTGCCTTCTGAACAACCACCCTTGTGAAGGATCAATGATATTGAGATCCCTTAGAACCTGGTTACTTTTGTAGGACAGGATGAACCATCTAACTTCAGGGGAGGGTACTTGCCTTTGAACCTCATGCAAGCCTTTAAACCTAGGGCTATGGTGTGACTTGTTTGTGTGTGCCACATGTTTGTGATTGAGCATGACATCATGACATCATCATGCATCATAAGCATATCATTTTCCCTAACCATTTCAAGGACCAAAGGATTTATCTTTGTTCTTTGTTGCAGGTCATGGCTTCTGCTCGTAGAAACACCATCAGGATCAACTTTGTAGGGATACCTGCTAAGCTCAAGGAGTTGGTTTCCCTAGTGCCTGATCATTCCCAGTTCAACAAGAGACATGGTCACTTATTGGATCTAGTTACTTCAGGGTTCAGTGAAGACATGATGAGTGTGCTGTTTCAGTTCTTTGACCCTAAGCACCATTGCTTTACATTTCCTGATTATCAGCTGGTTCCAACCATGGAGGAGTTCTCTAAACTTCTGGGTATACCTGTTCTTGATCAGAAGCCATTCACAGGCTTAGAGAAGGAGCTTAAACCAGAAGTTATTGCTGCAACTCTACATCTGAAGAAGTCTGACATTGTTCTAGAGACGAGAAGTGGAGTTAAAGGTATTCTTGCCAAGGTATTAGTGGATAAAGCTCAAATGTTCTTGAAGGCTATGAGCTACGAGGCTTTTGAGGAGATCTTAGCCTTATTGATTTATGGCTTAGTGTTGTTCCCCAATCCTGATCAGTTCACAGATGTTCATGCCATCAATATATTCCTGAGTCACAATCCAGTGCCTACCTTACTTGGAGACATCCTACATTCTCTTCACACCCGTACTACAAGGGCAAGAGGAACTTTGATGTGCTGCATACCTTTACTTTCTAGGTGGTTTATTTCTCACCTTCCTCGCTCAGTAATGAAGAATGAGCAAGGGTTCAGATGGTCCAAGAGGATCATGTCACTTTCTCACTCAGACATCCATTGGTGCTCCAGATCTATGGAGAATGTCACCATCATTGACCGTTGTGGGGAGTTTCCTAATGTGCCACTTCTAGGCATAAGAGGAGGCATCACCTACAACCCATCTCTAGCTTTACGACAGTTTGGTTACGCCCGGAGCGATGGTCCACATGACATGTTGATTCAGGGCATTGTGTTTGATTACGACAACGATCTTCAGGGTTACCGTCAGAGATTCATCCGAGCTTGGGGAAAGGTAAACAGGATTGACAGCAAGACACTGGAGCCTAAGTACACCGTTCCTATGGAGGCTTATCTCAGATGGGTACGATTTCGTGCTCAGACACTCATGATGCCATATCCTGCCATCCTACCAGTTACCATGGAACCTGTTGCTGAAGGAGACACAGCTTATACCATCCTTCACCCAGACATGCCTACTGATATGGAAGACTTGCAGAGATCATGGATCCAACTGAAAGAGCAAAGGGATACTTTCGAGGCTCATTACAAAGCAAGCCAAGCAAGGATCCTAGAGCTAACAAAGCTACTTCATGAGGAACGAAACCTCAACTCATACCTCAACACAAAGAGGAAACGTCCATGGGAGACTTAAAACCCCATCTTTTGTACTTATTTCGTTTTCATTTTTTGTAAGCCTAAAAGGCAAAACAAGTTATTACTAATAAAAAGTTACTTTCTTGTTTGTTTAAGCAAATTTAAATCCTGCGGTCCTTGAAAACATTGCATATACATTACCATATCATTTCATTGCATCACAGATTTGTAATTGTGCACAGGTTTCTCATCTCCTCGCTGTTTATTTCAGCAATGGCACTTGAACAATCAGTTAAGGATCTTCAGGCACAGAATGCACAGTTCCAAGAGCTGATCTTGAACCTATCCAAGGGGCAAGATGATTTGAAGGCACTGCTGGCCAAGAAGACAAAGAAGACTAGAAGGTCTGCTGGGTTGCTCAACATGGGAAGAAGGTTCAAAGGTCCTGTCAAGACCAAGGAAGAGGTTGAAGACTATGAATCTGAGGAATCTGAGAAAGAGAGAGGCAGTCTCCACAACACTATGGGGGACTCTGATTCTGAGGCTAATTATTACCATGAGCCTAATGAAGACAAATTCAAGATGCTGGTGGATAGAATGGATGCTATGGAATTACAGAAATCATCTGGGCTGGATTTTGAGGATTTGAGCTTGATATCTGGGGTGGTCATACCCATTGGGTTCAAAGTTCCTACATTTGTTGTCTATGATGGGGTCTCTTGTCCCAAATTGCATCTGAGGTCTTATGTCAGAAGAATTCAACCCCACACTGCTGATAAAAAGTTGTGGATCCATTTCTTTCAAGAGAGTTTATCTGGAGCTCAGCTAGAGTGGTATTATCAGTTGGAGAGTGTCAACATCAGAGATTGGAATGACCTTGCTGAAGCTTTCTACAAGCAGTATCAATACAATGCTGACTTAGCCCCCACTCGCATGCAGCTTCAAAGCATGTCTATGGGTGCCAAAGAAAGCTTTAAGGAGTATGCTCAGAAGTGGAGAGACTTAGCTGGAAGAGTTCAACCCCCTTTGACTGATAGGGAGTTGGTTGATATGTTCATGTGTACGCTGAATGGTCCGTTTTACAGTCATCTCATTGGAAGCTCATCATCTGGCTTCACTGAGTTGATCATGACAGGAGAGCGAGTAGAGAATGGTATCAAGAGTGGTAAGATCCAAGTGGGCACTTCTTCATCAGGTGCTGCAAAGAAGCCTCCCACTGGGAAGAAAGAATCTAATGCTGTGTATGGTCAGCCTGATCGTAACAGAAGGCATCAGTCTGTTAGTGCAGTTCATATTTCAAATCCAACTCCTGCAACAACAGAGCAGCCTCAAGGCAACCAACAGAGGGCTAGAAGACAGTTCACGAAGATCAACATGTCAATGGCTCAGGCATTGCAACACTTGTTGAAGGCTGAACTTATTACCCTGAGGGAGGCTCCTCAGAATCCCAATGTTACCTCTCCCAAGTACAATCCCAATGCACGATGTGCATATCATTCAAACTGTCCAGGACATGATACTAATAACTGCTGGGTCTTGAAGAACAAAATTCAGGATATGATTGATGCTGGAGAAATTGAGTTTGATCCACCAGGTACTCCAAATGTGATTACAGCTCCAATGCCAAATCACGAGAAGACTGTCAACGCCATTGATGAAGATATTGATGAAGATCTGCATGTCTATTCAGTTATGGAGTTGAGCACACCATTGTCTGTTATCAAAAAGAGGTTAGTACAAGCTGGGATCTTTCCAGGTTGTCATGAAGATTGTCTATATTGTACCTATAAGCCGGATAGTTGCTTCATTTTGAGAGATGGGATTCAACGTCTCATGGATAAATATACTATAGTGTTTGAAAGAAGACCAGCATCTGTAGAAAGTATGGTGGATCATCTGACTCAGGGTAAGAAGATTGAAGAGGTTGACATGGTTGACAAAGTACCACTAAGAATCACTTCAAAGGGTCCCATTAAAATCACTCATCAGGGCCCAATCAAGATTATTGCTGAAGGTCCTGTGAAAGTTGTTGCTGAAGCCAGAGTAGCTCCTCTGATCATTACCACTCCTGGTCCTATTCCTTATACATCTGACAAAGCTGTGCCTTGGCACTATGGGTCTGATGTTTACATCCATGGTGTCAAGCAGGAGCCTTTACCTGATATGCCTGTTGACATTGATAATATTGTTGGATCTAGCAAGATCACTCGTAGTGGAAGAGTCTTCTCTCCTCCAGTTGCTTCTAAGAGTGCAGTTACTCCTGCTGTTACTTCCACCACTGATGCTCGGCGCAAGGGTCCTGTTATTGAGCCTGTATCTACTGATGTGCCAGCTGCTGATGACCTCTCTAAGCAGATGGAAGAAGTATTGAAAATCATTCGCAAGAGTGATTATGATATTGTTGATCAGCTGGGGCATACTCCCTCAAAGATTTCTATGCTCTCCCTGTTATTATGTTCTGAGGCTCATGCCAAGTCATTGATCAAGTTTCTAAAGATGGCTCATGTACCCAGTGCAATTTCTGTGGACCAGTTTGAGAATTGTGTTGCTCACCTGACCTATGACAACGGGTTAGGATTTTCTGATGCTGACTTGACCCCTGCCAAGAGGGATCATAACAGGGCCTTGCATATTTCAATTGAATGCAGGGGCACTACCCTGTCTCATGTGCTGATAGACAATGGTTCCTCTCTGAATGTGTTGCCTAAGGAAGTCCTGAACAAGCTGAGTCCTGAAGATACGGTATTGAAGCCCAGTAATATTGTGGTAAAGGCTTTTGATGGTTCTAGAAGAGTAGTGCATGGGGAAATTGATCTTCCAATCAAGGTTGGCTCTCAGGTGTTTACTGCTACATTCTATGTGATGGATATTCGTCCTTCGTACTCATGTCTGCTTGGTCGTCCCTGGATCCATGGGGCAGGTGCTGTGACCTCCACGTTACATCAAAAGTTGAGATATCCGGTGAATGGAAAAGTTGTTACTGTCTTTGGAGAGGAAGAATACTTTGTCAGCCATGTAAACACTTTCAAGTATCTGGAAGTAGAAGGTGAATACATTGAAACTCCATGTCAGTCATTTGAAGTGGTTCCCTGGGCTGTTAAGGATTGTGTGACTCCTCCTGCTGTGAAGAAGGTTCCTGTGGTCATCAGAAACCCTCCAACAATGGCAATGGCCTCCCTCAATGATGCAAAAGCTGTGGTGGAAGAAGAGTCCCAGAAGGCTGTCCGTCGTGCCCGTGCTGTTCGTATCACCAATCAAGGGGTTATCAATGCTGTGGGAGATCAAGATGAAGACTACAACTTGGAGGCATGGATTTTTCCTACTGTGGGTGCTGGACTCAATAATTGGACAGCTGAAGATGTTATCCCTATCTCCTTTAGTCAGGAGTAAATACTATTACTGTGTTATGTTTTTAAATTTATAATTTCTGGAACAATTAAAACTTTCAAGCCATGTGCCTTACCCGGGGCACAATGGTGTGCTTGTTACGGGCTGTCATTTCATTTGCATACTTCATTCAATAAAATCAGTGGACGTTTCGTTTTCGTAAATATTGTGTTCCTTGTCTTTCTTTTTCTTTTATTTTTGCTTTATCAGCTATGTGTTCTTACACACACCCACGTCACTAAAATGCAGATCCTCATCCACTCTGGATCCAGTTGATAACAGTTCTACTATTGCCAATTACAATTTCGAGAATCCGATCTATCAAACTGAAGACGGAAACGAGGACGATTGTGAAATACCTGTAGAGCTTGCTAGGTTGTTACAACAAGAAGAGAAAGCTATACAGCCACATGAAGAGCCAGTCGAAGTTGTGAATCTGGGAACTGAAGAAAACAGAAAAGAGGTCAAGATAGGGGCTGATTTAGAGGACAGTGTCAAGAGCAGGTTGGTTCAGATGCTACGTGACTATGTGGAGATCTTTACTTGGTCTTATGAAGATATGCCAGGGTTGGATACAGACATTGTGGTTCACCGTTTGCCAGTGAAAGAAGATTGTCGTCCAAAGAAGCAGAAGGTTCGTCGTATGCGTCCTGAAATGTCAGAAAAGATCAAAGCAGAGGTAATGAAACAGTTCAATGCAGGGTTCTTGGCCGTAACTTCTTATCCTCAGTGGGTTGCAAATGTGGTACCAGTTCCTAAGAAAGATGGTAAGGTACGTATGTGTATAGACTACAGAGATCTGAACAAGGCTAGCCCTAAAGATGACTTTCCACTTCCTCATATTGATATTCTGGTAGACAACACTGCTCAGCATAAGGTATTCTCTTTTATGGATGGTTTCTCTGGTTACAATCAAATCAAGATGGCACCTGAAGATATGGAGAAGACTACATTTGTGACACAGTGGGGCACCTTTTGCTATAAGGTAATGCCATTTGGTTTGAAGAATGCAGGGGCAACATATCAGCGTGCTATGGTGGCTTTGTTTCATGACATGATTCATCATGAGATAGAGGTATATGTGGATGATATGATAGCCAGGTCTCAGAATGAAGAACAACATCTTGATCATCTGCACAAGTTGTTTGAGAGGTTGAAGAAATACAGGTTGAGATTAAATCCAAACAAGTGTACTTTTGGAGTTAGATCTGGAAAGCTCCTGGGTTTCGTTGTCAGTGGAAAAGGTATTGAAGTGGATCCTGCAAAAGTGAAAGCTATACGAGAGATGCCAACTCCCCGTACTGAGAAGGAGGTTAGAGGTTTCTTGGGACGATTGAACTACATTGCAAGATTTATTTCCCAATTAACTACCATCTGTGAGCCAATCTTCAAGTTGTTGAAGAAAGATCAGGTGATGGAATGGAATGATGAGTGCCAGACTGCCTTTGATGAAATCAAGAGATATTTGCTAGAACCTCCAATTTTAATGCCACCAGTTGATGGAAGACCCTTGATTATGTATTTAACAGTATTAGACAACTCAATGGGGTGTGTATTGGGGCAACATGACGAGTCTGGTCGAAAAGAGCAGGCAATATACTACCTTAGCAAAAAGTTTACCGACTGTGAAACAAGATACTCACTGCTCGAGAAAACTTGCTGCGCTTTGGCATGGGCTGCTCGCCGACTAAGACAGTATATGTTGACCCATACTACCTTGTTGATTTCGAAGATGGATCCAATCAAGTACATATTTGAGAAACCTGCTCTCTCCGGAAGAATTGCAAGATGACAAATGATCTTGACGGAATATGATATACAGTATACTACTCAGAAGGCCATTAAGGGGAGTGTTGTTGCTGATCATTTGGCTCATCAAGCAGTAGATGATTACCAGTCAATGAATTTTGAGTTCCCTGATGAAGACATTATGTCTGTTACCAAAGAACCTGGACAATTAAGCCAAAGGTATATCAGGCTGGTGACTTGGTAATCAAGCGTATCATATTACCACAGGGTGATCCTAGGGGCAAGTGGACTCCAACATATGAGGGACCATTTGTAGTCAAGACAGTGTTCTCAGGAGGTGCCATGATACTGACTACAATGGATGGTGAAGACTTCCCACAACCTGTAAACGCAGACATAGTTAAAAAATACTACGCATAAAAAGAGACCCGCTAGGTTGACAGGCCTAGGCAAAAATAAGGGCATCCCGGCAAACCAAAAGGGTTTGGGCAAAAATTAGGGATATATATATAAAAAGATGTACACCCGGCAAGTCGAAAACCTGAAAAGGCGGCTTGGGCAAAAAAGGGTATCCCGGTGGATTGAAAACCTGAAAGGGCAATCCAGGCAAAAGTTAGGGATTAAAGCGTATGACTATGTCTCGTTTGGATCACTCATGAAATTGCAACCAGTTGTACTACTTACTCAAGCTCAAACAGATAAAGCTCAATCCAATCGTTTCCGTCTCAACAGCAAGAAGATGAGATACTTGAGTGGCAATAGTAGAATTGAAACTCAATAGGATTATTTCCCACATAGCTGATTCTTTTTGTAAAACTTCATGACAAAATTCTCTTACTAGGGTTTATGTCTCCTTGTACAAACTTACCCGTGTATGGGTCACTTTTGATATAAATAAATTCCATCTTTTGAATCCAGATTTACTTTTACCCTATTTACATAAGCGAAACGTCCATTGGTTGTGTTTGAATGTATGTATGCCTTTGAATATGATTGATGTTTACCAGAAATGCATGTATGCTTTTGATATGATTGATGTTTACCAGAAATGTATGAAAATGCAGTAATAGTATTTACTAAGGACGAACGAGGGAAGGATTTCAACGAAGCTTCGCCGGTTCATCTTTACAAGACAGTTACAAACCATCAGTAGGACTAATCCATTTTCACAAAGTCTAATCTCCCCTGGAATTTATATCCATCTCTTTTATCCTCATACGGATATACGGGAAATTACTTTCCAATAAGGGCACGATGAACGAAGACGGGATGTTATACTTATCCTACTATCAAACGAAAACGAAGGTTATCTATACCCTACTACCCCCAACAACGGGAGGTTATCTATACCTTGTTATCCCCAACAACGGGAGGTTATCTATACCTTGTTATCCCCAGCAGACGGAGGGTTATATATTCTTCAAACAACGAATCGGGATTTATTTTCCTTGGCCAGCAGTTGTTATACAAGGATATCCAGACACTTCCAGCAGTGTCATATCATACATACATCATTTACATCATACCATAACATATATGTCTATAGTACATTACCTAAGTGTATCATGTCATACATGCATACATAAAGCATAAACTAATGTTGTTATACAGAATGCTACCTTGTTTTCAGGTTAATTATCCAACAAACAAGCTTATGATCTTTGGGACTGCTTTATTGTAACCTCAGGGTTACTTTATCCTCCTGATGAGCTTCTTATTACTTTGGGACTGCTTTATTGTAACCTCAGGGTTATTTTATCCTCCTGATAGCCTCTCATGACTTCAAGACTGCTTTAGAGCTACTGATTGCTCTATCCTCCTGAAATCATCCTATTACTTCAAGACTGCTTTAGAGCTATTCATTGCTCTATCCTCATGAGGTCATATTACTACTTCAAGACTGCTTTAGAGCTATTGATTGCTCTATCCTCCTGAAGCCATCTAATTATTTCAAGACTGCTTTAGAGTTATCCATTGCTCTATCCTCCTGAAATTACATTATTATTTCAAGACTGCTTTAGAGCTATCCATTGCTCTATCCTCCTGAAATCATTACTTCAAGACTGCTTTAGAGCTATTGATTGCTCTATCCTCCTGAAGACATATCACATTATTATTTCAAGACTGCTTTAGAGCCATTCATTGTTCTATCCTCCTGAAATCATATCATTGCTTCAAGATTGCTTTAGGGTTATCACTATTGATTGCTCTATCCTCATGAAGACATGCTGCTACATCATTATTATTCCAGACTCTTGACAGCTTTCATCATACACCCATATTTTGAACTGCTCCCCCCCTAGTGGCATCTTTAAGCCCACTCAATCATATTCAACTAGCCATCTGTACCACTCTAGTGCACTGGTGAGTGCAAATTTTTGGGCTTTTGTGTTCAATCCCCTTCAACCTTCCAGGTTACGACTGGCAAATATACCAATCTAACCCCTCAGGTTTCAGAAAATTGAACAGGGGCAGCTGTTGCACCCCAAAATTTGCCCTCACAATACAAGACTTTGTGTTCTAAGAAGGTTCACAAGGTTCACAAGTTCTCCAACAACTTGCATAACCTTTCATGAAGTTCATAAAGTCCACAAGCTACTTTATGAAGGTTCACAAGGTTCACAAGTCCCACAGTGCTTTCAATACCTTTCATGAGGTTCATGAAGTCCATAGGTTGCTTCTTGAAGGTTCACAAGGTTCACAAACTTCTCAACATCTACAAGACCTTTCATGAGGTTCATGAAGTCCATAGGTTGCTTCTTGAAGGTTCACAAGGTTCACAAGATTCACAATGTTTACAAAGCTTTCCTAAGGGTCATGAGGTCTACAAAGCCACTTCATGATGTTCACAAGGTTCACAAGCTTCACAATACCTCCCATGAGTATCACAAGATATCTTATGAAGATTCACAAGGTTCACAAAGTTCACAATTGGTCAGAAGAGTTGACAATTCCCTCAGACAATGCACCTCCTAAGCAGTGCATCCGAAACTAGGGTTTTGACTTTAATCAGGCTAAATGGACTTCCAAGACTTCAAGTGAGCTTCATAACATCTTATATATGTATAAGAACCCCCATGTCAAGTTTCAAGACTTTTCTCAAAAGTTTGCTCAGTCAGATGATCAGATAAGTCAAAAGCAGTCAATGCAGTTAAAAAGTCAAACTGAGGTCAACTGTGGTCAAACCAAAGTCAAACTTCATGATTTTTTGCCAACATCAAGTATATGAAGTAAAATTCATCATTTGATCAAGGGTTGATCATGATTCATCAAGGAGATTCCAGATCATCAATAATCAGGAGTTTCTAAATTAGGGTTTCCTCAGTAAAAGTCAACTGAACTTTGACCAGGCATAACTTTCACATACTTCATCACCAAGTCTCCATCCAAAGCTCATTTTGAAGGAAATTGAATTCTCTACAACTTTGATGTTGAAGGTTAATCCCAAAAATGCTTTATTTGAAAGATATGATCTAAGACATTATGGGTCATTTCAAAAGTCAACAAAAAGTCAACAACTTCAAAAGGGCATAACTTGAGATTGGTAAATGATATGGACCTGAAACCAATGGGGTTGTTTAGAGGACTCTGCAAGCTTTCCAAAAAGTCCAAGAACACCATCATACCATTAAAATTGAAAGAAATGTGCCCTTGCAAAGTTGGGCAATTTTGTGATGGTTTATGTTGAAAATGGAGGCTTAGAAGTATTTCTTTCCAAATGGGCTGCCTAATTTATGACCCAATCCATATCATAACATGGTGCACGACCCAATTGACCAAAATTCATCATTTTTATTATTTTTTATTTATTTATTATTGATTTAATTCATAAAAATCATTTTAAATAAATAAAAAATATAAAAATCTATTTTTGGGTGAAGATTTTGTTTCTAGAAATTCATAATCATTGATTGAATTAGAATGAGAAGGAAATCATGTGATCTCTCCCAAATTATTATTTTTTATTTATTTATTATTGATTTAATTCATAAAAATCATTTTAAATAAATAAAAAATATAAAAATCTATTTTTGGGTGAAGATTTTGTTTCTAGAAATTCATAATCATTGATTGAATTAGAATGAGAAGGAAATCATGTGATCTCTCCCAAATTATTATTTTTTATTTATTTATTATTGATTTAATTCATAAAAAATCATTTTAAATAAATAAAAAATATAAAAAAATCTATTTTTGGGTGAAGATTTTGTTTCTAGAAATTCATAATCATTGATTGAATTAGAATGAGAAGGAAATCATGTGATCTCTCCCAAATTATTATTTTTTATTTATTTATTATTGATTTAATTCATAAAAATCATTTTAAATAAATAAAAAATATAAAAATCTATTTTTGGGTGAAGATTTTGTTTCTAGAAATTCATAATCATTGATTGAATTAGAATGAGAAGGAAATCATGTGATCTCTCCCAAAATAGCAAGCACTCATGATCAAATATTTGAAATTTATACAATGATCTTTTTGAATATTTTTTGGATCAAATATCCACACAACACATCAATGATTCTGACCTAAATCCATCACACATATATACTAAGCACAAACATAACCCTAGAGACGATTTTGCAGCAGCCTAAAGGTAAGATCAAAAGCACAAAAATCTTTCAAAAAGTCATATTCGGGTTCTCAAATTCAGAGCATTGCAAGGTATTTGGAAGACATAGCAAGCTTCCTTGGACTCTTCTGATCATAAATCATCATCCATATGCATCATATACACACCCAATTGCTCAACCCGAGTTCATCTTGACCTTGAATATTTTGTTTTCGAATCCATTGATTTATCATGTTTAAACTGTTTTTGATTGTTGTAGGATGTTTAGAATGAACTCTAGAACGATTATGGGTGGTTCAATTGGATTTTCATTGCAGGAACAAGAATTCACCATGATTAGGGTTTTCGGCCCTCTTTAGGGTTTCACGATTTTCAAATGATAAATGGATTTGAAAAACATAGGACGATTGAAAAACTCAGTAGCAATACAATGGTGCAATCAATTTTGTGAAATTTTGCCGTTTGGATGAAGTTTGTGTTTCGCAGGGTGGAAGAACTCGTAACAATATTCGTAGGAGAAAACGTTGCAAAATCCGCAGCCTGATGGTTGTTGTGCTTCCTGGAAATCAAGCTGGCCTGGGTTCAAACCTCAGCCAGGTAAGTTTCCGCTTTTTTTTTTCTTTCTTTTTATTTGATTTAAATATTATAATATTAAAAATTAAATATATTATGTATATTTCTCAATAATAAATAAATAATAATAAAATATGTCTGTTTTCTTTAATTTTAAAAAAATGTTTTTTTTCACAAATTTTGTTTCTATATTTTATGTCTAAATTGTAATATGTATAAATTAGAAAATTTTTGTATATAACTAAATCCTATTTTTTTTTATATATAAACCTTAAAAATTTATTTCTCATATAAACCCTAATTTCATAAAACTCTAAAAATATTTTTTAATACAAATCTAATCCTATTTTTTTTAATGTTATTTTCTAATATAATTATTATGTATGTATGTTTACTATAATTCTTACAAATTTTTGTAAATATACTTATAAATATTTTTTTACATAACTTTAGTTTATAAATAATTGTGCTTATAATAATTAGATTTTTTGTAGTAACTTCATGATTAAAATATAATTTAATAATTTGTAAATTAAAACAATTGTTTATTCATATTTGTTTTTTTAGTTGATTATATTAAAAAATTGTTAATTTCTTATTATTATAATATTTGGATTAATTTGGTTTATTCTTATTTACTAACCCATTTATATTCTAATCATGCTTATTATTTTGTTAAATATTGCTTACTAACCCCCTTTATTATTTATTATTGCTTATTTATATTTTATTTATCTTTGCTATTTAATTATTTTGCTTATTATTTTGTAATTGTTTCTGGGATGTAAAGTTGTTTAATTATTTAATTATCATTATGGTTAGTAATTAGGGAGTGTAACAACATGTATGTAATATTAAAATAAATTTAGATCGCTTTTAAATAAAGATAATTAAAATAAACACGTCACACACGTAAGTCGATTTTAATCGCCGTCTCACTTCCTAAGGATATCCCTCAAGTTGCCTACGAATAATGGTTAAGTGGGGTGTATAAAGCAAGTCCCTCAAATAGAAAAATCATCAAAGTCCCTTATGGTTGCCTTTACGAATCGAGTCCCTTTCGAAAAATGATGATGGTCCCTTATATGTGCTTATTACATCCCACAATGGCCTTCAAAGTCAAATTGTCCCTCACATGTCCCTTAACATCCAAAGTAAGGACTACCTACTCCATTTTAGTAGGGATAGTCTTACTAAGGAAAGGATAAAGAATAAGAAAGACCTTAAAACATTAGGGTAGGCTACTCCTAGATACTTGCTCACTTCAAAACTTTTTCACACTTAAACAAATTTCCAACAAAATTTTCAAACAAGTTTTTTTTCATCCATACACGGATTATTATTAAACTATTCTGAAATTTTTTGCTATTCACACACTACACTTTCAAAACAATTCAAAAGTGAGCTTAAGTACCTAAGAGCCCATGGATAACCATGGATGAAAAGGGTGCTAACACCTTCCCTTTTCATAACCTACCCCCCGGACCCAAAGTATTCTCTAAGGTCTTTCCTGTTCTTTTATAACCTTTCCTTATGGATAAAATAAAAGTCGGTGGCGACTCTTGCTATCCGCAACATTGTTTAAAGTCAGTTCTCCCACCGTGTTACAGTTGGTCGACAATACAGCTCAATTTTTCGTGTTTTAGTTCATGGATGGCTTCTCCGGCTATAATCAGATTAAGATGGCGCTGGAGGACATGGAGAAAACTACATTTATTACACCGTGGGGAACGTTTTACTACAAGGTAATGCCTTTCGATCTGAAGAACGCAGGGGCCACTTACCAACGAGCAATGGTCACTTTGTTTCATGACATGATTCACCATGAGATTGAAGTCTATCTTGATGACATAATTACGAAGTTCCAAATGGAGGAGGGACATCTGGTCAATTTACTGAAGCTTTTTGAGAGACTTAGGAAGTTCAGGTTGAGGCTGAATCCTAACAAGTGTACTTTCTGAGTACGGTCTGGAAAACTACTGGGGTTTATTATGAGTGAAAAAGACATTGAGGTTGATCCTGCGAAGATAAAAGCGATACAAGATATGCCAGTGCCAAAAATTGAAAAAGAAGTTTGTGGGTTCCTGGGCAGAATAAACTACATTACAAGGTTTATATCTCAGCTCACAGCCACGTGTGAACTGATGTTCAAACTACTGAAAAAAGATCAGGCGATTATCTGGAACGAGGATTTCCAGAAGGCATTTGATAAGATAAAACAGTATCTGCAGGAACCTCCAATCTTGATACCCCCAGTGGCCGGAAGACCCTTAATCATGTACTTGACAGTTCTTGAGAATAGCATGGGTTGCGTTTTCGTTCAGCACGACGAGACTGGCAGAAAGGAGCATGCCATTTATTACTTGAGTAAAAAGTTCACAAACTGTGAGTCCCGTTACTCAATGCTGGAAAAAACATGTTGCGCACTCGCATGGGCTGCCAAACATTTACGACAATATATGCTCAACCACACGACCATGCTAATTTCGAAGATGGATCCGATCAAGTACGTCTTCGAGAAGCAAGCGCTTTCAGGCAGGATTGCCAGATGGCAAATGTTGTTGATGGAGTATGACATTCAGTATGATTCCCAGAAGGCCATTAAGGGAAGCGTATTGTCTGAATACCTTGTCGAACAGCCTATCGAAGATTATCAGCCGATGAAATTTGAATTCCCTGATGAGGATATCATGTTTCTCAAAGTGAAAGATTGTGCTGAACCATTGCCCGACGAGGAGCCAGATAGGAAGTCCCAGTGGAAATTGATATTTGACGGGGCAGTTAATTCATACGGAATTGGTATTGGGGCAATCATTATGACCCCCCATGGATCCCACATCCCGTTCACTGCTAGATTGACTTTTCCAGTCACCAATAATAAAGCAGAATACGAGGCGTGCATCATGGGTTTAGAAGAAGCTATTGATTTGAGAATAAAAAACCTGGATGTGTATGGTGACTCGGCGCTTGTAGTTAACCAAATTAAAGGGGAGTGGGAGACTCGTCAATCGAATTTGGTGCCGTACATGAATTATGCCAGAAGGCTGCTTCCGTTCTTTGATCGAGTGGAACTCCATCATGTGCTTTGAGCAGAAAATCAGATGGCTGATGCCTTAGCCACGTTGGCTTCGATGTATAAAGTCAATTTTTGGAATGAAGCTCCAAGAATTGTCATCTCTCGTCTTGATAGACCTGCATTCGTTTTTGCAATCGAGGAAGCCTCCGATGGCAAGCCATGGTTCCATGATATCCAGACCTTCCTTATGACTAAGGAGTATCCTGCGGGAGCGTTAACCCAAGATAAGAAGACTTTGAGGAGGCTGTCTGGAAATTTCTATCTCAATCCTGATGAAGTTCTGTATAAGAGAAACCATGATCTCGTGCTACTCAGATGTGTAGATGAGAAAGAAGCGAGTTTGCTCATGGAAGAAGTCCATGAAGGCACATTTGGTACGCACGCCGGCGGGCATGCTATGACAAGAAAGATCCTACGAGCAGGATATTACTGGCTGACGATGGAGTCGGATAGCTTCAAATTCGCGAAGAGATGTCATAAGTGCCAGATTTATGCTGATAAAATTCATGTGCCCCCGTGCCCGTTGAATGTCATGTCATCCCCGTGGCTGTTCTCCATGTGGGGTAGTGATATGATAGGCAAGATCGAGCCCACTGCATCTAACGATCACCGCTTCATTTTGGTAGCCATCGACTACTTCACCAAGTGGGTGGAGGCAGCCTCGTATGCTAACGTGACCAAGCAGGTGGTGGCTAAATTCATAAAGAAGGACATCATCTGTCGATACGGAATTCCTGAGCAGATTATTACTGATAATGGTTTAAATCTGAATAACAAGATGATGAAGGAGTTATGCCAGAGCTTCAAGATTGAACATCATAACTCATCACCTTACCGGCCGAAGATGAATGGCGTGGTTGAAGCGGCCAACAAGAACATTAAAAAGATAGTACAGAAGATGGTTGTGACCTACAAAGATTGGCATGAGATGTTGCCATTTGCATTGCACGGTTATCGTACGATGGTACGCACATCAATCAGGGCAACTCCTTTCTCACTAGTGTACGGTATGGAGGCTATCCTACCGTTGAAAGTTGAGATTCCTTCTTTGCGAGTTTTGGTTGACGTGAAACTCGATGAGGCAGAATGGATTAAGAACCGACTGAACCAACTGAGCCTGATGGATGAGAAGAGATTAACATCGATTGCATATGGTCGTCTGTACTAGAGCCGAATGAAGAAAGCTTATGATAAGAAGGTACGTCTTAGAAGCTTTCATATGGGTGATCTCGTCCTGAAGAAGATTCTTCCACCATATTCCGATCACAGGGGCAAGTGAACTCCTAACTACGAAGGTCAATACGTCGTCAGCAAGGTCTTCTCGGGAGGAGCCTTGTTGTTATCCACGATGGATGGCGAAGATTTTGCGTCCCCTGTGAACGCGGACGCAGTTAAAAAATACTTTGCTTAAAAAATGACCCGCTGGAAAGAAAAAATAATATCCAGGCAAAAATGGGGCATCCCGGCGAACCATAAAAAAGGAAAAAGGTCCGGGCAAAAATTAGGGATATAAATGAAAAATGTACACCTGCAAAGTCGAAAACCTGAAAGGGGGGCTTTGGAAAAAAAGGGTATCCCGGTGAATCGAAAACCCGAAAGGGCGGTTCAGGTAAAAGTTAGGGATTTGAAAAGCAAATGACTGCGTTCCGCGTGTGGACTTTCATTGTTTAATGGTTTGGAAGACCTGAGGGCCGTTTATCTGAATCAATCTCTTCTGAAGCTGAAGCGTCGAGAAGTATCGAAGTCAAGTGGGTCATAGAGGGATCAACTCCTGGTGTTTGTCTACGCCATATTGCCGACATTTGTATATACTGATGTATATTTATGTTATTATGCTTGCGCAGCTTCCTCATTTCAGGAGCTTGCATTTGTTGTAAAACATTTTGCCCATTCAGGGGCTCGTTATCAATAAAACATATACTATTCAACATTTATGTTGTTTGTTTAGTTTTTATCTGTTTTGTTTGCGAAAAAGAACGCCCGATGTTTTTGATAAAATGCGCGTACATAAACTTGCTGGCCTAGGCCGATAATTGTTGAAACATTGAATTACCTAAACATTGTCACAGAATGATAACCCTGATAGGTCCCCTTGAGAAGGGTATCTCATCTGTTTGTTCGTGTTGTAGCAGGTACGGCACACTCCAGGGAGTACGCTAGGTGTTCTCCAAGCAGGATGATTCCTTCTTCCCCAGCAAGTTCAGCAGCGTCTCCCCACGGAGTCTGAACATGGGACCGCGAGCATTGATATGTCTCCTCGAGCAGAGAAAGATTCTCCTCGGCCGGATGTATCCTAGGCAGGATCATCATCTCCCCAGCTGAGCTATGCGCTGAAGCGTATGCTCATTCCCAACAGTTGGTCAACAGGCAGTTTTCTCATAGAAGACCATCCACAAGTCAAGCTCTTGATAGTTCAGACTGAAGTCTCCAGCGGAATTGAAATTCCCCACAGAGTTGTATTCTCCCCGGCAGGTAGGAGTGACTCCAGTATCTGGTTGCCTATCCTTAGCCGAGTTTGCAGTTTCCCAAGAGATCCGAGTCCTTGGAAAGCGCTCAGGCCATGATTGGTTTTCCCCAGTAGAATACTGAATAACTAATGTTGTATTTCACCATCGGAGTCGTTATCTCCAGGAAAGTTTTTTTCTGCGATTAACATCATTCCCTCAGTAGTTTGTGGTTCGTATACCCAGTTGAGCTAGTTCAGGTTCTCGTAGAACTTTGTTCCCCTGCAGCAGTCGTCAGAATTTCGTTTCCCTAGGTGGGGCCCAATTGAGATTGGTGTGACTTCTTCTCCGCAGTAGGATGACTCCTCCTCTCCACCAGAGTGGTTCTTTCTCTTTGACAGGAGGATTTTCCCTTCAGCATTTATTTTGCTGATGAGGTCATAGCATTTTGCATGATTGCATAGCATTTACCCTAAAAAGCGTAGCATTTCCACCGTGTGGAGCATTGCGCCATGGTCAAACATATGCATATGAAACTTGAGCTAGGTCGTTACCGTTCTTGGTTTGCAGGTGTTCCTCCGCAGAATGGTTTGCTCAAGATGATTCTTGAATCCCCCATCAAAGTTGTTTGTTTAAGATGATTCTTAAAATCCCCAGTGAAGTCTGTTGCTACTGCGAAAATCGAAGGCCAGCAAGGACAGAAGAGTCGCCACCATGCGTTATTTATCCCAAGAGAGGGAAAGGAAACGCTCAGAGAAAACCTAACGAAAAGAGGGATAAGAATGGTCATCGCAACCAAATCTCTAGGTTCGGGAGTCAGTTACGCAAGGGGAAGGTGTTAGCACCCCTCACGTCCGTCGTACTCGACGGGATCCACGCTTGTTGTCTATCTAAAAGATTGTTTAAACTATCTAACTATAGGCTTAAGGAAAAAAGGAAAAGAAGTGACTCGGCAAAGCAACGACGCTTCGTGCCTACGTATCTCATATGAAATGAGAAGTCAGAGTCAACGTAGTTCGCCTAACTATGGGTAAAAAGGGGGGAAGGTTTCTCGCCAAGACATCGCGTCTTGTGCCTACGTACTCTCAATAGGTGTGAGAGATTATAGCGAATGTAGTTCGGGGTAACGAGGAACACAAGTTTGTTCAACAATTTTAAGCGAGTAAGGTTAACAGTCAGTTCTAGCAGTTTGGTGTATGCAGCTCGACCTTTGGAGACTTAGGCGTTACCATTTGCGGTAGAACTAAGGGTTAACAACACTCTTGTTATGAAAAAGATTTCTCAAAGGATTAAAGGCCCCAAGGGCAAAGAGAAGTTTGAATGATTGTTTTTGTGTTTTTTAGAGGAGAAGTGTTTTTGAATTGGTTTGCAATTCGTATCGCACTAGAGACTATGAATTAGGAGTGAATGCATCGCATATCACCCAAAGGGTGCTACACTAAACACTCAAGCCATTTAAGGGAGACCCTTCAACAACCATTTCCCAAATAGCTTAAGGCTCGTAACGCACAATACTCATTAACCTTTATTAGATGTTTTGGATTGTTTAGGAGATGAGAAGAGAAACACACACTAAAGGGGGACTAACTCAAACCTAAAGTTGTCATGCAATGGTGGTCCTATGATTGAGATAAAGGGAGGCTACCTAATGTTAACATACATGGTTAAGGTCCTAATGTCTATCATAATCAATCTTGAACAAGAAAGATTAGAGGTCCTAAGGGAAATGAGACAAACGAGGAAACAAAAGCAACATAAACATGTGAGAATGCAAACATGGAACGAGGGAGGAAATTAGTGTGGGACAGTAGCCTCCACATGCTCATATCAACCTCAAACAACAATATGATATGTGGAAGAAAAGAAATGGATAAAGAAATGCACCAATGAAAACAAAGAAATGCTCCAAAATGGGATGGAATGGCCTAAACCAAACGACCTCAACCATAAGGCACAAAAATCAAGCACAAATGAAAGGTAAACAAGTCCTAAGACAAAGTGAGGATGGGAGATCATGTGAAGACAGCAAGGAACTCACAATAGCCACTCAACCATGGGCATCACCAACCAAAACAAAGAAGCACAAAGAAAACACCAAGATATGTCCTCAAGGATTCCACCACTTTAGGTATGCTTCAAGTTCCTCCAAAGGAGGGACTAAGCCACCTGAAATGACACTCCTATGTCATTGGATAGTAAGGGACATGAAATACAAGTTCTCAAAAGAAAAAGGCAAGTAAACCACAAGGAAATGCAAACAAGTTCTCAAAGGATTGCAAGCATGTTTCAATATGAAACCCTAATTGGAAACTCAAAAGTAAACCCACAAAAGAACAAGCTAAACACAATATAATGACCTAACAATGAGCAAGCATTGTCCTTAACATGTTAGCAACATGAAACGATAGGCATTGAGAGCTCAAAGGATCCAAAATTGTCATATCCAAGTCAAACTAAGTCAAGATGTATGTGTGAACCTCCCTTTGAGTAACTTGACTTGCAAGTTACTCTAAAAATAGGAAAATGATTCAAAAATTAATAAATAAAATGCTAGAAGCTCATAAACATGTTGGCAACCAGAGGCCAAAGGATCTCAATCAAGGTCACTTCACAATATCACCATAGAAATTGATTCACAAGGGTGCCCCATTGTGAAGGAGGATTGTTTAAGGTCAAATGAAATGCATCAAAAGTCAACTCAAAAGTCAACAAGTCAGGGGGAAAATGGTCCTCAAAAATTCCTCAACTCATCATATGAGGATTGAATCTTATTCATTGGAGCCAAAGGAAATGAGAGAAATAAATTCAAGAACAAAGTATGTCAAAAACTAGATCAAATAAGACACTTCCAATGGTAAATCCCTTTTTAAAATGAAAAATAAATCATAAAATAAAATAAAAATTTCTAAAATTAAGAGGACATCTCAAAGATTCTAAAACATATTTTTTTTGGGATTTTATGACCTTTTGAAGTATTTTAATTGCTTTAATCTCTAAACAGAACAAAATAAAAACTAAAATGAAAATACCATGGAAAATAAATAAGACTGGGTGCTAAATAGCAACCCAAACAAGGCAAAGAATGGACGGGGCCTCCCTGGGGGTTGCAGATAACACGCGCCCCTAAGCCCAACAGCACTAAAAAATTCTGAATATAAAATGAAATTTAAATGGAAAAAGTTTGGTGCCAACAGCAAACATTTGAAGGCAAAAATGAGATGGGCCTCCCAGGAGGGGTGCGGATAGCGCTTCACTTAAGCCCAAAACAAATTAAAAAAAAATGAAATCAGAAAAATAAAAAAAAGGGGGGGGGGGGGGGGAGGCGGCCGGCCGGCCGGACTGGTTTTTCTGGTCGTTTTCTACCTTGCGCCGGCCGCCACGGGTAGTCAAACAACAACACGGCTTCGCCGTTTTTTCTCCGTTTTGCGCGTATTTTATATCAAAATCTATCTACTCATCGCGAGGAACAATAATATGCCATTAAAAAGACCTAAAAGCTCATGAATAAAGAAAAGTGAAAGCTACAAGTTTGGAGCTCAAAATTTAAAGTTCAACAAACAACCACCAAATGATACCAAAAATGATCTATGATATACAAGGATGAATAATATGCAAAAATGGCATGAAATAGAAGCATAAACCATGAGATATTTTGAAAAGTTAGTAACCTCAAAAAAGCTTCAACAATGGTTCAATGTGCAACCAAAGCTTAAAAGAAACTATCCATAAATGTTCTAAATCACTCAAGGAAGGTGTTTGGATGTTTAAAAGTGGTTGAAACTCAAGGAAAATAAAAAAAAACGAAAATCACTTTTCTCTCACTTTTTCTCAAGTTTTCTCTCACTTTTTCTCACCAAAATCCGAGTTATGAAGCTTTGGAAATGTTTTTGAGTTTATGTATGATGGATTTAGGTCAAAAGGAAGCCCAATGGAAGCTCATAAAGCCCAAAACAATTTTGAATTTTTTCCCACTTTTTTGGCTTTGGAGGTACACGAAAATGCACTATCTAGGCTGTCAAAGAGGCATGGTTCACTTGTACTATGTTCATGTTGATCCACCAAATGAGATTTGCTCCTTAATTTTGCTTTATGGTGGTTTTTTGAAATGTTACTTATCATTGAAGAAAGCTTGAAAATGGCCATTAATATGAGTTC
This sequence comes from Lathyrus sativus, assembly GCA_963859935.3. NCBI lineage: Eukaryota > Viridiplantae > Streptophyta > Magnoliopsida > Fabales > Fabaceae > Lathyrus > Lathyrus sativus. Next base: position 334,751,557 of record OZ012741.1, read on the forward strand.
AAATTCCAAATCAAAAAGTGGCATTGTGTTTGAAATGTTATTGGCACTCAAAAAATGCACAAAGTTGATTCAAAATTTTTCCAAATGAATTAATTGTGAATTTCGATTTTTAAAGCCTTTTCCATGAAAATTTCTCTAGGCATTCTTCAATCCAAGCCAAATATTTGATACCTTGATGTTTGAAAATGCAAATGTCCTCATTTGGAGCAAATTTTATGTTGGAAAGTTTTCCATTTGAAGTGTGCAAAGTGGTGAAATGGACCTATAATGAAAATGGCCTATAATCTTACTTTCCCAAAATACCTCTACCTTGCAAGCCTCATAGCTTGAGCTCTACAAATTAGATGAAGGACTTCTAGGACCTTTTGGAAAGCTAAGATCACAAGGAACAACTTTCATGTTCATTAGAAGTTGAGGAGAAACATTCTTCTAGGTCAAAATTGTCTTGGAAGTCAGTTGACTTTTGTTGACTGAAATCATATTCATCTGGGGACCTGTAACTTGTCAGCTTCACAACTAGAGTTCTATAAATCTAATGGAGGACTTTTAGTACTTTTTGGAAATCTAATAACAAGCTCTACAAGTTTCATGTCCACCCTAAAGTGAGATTACACTTGTATCTTGAGATAGGTGGTCTTGAAGTTAGGCACTGAATAGGGGATTTTACACTGAGGAAGCTTAGAAACCCTAGCTCAGTAACTTCTCACACTCTTGATTCTTGATGAATTAATCTTGAAATGTCATCTCATATGTTTCAACACAATATTCCATGATCATAAAGACTTGGAATTGAGTCTTAATCTCCTTCAGTTTCACAGTTGACTTAAGGTTGACCAGATGAAAATCCTAGTTGCACCAGCTTCCACTGTGGCCATTAGCACATGGCATAAACACTTAGATGAGCTCCATAGTAACCCTCAAGGCCTCTAATGAGCCTCAATGACAAACTCCATCCATAAACATGGACTTGTGGTCTTCAGATGACCTTCAAATGGCCTCCTAGACAGGAGGTGAACCACATACGCTTATCTGTTCTCAAAGGGCTTTGTCCCTCTCCTGATGATGATAACCACTTGATAATTTGAATAAGACATCTTGATTAGGCTTAGAACCCTTGTCAAACTCCTCTTGTCAAATACACATCTCTTGATCCCCTGTAAATGCAAAATGCTATGCAATGCAATATGCTAGAACAATGAAATGAAACATAAACCAAGTAAAGAAAAGATTGGGCAAATTTTGGGGTACAACAGCTGCCCCTATTCAAGTGACTTAGACCTGAATGGATGAAAAGCGAACGACTTTCAAACAATCAAGGTAAAAGAAGGTTGAATACCCAAAGGACCTGGAAATTTTCCAACCATACTGCAAACAAAAATCTTCGGAGATAACCGAATTAAAGAATATCCTGACTACGCCGTCAGGCACCAGAATTAGTTGAATAACAAATCCGACATTACTGCCAGGAAATCAAAGATGACACAAGTATGACATCACCTCCAGAAAACCAAAAGATAGAAATAATTCTGACACCACCGCCAGCAAATCAAAGGTCTGACTTCGTCGTCGGAGAACAAACATCTAACTTCGTCGTTAGAGAACAAATATCTGATCTCGCCATCAGAAAACCAAACACCTGATCTCGCCATCAGAACAACAAACATCTAACTTCACCGTCAGAGAACAAACAATCTGATCTCACCATCAGAAAACTAACATCTAACTTCACCGTGGGAGAACAAACAATCTGATCTCGCCATTAGAAAACTAACATCTAACTTCACCGTCAGAAAACCAACGTCTGACTTCGTCATCAGAGAACCAAATATTTGACCTCGCCATTAGAGAACCAACGTCTGACTTCGCCATCAGAGAATCAACGTCTAACTTCGTCGTTAGAGAACAAACATCTGATCTCGCCATCAGAATAATAGACATCTAACTTCACCGTCAGAAAACAAACAATCTGATCTCGCCATCAGAAAGTGACACCTAACTTCACCGTCAGAAAACAACAATCTAACTTCGCCGTCAGAAAACGACCATCTGATCTCGCCATCAGAGAAACAACATCTAACTTCACCGTTAGAGAACAAACATCTGATCTCGCCATCAGAAAATGAACATCTGATCTCGCCATCAAAAAACAAACAATCTGATCTCGTCATCAAAAAACCTAACATCTGATCTCGCCATCAGAAAACCAAACATCTGATTTCGCCATCAGAAAACAAAACATCTAACTTCACCGTCAGAAAAAATAACATCTAACTTCGCTGTCAAAAAACAACAAATCTAACTTCGCCGCCAGAGAACCAAACATCTGACCTCGCCATCAGAAAACCGAAACATTTGGAGGAAAGAGCTTCACAAACCGCAGTCCGCATGGGCAGGGATGACAATCACCTGCAGAATATACCTGAAAGCAAAGAGGTAACAACCTGGTTTATGTTTCAGAATGCATATGTTTGAAAATGGCGTAATGCTCCATACGAAATGGAAATGCTACGCGTTTGGGTAGATGCTATGTACGCATGCAGATGCAACAGAACCACACTAGCAAAATAAATGCTAAAGAAAGGGAGCCCATTCCGCTGGGGGAAAGGACTAGAGATGTCTAGTGCAAACAGACTCGTACTAGGGATGCAAACCCTGGATTAACTCCACTGTTGGGGAATAATTCCACATCCACTCCTTAGGAATGACCCTACTCTATCGGAGATAAACTTTCATATGTACTCAACATCTCGACCTCTTGGGGGTATCAACTCGACTGGAGACCTCAGTCTGTCATCTTGATTTGTATGGGGAGTAAGCATGCACATGTACTCCGCGGGGATTAGAAATGTGCGTCGACCAACTGCTAGGGATAACCATACACCTACGCGCGCACCACCATGCTGGGGTGAAGAAACCACTTTTAATTGCTGGGGAACAAACTCTGGCTAGGGAGAACAGCTCCATCCGTACCTTTTTAGAGAGATGCCTCAAGGGTAACAAACCTGCAAGGGCAAACAAGATACTACACAACAAAGGTTATCTTGGTCATCATCCGTGACGTTGTTCAGTTGACTCAAAGTTTTAACAATTATTGGCCAAGCCCTGCAAGTTTATGTATGTGCAAATTCATCAAAATTGTCGGGCGTTTTTCACAAACAAATGCAAAAGCTGAAACAGGGTACACAAAGATTTTATGAATAGTATGTTTTTATTGATAAACGGCCTGAAAATAGGCAAATTTACAAAGGATGCAACTCCTGAAATGAGAAAGTTGCGCAAAGACAAAATAAGAAATGCAAAAAGATTTACAAAATGTCGGCAATATGGTGCAGACAACCACCATGGGACGACTTATCTATGACTCGTATGACTTCGATGCTTTTCCGATGCTCTTTCTTCGGAAGAGATTGACTTGACTAGGACTCTCGGGTCCTCCCATAATCCACTATGTTCATGATGTCGTGCGCAGATCGCAGTTGTTTGCTCTTCAAATCCCTAACTTTTTCCTGAACCGCCCTTGCGGGTTTTCGATTCACTGGGATACCCATTTTTGCCAAAGTCGCCTTTTCAGGTTTTCGACTTCGCGGGTTTACCTCTTTTTTCTCTTTATCCCTAATTTTTGCCCGAACCTATCCTTTTATGGTTCGTCGGGATGCCCCATTTTTGCCTGGACTTTTTTTTTCTTTCCAGCGGGTCTCTTCAAGCAAAGTATTTTTTAACTGCATCCGCATTCACAGGGGACGTGAAATCTTCACCGTCCATAGTTGAAAGTAATAAAACCCCTCTAGAGAAAACTTTTCTTACAACGTACTGACCTTCGTAATTGGGAGTCCATTTGCCCCTGTGGTCATTTTGTGGCGGGAGGATCCTCTTCAACACTAAATCACCTGCCTGGAAGCTTCGAGGACGTATCTTCTTATCGAAGGCTTTCTTCATTCTGCTTTGGTATAGACGATCGTATGCGATGGACGCCAACCTTTTCTCATCCATCAAACTGAGCTGATTCAACCTGTTCTTCACCCATTCTGCTTCATCTAGTTTGATGTCGACCAAAACTCTCAAAGAAGGTATCTCGACTTCCAGTGGCAGGACAACTTCCATACCATATACCAATGAGAAGGGAGTTGCCCCGTTGAAGTACGCACCGAGGTGCGATACCCATCTAAAGCAAAGGGCAACATCTCATGGCAATCTTTATAGGTTACAACCATCTTCTGTACTATCTTCTTGATGTTTTTGTTGGCCGCCTCGACCACGCCATTCATCTTCGGACGATAGGGAGAAGAGTTATGATGCTCAATCTTGAAATTCTGGCATAGCTCTTTCATCATCTTGTTATTCAGGTTAGATCCATTATCAGTAATGATCCTTGCAGGTATTCCATATCGGCAGATGATGTCCCTCTTGATGAATCGGGCTACAACTTGCTTGGTGACATTGGCATAAGAAGCTGCTTCGACCCATTTGGTGAAATAGTCGATGGCCACTAGGATGAAACGATATCCATTGGACGCAGTAGGCTCAATCTTTCCAATCATATCAATGCCCCACATGGAAAAGGGCCATGGAGAAGACATGACATTCAGAGGACAAGGTGGCACATGAATCTTGTCGGCATAAATTTGACACTTATGGCATTTCTTCGTGAATTTGAAACAGTCTGACTCCATCGTGAGCCAATAATACCCAGTTCGCAATATCTTTCGAGACATGGCATGTCCGCCTGCATGTGTACCAAAAGTACCCTCGTGGACTTCCTCCATAAGCAAGTTTGCTTCTTTTTCATCCACACACCTCGTTAGCACTAAATCATGATTTCTTTTATAAAGCACACCGTCCTGATTCAGATAAAAATTGCCAGACAATCTCCTTAGAGTCTTCTTATCGCGACTAGATGCCCCAGTCGGATACTCTTGGTTCTTAAGGAAATTCTGGATGTCGAAATACCACGGCTTGCCATCGGAGGCTTCCTCAATGGCGAATATGAAAGCGGGTCTATCAAGTCGGGAGATAACTATTCGGGGAGCTTCATTCTAAAAATTAACTTTGTACATCGAAGACAGCATTGTCAGAGCGTCTGCCATTTGATTTTCTGCTCGCGGTACATGATGAAACTTCACCTTGTCGAAGAAAGGTAACAACCTCCTTGCATAATTCATGTAAGGAATCAAATTAGGTTGATGAGTTTCCCACTCTCCTTCGATTTGATTCACAACTAGCACTGAATCGCCATATACATCGAGATTCTTGATCCTCAAATCAATAGCTTCTTCGAGACCCATGATACACGCTTCATATTCAGCCTCATTATTGGTGACCGGAAACATCAATCTGGCAGTGAATGGGATGTGAGACCCATGGGGTGTTGTAATGGTTTCCTGAATTCCACTTCCATATGAATTGACTGCGCCGTCAAATATCAACTTCCATTGGGAGCCAAGTTCAGGACCTTCGTCTAGTGATGGTTCATCCCAATCTTTCATCTTGAGGAACATAATGTCTTCGTCAGGAAAATCAAACTTCATTGGCTGATAGTCTTCGATAGGTTGTTCGGCAAGGTACTCTGATAGAACGCTTCCTTTGATGGCCTTTTGAGAAACATATTGAATGTCATACTCTGTCAGTACCATTTGCCATCTGGAAATTCTTCCTGAGAGCGCTTGCTTTTCAAAGACATACTTGATCGGATCCATCTTCGAAATCAGCATAGTTGTATGGTTAAGCATGTACTGTCTTAAACGTTTGGCGGCCCAAGCGAGTGCACAACACGTTTTCTCAAGCATTGAGTAACGGGACTCACAATCTGTGAACTTTTTACTCAGATAATAGATAGCATGCTCTTTTCTTCCACTCTCATCATGTTGACCGAGGACACAACCCATAATGTTCTCAAGAACCGTTGAGTACATAATCAAAGGTCTTCCAACCACTAGAGGTATCAGTATTGGAGGTTCTTGCAAATACTCTTTTATTTTCTCAAAAGCGTTCTGACAATTCTCATTCCAAACGACCGCCTGATCTTTCTTTAATAATTTAAACAATGGTTCACAAGTGGCTGTGAGGTGAGATATGAACCGAGCAATGTAGTTCAATCTAGCTAAGAAACCACGAACTTGTTTCTCGGTCTTCGATGCTGGAATTTCTTGAATTGCCCTGATCTTCGCGGGATCAACCTCAATACCTTTCTCACTGATAATAAACCCCAATAACTTTTCTGATCGTACGCCTAATGTACACTTGTTTGGATTCAGCCTCAGTTTGAACTTTCTCAATCTCTCAAACAACTTTAGAAGATTCACCAGATGCTTCTCTTCTGTCTGGGACTTTGCAATCATATCGTCGACATAAACCTCAATCTCATGATGAATCATGTCGTGAAAGAGGTTCACCATTTCTCGTTGATAAGTTGACCCTGCGTTCTTCAAACCAAAAGGAATTACCTTATAGAAAAACGTCCCCCAAGGTGTGATAAAAGTCGTTTTCTCCATATCCTGTGGCGCCATCTTAATTTGATTGTACCCGGAAAAACCATCCATAAAAGAAAACACTGAGTATTGCACGGTGTTATCAATGAGCACATCAATATGGGGGAGCGGAAAATCATCTTTTGGGCTTGCTCTATTCAGGTCCCTATAATCAACACACATCCTGACCTTGCCGTCCTTCTTAGGCACAGGTATGATGTTGGCGACCCACGGGGGGTAGTTTGTCACGGCAAGAAATCCGGCGTCTAACTGCTTTTGAACTTCCTCCTTGATCTTCACTGCCATATCAGGCCTAGTTCTTCTCAATTTTTGTTTAACAGGATGGCAACCTTCTCGAAGAGGCAGGTGATGGACCATAATATCTGTGTCGAGTCCAGGCATATCTTCATATGACCAAGCAAAAACATCTTTATACTCTTGGAGTAACTCAACCAGTTTCTGCTTGATATCATTTTGTAGCGCAACCCCTATTCTGACTTCCTTTTTATCCTCCTCAGTTCCTAGATTGATGACCTCAACTTCCTCCTGATGAGGCAGAATGACCTTCTCTTCTTGTCTCAATAACCTAGCAAGCTCCTCGGGTAGGTCTTCGTCTTCGTCAATCTCTCCCTCTGCTTGAAAGATCGGATTGTCAAAGTCACAGCAAGTCATAGACGAGTCTGAGTCGATGGCATCTGAAATGTGTAACCTGCAATGGTGATGATTTTATGCTTAAATGATATGCAAACAAAACAAACACAAACCACATTGCCATTTTATTGTTAGAAAACAAAAAGAAGAAAAACAAGGATCACAAAAATTTGAATGAGAAAAACGCCCCTTTGGATTAATGATGAAAATATTGTTCAAACATAAGCAAACAGGCCCTGAATAGAGTACCGCCATGCTCCGGGTAGAACAAGGGGTTACACAAAAAACTGATAAACAAAATCATTACTGTTCACGTGTCAATTTTACAAATTCCTCGATGGACCAATTACATAGCTTCTGTCCCTGAATGCTCGGCTGGATCCATGCGTCCATGTCACAATCACTATCTCCGTCTTCGTTGTCAGATACAACATTGATCCTTTCGAAATTGACTCCTCCCGGAGTAAACACAACTGGCCCCTTGAACCTTGGCGCGCTTTGTGAGAACGAAGAAGACGGACGATATCCTAAGCCGAACTTGTCTTGCTTGTTGGGAATATCTAGCACTTGACCCCAATCTTGGGTTGCCCCTGCTTGAACTGCCGCCTGAGCCCCTTTGAATGAAGACATGGCCACTACTGGTTCTTTGATTATGGTGGGAGACTTATCTTTAATCTGAACCCTTCGAAAGCATGACACAAAGTCTCATGAATCTCGCCATCCACTTCAACATACTTGAAAGATGACAGGTGACTGATCATTATGTCCTTCTCCCCACAGACGGTCACAATACTTCCCCCAACCATATACGTCAGCTTTTGATGCAATGTGGAAGTAACGGCGCCAGCAGAATGTATCCATAGATGACCTAGCAGACAACTGTAAGCAGGTTGAATGTCCATGATGTAAAATACTGCCTCAAACACCTCTGGGCCCACTTGGATAGGCAGTGTTATTTCTCCAAAAGCAGATTTTCGAGTTCCATCAAAGGCTCACACAACCAAGTCACTTGGTGTACAGTAAAGACCCTGATGATCTATCTTCATTAAAGCTTTCTTGGGAAGCACATTCGAGGATGAACCTGTGTCAACAAGGACGTGCGACATTACAGTTCCTCGGCATTCTAATGAAATATGCAACGCCAGGTTGTGCTTCCTGCCCTTTGGCGTTAAGTCCAAATTGGTAAATCCCAGACCATTTCCTGCGTTTACATGTGCCACAACTCCTTCGAGTCGATTAACCGATATTTCATGTGGCACATAAGCAGTGCTTAAAACCTTCAATAACGCATTTCGATGCGCTTCTGAACACATTAGCAATGATAGTATGGAGATCTTAGAAGGAGTTTGGTGCAGATGATCGACTATCTTGTAGTCGCTTTTTCTAATCAACTTCATGAACTCTTCCATATCCCTTGCTAGAGATTCCTTCCCCACCACCTGAGGAGTTTCTTCTACCAACTTCCCTTTTTCCTTATCAGCTTTCTCCGCCACCACCTCGGGCGGTGCAAAGATTCTACCACTTCTCGTAATCCCTCCAGATCCAACAAGATTATCAACTGAATCAACATGTAGGCTTTTCAGTTCTACCTTCTACCCGTTACAGTATACCTCGGCTCCATAATTCCATGGGATAGCCTTAGTGCTTTCATATGGCACAGGGCCTGCCTTAGTGATAGTGATGGTAGATGGCCTTGGAGGCACTGGAATAATAATTGTTTTGTATGGGATTGAAATTGTTGCGACTTGATCTTGCTCTTCAACAGTTACCTCAACAGGCTTCTTCTCTGCAGTTCGGTCAAATTGCAAGGTTCCTTCATCCATCATGCTTTGGATACATCTTTTCAAATCTTCACACCCCTTGGGATGGCTTAAACAATTGTCACACCCTTCACTGCATCCTGGGAACACTCCTCCCTTCAACAATTTCTCCTTCACGAAGCTTAAAGGCGTTTTTAGCTCGTTCACGTCAGCTACCAGGTCCAACCCTTCCTCAATTAGAACAGCACCAACCCCAGTCGGCCCATGATTTGGCATAGGGTTTTTCACCACATTTGGCGCATCATGTGAAAAGTCTACTGCTTTACTATCGATCAAATCTTGCAGCTTATTTTTGAAAGCTTTGCAATTGTCAATGGTATGGCCGGGTGCCCCAGAGTGGAACTCACATTGTGCATTTATATCAAAGCCGGGCGGTGGTGTGCCTGTTAAAGGGGCCATAGTCCTCTTTTAAACCAACTGCAATTGCAACAATGCTAGAAGTACTTGAGAATATGGCATTGGCGGGGGGTCAAACACTCTCTCGGTCATCCTGGGCCGTGTTGGGTACCTTCTATACCCTTGTTGATTCTGTTGAGGTGGCTGTTGTTTCCGTTGTTGTTGTTGTTGTGGTAGTTGTTGTTGCTGTGGTTGTTGTTGTGGTTGCCGTGGTATGGGGATCGTAACACTTGCGACCTGTTGTTGATATTGGTTGTGAGGCTGATTCCTCTATCTTCCTTGGAAGCCCGACACCGAGTTGGTTTCTCTTTCACGCCTTCTATTTCCAAAGACCTTCTTTCCTCCTCCTCCAGTTGAGGATCCTTCACCTGCCTGAATCTTCCCAATTTTAATGTCGTTCTCAATGCGTTCTCCCATAAGTATCATGTCGGAGAAATTGTCGGTCATACAGTTGAGCAACTTCTCGTAATACATACCAGAGAAAGTGCCCACAAAAAGATCCATCAGCTCACGTTCCACCATGGGTGGATGCACCCTAGCTGCAAGCTCCCGCCACCTTTGGGCATACTCTTTAGAGCACTCGCTACTTTTCTGGGAAAGATTTTGAAGCTGGATCCTGTTGGGAGCAAGGTCACTATTATATTGGTAGTGCTTCACGAAAGCCTCTGCCAAGCTTTTCCAACTATTGACCTGAGCAGGTTCCAACGCCATGTACCATTCGAGTGACGGTCCATACAAACTGTCCTGAAAGAAATGCATTAACATCTTCTCATCACATGAGTACACCGACATTCTCCGATAGTATGACCACACCTGAACCCTTGGGCAGGTGTCCCCTTTATATTTGTCAAAAGTGGGAGCCTTGAATTTGTGTGGCACTCTCAAGTCAGGCACCAACCCTAGATTAGCCATATCTAACCCCATAGAGTTTTGATTGGTAAAGTTCCTCATTTGTTCCTCCAACAATTTAAACCTTCGATCAGCTTCTGCGGGCATCTCAACACCCATACACTGCATAGAGAATACATTGTCTTGATGATCTTCATTCCAGCGATGGTCTCCAAAAGTTGGACCATAAGCATTCCGATTAATTGTAGGGCCATACCCATTGTTTCCAAGACCATTGTTGATATTACCTGGACCAAATCCCATGTTGTAGGCACCAACACCAACGCCATTATTGCTAGCATTATCGAAACCATTGTTACCCAAACCAACGTTCGCGGCGACATTTCCGAAACCAGTATTTCCAATCCCTATATTTCCATTGCCTCCACCAACATTTCCATTGGTTTCGACGTTTCCATTACCGTTTCCCGTCACGTTCCCATTCCCAGTACCATTACCAGTGCCATTCCCGCCAACATTGGGGATGACCATTGGTATACCATTATTAGCATTCAGATTCTCAACATAAGGTGGATTGGTAACTACCCCACCATGTAAAACTCCATCATTGTCAACTCGCGCAATCAAGGGCTGCACCAAAGTTTGAAGCTGATCCTGCCCCTTGGTGACGTTTTGCATGACTTCCATAAATTGAGTCATCCTGTCCTTCATCTCTTGCATCTCAATCTGCATTTGTTGTTGCATTTGTTCCATGATCCTCCTCTGATTTGCTCTAGTCGCGTACCGGTGAGTTGTTCTATCAGCAATCCTGGAGCACACTAAAAATAAACAGGAGATAAGAAAATAGTTCTGATGCACCTGCAATGCGAAAAATGCTAAAATGCAGACATGTAAATATGCGGCAGGGAGATTTTCCCCCTCGATTCTAGTTTCCAAAAGAAACATCAATGATAAAGAAAAAGCCCTCTAGAAAAGCGAACAAAATGATAACTCTTCATATAATAATAAGCCAACAGACAGTGTGCATACACATCAACTGAGGACGAAGTAGGAATGACCTCAACCAACAGGCCTGGCGATGATCAATACATATATGAAACAAACAAGACACAAAGAAAGACAGTAAAGCTGGACGAAGAGTCCGGAAATCCACAAGCAACTTCACTGTCTCAGGATGACCAGGTCTGGCGAGTAAGCCATGTATGAGTTGCTCCCTCTGACTGATGACAGACTGTAAACCTTCAGCATGCTCCTCATAAGATCCTTTTCCAAAGCATGCATCAAACTTGCACCTCTTGGAATCAGCTTTCAACTTGCACTGCTTTAATTATGAAATGACTTCGTTAAACCTGTTTTGCACATCACGCTTGAGGGATCCCTCCATTGCAATATTCTCATCCTTGGTATTGAGCTGTTTCTTCAACTGACCGATCTGTTGTCTAAGCTTGTCCTCGCGCTCTTTGTTGTTAGTGAGCGTAGCATTCCACAATGAGTTAGCCCTAGAGAGCTCTAAGGAAGCTTTTTCCAAATTCTCCTTCTTGGTAGGAAGCACCTTATAGACGGAGTTCAAATCCTGGTCAGCGCGTTCCCAATCCTTGGTCTGCTTCGTCAGGTCTGTACCTAGTTTGTTGACAAGTGCAGTTTGCCTTTTGAAAGAATGAACAACCTCAATCCTCTCGCTTCGAACTTGAAAGATTTCTTTCTCTAATTCTTTGTTGACTCTCTTTAATTATTCTTTCTCACACAACAGTTGGTTGTACTTCTGAATATCCACAGTAGTGGGCTCTTCAATAGGATACAAAGGTGCCACTGAAGGAAATGGCATTAGAAAATTAGCAGCTCTATCTTTGATCCATACCACGTAAGGGTCATAAGCTTGATTGTTGTTCTTTCCTAACAATATCTTACCTCGCCTGTGAACGTTACACCATGCATACTCCAACCTAACCAACATGTCAGCTTCCAGCAAGCCTGTGAGATACAGAGATTCCTGTATCTCTTCTTCTTCAGAAGGACTCTTCAAGGCGTATCCAAGCTGTCTACTCAACAAAGAAGGGTTATAGTTAATATAACCCTTCCTTCCGACCAACGGGACGTTCGGAAAACCTCTGCAGCTATAGATGATCTCAGTGCCAAGTATATCATGATCAAACCACACAATATTCTTCGCAGATAAACCCATCAACCTCACAGACCATTCCGAGGTGCTTGCAGTAGTAACAAAAGGACCTGTTTTTGGAAGGTGACCGAGGAACCACATATACAACATGGGTACACAGCAAGACACGTTCTTACCCCTCCGCTTCTCTTTCTTGTAATGGATAGAGTGATAAATATCTCCCAATAAAGTAGGCACCGGATTCTACGAAGCAAGGATAAAGAAAGCATCAGAATCCACAAAGTCTGGCAAATTTAGAAACAAGATAATACCATAAATGCATAGGGCCAGAGTGGCGTTGAACACAATCCAACAACCGTCTTTTGTGAACTGCAGAGCTTTGTCAACTAGAAATGGTAGAGGAAACCCATATACTCCATTTAGCTTAGTCAATCTTCCTGATAACTCTGACACGTCAAGATTTAGAACTGCAACAAGTCTAGCTAGATCAGGCTCATCATCGTCATGGTAAAAGGGCATCTGATCCAATATGGGAACTCCTAGCAATACAGAATATTCTTCCAAAGTTGGCGCTAGAACGTAATCAGGGAAAACAAAACATCTCAACTGAGGGTTGTAAAACTGTAGAAGAGTGTATAAACCATTCAACTCGAACACCGAAGGTCTGCGTACTACACTGAGTAACTTCCCATAAGATTCTTTGAATTCTGTTCTCACTTTCTGATTTGTTGACGCAACCAACCTCAACAAGGAACTGATATCAGAAGAAGGGAATTTGTATGCAACTGTCTTCTTTAGATGTTCCATGTCAAGGAAGGAATAAGATCACTAGAACCGGGGAGGAAAAAATACACCTGCAACATAGATACACATTAATGAAATGCAAATGAAAATGCAAAATGCATATGCAACAGGAGATCAAGATTGTTGTGCTGTAGTTTGAGACGAACGGAGCTTTGCTTTAGACATAACCGAACACTATCATTGGGACCCCCTCGATATCAAGAACACAAATCCAAATTATAAAGAACTGGGTAGTCTGAAAGCTAGAGTTTTCCTGCACCCCCATCCCTCTCACAGGTAAGAACCTATCCACTGACAAGGTTTGGCATCCTATGCGTTCATCAGCGTCACATACTTTCAAGAAATGATGATACGGGTACCAGGGAAGGTGTGGCATCATCATCTCTTGAAGCGGCCTCACTTACCTGAATCCCAAATAATTGGTTCCCAGAGTCGACAATCCTCAGGTTCAAAATTCATTCGAGCCCAAAGGGCCAGAAAGAAAATCGTCAAAGAGAATCTCGTCTGAGCGCGAATTTCATGGCTAGCTGGTGCATGCAAAGCATACAGGCTCACCACTAATCTCCACTTCTAATTCTAAGTCTATACTCAAGCCTAGGTCTGGCTTATATCTCAATGAATCAAGTCCCTCCCCACAACACAGCAATAAATAATATCATGCGGGAAATAAATGCGGGAAAGTAAATGCAGAAAGATAAAGCACATATGTACAACACCCAAAAAAGAAAAACAAACAAGCGCTAGGATTGACTCACATAGGGGTTGTTCCTGTCCCTAGCAGAGTCGCCAGCTGTCGCTACTGTGAAAATCGAAGGCCGGCAAGGACAGAGGAGTCGCCACCGTGCATTATTTATCCCAAGAGAGGGAAAGGAAACGCTCAGAGAAAACCTAACGAAAAGAGGGATAAGAATGGTCATCGCAACCAAATCTCTAGGTTCGGGAGTCGGTTACGCAAGGGGAAGGTGTTAGCACCCCTCTTGTCCGTCGTACTCGACGGGATCCACGCTTGTTGTCTATCTAAAAGGTTGTTTAAACTATCTAACTATAGGCTTAAGGACAAAAGGAAAAGAAGTGACTCGGAAAAGCAACGACACTTCGTGCCTACGTATCTCATCTAAAATGAGAAGTCAGAGTCAACGTAGTTCGCCTAACTACGGGTAAAAAGGGGGGAAGGTTGCTCACCAAGACATCGCGTCTTGTGCCTACATACTCTCAAAGGTGTGAGAGATTAGAGAGAACGTATTTCAGGGTAACGGGGAACACAAGTTTGTTCAACAATTTTAAGCGAGTAAGGTTAACAGTCAGTTCTAGCAGTTTGGTGTATGCAGCTCGAACTTTGGAGACTTAGGCGTTACCGTTTGCGGTAGAACTAAGGGTTAACAATAATCTTGTTATGACAATGATTTCTCAAAGCATTAAAGGCCCCAAGGGCAAAGAGAAGTTTGAATGATTATTTTTGTGTTTTTTAGAGGAGAAGTGTTTTTGAATTGGTTTGCAATTCGTATCGCACAAGAGACTATGACTTAGGAGTGAATGCATCGCATATCACCCAAAGGGTGATACACTAAACACTCAAGCCATTGAAGGGAGACCCTTCAACAACCATTTCCCAAATAGCTTAAGGCTCGTAAAGCACAATACTCATTAACCTTTATTAGATGTTTTGGATTGTTTAGGAGATGAGAAGAGAAAGACGCACTAAAGAGGGACTAACTCAAACCTAAAGTTGTCATGCAATGGTGGTCCTATGATTTAGATAAAGGGAGGCTACCTAATGTTAACATATATGGTTAAGGTCCTAATGTCTATCATAATCAATCTTGAACAAGAAAGATTAGAGGTCCTAAGGGAAATGAGACAAACAAGGAAACAAAAGCAACATAAACATGTGAGAATGCAAACATGGAATGAGGGAGGAAATTAGTGTGGGGTAGTAGCCTCCATGTGCTCATCTCAACCTCAAACAACAATATGAAATTTGCAAGAAAATAAATGGATAAAGAAATGCACCAATGAAAACAAAGAAATGCGCCAAAATGGGATGGAATGGCCTAAACCAAACGACCTCAACCATAAGGCACAAAAATCAAGCACAAATGAAAGGTAAACAAGTCCTAAGCCAAAGTGAGGATGGGAGATCATGTGAGGACAGCAAGGAACTCACAATAGCCACTCAACCATGGGCATCACCAACCAAAACAAAGAAGCACAAAGAAAACACCAAGATATGTCCTCAAGGATTCCACCACTATAGGTATGCTTCAAGTTCCTCCAAAGGAGGGACTAAGCCACCTTAAATGACACTCCTATGTCATTGGACAGTAAGGGACATGAAATACAAGTTCTCAAAAGAAAAAGGGAAGTAAACCACAAGGAAATACAAACAAGTTCTCAAAGGATTGCAAGCATGTTTCAATATGAAACCCTAATTGGCAACTCAAAAGTAAACCCACAAAAGAACAAGCTAAACACAATATAATGACCTAACAATGAGCAAGCATCATCCTTAACATGTTAGAAACATGAAACGATAGGCATTGAGAGCTCAAAGGATCCAAAATTGTCATATCCATGTCAAACTAAGTCAAGATGTATGTGTGAACCTCCCTTTGAGTAACTTGACTTGCAAGATACTCTAAAAATAGGAAAATGATGCAAAAATTAATAAATAAAATGCTAGAAGCTCATAAACATGTTGGCAACCAGAGGCCAAAAGATCTCAATCATGGTCACTTCACAATATCACCATAGAAATTGATTCACAAGGGTGCCCCATTTGAAGGAGGATTGTTTAGGGTCAAATGAAATGCATCAAAAGTCAACTCAAAAGTCAACAAGTCAGGGGAAAAATGGTCCTCAAAAATTCCTCAACTCATCATTGATATGAGGATTGAATCTTATTCATTGGAGTCAAAGGAAATGAGAGAAATAAATTCAAGAACAAAGTATGTCAAAAACTAGATCAAATAAGACACTTCCAATGGTAAATCCCTTTTTAAAATGAAAAATAAATCATAAAATAAAATAAAAATTTCTAAAATTAAGAGGACATCTCAAAGATTCTAAAAAATATTTTTTTGGGATTTTATGACCTTTGGAAGTATTTTAATTGATTTAATCTCTAAACAAAACAAAATAAAAACTAAAATGAAAATACCATGGAAAATAAATAAAACTGGGTGCTAACTAGCAACTCAAACAAGGCAAAGAACGGACGGGGGCTCCCTGGGGGTTGCAGATAACACGCGCCCCTAAGCCCAACAGCACTAAAAAATTCTAAATATAAAATGAAATTTAAATGGAAAAAGTTTGGTGCCAACAGCAAACATTAGAAAACGTTTGCTAGCGTTACCGAAACCATTATTACCCAATCCAACATTCGCGGCGACATTGCCGAAACTAGTATTTCCAATCCCTATATTTCCATTACCTCCACCAACATTTCCTTTGGTTTCGACGTTTCCATTACTGTTTCCCGTCACGTTCCCATTCCCAGTACCATTACCAGTGCCATTCCCGCCAACATTGGGGATGACCACTGGTATACCATTATTAGCATTCAGATTCTCAACATAAGGTGGATTGGTAACTACCCCACCATGTAAAACTCCATCATTGTCAACTCGCGCAATCAAAGGCTGCACCAAAGTCTGAAGCTGATCCTTCCCCTTGGCGACGTTTTGCATGACTTCCATAAATTGAGTCATCCTGCCCTTCATCTCTTGTATCTCAGTCTGCATTTGCTCTTGCATTTGTTCCATGATCCTCCTCTGATTTGCTCTAGTCGCGTACGAGTGAGTTGTTCTATCAGCAATCCTGGAGCACACTAAAAACAAACAGGAGATAAGAAAACAGTTCCGATGCACCTGCAATGCGAAAAATGCTAAAATGCAGACATGTAAATATGCGGCAGGGAGATTTTCCCCCTCGATTCTAGTTTCCAAAAGAAACATCAATGATAAAGAAAAAGCCCTCTAGACAAGCGAATATAATGATAACTCTTCATATAATAACAAGCCAATAGGCAGTGTGCATACACATCAACTGAGTACGAAGTAGGAATGGCCTCAACCAACAAGCCTGGCGATGGTCAATACATATATGAAACAAACAAGGCACAAAGAAAGACAGTCAAGCTGGACGACGAGTCCGGAAATCCACAAGCAACTTCACTGTTTCAGGATGACCAGGTCTGGCGAGTAAGCCATGTATGAGTTGCTCCCTCTGACTGATGACGGAGCTCTACGAGAACCTGGACCTGCTGAGGAGAGCGATGTCAATCGCAGAAATGACCTGCGCGACATTCGCAGCCAGAGCTTTCCTGGAGGTAACGACTCCAGAGGGGAAATACAGCATCAGCTATTCAACACTCTACTGGGGAAAACCAATCATGGCCCGAACGCCTTCCAAGGACTCGGTTCTCTTGGGGGTTTTCAAACTTGGCTGGGGAAGAAGGAATCATCCTGCTTCGGGGGAGAGTACGACTCTGTGGGGAATCTCGATTCCGCTAGAGACTTCAGTCTTGAACTATCGAGTGCTGCACACTTCAGTGAAAGACTCAGCTGGGGAGATGCCATTCCCTCATGATGTACTTGACTGGGGAGAGAATCTTCTCTGCTTGGGGATACATATCAATGCTGAATGATCTCACGTTCGGACTCTGCAGGGAGAGGCTGCTGAACTTTGCTGGAGAGGAAAGAATCATCCTGCTTGAGGATGCGCACAGCGCACTGTCTGGTATAGGCTACACCTGCATCAACACAAACAAACAGACAAGATACCCTTCTCAAAAGGGACCTATCAAGGTTATCATCTTGTGACAATGTTCAAGTAATTCATTGTTTCAACAATTAGTGGCCTAGGCCAGTAAATTTATGTATGCGCATTTTGTCAAAAACATCGACGTTCTTTTTCGTAAACAAAACAGATAAACGCTAAACAGACAAACAGAATTGTTGAATAGTATACATTTTATTGATAACGAACCCCTGAATGGGTAAAAATGTTTTACAACAGATGCAAGCTCCTGGAATGAGGAAGCTGCGCAAAAATAAAACATAAATATACATCAGTATATACAAATGTCGGCAACGAGGTGTAGACGAACACCATGAGTTGATCCCTCTATGACCCACTTGACTTTGATACTTCTCTGACGCTTCAGCTTCAGAAGAGATTGATTCAGATAAACGGCCATCAGGTCTTCCAAACCACTAAACAATGAAAGTCCACACGCGGAACGCAGTCATTTGCTTTTTTCAAATCCCTAACTTTTGCCTGAATCGCCCTTCCGGGTTTTCGATTCACCGGGATACCCTTTTTTGCCAAATTCGCCCATCCGGGTTTTCGACTTTGCGGGTGTACATTCTTTTCTTTTATATCCCTAATTTTTGCCCGAACCTTTTCCTTTTTTATGGTTCGCCGGGATGCCCCATTTTTTCCTGGATATTCTTTTTCTTTCCAGCGGGTCATTCTTTAAGCAAAGTATTTTTTAACTGCGTCCGCGTTCACCGGGGATGCAAAATCTTCACCATCCATCGAGGATAACAACAAAGCTCCTCCCGAGAAGACCTTGCTGACAACATACGGACCTTCGTAATTAGGAGTCCACTTGCCCCGGTGATCGGAGTGTGGAGGAAGAATCTTCTTCAGGACGAGATCACCCGTCTGAAAGCTTCTAGGACGCACCTTCTTGTCATAAGCTTTCTTCATCCGACTTTGGTACAGATGACCATACGCAATCGATGCTAACCTCTTCTCGTCCATCAGGCTGAGTTGGTTCAGTTGGTTCTTAATCCATTCTGCCTCATCGAGTTTCACATCAACCAAAACTCGCAAAGAAGGGATCTCCACTTCTAGCGGTAGGACAACTTCCATACCGTACACCAAGGAGAAAGGGGTGGCCCCGGTTGACGTACGTACCGTGGTACGATAACCGTGCAGTGCAAATGGCAGCATCTCGTGCCAATCTTTGTAGGTCACTACCATCTTCTGAACAATCTTCTTGATGTTCTTATTGGCCGCTTCAACGACGCCATTCATCTTCGGCCGGTAAGGAGATGAGTTGTGGTGTTCAATGTTGAAACTCTGGCACAGCTCCTTCATCACCTTGTTATTCAGATTCGAACCATGGTCAGTAATGATTTGCTCGGGAATTCCGTAACGATAGATGATATCCCTCTTTATGAATTTAGCCACCACCTGCTTGGTCACATTAGCGTACGAGGCTGCCTCCACCCACTTGGTGAAGTAATCGATGGCTACTAAAATGAAGCGATGACCGTTAGATGCAGTGGGCTCGATCTTTCCTATCATGTCGATGCCCCACATGGAGAACAACCAAGGGGAGGACATGACATTTAACGGGCACGGCGGCACGTGAACTTCATTAGCATAAATCTGACATTTATGACATCTCTTCGCGAATTTAAAGCAATCCGATTCCATCATCAGCCAGTAATATCCTGCTCTCAGGATCTTTCTCGTCATAGCATGCCCGCCGGTGTGCGTACCAAATGTGCCTTCATGGACTTCTTCCATGAGCATACTAGCTTCTTTCTCATCTACACATCTGAGTAGCACGAGATCGTGGTTTCTCTTGTACAAAACTCCATCAGGATTGAGATAAAAATTTCCAGACAGCCTCCTCAGAGTCTTCTTATCCTGGGTTGACGCACCCGCAGGATACTCCTTAGTCACAAGGAAGGTCTGGATGTCGTAGAACCATGGCTTGCCGTCGGAGGCTTCCTCGATCGCAAAGACGGATGCAGGTCTATCAAGACGAGAAAGGACAATTCTTGGGGCTTCATTCCAAAAATTGACTTTATACATCGAAGCCAACGTGGCTAAGGCATCATCCATCTGATTTTCAGCCCTGGGCACATGATGGAGTTCCACTCGATCAAAAAACGGAAGTAGCCTTCTGACATAATTCATGTACGACACCAAATTCGATTGACGAGTCTCCCACTCCCCTTTAATCTGGTTGATCACAAGCGCTGAGTCACCATATACATCTAGGTTCTTGATTCTCAAATCAATTGCCTCTTCTAGACCCATGATGCATGCTTCGTACTCCGCTTCATTATTGGTGACCGGAAACGTCAGTCTCGCAGTGAACGGGATGTGGGATCTGTGGGGAGTCGTGATGATCGCCCCTATGCCACTTCCGTAAGAATTAACCGCCCCGTCAAATATCAATTTCCACTGGGATTTCCTGTCTGGCCCCTCGTCGGGCAACGGTTCATCGCAATCTTTTGCTTTAAGAAACATGATATCTTCATCAGGGAATTCAAATTTCATCGGCTGGTAATCCTCGATTGGCTGCTCGGCCAGGTAATCAGACAATACGCTGCCCTTGATGGCCTTCTGGGACACGTACTGAATATCATATTCCGTCAACACCATTTGCCATCTGGCAATCCTTCCCGAAAGTGCTTGCTTCTCGAAGACGTACTTGATCGGATCCATCTTCGAAATTAGCATGGTTGTGTGATTGAGCATGTACTGTCGTAAACGTTTGGCATCCCAGGCTAGTGCACAACACGTCTTCTCCAGCATCGAGTAGCGAGATTCACAGTCTGTGAACTTTTTACTCAGGTAGTAAATGGCATGCTCCTTTCTGCCCGTCTCGTCGTGCTGACCGAGAACACACCCCATACTATTCTCCAGAACTATCAAGTACATGATTAGAGGCCGTCCAGCCACTAGGGGTATCAAGATTGGAGGTTCCTGCAGATACTGTTTTATATTATCGAATGCCTTCTGGAAATCCTCGTTCCAGATAATCGCCTGATTTTTCTTTAACAGTTTGAACATCGGTTCACACGTGGCCGTGAGCTGAGAAATAAACCTTGCAATGTAGTTTATTCGGCCCAAGAAACAACGAACTTCTTTTTCAGTTTTTGGCACTGGCATTTCTTGTATCGCTTTAATCTTCGCAGGATCAACCTCGATGCCTCTTTCGATCACGATAAACCCCAGTAACTTTCCGGACTGTACTCCGAAAGTACACTTGTTAGGATTCAGCCTCAACCTGAACTTCCTAAGTCTCTCAAAAAGCTTCAGCAATTTGACCAGATGTCCCTCCTCCGTTTGGGACTTCGCAATCATGTCATCAACATAGACTTCAATCTCATAATGAATCATGTCATGAAACAAAGTTACCATAGCTCGTTGGTAAGTAGCCCCTGTGTTCTTCAGACCGAAAGGCATTACCCTGTAGCAGAATGTTCCCCAGGGAGTGATAAACGTCGTTTTCTCCATGTCCTCCCGCTCTTTCCTGGTGGCTAGGGAGGCCTTCCAGTGCTGGTTGAACTTGGATATCCTCCGATATGCTTCGTCCAAGTGCTGCTTCTTCGTGGCCAGTACATCGTTGACAGCTTTGAAGTCTTGACCGATGCGCTCACGCTCGGCTATCTGCTTAGTCAGGTCTGTCCCCAGCCGGTTCACCAGCTCTGTTTGCCTTTTGAAGGAATGAACGACTTTGTTTCTCTCGCTTCTGAGCTGCGCCAATTCTTTCTCCAGTACTTCGTTTGCCCTCTTCAATTCATCTCGCTCAGCTAACACCTGATTATGCTGCTGAATGGGCACGGTAGTAGGCTCTTCAATCATTGGAGGGCTTTCTGGCTTGGCAAGAAGAAACGGCATCCCTATAGCATCTGCTCTGGCTCTGATCCACGTCACGTAGGGAGGGTAGGCTTGGTTATTGCTTTTCCCCAGCAATGGTTTCCCCCTCTTATTGATACCATTCCAAACGCGTTGAAGCTTAGATAACACATCCCCTTCTAGAAGACCATTGAGGTACAGAGATTCCTGTACCTCCTCATCCTTTGGCGGAGCTCTCAAAGCATCAGCGAACTGTCGGACCAGCAAAGACGGATTATAGTTTATACAGCCCTTCCTGCCTATCAAAGGCACGTTCGGAAACCCGCTGCAGCTGAAGATAATCTCGGTACCCAACCTATCTCTGTCAAACCAGTCAATATCCTTTGCAGATAGACTCAACAAACGCTCGGACCACTCAGCTGTGGCTGCAGACGAAACAAAGGGGCTCCTCTTGGGCAGATGACTATCAAGCCATTTATAAAGCAAGGGTACACAGCACGAGACATTCTTGCCCCTTCTGTTCTCGTTCTTGTAGTGGATGGAATGGTAGACATCTCCTATCAAGGTAGGGACTGGATTCCCAGAAGCGAAGATGCGAAACGCGTCGAAGTCTACAAAGTCGGGCATATTGGGCAACAGAATGATGCCATATATGCACAGAGCGAGAATGGCGTTGAACACGACCCAGCATCCGTCTTTGGGGCACTGCTGAGCCTTTCCCACTAAGAACTGCAAGGAGAAGCCGAGAACCTTGTTCCAATTAGACTATACCAACTCGGAGGCATCCAGATGAAGTGAAGGAGCTAAACTAGCCAGATCAGGCTCAACATCCATATGTACAAAAGGCATATGCCTCTTGATAGGCACACCTAACAAATCAACATATTCCTCTAGCGTGGGTGCAAGAACAAAGTCCTGGAAAGTAAAGCATCTCAACGGAGGATCGTAGAACTGCAACAGAGCGTGCAACCCATTCAACTCAAACACAGAGGGTTTACGAACCAAACTGAGCAATTTACCGTAAGACTTTCTGAACTCATCTCTCACAGAATCATCTGCTAAAGCAATCAAACCAGTCAGCTGAACCACATCAGGGGCAGGGAACTTGTAAGCCACGGTCTTCCTCAGAGAACCCATAACAATACAATAAGAGGCAAGAAATCCTGAATCGGGGGAAACGGTACCTGCAACACAGACACACGTTAATGAAATGCAAATGAGTATGCAAAGCGATGTAAAATGCAATCATGCAGTAGGAGATCAAGGCAACTGTGCTGTGGAGATTTTGTATCAACAGAACTATGACGCTGCTCTGTCAAGAACAACCATTATCACTGATAAGAAGAAAACCCTGGTATCGGACCATAAATCTGCTCTGTCAAGAACACCCCTCTGATAATAAGGACCTCTGATACAGGACTAAAAATCTGCTCTGTCAAGAACAACCATCTGATGATGAGATCTTCAGACCCCAGTCATAAACCTGCTCTGTCAAGAACAAATACTCATCTGAATATAAGGTCCTCTGATACAGGACCAAAAATTTGCTCTGTCAAGAACAACCATCTGATGATGAGATCCTCAGACCCCAGTCATAAACCTGCTCTGTCAAGAACAATCATATGTCTGATGATGCGAACCTCTGGTACCAACAAAACTGATTCACTGTCAAGAAAACCAGGTAGTCTGAAGGTCAAAGTTTCCTGCAATAAACCCAACCCTGCTCACAGGTATGGACCTAAACTGACTCAAGTTCGGCATCCTATGCGTTCATCAGCGTCACAGACATTCAAGAGGGGTGATACGATACCTAGAAGGTGTGGCATCACCAGCTCATGAAGCGGCCTCACTTGGCTGAATCACAAATGATCGGTCCCCAGAGTCGACAATCCTCCAAACCAACAACCCCCTCAACCCAAAGGGTTGAAAAAGAAGTCAACCGGGAGAACCTCGTCTGAGCGTGGATTTCATGAGACACTAGTGCCTACCAAGCAAGCACGCGCCCACTAATTTCCACAACTAATGCTAAGTTCACTCAAGCCTGGGTGTGGCTTCTGACTCATCAGAATGCCCCCCCACAACAGCATAGATAATCATATCATACTATAAAATAAAGTGCGGGAAATAAAGTGCGATAAATAAAAACAACCCAACAAGTAATCATACAAGCGCTAGGATTGACTCTCGCAGGGACTTCGGATCCCAAAACTGACTCGCATTCGGGACGTTGGATCCTAGGAAACTATCAAGTCCCCAGCAGAGTCGCCAGCTGTCGCTTCCGCGAAAATAAGGTGCCGACAAAACAGAAGAGTCGCCACCTTTCGTTATTTATCCCTCAGAACGGGAAAGGAAACGATCGGAAAAACCTGACGAAAAGGTATAAGACAAGGTCATCGCAACCGTTGTCTGGGTTCGGGAGTCGGTTACGCAAGGGGAAGGTATTAGCACCCCTCACGTCCGTCGTACTCGACAGAATCCACGCTTGTTGTGTTTACTGGACGAGTTGGTTTATCTATCTACCTATCAAGGTTGGCTTAAACAGAAAAGAAAATGACTCGGCAAAGCGTCGCGCTTTATGCCTACGTATTCTCATCAGAGAATGAGAAATCAGAGTCAACGTAGTTCGACCTACTATGGGTTACGGGAAAGGTGGCTCGCCAATACATCAGTATTGTGCCTACATACTCTCAACAAGTATGAGAGATCAGAGCTTACGTAGTTCAGGATAATACGGATTACGGGACTTCAGATTCATCTGTTTTATCGAGTAGGGTTAAACAACAGTTCCAGCAGTTAGGGACAAAGCCTGTTTGCGGTAGAACTGAGAGTTAACGACACTCTTTTCTTCAGAAAAGCTTCCTTTGAATTACGGGCCCACAGGGCAAAAAGGTTTAAAATTTGTTTTCTGTCTTTTACGGAAGAAGTGTTTTTTTATTGTTGTTTGCAATTTCAATCGCACTAAAGACTATGACCTGAGAGTGAATGCGTCGCATGTCACCCAAAGGGTACCATACTAAACATCCAAGTTGTTGGAAAGAAACTCTCCAACAATCCTTTCCCAGATAGCTTAAGGCTCGTAACGTACGAAAGAAATCATTCATGATTACTGTATCTTAAGCTGTTTTGAGATGAGAAGAGAACAGGCTCAACTAAGGGAAGACTATCAAGTCCTACTGTTATCATGCCAAGGATTCATCCTATAGTTGAGGTTTGAAACAGGGAACTCCTAGAATTTATCATGCATAGGTTTCAACCTAAATTTCTAATCATCATTTCCTTATCAAAGGAAATGAGAGTCCTAAGGGATCATGTCAATGATACACATAAACAGATAGAGCATCCGCTTAAACGGTAAACAGATAAACAGTAAACGACTGTAAAATGCATGCAATGCAAGTGAGGGAGGAAATGTGTGTGGGGCAGCAGCCTCCACAAGCACATCTCAACCTCAAGCCAGATATGAATAACAGTAATCATACTGAAGGAATAACATGCCATCAAGCAAAATACAATAAACTGCAATCATACAGAAGGAATAACATGCCATCAAGCAAACTAAACCACATGGGCAAGGGAGCTGGGCTCTACCGAATACCCGCAAGCAAAGCCATACAGTAACAATACAAGCAGAGGGAGCAACTCAACCTCTAGTGCAATCATGCTCCTAGATTAAAGTCAGTCTAGATATGGAC
The DNA here is from genome assembly GCA_963859935.3 of Lathyrus sativus. NCBI lineage: Eukaryota > Viridiplantae > Streptophyta > Magnoliopsida > Fabales > Fabaceae > Lathyrus > Lathyrus sativus. Next base: position 334,776,959 of record OZ012741.1, read on the forward strand.
TTATTCTAATGCATCAAGCAAGTCAAACAAGGCACATCAGCAATACAGAAAAGAAAACAGACAAGAAAGCAGATCAACAACTATCTCTTTTCCAATTCCAAGCTTCAGCTCTTCTGACAGCGACCCAGTCTTCAGACTTCAATCACCCTTCAAGGCTATCACTTTCACTAACAAGTATCAACTTGCTTCTCTTAGCTTCCAACACCTCAACATAAGTATCAACTTATTCTCTCTTCCTTGAGCTTCAGCTTCTCAGTCAATTCCACCTTCAGGCTTCACTCTTAACTATAAATGTCAAATTGATTCCTTCCTGCTCTCAATGCATCAATGCAAATATCAACTCATCTTTTATTCCTCAAGCCTCAGCTCTATACTCAATCTCAATTGAATCCTTTTCATAAGTATCAACTTAGTCTTCAAGCTTCAGCTCTCTCTTCTTTGCTAGTATCAACTTGGTTCTCTTCATCTACAAGCCTCAGCTTCTCAGGGTAATCTTCAATCACTTAGAAGTGTCAACTTCATCCTTCAGTATTTAAGCCTCAGCTCTTCATTCAGTCTTTATTGGATCTTCAAGTATCAACTTGCTCTTCTTGCTCCTCAAGCTTCAGCTGCAATGGTAATGCTCAAGGAATCATCCTCTTCCACACTCTTCAGTGAAGTCCTCATCTTCAAACTCAAGCCCAACATCTTTCAAGATACTCAAACCAGAAGATAGTTGATTGAACATGATGAGGGGAAATGATAAACAGCTTACTGACAACCAATGGAAGCCTGTAAGGGTTCATCATTATGAGAGACTGGTTCCCTCAAAGTTCTACTTCCTAGATAAAACCACTCATCCTTCCAAAGGAGGGATGTGAATATCTGAGAAGGACCTTTAGTCATTGGGAGGAATGGAAGCACAAGATGCTTTCCATGTTTGAGAAAGAAATCATTCTAACTACAAGGCTCTCCCTATGTCCTATCTCCTAATCTTCATCAGATACCTTCAGGCACAAACAATTCCCAAAGCTCCAAGCAACTTCAAACACCTTCAAGCACCTTCAAGCACCTTCACCTTGTCCTCAACTTGTCTTCAATCTCAACCAAAGGCAAACAAAGCACAAACCCTAATCTAAGGGAGCTAAGGGAATTAAACTAGTTGAATTAGTAAATTAGGGTCACCTAAAACCTAGTACTAAAGTTAGTCCTAACTAAAATACTAGAATCAATTGTAAAGTCCTACAAAAATTACTATGGGAACCTAGGTCAATCATGACTCTAACACATTAGTTTCAAAGATCAAATCATCAATTTGGACCTAGAACTAAATCCTACATTACAAGGTATCAATCTAAAACCCTAAAAAGGAAGCATCTAAACATCAATCTAGAGAGCACACCTATTATCATCACAAATATGTGAGAAAAATTCTATGGGATCATACATGTCTAACCTAATCACACACAAAAAATTAGGCCAAGAATCATCCCCATGAGTTCAAACAAAATTCTACAAAAATATGCATCAAACATAAACATTTTAATATCAATTAAAATACAAAATTCCAATTAAATCAGAAATTATATGAAATGAAAATATTTTTTCTCTAAAAAATAATAGACTCAATCATGAGCAATATGCAAAAATAATGGGTTTGATTGGATTAATATTCAATTAGTTATGAATTTTACAAAAATCATGAATTAAATGGAAATTAAATGAAAATCAAATGTAAATAATGAAGCGCGCGGTGCAGGAAGTAAACATTTTCAGTTCAAAACATGGGTTGGGCTTGCTGGGGGGTGTGGATAACACTTATTTTACTAAGCCCAAATGCCAGAATTAATGAAACGCAGCGTTTCCTTCAGAAACCCTTCACAACTCAGAACTAAAACGTGGCCCTTAGATCTTCTCCCAGTCAATGGTCAATCCATCATCCAATGGTGAGATCTTCATCTTCTCCATTTCAAAGCTCTGAGCTTCGCGCCCAGCTCCGGCCACCGCCGGTGGAGCTCCGATCGTCCCCTTCAACCATAGTTCTTCCTAGAGGCCTCCAATCCAAGAGGTCAAAACATGAAACACACTCCAAATCTTGCCACGAACTCAACCATGCCATTAGTTTCTTCTGAAACCCCAAGAATCATCATCTCCCAATCTCAACCGAAAATGGTGATCTTCCTATTTTGCCTCTAATTCAACAATTAACCATCTGAAATCCATCCTAGGTCATTCTACAACTAATCTAACACCTTAATTCAACCTAATTCTACCTAAATCATGCTATAGGAAGAAGGTTACAAACCTGGAAATTCTTGAATAACAGATGCACGAAATCTTCACTTCAAGCTCTCAAATCTTCTGGACACGATCACTAAACTTCCTCCTTGCTTCTGTATGCAACAGATTCAATGGAAAATGCTTCAATCTTGAAACACGATGATGAGTTGCAGGTGCTGAAAACCACTTGCTCCCACATGATCTAGCCACCAATTCTTCTTGGAAATGATCTGAAATCAATCCTTGATACTCAGGGAAGAAGGATCAATCAAGAAAAGGGAGGGAAATGGAGGAATTTGATGAAACCGATTTCAATTGCAATCTATGAAAACTCAATTCCAAACTATGCTCAATCCTTCAATGATCACCAACCTCTGCCATGGATTCATTCTACTCAATATATAGATGGAGTTTGGATGATCTAGAACCCTCTAGATCCTTCCAATGAGATTTTACACTTCTCATGTCATGAGATTTTGAATCACTTATCATGCCATGCTCAATTCTGTTTGCAGCTTGAAATTCATCTCAATATCCTTCAATTTCTCCCCTAGTGACACTTTGGAAGGGTTTAGCTTGCCAAGTTCCTTGCCCATGCCTCAATTTTGAGTTATGCATATGCTACTTAATATGCAAGCAAGTGTTTTTCAAAGCAAGTCCATGATTTAGACCTCAAATCCAAAATGTGGCTAAACCATTGTCTTTAAAATGTTTTCTAGAGTCAAAATGATATATTACATGCCATGGTTTGGATGTGTAGGTTGAAAATATCAATTTCCAACTTTGACTTATTTAACTTATGCCCTTATTTTAGGTCATTTTTGCAACTTTGAGCTACAAGCATTTCCAACATATCATGACCTCCTAACTAGCCTTAAAACATCATTTTGAACAAGTTTTATGTTGAAGATTTTTCCATTTGAAGCTTGGAAATAGGAGTTATGGCTTTATGGTGGAAATGACCTGTAATCTCCAAATGACCAAAATACCCTTGACTTGTCAAAGCCATAACTTGAGTTCTACAAATCCTATCAAGTACTTCTAGTACTCTCTAGAAAGCTAAGAAGATAAGGAACAACATTAATGTTTACCAAAAGTTCATAGGAATCATCCTTCTATGGCAAAAGTTTGATACAAGTTGGGTAACTTTCAAGGCCCCAAATTCACATACCTCAGATGACCTGTAACTTGTCAAAGTCATAACTTGAGTTCTACAAATCCTATCAAGGACTTCTAGTACTCAAATTAAAGATACGAGCAAGCTATACAACATTCATGTTGGGGGCAAGATGAGATTACAATCACATCTTGAGCTAAATTGCCTTGAAGATAGGGGTCAAACTAGGGGATTTTACACTGTCAAGCCTTAGAAACCCTAGCTTGAAACTTCTCAAACTCTTCAATCATGATGAGTTGACCTGGGAATCATCCTTATAACATTTCAATGCATCAATCCATGATCACATGGATCTTGAATTAGGTCTCAACCTTCTCCAAATCATCAGTTGACCTAGGGTTGACCCAGTCAAACCCTAATTGCACCACTCACGGCTGAGTCTTCGTAATCTTGCACAATGACCTATCTAGGCTTTATGATGGCTTTCAAGACATATCATAAGCTCTCTCAAGGCTTCAAGTATACATTCATGGCTTCAAAATCATCTGAGGTATTTCCACAACTCTCAAGTTAGGAGGCACACACTCTTGGTTTTAACCACTCTCTCTGAGGATCTTTGAACTTCTCTGACAAGGATATCAACTCTTGAACACTTAAATAACCTTCCTAGCTAGCTTCATAGTCTTGTGTAGCCCTTGATTGGTAATCATACCTCTTGATATCCTGCATGCATGTCAATGAAATGCAAATGATGATGCTAATGTGAATGAAATGAAACATAAGCTAGGTGAAGAAATCTTGGTGAAATTTTGGGGTGCAGCAATAGGCTCCCTACCTAAGTGTGAGAAAAACATAGAATTAGGATGGTGGTTGTGTAGTGGAGGCCCACGAGGAGTCTTCCTCATGAAGACGATACGAAAACCCCGCTTAGAGTTGACTCCCTTGGTAATGTTATTGTCGTGGTGAGTCTTCGTCGTGGCAGTAATGTTTTCAGGCCTGAATTGATAACTCTAAGGACCTTTTAAACCATTTCCATTTTGGTTGGTAGTGTTAACTCATGAGGGTCATTTCTTGTTGGGTCGACACGGACGCTTCAATCAGATGACATCTCTTGAACGTATCTATTTTGACAATAATATTTTCAACCTCGATCTATGACTCTAAGATACCTTTTAGAAATCTTGGACTCGATGGTTGTGTAGTAGAGACTCTCGATGAGGCTTCCTCGTTGAGAGGATATGAAAACCTCACTTAGAGGAGATCATTTTGAGGAAGTTGTTGTCTTGATGCAACTTCGTCATGGCGATGATATCTTTGAGATGATCCATGACTCTATGCACCCACCTATTTTAGAGCCTACCCATGGGGTTCTGATAATCAATGATATATGTTGCCTTCACCTTTAACTTCAGAGTTATGCTTGTGGTCCCCATTTCTTGCATGTGCATTTCATATTCATGTCATGACGCTCATTTTCTTTGGTTCCCAGGGAATTTAAGAGTTACATTACAGGCACTTAGAAGTCATGGGATCGAACACCAAATATACTTACTCATATAGCTTCAGAAATCCCAAGTTGGATGACTTACGTGGGTTGATTTCTCGTATCTATATTGTGCTCAGAATCAACTTCGGAAAAGATTATGGCAAGCTTATCCATCTCCTGAATCAAGAAGTAGATCAACAAGAACTCGTTACTTTGGCTCAGTTTTATGATTCTCCTTTGAGGTGTTTTACATTCCAAGACTTCCAGCTAGCTCCAACGCTTGAGGAATATGAGAGTTTGGTGGGTATTCCAATGAAAGACAAGTTACCGTTTATGGGTGTAGATGTGTCTCTCAAAGATGAAGTTATAGCTGATGCTCTCCACATACGCAAAAAAAAATCACTGCTAATTGGAAATCCAAGGGAGGTGTCAAAGGGTTGCCTCTCAAGTTCCTTATTGAAAGGGTAGATGAACTCATAAAAGCTCAGAATTGGGACGCTTGTTATGTTGTAGTTGCTTTGGCCATCCATGGGATTTTTTTATTTCCCAACATAGACAATTTTGTGGATGAGACAGTCATCCATGTATTCTTGACAAAGAATCACGTACCAACTCTTTTGGCTGACACTTTCTGTTATTTGAGTTGGAGGAGTGAGAGAAAAGGTAGATCAGTTGTATGCTATGCACCTCTCCTACAACAATGGTTAAAGATGCATTTGCCGATAAATGGGCCATTTATTGATCAAGATGGTGAAAGTTGGGCTCAGACGATGGTATCTCTTCAATCTACTGATTTTTCCTGGTTTTCCAAAAACTACAATAAGGTCATTTCTAATTGTGGCAGGTTCCCCAATGTCCCACTAATTGGCACTTGAGGCTGCATCAACTACAACCCCATATTATTAGTAAGGTAACTTGGATACCCGATGGTTTCTCCTCCTAACGACAAAGACTTGGAAACTTTCATAATACACGACTTGGGAACTGAAAACCCCGAGATATTCAAGAAGATCGCGAAAGATTGAAGGAGTATCAAAAAGAAAGGGAAGGCCGGCCTATAAGTTACCTTACTTCCAATGGTGAAAACCTATAAGTTACCTTTTGAGAACAGGATGCTTGATCCCCTCCTTGAACCTAAACCCACTCACGTCTCGATTAAGGGGGTAGAAGGATTGAAAGCTACCATTTCTCGATTAGTCATAGAAAATGAAGAGCTGGAGACGAGACTTCGTCATACTAATGAAGAGAAAAATCAGATGAAATGGGAACTCAAGCTGAAGAGTAATCAACTTAAGGCTATCGATGAAAAAGTGAATGAATAAGAGCATGAGAGAAAAAAAAACTAAGGTGTGCATTAATCAGGCAAATAGTCGCCTCAGCGAACTGAAAGAAGAATTGAAGTATGCTTAGAGCAAGTGTCGAGAGAATGAAAATTGGTGTTTACTCGCACCCAAGGAAACCAAGAAGGTAAGAACCAAGCTTGGGGACGAAGTCAAGGAGCTCATCGATGCTATATGCCTTTCTAAGGAAAAATAAGTAGAGCAGCGACACCTTAAAAGGATAGCTAGACAAGCTTCCCGCATTACACCCGAGACTTGGGAGCAGTTTTATACAACTCTGAATGATACCAAGAGGAGAGCTGAATATTGGGAGAACCATTTTGAGGCCTTTCTCAAAGAAGTTGACATATGGGAAGTTGAAAGAGAGGAGGTGCTTCATAATTATGATGGTTATGAGCAGTTCATAAACTAGCTAAAAGATAATCGAGATATGTATCGCAACAAACTCAATGGATTGGCTGAATTCTGTAATTGGTTGGCCCTGGATCTACCTTTGAAGATCAGAGTTTCTATGGAAACTATTGATGAAGATACCACTCCTCTTGTCATATGTGATTTCCTCCGCCTTTGCAAAGTGATGATGAAGAAATTCAAAGAAGAGCTAGAGGAACGCGAAGCCCGAAGAGCTCAAGCTTGTTGATCATTTTTTTTCTTGTACTTTTTCATTTTGGATTGTACTAAACATATTATTCTGACTTTGTACTCGATGCTTATTTTAATGATGAATGAATGAATGTCTCTTTATGTTTTATCATATCTCTGAGTATTTTTGAATGACTAACAAATAACTCGAATAATTCCTTAGAAAACAAATGCATACCATTGGCATGCATTCATCTTCCCTCATAACCAACTTACACTCTACCATTTCTCGTCCAAAATAAGATGACTTCCTGACATTCTTACAACACCACAATCAGCCAAAGGAGGATTATGGATCAATTGAAGGAAAACCAAGCTACTATGAGAGAAGAAATGCAACACATGAGGACCCAGATGGGTCAGTTGATGAAAGTTATATAAGATATGGCTAGAGGACAAGAAGAGATAAGGCAGGTTGCAGAGAGAAATGCTACTAACCCTCTTGTTCAAACTGTTGTTGGCACAGTTTCCACTCCTGGCGGCGCAATTCCTATTCATGTTGGCGTAGTGCCCCCTCCTGGTGGCGCAATTCCTACTCCTATTGGCGCAGTTCCTATTCCTACTGGCGCAGTCCCTACTCCCGGTGGTGAAGTTCATAATGTTGGTGGTGTGCTACCACCCCCAATCCATTATGATGATCATGAAGACTTCTATAGCCCCCATGAAGACTCACTCATAGACGCTTTTGGGTCACCCACGAACGATTTAGAGAAGAAAGTGCTTGCCTTGCAAGAGACGGTAAAAGGACTGCAAGGGCCAAACACGTTTGGATTAGATGCCATAGACATGTGCTTAGTTCCTAGCGTTAAAATTCCTCCCAAATTCAAGGTCCATGACTTTGAAAAATATAAGGGAAACAGCTGTCCTGGAACACACATTCGGGCATACTGTAGGAAGATGGCTGCTCACTCCAATGATGAAAAACGGTTAATGCATTTCTTTCAATATAGTCTCAGTGGGGCATCTCTTGAATGGTATATACAGCTGGAACAAACGTATATCAGAGCATGGAAAGAATTTACTGAAGCATTTTTGAAGCACTATCGGTATAACTCAGATATGGCGCCCAAACATTCACAACTCCAAGGCCTGACTCAAAGATCTGGCGAGTCATTCAAGGACTATGCTCAAAGATGGAGGGACTTAGCTGCTAGAGTCCAACCTCCTCTCCTTCAAAGAGAGTTGATAGACATGTTCATGGGAACTCTTCAAGGACCTTTCCTAGAACGCTTAGGTGGATGTACATCATCCATATTCTCAGATTTAGTCATGGCTGGAGATAGAATCGAGAATATGATGAAGACCGGGAAAATTCAGAATAATGTTGGAGCTTCAAGTGGACTTAAAAATCCTTACCAAGGTTTTACCAAGAAAAGAGAAGGGGAAGAAAATAGAGCTTTCATAGATAAAGGGAAAGCTAGAGCCTATCAAGGATCCTATCACCATGCGGCTGCATTTGCTACAAATCAATATCATCAACAACCTCTTACCATTCCTGCAAGCCAGCCTGCTATGCAATAAGAAGCTCCTCAGCGTCAAAACTATTATCAGGGGCAACCAAGGCAGAGGAGACTTGAGAAAAAGTTTGACCCCATTCCAACAACTTATGCCAGGTTGCTTCCATTCTTGCTGAAAGGTTCATTGGTACAATTGAGAGAGATGAAGGCTCCCCCAGCTACTCTACCTCCTGGCTACGATGTGAATGCTCATTGCGAGTTCCATTCTAGGGCTCCCGGACATAACATCGAGAATTGTAAGGCTCTGAAGTACATAGTACAAGAGCTTATTGATTCTAAAGCCATTAATTTCACCAAGAACACTCCCAATATTACCAATAACCCTATGCCAAATCATCACCGTGCCACAAATATGATTGAAGAGTCAAAAGGAAAGAGGTTAGTGTCAAAGATTAAAAAAATAAAGACTTCCTTTGCAGTCGTCAAAAAGCAATTACTAATAAAGGACATTTTCCCAGGATGTGTTGTGGATTGCCAGTATTACTTAGTAAATCCCCAAAGCTGTGATGACTTGAAGATGGGCATCCAGAAGTTGCTAGACTAAGGCGTTATATTGGTGGAATAGATATCGATCACTGATGAAGTGGAAACTTTGGAGATTCCCTATGATCCAATTGAGATTCCTTATGATGATGAACCATTGAATAATTTGTACAGTCAGGGCCATGTACCACTCCAAATTCCTTATGATGAGGAACCATTAAATAATTTGTATGGTCAGGTTCAAGCACCACTATTAATCCCTTGTAATGAGGAGTATTGGAACAATTTGTATGGTCAGGTTTATGTGCCGTTACAAATTCCCTATCATGTTTTACCATTGATGATCCCTTATTATCAACCCTGTGCACCTTTGAAGATTTCGTGTGATTATGATTGGTGCATTGTCCAGATTCCCTGTCATTAAAATCGTGTTAATTTTGTGTGATGGATATTTATCCAGCATACAATTTCCAGCTAGGTCGCCCTTGGATTCATGCTGCTGGTGTCGTGACGTCCATTTTCCATCAACGATTAAAGTTTATGATCAATAACCAGATGGTTGTTATTGAAGGAGAAGAGGATATACTTGTGAGTCATCTGGCTTCATTTCGCCTATGTTGAGGTAGGATGGGAAGTCCACGAGACCCATTTTCAGGCATTTGAGGTGATAAGTGTGGAGATGATTGCCGATGAAAAGGAAAAGGCTGAGAAACCGATGGAAAGATGCGAAGACTATCATCGAAGCTGGTCACCCCCGAGGTTAAGGAAGAGTGTTGGAGCTACCAGTCAACAAGAACAGAGATGGCTTGAGTTAACCAGGCAATCATACAGCTCAACAGAAGACAATCTTTGACAAAGGCAAAGGGCTTGTAACTCCACTTGTCTTCACTAGTGGTGGACATCTGGTGGATGGTCAGGTTACCTTTCTAGAAGTTGAAGATGGTGCACCCAATGAAGTCTGCATGGTGTATCTAAAGGCATCAAACCAATCACTCAATAACTGGATTGTCGTGGAAATCCCTGAAGTCACCTTAGGAGAAGAGTAATTTCTCGCATTTTGTTTTCTAGTATCCTATGCTCTGCCCAAGGCATACGAATCATATTGTAGAGCCCCTTTGCTTTTTAAAGAATGCTTATCATCAATAAAACTAACTTTTTTCATTGAATTGTGCTCCCTGTCTTTCTCTTTTTTCCTTTTATTTTGTATATACATAAAATGGCGATGTTTTTCTTTGCATTTTATTTTTTTCATCTTAAAATAAAAGCATGAAATCATCCATCATGCAGATCTTCTCCTATTTCCGCTGATAACGATACTGCTATGACCTGATATGACTTTGATAACCCAATTTACCACGACGATGAAGACTGCGAGGAAGATTGTGAGCTCCCTGAGGAGTTATCCAAACTGCTGAAGCAAGAATCAAAGGTCATCCAAGCGCACTAGGAAGCGATAGATGTCATCAACCTTGGAACTAAAGATGACATAAAAGAAGTCAAGTCGGGCGCTGCTCTGAAGGAAGATGTCAAAAGAAGGCTGGTCGAGTTACTACAAGAGTATAAGGACGTGTTTTCTTGGTCTTACCAAGACATGCCCAGACTAGATGAAGATATTGTAATGCACAAGCTATCCCTCAAGGAAGAATGACCCCCGATAATGCATAAGTTGAGCAGGACTAGGCCTGATATGGCGTTTAAAATCAAAGAAGAAGTCCAAAAGCAGCTAGACACGGGATTCTTAGTTGTATCCAAATACCCCCAATGGGTTGCGTAACATTGTTCCCGTACCCAAGAAGGATGGGAAAGTGAGAATGTGTGTCGACTAAAGAGATCTTAACATAGCCAGTCCAAAGGACGATTTTCCTTTGCCGCACATTGACATATTGGTGGACAACATGACCCAGTTCTCTGTCTTTTCTTTTATGGATGGGTTTTCCAGTTACAATCAGATTAAGATGGCCCTAGAAGATATGGAAAAGACAACCTTTATCACCCCTTGGGGAACCTTTTGTTACAAGGTTATGCCATTTTGTATAAAGAACGCAGGCGTGACATACCAGTGAGCAATGGTAACACTCTTTCATGACATGATTCATAAAGAGATTGAATGTTATGTTGACGATATGATCCCAAAGTCAAAAACCGAGGAAGAACACCTCACTCATCTGGAGAAGTTGTTTGCAAGAATGAGGAAATTCAAATTGAGACTAAATCCCAACAAATGTACTTTTGGCATGAGATCCGGCAAGTTGTTAGGTTTCATCGTAAGCCAAAAGGGGATCAAAGTCGACCCAGACAAAGTTAAAGACATCCAAGATATGCCTGCACTGAAGACTGAGAAGGAAGTCAGTGGTTTCTTAAGGAGATTCAATTACATTAGTCGAATCATGTCCCATCTGACGTCCACTTGTGAGCCCATATTTAAGTTTCTTCGAAAGGATCAAGCGGTTGTGTGGAATGAAAATTTTCAAAAGGCTTTCGAGAAGATAAAAGAATATTTGCAAGAACCATCGATCTTGATACCTCCTGTGCCAGGGAAACCCCTTATAATGTACATAACTATGTTAGATGGATCCATGGGATGTGTACTGGGGTAGGATGATGAAACGGGTAGGAAAGAGCATGCCATATACTACCTCAGCAAGAAATTCAATGATTGTGAAACGAGATACTCGATGCTTGAGAAGACTTGTTGTGAATTAGCCTAGGCTGCCAAACTCCCGAGGCAATACATGCTAATTGTAACACCCCATTTAAATTATACAGTCGCTTTGGTATTTTCTGTGAGGTGTAGTTGTGTGGTGTCCTTAATTAAGGGTATGATGTTAGGAGTAAGGGAGAGAGATGACCTTAGTTGGGGTACTGTGGACCTAGATAAAGGAGTAAGTTAATTATGATATCGAGAGCATTATAGTGATTAATATTATTCCAACTATTATTAATAATAATGTTAATGAGATTATTATTATTATTATTATTATTATTATTATTATTATTATTATTATTATTATTATTATTCGTATTAATAATATTATTTGGTGGAATATTATTATTATTATTCATATTATTACTATTAGTATGAATATTATTATTAGTGGGAGAATAATATTAGTATTATTATTGTTATTATTATTATTATAGGATTTAAATAATAAAATAAGAAATAAGGGATTAAAGGAAATAGAGAAGTTTTTTTGAGGAAAGAGAATTAGAACACGATAAACTGTCGGAGAAAGGTTTTGGGAGAAAAAGAGAAACTGACGAACTAAGAGAGCTAGGGAAGAGGAACCAAATTCTCCATTGTTGATCAAGGAAAAGCTCAATTCTAAGGTAAGGGGGAAGAATGGATTTCAATATGGGTGAATTAACATGAGAGGGTAGTGAGAGGTCCTTTCTCTCATAGGAATTATGTGTTCTTGAGGATCCTTGAATCCAATTTTCGTAACTTGATTTGTTCTCAAATTTTCTGTTATTGTTGAATACTGTTTGTATGATGTTTTATGTATTCGAAACCAGAATTAATACAGAATTCGTGTCAGAAATCTTTGATGCTGTCATAGAATACTAGTGAGTAGTAGATCTTGAAATCTGAACTTTTAGGGATTTGGGCAAATATGTAGAAATTAATGTGTTATATAATTATTAGTACGATGCTCTAAGGTTTCCCTAAGGTTTAGAGATTTGGGTTAATTGTGGGAAATAGGGAGGTAACCGTAGGAATCTGAGGTTATGGCCAAATGTCCAAATGATATGTATCGTTGAATATTAATATAGGAAAAACTTATGGGAAATTGGACTTTCGTGGCCAGAACCTTGACATTGTTATATGTCTGACCCTGAAGGGTTAAATATTAGATTGTAAGTAACTTAAATGCCGTAGGGTGTAATTGAAGGAAAAATTGTGATATGTTGTCCTTATAGGAATAAGAATATTCAAATGTGAGTAACTCTGAAGTACTCAGAGTAATTGTAGGAAATAGTGTTTTATGTGTTGCAAATGTTGCCAGATGAGCATAATAAACCATAGAAGTTGTGTCGTTATTGCCGTATAACCTTAGGAATGTTTTAGTGATGTTTTGGGTGCTTTGAGTAAGTAATTCGCAAGAATAATTGAGTGAAAATCAGTTCCGGAGCGTAACAGCGTCTTTCTGTCTGTCACGACTGTTCATGTTTTCGGTCGAAATTGTTTTGGACGTAACTTTGGATCCGTAAGTCCGTTTTGACCCCCGTTCGAAGCGTTGGAAAGATAATTAACTGAGCTATAACATAGGATAGATAATGGAATTGTTTTCCCAATATTTTTTATCTAATTATGTTTGAGAAGTCAAATGTGTATATGTTTTAGTAAGGAATCATGTGCTGGTTCAATGACGTCTTGGTGTTTTGATAGATGTGGGCCAAGATGGTCGAATGTGGACAATCTTATGCGATTGTGGTAATTCCCGAGAGGATTAAAGTGAGCGGATGGCTCATGTGGATCAAGATTGATCATGAATTATGCATGATGTATTACATTGCATAATTGTGTTGACATGCATTTCATATCATGTGTCTTGTGGAGATGGCTAGGTGGGAATCCATGATGGGTGCCTAATTTCATCCGGACTTCATTGTGGAAGTTGTTGTGGAGATAAGTTGTAGTTCAGAGGAACGTATATACGACTTATCCGGATTCCGACGGGAATCGGGTTCTAGTGTGAACCGTATGAGATTGTGTTGGTATCACATGCATTGTGTCGAGTCAGTGAGTCGCATTGCATTATTGTAATTGAATGAGGGCTATTAGTGCCGAATGATTGAGGTGGCACGTGTATGTGCGTTAATTGTGCTTACTTTATGTGTGGTGTGTAACTACTCCTTAGCATGTGTATTTCACCGTTTATTTATTGAATGTAGTTCTCACCCCTTTTTGTTGTTGTGTCTGTGCTCTCTTGGGAGTACAGGTGACCAGGTACCTGAGTAGTGCTTGGAGTGTGTTGCTATTTGATCGAGTCTTTGGAGTCGCTCTGATACGTAACATGGGATGACGGGATTACATTGTTATTTGACTACTTTATTTGTTTATTGTTACGTATCTTCATTTATTGGACTTATGTTGTATGACCTCGTGTCGAGGAGAATTATATTAGAGAATTGATTTGTATTCCGCTGCTTACTTAAAAACTAAATAATATTGATTATTTTAATGAAATGAAGTGACTTAGTGTGATATCCCACTGTGTTGGAGAACTCTGATGAATTTCACGAATTGTTTCTATATATTTATTATATTACGCGTACGGGGTAAAGTGGGGTGTTACAATTGGTATCAGAGCCTGGTTGGTTCGTCCGGTCAGTGTTGTAGTAGAGTCTGACTATAGAGTGTTTATAGTCATGTGTGTGTTTCTAACCTGTGTTTCCGTGGTTTTTGAGAAGTATGGCTGGTAGGAATGATGTTGCGATGGCTGCTGCGTTACAAGCTGTTGCGCAGGCAGTAGCGGACATTGGTCAGAACGTCAACCGAAGTGCTGACGATGGAGAGTTCCGTAATTTGGGAAAGTTTCAGAGTAATAAGCTGTCTACTTTGACTAGAGGGATGGTGATTGATACTCCATCTATTGGGTCAGTCACTACATCTCTAGTGTGTTTGAATTGTCCAATGTCGATCTTTGGTAAGGATTTTGGAATGGACTTAAATTGTTTACCATACAGCAAGTTGGATGTTATTCTAGGGATGAATTGGCTTGAGAGTAAGATGCGAGAGTCGTATCAGGAGCTGTTCTCATCAGATACATTTTCGAGGACGAAAATATTTTAAGTGGGGGAGAGTTGTAACACCCCATTTAAATTATTCAGTCGCTTTGGTATTTTCTGTGAGGTGTAGTTGTGTGGTGTCCTTAATTAAGGGTATGAGGTTAGGAGTAAGGGAGAGAGGCGACCTTAGTTGAGGTACTGTGGACCTAGATAAATGAGTAAGTTAATTATGATATCGAGAGCATTATAGTGATTAATATTATTCCAACTATTATTAATAATAATGTTAATGAGATTATTATTATTATTATTATTATTATTATTATTATTATTATTATTATTATTATTATTATTATTATTATTATTATTATTATTATTATTCGTATTAATAATATTATTTGGTGGAATATTATTATTATTCATATTATTACTATTAGTATGAATATTATTATTAGTGGGAGAATAATATTAGTATTATTATTATGATTATTATTATTATAGGATTTAAATAATAAAATAAGAAATAAGGGATTAAAGGAAATAAAGAAGATTTTTTGGGGAAAGAGAATTAGAACACGATAAACTGCCGGAAAAAGGTTTTGGGAGAAAAAGAGAAACTGACGAACAAGGAGAGCTAGGGCAGAGGAACCAAATTCTCCATTGTTGATCAAGGAAAAGCTCAATTCTAAGGTAAGGGGGGAGAATGGATTTCAATATGGGTGTATTAACATGAGAGGGTAGTGAGAGGTCATTTCTCTCATAGGAATTATGTGTTCTTGAGGATCCTTGAATCCAATTTTCGTAACTTGATTTGTTCTCAAATTTTCTGTTATTGTTGAATACTGTTTGTATGATGTTTTGTGTATCCGAAACCATAATTAATACGGAATTCGTGTGAGAAATCCTTGATGCTGTCATAGAATACTAGTGAGTAGTAGATCTTGAAATCTGAACTTTTAGGGATTTGGGCAAATATGTAGAAATTAATGTGTTATATCATTATTAGTATGATGCTCTAAGGTTTCCCTAAGGTTTAGAGATTTGGGTTAATTGTAGGAAATAGGGAGGTAACCGTAGGAATCTGAGGTTATGGCCAAATGTCCAAATGATATGTATCGTTGAATATTAATATAGGAAAAACTTATGGGAAATTGGACTTTCGTGGCCAGAACCTTGACATTGTTATATGTCTGACCCTGAAGGGTTAAATATTAGATTGTAAGTAACTTAAATGCCGTAGGGTGTAATTGAAGGAAAAATTGTGATATGTTGTCCTTATAGGAATAAGAATATTCAAATGTGAGTAACTCTGAAGTACTCAGAGTAATTGTAGGAAATAGTGTTTTATGTGTTGCAAATGTTGCCAGATGAGCATAATAAACCATAGAAGTTGTGTCGTTATTGCCGTATAACCTTAGGAATGTTTTAGTGATGTTTTGGGTGCTTTGAGTAAGTAATTCGCAAGAATAATTGAGTGAAAATCAGTTCCGGAGCGTAACAGCGTCTTTCTGTCTGTCACGACTGTTCATGTTTTCGGTCGAAATTGTTTTGGACGTAACTTTGGATCCGTAAGTCCGTTTTGACCCCCGTTCGAAGCGTTGGAAAGATAATTAACTGAGCTATAACATAGGATAGATAATGGAATTGTTTTCCCAATATTTTTTATCTAATTATGTTTGAGAAGTCAAATGTGTATATGTTTTAGTAAGGAATCATGTGCTGGTTCAATGACGTCTTGGTGTTTTGATAGATGTGGGCCAAGATGGTCGAATGTGGACAATCTTATGCGATTGTGGTAATTCCCGAGAGGATTAAAGTGAGCGGATGGCTCATGTGGATCAAGATTGATCATGAATTATGCATGATGTATTACATTGCATAATTGTGTTGACATGCATTTCATATCATGTGTCTTGTGGAGATGGCTAGGTGGGAATCCATGATGGGTGCCTAATTTCATCCGGACTTCATTGTGGAAGTTGTTGTGGAGATAAGTTGTAGTTCAGAGGAACGTATATACGACTTATCCGGATTCCGACGGGAATCGGGTTCTAGTGTGAACCGTATGAGATTGTGTTGGTATCACATGCATTGTGTCGAGTCAGTGAGTCGCATTGCATTATTGTAATTGAATGTGGGCTATTAGTGCCGAATGATTGAGGTGGCACGTGTATGTGCGTTAATTGTGCTTATTTTATGTGTGGTGTGTAACTACTCCTTAGCATGTGTATTTCACCGTTTATTTATTGAATGTAGTTCTCACCCCTTTTTGTTGTTGTGTCTGTGCTCTCTTGGGAGTACAGGTGACCAGGTACCTGAGTAGTGCTTGGAGTGTGTTGCTATTTGATCGAGTCTTTGGAGTCGCTCTGATACGTAACATGGGATGACGGGATTACATTGTTATTTGACTACTTTATTTGTTTATTGTTACGTATCTTCATTTATTGGACTTATGTTGTATGACCTCGTGTCGAGGAGAATTATATTAGAGAATTGATTTGTATTCCGCTGCTTACTTAAAAACTAAATAATATTGATTATTTTAATGAAATGAAGTGACTTAGTGTGATATCCCACTGTGTTGGAGAACTCTGATGAATTTCACGAATTGTTTCTATATATTTATTATATTACGCGTACGGGGTAAAGTGGGGTGTTACAATTGGTATCAGAGCCTGGTTGGTTCGTCCGGCCAGTGTTGTAGTAGAGTCTGACTATAGAGTGTTTATAGTCATGTGTGTGTTTCTAACCTGTGTTTCCGTGGTTTTTGAGAAGTATGGCTGGTAGGAATGATGTTGCGATGGCTGCTGCGTTACAAGCTGTTGCGCAGGCAGTAGCGGACATTGGTCAGAACGTCAACCGAAGTGCTGACGATGGAGAGTTCCGTAATTTGGGAAAGTTTCAGAGTAATAAGCTGTCTACTTTGACTAGAGGGATGGTGATTGATACTCCATCTATTGGGTCAGTCACTACATCTCTAGTGTGTTTGAATTGTCCAATGTCGATCTTTGGTAAGGATTTTGGAATGGACTTAAATTGTTTACCATACAGCAAGTTGGATGTTATTCTAGGGATGAATTGGCTTGAGAGTAAGATGCGAGAGTCGTATCAGGAGCTGTTCTCATCAGATACATTTTCGAGGACGAAAATATTTTAAGTGGGGGAGAGTTGTAACACCCCATTTAAATTATTCAGTCGCTTTGGTATTTTCTGTGAGGTGTAGTTGTGTGGTGTCCTTAATTAAGGGTATGAGGTTAGGAGTAAGGGAGAGAGGCGACCTTAGTTGAGGTACTGTGGACCTAGATAAATGAGTAAGTTAATTATGATATCGAGAGCATTATAGTGATTAATATTATTCCAACTATTATTAATAATAATGTTAATGAGATTATTATTATTATTATTATTATTATTATTATAATTATTATTATTATTATTATTATTATTATTATTATTATTATTATTATTCGTATTAATAATATTATTTGGTGGAATATTATTATTATTCATATTATTACTATTAGTATGAATATTATTATTAGTGGGAGAATAATATTAGTATTATTATTATGATTATTATTATTATAGGATTTAAATAATAAAATAAGAAATAAGGGATTAAAGGAAATAAAGAAGATTTTTTGGGGAAAGAGAATTAGAACACGATAAACTGCCGGAAAAAGGTTTTGGGAGAAAAAGAGAAACTGACGAACAAGGAGAGCTAGGGCAGAGGAACCAAATTCTCCATTGTTGATCAAGGAAAAGCTCAATTCTAAGGTAAGGGGGGAGAATGGATTTCAATATGGGTGTATTAACATGAGAGGGTAGTGAGAGGTCCTTTCTCTCATAGGAATTATGTGTTCTTGAGGATCCTTGAATCCAATTTTCGTAACTTGATTTGTTCTCAAATTTTCTGTTATTGTTGAATACTGTTTGTATGATGTTTTGTGTATCCGAAACCAGAATTAATACGGAATTCGTGTGAGAAATCCTTGATGCTGTCATAGAATACTAGTGAGTAGTAGATCTTGAAATCTGAACTTTTAGGGATTTGGGCAAATATGTAGAAATTAATGTGTTATATCATTATTAGTATGATGCTCTAAGGTTTCCCTAAGGTTTAGAGATTTGGGTTAATTGTAGGAAATAGGGAGGTAACCGTAGGAATCTGAGGTTATGGCCAAATGGCCAAATGATATGTATCGTTGAATATTAATATAGGAAAAACTTATGGGAAATTGGACTTTCGTGGTCAGAAACTTGACATTGTTATATGTCTGACCCTGAAGGGTTAAATATTAGATAGTAAGTAACTTAAATGTCGTAGGGTGTAATTGAAGGAAAAATTGTGATATGTTGTCCTTATAGGAATAAAAATATTCAAATGTGAGTAACTCTAAAGTACTCAGAGTAATTGTAGGAAATAGTGTTTTATGTGTTGCAAATGTTGTCAGATGAGCATAATAAACCATAGAAGTTGTGTCGTTATTGCCGTATAACCTTAGGAATGTTTTAGTGATGTTTTGGGTGCTTTGAGTAAGTAATTAGCAAGAATAATTGAGTGAAAATCAGTTCCGGAGCGTAACAGCGTCTTTCTGTCCGCCAGGACTGTTCATGTTTTCGGTCGAAATTGTTTTGGACGTAACTTTCGATCCGTAAGTCCGTTTTGACCCCGTTCGAAGCGTTGGAAAGCTAATAAACAGAGCTATAACATAGGATAGATAATGGAATTGGTTTCCCAATATCTCATATCTAATTATTTTTGAGAAGTCAATTGTGTATATGTTTTAGTAACGAATCATGTGTTGGTTCAATGATGTCTTGGTGTTTTGATAGATGTGGGCAAAGATGGTCGAATGTGGACAATCTTGTGCGATTGTGGTAATTCCCGAGAGGATTACGGTGAGCGGATGGCTCGTGTGGATCAAGATTGATCGTGAATTATGCATGATGTATTACATTGCATAATTGTGTTGACATGCATTTCATATCATGTGTCTTGTGGAGATGGCTAGGTGGGAATCTATGATGGGTGCCTAGTTTCATCCGGACTTCATTGCGGAAGTTGTTGTAGAGATAAGTTGTAGTTCAGAGGAACGTATATACGACTTATCCGGATTCCGACGGGAATCGGGTTCTAGTATGAACCGTATGAGATTGTGTTGGTATCACATGCATTGTGTCGAGTCAGTGAGTCACATTGCATTATTGTAATTGAATATGGGCTATTAGTGCCGAATGATTGAGGTGGCACGTGTATGTGTGTTAATTGTGCTTATTTTATGTGTGGTGTGTAACAACTCCTTAGCATGTGTATTTCACCGTTTATTTATTGAATGTAGTTCTCACCCCTTTTTATTGTTGTGTCTGTGCTCTCTTGGGAGTACAGGTGACCAGGTACCTGAGTAGTGCTTGGAGTGTGTTGCTATTTGATCGAGTCTTAGGAGTCGCTCTGATACGTAACATGGGATGACGGGATTACGTTGTTATTTGACTACTTTATTTGTTTATTGTTACGTATCTTCATTTATTGGACTTATGTTGTATGACCTCGTGTCGAGGAGAATTATATTGGAGAATTGATTTGTATTCCGCTGCTTACTTGAAAACTAAATAATATTGATTATTTTAATGAAATGAAGTGACTTAGTGTGATATCCTACTGTGTTAGAGAACTCTGATGAATTTCATGAATTGTTTCTATATATTTATTATATTACGCGTATGGGGTAAAGTGGGGTGTTACACTAATACATACAAATCTCTTAATATCTAAAATGGATCCCATCAAGTACATCTTTGAGAAACCTGCTCTCACTGAACGAGTCGCTCGTTGGGAGATTGTACTAACATAGTATGATATTCGATATGTCACACAGAAGACCATCAAGGGGAGCGTGTTGTCTGATTATCTTGCTCCCCAGCCTGTGGAAGATTATCGACCTATGCGTCTGGATTTTCCTGATGAAGATGTTATGTTTACCAAAGATTATGAAATTCTAGGCCCATATGACGACCCGAACCATGATCACAATGGACGCTCGTGTTCGATGGTGCCGCGAATGCTCAAGGCAGTGGAATTGGGGCAATAATTACATCACCCACTGGATTTCATATTCCTTTCACCACTAAGTTGTGCTTCGAATGTACCAACAACATGGTCGAACGTGAAGCTTGCATCTTTGAGATTGAAGTTGCCATTGACCACAAGATCAAAATTTAAGAAGTCTATAGAGACTCAGCTTTAGTCATCAGCCAAATTAAATGAAATTGGGAAGCTCATAGTAACAAGCTCATCCCATACAGAGATCATGTGTTGAAGCTAATCTCGTACTTTGATTAGATTACTTTCAATCACATCCCCAGAGAAAATAATTAATTGGCAGATGTCCTAGCCACTCTAGCATCCATGTTTAAGGTTAAATGTAAGAATGAAGCACCATCTATTCGCCTCGAATACCTTGATGAGCCGGCTTATTGTTTGGAAGATGATGCCACGGAACCTGAAACTGATGGTCACCCTTGGTTCTATGACATCAAGCGATATCTAGAAACATATGAGTACCCAGAAAACATCACCATCACTGACAAGAAATACTTAAGGAAGCTCTCGTCAAAATTATTCCTTAGTGGGGATGTGTTCTACAAGAGGAACTATGACTCGGTCTTACTCAGATGCGTGGATAGACACGAAGCAGATTGTATCATTAATGAAGTTCATGAAGGGTCTTTTGGGACGCATGCCAGTGGACATACTATGGTCAAAAGGATCTTGAGGGCAGGAAACTATTGAATGACAATGGAACTGATTATTATTGCCACGTGCAAACATGTCATAAATGCCATATCTACGTAGATAAGATCCATGCTTCACCAACTCCTTTAAATGTGTTGACGTCGCCTTGGCCATTTTCCATGTGGGGCATATACGTGATTGGACGTATCGAGCCCACTGCCTCCATCGGACACTGTTTCATCTTAGTGGCCATTTATTATTTCACCAAATGGGTGGTGAAAGCCATATTTTACGCCAACGTCACTAAGCAAGTGGTGGTCTGCTACATCAAGAAAGATATTATTTTCCGATATGGGGTTCCGAATAAAATCATTACTGACAATGGTTCGAACCTCAACAATAAAATGATGAAGGAGTTGTGCAAAAGCTTCAAGATCGAGCACCATAACTCAACACTGTATCGTCCCAAGATGAATGGAGCTATTGAGGTGGCGAATAAAAACATCAAAAATATTGTTCAGAAGATGGTAAAAACATATAAAGACTGGCACAAGATGTTGTCATTCGCTTTGCATGGTTATCGCATTTCAGTGCGTGCTTCTACTGGGGCAACCCCGTTCTCTCTCATGTATGGCATGGAAGTAGTGCTGCATGTTGAAGTAAAGATTCCTTCCTTGAGGATTTTAGTAAACGTCAAGCTAGACGAAGCTAAATGGTTGCAAGCAAGAGTCGACCAGCTCAATCTCATTGATGAGAAGCATATGACATCCATCTATCATGGTCAATTATACCAGAAGTGGTTGAAGAGAGCCTTTGACAAGAAAGTTCATCCTTGACACATTGAAGCAGGAGATCTTGTCTTAAGGAAAATTTAGCCAATTCACACTGATCCGAGGGGAAAATATGGTGAAAAATGTTTTCTCTGGTGGAGCCTTGATTCTCTCGACCATGGACAGTGATGATCTTCCATCCCCTGTGAATTCAGATGCAGTTAAAAAATATTATGCCTAAAAGACAGACCGGGTGGATCAAAAAGAAAATCCACACAAAAATGGACGTCTTGGTGGACCATGTAAAAAATAAGAAGGTCTAGGAAAATATTAGGTACATAAACAAAATAAATAATTTTCTAAGTTAAAAACCTGCAAAGGTAACTTAGGCAACAAAAAAAAGGGTATCCCGGTAGGCTGAAAATCCAAAAAGGGCGGTCTAGGCAAAAGTTAAGGACTCAAAAGGCAAAAACTGCATTCTGAGAGGACGTTCAAATTTTCCTCCTTGATCGGGAAACTCTAATTGGGAAGGATCAATGCAATCATTACGCTCGAAAGCAAGGCATAAAGGGTCTTCAAAAAGATATCGATCATAGCATAATTAAAACTCGATGGAAACCGATTTCAACATTGCCATTGCTATTTTTATCCAAATCAATTACCTCTTTTAGGAATTGCCTCCTCTTATAATCTGCCCATTTACGGGTCTTCATTAATAAAGATAATTTTCATCATAGTTTTCTCACTCTTTTAATTCTTACTTCATGTTTACAAAATTTGTTTTATATGTGATAAGCAATGCATTTGGATTTTTAGGGATAATAATATTATGGTGGAAAGAAAATATGAGATTACTTTTTCCTTTTAGGGTGTATGTAAGGTGACTATGATCCATGAGTGACATGCAGAAACGCAAATAAAATCACAACGTAACTTGGCCAAGAAAAAATCCATCTAGCCCAGGGTGAACCAACACAAAATGACTTGGAGCTCTAGCATCTCCAGAACCTGATTGCATCGTGAAGTACAGGTTTCGAAAAGTTAAACTCATTGCCCATCTAACCCAAAGCCCAACCTTACCTTGCACAACCATTACCCATAATCCATATCCTCATATCCCAGTAACTCGAGCATACATTTTCATTTTGCATACATGAATCATCATTCATGCTTAGCCAGTAATTCTCGAAGACGCGATTTTCCTGCGGACCCCCCCCCATCAGGATACTTTCAGGGTGTTTTAAACTTACCTTTGGTAAATCTTTCCGTGCTTTTTGCACGAGATATTTCTTCACTTACCTTTTGTAAGGGATTTCATTGCCTTTTGTGTGAAATCTTATTCTTTTGCTTTCCTTTTGTAAGCATTCTCGCTGCCTTTTGCACACGAAAGAATTTTATATTGGGTACAAATATGGGAATGGATGAATAATCTATCCCTATTTCGATTAATTTGGACGCTTGACGCCTGTGTGGCCAAGAAATGAATGGCCGCTATGCTTAGAGAATGTCATCTCTGTCATTGTGCCTGTGACGTCAAATGATGTTCTAATACCCTATGCAAGTTTCCATGCCTTTTGCATGGAGATGGTTATTGCCCTCAAATTACTTTTTGTAAGTCTTTTGTGTCTTTTTCATGAAGTATCTCCTCCTTGACTTTCGCAATGGATTCAACTTACCTTTAGCATGTCCACCCGTACCTTTTGCACAGTTTCTTGTCAGCTTACCTTTTGTAAGTTTCCTCTCTACCTTTTGTAGAAAGAATTTTTTCCTCCTAACCTTTTGTTCAAGAGCCTTCTTTGCTTTTCACAAAAGAAAGTACGATCGTCCTCTCCTGAGGGACTCTCCTCTCTACCTTTTGTAGAAGGAATTTTTCTCCAAACCTTTTATTTCAGAATTCTCTCTACCTTTTGTAAAGGGAATACCTTTCTCAAAACCTTTTGTTCCTGAGTCCCCTCTACCTTTTGTATAAGGAATTTTTCTCCAAACCTTTTGTTCTAGATTCTTCTCTACCTTTTGTAGAAGGAATTTTTCTCCTAACCTTTTGTTCAGGAGTCTTTTCTGCATTTTGCAGAAGGAAATACGATTGCATTCTCCCAAGGGAGTCTCCTCTACTTGATGTAGAAGAGTTACCATGTCTCCAAACCTTTTGTAGAAGGAATAATTCTCCTAAGCTTTTCTTCAGGATTCCTTCCTACCTTTTATAGAAGGAAACATTTTCTCCTAACCTTTTGTTTAGGAGTCCACCTTGCCTTTTGCAAGAGGAAAACCAATTTCTAGAGTCCTTTCTACCTTTTGTAGAAGGAATATCTCACAATCCTTTATTTCCAGAGTCCTCTCTACATTTTGTAGAAGGAATATCTCTCAGCCAGTTACAATTTCCTATTACAAGGCGTCCCTTTGGCTTTTCCAAAAGATGTTTCAGATTACAGATGTACTATTACCACACACTTTTGGGATTCTATAGGGATTTCTCCCCTTCCAAAACTGGAAAAGCACTCATGCTCATTCCGCATTGCATCTCAAGCATATTATCATATCCCTCACAACTAATTACCTTCCTCCCAATGACAGGTGACTTTTTCAAGCTATTCAACTTATTGACTACTTTCATTCCATCCCTTTTCGGTTGAAAATTTTGGGTATTCTCATATTTAATCCCCTTTTACCTTGACTACAAGAGAACCTATGTTACTCGCATCCTCAGGTCCAAGAAGTTTAAATAGGGGCATCTGACATACCCTCATTTTTACCCTAGCCTTACATGTCATTCTTTCATCATTACCATAATGTTTTAGTGCCTATCAAGCATAGGTGATGCAGAAGAGGTCACAAGAAAAGTTTGTGGCTTCAAATCAATCATTTAGGATTGGCTTAATGGGTTCTCCATCCATAACCCATAAGGAAGTTTGACCTGGTCTTGATCAAGCCAGGAAAAGAAGGAATGCACCTGTTGATAACCTTTGGTCATGGGCCATCTTGCATGCAAGCATCATGGAAAACCATCAAATGACTATGGTTCAAGATTTTGACAATATTAGTAACTTGAAGCTTAAGGGGTTACTCTCAAAGATGATTCATTTGTCCATCATTTCACTCAATAGGAAAATTAATATTTTTGATCATAACATCATAGGCATCTTCTTTATTAAAAGTTCACCAAGCTACCAGGTCACCTTGGGGTATCACGCCAAGTATTCCTCTATGCTCCAAGACTTATCATTCTTAAAGAAAACTCTTTAAAAGAATTATTATTGGTCTCAGATCATCCATGGTGGAAGGCCTTTGTTAGACAAGTTATTTTCATGGTTTAAATTACAAGTAAATCAAGGAGGCAAGGGATCATTATTTATTTGTTCATCATGAAGGTCGATTTGATATTGGATTGAAGATTGAATAGAGTTCACTTAAGTCACCAATGGGTTGAGTTGAAGATTTCTAAGAAGGTAATCAATGTGAATAAGATTCTAGCATGGAAGATTAAAAAGTTTGACTAAGATTTCTTCTTAATAATCAAGTGATAATGCCATATTCCAAAACCACATTCAATTCAAAATCAATCCTAAGGAGTATAACCCGTGATTGCCAAATATGTTTAAAAGAGTTATCAAGCTACAACCCTTATGAGTGCTTAGCCCGTGATTAGAACAAAGCAAGCCATGGACAAGAATTTCAAAACTATGTTGCATTTTGTTTCAAGTCATAGTTTTGAAAGTTACAAGTTGTGTGATTAATTTTAAAGTCATTCCACAAGTGCATTCAATAGAAACAATGTTCCAATTCAAAATATTCATTTCAAACTATAAAGGAATTGCGCACAGTTACAAAAGCTTCATTCAAAGTTTACAAATTTCTTACAAAGGGCATGCCTAAGATCAAATTCTCATGCCTTGTTCCTACACTAAGCCTAAAAGCTACAACCTTCTTAATTCTGCTATGATGCTGCCAAGCTTGCCACCATGTGTTGCACCCCAAAATTTGACCAACCTTTTCTTAACTTGGTTTATGTTTTATTTCATTTTTGTTTTAGCATTTCTGCATTGCATAGCATTTATTCTTGAGACAGGGGATCGAGGTTTTCCTGTGGCTCAGAATTCCCCTTCAGCGTAAGCAATCAAAGCAGCAGTCGACATTTATTTTGCCCGATGGAGAGGTCGATTTTATGGTGTAGGTTAATTTCCAGCGTTTAGGCTACTTTGAGTAGTTTCACAGTCAGGATGATTGAAAACAAGTTTCAAAGGCTTAACAGATATCCAAACAGTTGAAAACGGACAAGTGGGCATGTTTCCTTCCAAAAGGCGCCAATTTCAAAACTTTAAAGGTGTTAATTGGTTAACACATAGGGTTAACCGATTAACACAATCAAAATCAGGCTAATTTTGTAGGTTTTCACAGTATTAACCGGTTAACTATATGCGTTAACCGATTAACATGTGTAATTTTTGCCCTGTACGTGAATTTTCAAGACCAACCACTTTTGGAGTCCAATTCTGATCACTTGAGTTTCATTTTTACACTTGGGAAGGGTCTAGAACCTCATATAAAATTTGGTTAATTTCAATTTCCCACCAAATCCCATTCCACATTCCATACCACATTTTCCAATCCAAATTCCAAACCTTGCATTGGATCCAAACCTAGATGATATTTAAATGATTCACTCCAAACCAAAGGGATCTAATCTCTCATAATTCAATTCATTTTTCAGAATTCACTCTTGAGCTCTCAATTCTCTCAACTTCTCCATTTCCAAAACCCTCACTCAAAGCTCTTCATCATTTGGAATCATTGATTTTTTATTGAAATCAATGGATTCTTGAGCATAAACCTCCATTTATCATCATCATTGGATCAATTTTCATAATCAATTTTCGTGCAAATTGAGATCTGATTTTGGAGCTTGAGTTGGAACTACTTATTTGGAGTAATTTGGCTTAAAAAGGTTCGATCTTCATTCCTCTTGCAAGAATTATTGTGGATCTTGAAGTTTTTCGGATAATCTTGTTTGGATCTGCTCAAATTCAGTTGATCAACACTTACCGAAGCAAATCTCTGCTTCGAAGGTTGGAATTCTCGATCCGATTTAATTTTTGAGCTTATCATGTTAATCTTCATATTCAATTTAATTTTGGTTGATTTCGATCCGTTCGGATTGTGATATTGCTGTGTAATTGTGTATCCATGCTGTTGGATCTCTGTTTTCTGTTGTTAATTTTGTGCTTAAGTGATAAGTTGATCTTTTGGATCCTTGGATAAGCTGTTTTTATGCTGGAAGTGATTTTCCGCTGCTGTTTTTGGCTTTTGGTATAGTGTTAATCGATTAACCTATATGGTTAACCGGTTACCCAATTCAAAATTTCAAATCTTTCATACGTTAACACTTGGTTAATCGGTTAACCCAGAGTGTTAACTGATTAACACTAAACCAGAACGTCATATTTGCTATTTTTCAAGGTGTTTTTGCATGCCGTTTCATTTCAAATCATCATAGATCAATGTGATGTATTAGGAGTGAAATGTTTCTGGAAATTTGTCGCTGATCTTGGTTATTTAATCGAGATTTCTTTGACACGTGCTTTGTCTTCCACTTGAATGTGTATTTCCGATATGCATCGTTCAAAGTGATGTTTCTTTTTCGTTTGAGTGTTCGAGTCAAGTGGTCGAGATGCGCTTGTGGCGGCTGCTGCCCCGCACTTCTTTTCCTCCCATTTGTCTTTGATGATCGATAGCCGACAGTTGTAAAAGCTTGTCTTCTCCCGTTATGTCTTATCCGCTCATTTTGCTTCGGTGCTTGCATGTTTGTTTGCTTGCCTTCTTTATGCATGTTGATTTTGTTGCCTTGCATTCTTGTATGCTCCAAAGAGGTCGAGACGCGCTTGTGGCAGCTGCTGCCCCACACATCTTTCCTCCCTCCCACCATTCTAAGTGTGCATTTTCATGTTTGCATCTTACTTGTGATTGAATTTACTTGGTGCTTTCTTGTGCTTTTTGCCATGATCCCCAGAGGGTTCCTAGTTGAAAATTATGGCCAGCCCATGATGGATGTTCTAAAAAAAGTTATAACATCCAGAGTGACATTCACTACAGATCTACTATTATGCAGTAATTATAAAGCAGTAAATAACACTGTTGTTTATTGACCCAGTTCAGCGCAACACACTTACATCTGGGGGCTACCAAGCCAGGGAGAAATTTCACTATCAGTAGAATTAATTTAGAGTCAAACCTCCAGTTTGCACTCCTCACTTAAGACCTACCCAATGACAATTTAACCTAGAGACACTCTAGACCTGAGTATACCCACTCACTCCCTACAATCACACAACAGTGATATCAAACAGTTACAAACTAAATAGTAGAATGAAGAAACACTTCAACTACACACACACCTTGATCTTGCTTCAAAGCTTTGATTAAGTGACACACACTCTTGCTTAACAGCTTCAAGTGGTACACAGATTAGAAACTACCTAACCAATGCAATCACCAGTTGCTTGGATTACAAGTGTTCCTAAGACACAATCGTGAAGAACAACCTCTTCACTTCTAAACCACTACGGTGATTTCTCTGCTTCTCTATCTCCAACAGCTGCCTTCTAGGATTGCTTATCCTGGTATTTATAGCAGCAGATCAGTCCTTGGGCCTGGGCGCATAAGTTAGGTTTTATCTATCATAAAACCTTTCTTCAATATTTTGCCCGCTTGCCACTTTAATCAGGTACATATTAGTTCCCCTAGGGCGTCTAAAATGTCTCCTGCATTCCAGCTTGAGCTTCTGATTTGTTTCCTGAGTTCTAGCTACCAGAATAACAAACTTCCGCTTGATGTAATACGACCTATGTCATAACATTGAGTATGACATCTAGCTTAACTTATAGTTAGCTTAGTTAACTTACCCTACACAGTCCGTATTATGAATGTATCAACATCAGATATGACATTCATACATGCACTGATATTTTGCCACAAAATGCAGCCAATCAAGAGCACTTACAAACTCCCCCTTTGGCAAATTTTTGGCTAAAACACTATGAACTTACACCAGAGATTTACATATAGCAGAAGACTTAACATAGGTCCTGTCATGCAGGTAAGTCACTTGCTGCTCAAGCTCTCAGACTCCTCACAGTTGGCTTTCAGCCCTGTTAACCCTCACTTTGTTAGCCATATGTTAGTTACCACTACAGGTGTCATTCTTTGCTGAGTGAGTAACACACAGAGTTACTCCCCCTCAACTGATGCACATCAGTTGAACACTTCACCCGCAAACAGCCTGCAGTCACATATATTTATCCATCCTGCTCTGGATGTTATGACATTCAGGATAACATCCTGTCACACAGTTGTGCTACTCCCCCTGAAGGGATGCACTCTGCTAAGGGATACACTATGCTTTTATTCTGCTCCTGCACATAGTTCCTAGTTCTAGCATACATGGCATACATATCATATCAGTAATAGCCCAAACAACTGTTATCACACACATATCTCATTAGCATCACCTGCAGTTTCCCCTGTACATCGTAATATCATAAGCACCATGGTGCATATGCTCTAGCACAGCTCATGGTTGTCTTGTTCTTCCACCTGCTATTACTGCTCATTGGTTATCAGCCAATTCTTCCATCTGTTGTACCTGTTCATGCTTTTATCTAACACTTTCTCCCTTGTACATAACATAGATCATAAAATGTACTAATACATATGTTTGGTATTACATTACAAAACTGCTCATAGAGAGCATCACCAAATATTCATGCTTGAGCAAAGAAAAATTGAACAGCAGCACACTTCATCACCAGCAGCAGTCTGTGGCACATACCCAATTCTCGATTTTCTTCATCAGAGGAAGAACTAGAGTCACTGCTATCCAAGTCTGAGAGAGAGATGTCTTGGTTTCCATCATACGAGTCTTCTTCCGGAAGATCCTCATCTGGACCCCGGCGAGCCAGGGGCACGGTGAAGCCCTTAACAAGCAATCCTTTCCTGATGATATTGTCAGCAATTTCCCCCATGGATTTATTCACATAAGCTGTGCCTTCCCTGTTCATAATTCTTCTCAGTTCTTCTTCAGTGGGAGGGGGATACTTGCGGTTTGGTTTCTCAGCCGAGGGAGGTGGATCTTTGGTGAATTTGGGAGGGGAATTAGACGAAGATCCTTCATGATGCGAGGCCATGTTGTTATCGAGACTTAGGGTCTGGAAGAGATGTTGAACGATAATTGGGGCAGAGAGGCACGTTTGTGTGGGATGGAGAGATTTTTTGTTCAAAGACTTTGACTGCATTGAAATCCCAAAACTCTCTCGTGCCATTAATTTCTATTCATCCTTGTACATGCAGATACCCAACTTCCCTCTAAGATTTTCAAATTGGGCAGCATCTAGAGCCTTTGTAAAGATGTCAGCTAGCTGTAGCTCAGTGGACACATGCTCCAAGGAAATCACTTTGTCTTCCACAAGGTCTCTTATGAAGTGATGCCTTATATCAATGTGCTTGGTTCTGCTGTGCTGGATCGGGTTTTTGGAAATGTTGATAGCACTAAGATTGTCACAATACAATGTCGTGACATCCTAAGTGACATTGTATTCAATTAACATTTGCTTCATCCAGACCAGCTGAGAACAGCTGCTACCAGCTGCTATGTATTCAGCTTCAGCAGTGCATAATGAGACACAATTTTGCTTCTTGCTGAACCAGGATATTAGGTTGTTACCTAAGAAGAAACATCCACCAGATGTGCTTTTTCTATCATCAGCACTGCCATCCCAATCTGCATCACTATAACCAGACAGAATAGGGGTACACCCATGAGAGTAGAGTATGCCATAGTCAAAGGTTCCATTCACATATTTGAGAATCCTTTTCACTTGGTTCATGTGACTGACTTTAGGGTCTGCTTGATATCTGGCACATACTCCAACAGCAAATGCAATGTCTGCTCTGCTGGCTGTTAGATATAGTAGGCTTCCAATCATGCTTCTGTATAGCCTTTGATCCACACTAGTACCATTTTCATCTCTGGTCAACTTTAGATGAGTGGGGGCAGGTGTTCTCTTGTGACTGACATTGTCCATCCCAAACTTTTTTACTATATTTTTGGTGTATTTACTTTGGGAGAGGAAGATGGAGTCTTCCATTTGCTTGACCTGGAGCCCAAGAAAATATGTCAATTCTCCACACATGCTCATTTCAAATTCAGACTGCATGTGACTGACAAATTGCTTCACCATCCTTTCTGATACTCCACCAAACACTATGTCATCTACATATATTTGAGCTATCATAATTTCTCCACCTTCATTTTTCACAAACAGAGTCTTATCAATTCCCCCTTTTCTGTATCCATTGGTGGTGAGAAATTCAGTGAGCCTTTCATACCATGCTCTAGGTGCCTGTTTCAAGCCATACAGAGCCTTCTTTAGCTTGTAAACATGGTCTGCTAGGTTAGGGTCCTCAAATCCCTTGGGTTGTGCCACATACACTTCCTCACTTAGATATCCATTCAGAAAATCACTCTTCACATCCATTTGAAAGAGTTTAAATTTTAGGATGCAGGCAATTCCTAACATCAGCCTTATAGACTCAAGCCTTGCAATTGGTGCAAAGGTTTCATCAAAATCAATTCCTTAAGCTTGAGTATATCCCTGTGCCACTAGTCTAGCTTTGTTTCTGACTATGATTCCTTCTTCATCTGACTTGTTCTTGTAGATCCATTTTGTTCCAATGATATTGGTTCCTTCAGGTCTAGGCACCGGTTCCCATACCTCATTCCTCTTGAACTATTCCAATTCATCTTGCATTGCCTTGATCCAGTATTCATCAGAGAGGGCTTCCTTAACATTTTTGGGTTCAACCTAGGACACAAAACAAGAGTGTGATATGACATTTGTTGCTCTGGTCCTTACTCCACTGTTGAGGTCTCCAATGATCAGGTCTTTGGGATGATCTTTCAGAATCCTAATAGAAGGTTCCTTGGTGGTTGTATCTGGTTCAGTACTTGGACTTGCTTGGGTGTCTTCAGACTCCTCAGATGGAGTCTCAACCAATGTTCCCACATCCTCTATGACATTGGTTTCATCAATCTGATTATCAATGACAACATTTATGGATTCCATTAACACTTTAGTTCTGGAGTTATATACTTTGTAAGCTCTGTTGTTGGTAGAATATCCCAAGAATATTCCTTAATCACTTTTGGGATCCATTTTCCTTCTTTGTTCACGATCTGCCAAGATGTAGCATTTTCTTCCAAACACATGAAAATACTTCACATTAGGCTTTCTTCCTTTCCACAATTCATACAGAGTGGAGGATGTTCCCTTTCTTAGAGTTACCCTGTTGTGCACATAGCATGTTGTATTCATAGCTTCAGCCCAGAAGTGCATAGGCATCTTCTTTGCATGGATCATGGGTCTAGCAGATTCTTGAATGGTTCTGTTCTTCCTTTCAACT
The DNA here is from genome assembly GCA_963859935.3 of Lathyrus sativus. Lineage (NCBI taxonomy): Eukaryota > Viridiplantae > Streptophyta > Magnoliopsida > Fabales > Fabaceae > Lathyrus > Lathyrus sativus. The sequence continues at coordinate 334,809,491 of OZ012741.1, forward strand.
ACTCCATTTTGTTGAGGGGTGATAGGTGATGAAAATTCATGGCTTATGCCTTCAGCTGCACAAAATTCAGCAAACTTAGAGTTTTCCAACTCCTTTCCATGATCACTTCTGATCCTGATAACCACACTCTCTTTTTCTCTTTGGAGTTTGATACATAGTTCTTGGAAGACTTCAAATACATCCGACTTTTCTCTGATAAAGCTTATCCAGATGAATCTGGAGTAATCATCAACCACCATATATGCATATCTTTTCCCACCAAGGATTTCTATTTTCATTGGTCCCATCAGATCCATGTGTAGTAGTTCCAGAATTCTGCAGGTGGTTAGATGTCCAACTCTAGGATGAGAAGTCTTGGTTTGTTTGCCCACTTGGCATTCCCCATACACTTTTCCCTCATCAATAGTCAGTTTAGGTATCCCTCTTACAACCTCCTTGGAAATGATCTTCTTCATTCCTCTTAAATGAAGATGTCCAAGTTTTTAATGCCACAATTTTACTTCCTTTTCCTCTCTTGCCATAGCGCAAATTATGGATTTACTCGTGTCCTGAGGCTGCCACAGATAGCAGTTATCCTTGGATCTATGTCCTTTCATGACTTCTTTATTTCTATCATTAGTGACCATACATTCTTCTTTAGAGAACTTCACACTTAGTCCTTGATCACAGAGCTGACTAATGCTGATTAAGTTGGCAGTTAGCCCTTTTACCAACAGCACATTGTCTAGAGTAGGGACTCCAGGGCATTCCAGATTTCCAACACCTTTGATTTTTCCTTTTGCTCCATCACCAAAAGTCACATAACTGGTGGAATGTGGTTTGATGTCTATCAACAGATTCTTTATGTCAGTCATGTGCTTAGAGCAGCCATTATCAAAATAGCAGTCTTCTTTAGTTGATACTCTTAGAGAGGTGTGAGCTATTTGTGCAACCGTCTTGGCAACCCATTTTCTTTGCTTGTTAGGCACCTCCCTCATTGGTTTGGCATGATGATGCATGTTGCCATGCATACCCTGTTTAGTTTTTCTTTGGCTAGAAAATCCATTCAGCCAGAAGCACACTACTTTAATATGCCCAAGTTTTCCACAGTGGTAGCATCTATGCCTTTGGAATTTTTTCTTGATTTGGTTCCAGCTTCTGTATGGTGAATGTTGTGTCATTGGTCGTGACATCCTTTTTAACATTTAAGACTCAGGCTGCAACCTCTTGAGTTTCAAGACAGGATTTTGTTTCTCAACAAATCCTATACCAGACCTATGTCCTGCAGTCTGCCCACTCTGAAGGATTTCCTCTAGGGTGTCAGTCCCAGAGTTGAGCATCCTTATGGATTTAGCCATTTGATCCTTCTCATTTTTCAAATCATTTACCTACACTTCTAATGTGAAGCTTCTGATATGAGGTTGTAGGGTCTTCAAAAATCATTTCCTCTTCACTTGAATCACCATCAGATATGTACACCCTGGTGGGTGTAATGACATGTTTAGCTGTTTCTTCTTCTGATTCACTGTCAGAATCAGTCCACGTGACAGTCAGGCCTTTTCCCTTTCTCTTGAGGTATGTTGGACATTCCTTTCTAATGTGTCCATACCCTTCACATTCATGGCACTGTACTGTACTGACTTTTTCTTCAGCTTTTTCTTTGTCAGCAGGCAAGCTTTTAGAATAAAGTTTAGACTTGGCATCTATCCTTTTGACCTGTTTGTTGAATTTTCTCCCAAGCATGGCTATTACCTCTGATAGATTCTCCACTTCTTCCTCATCTGAATCCTCTGCAGAATTTGAGACAAGGGTTGTACTTTTGCTCTTTTTCTCCACAGTCAGATCACACATCCCCATCTCAAAGGTTTGAAGGGATCCAATGAGTTCATCCACTTCCATGTTGGATATGTCTTGAGCTTCTTCAATGGCTGTTACCTTCATCGCAAACCTTTTAGGTAGTGACCTCAGAATCTTTCTTACAAGTTTCTCTTCAGTCATCTTTTCCCCCAAAGCTCCTGAGGTGTTAGCTAGTTCAAGAACATTCATGTAAAAGTCATGAATGGTCTCATCTTCCTTCATTCTTAGACTTTTAAATTTTGTGGTCAGCATTTGAAGTCTTGACATTTTGACCTTGGAGGTTCCTTCATGAGTAGTTCTGAGAGTGTCCCAAACATCCTTTGCTAGTTGACAATGGTGGACCAGTCTAAAGATGTTTTTGTCTATACCATTGAAGAGTGCATTCAACGCTTTAGAGTTTCCAAGAGCCAATGCCTCTTGCTCTTTGGTCCATTCCTCTTCAGGAATTTGCACAGATACTCCATCCTTGTCAGTCTTCACATGATGTTCCCAGCCAGAGTTTGCAGCTCTTCAAGCCTTGCTGTCTAAGGACCTAAGGAAAGCAATCATCCTAGGCTTCCAATAGTCATAATTAGAACCATCCAAAATTGGAGGTCTATTTGTGAACCCAATATCTTTATCCATATTACTAGAATTTAATTTCCCTAGATCTCACCCAATAATAAACAGGCAGGGTACCTGCTCTGATGCCGATTGAAAATTCTGGCCAGCCCACGATGGATGTTCTAATAGAAGTTATAACATCCACTATGACATTCACTACAGATCCACTATTATGCACTAATTATAAAGCAGTAAATAACACAGTTGGTTGTTGACCCAGTTCAGTGCAACGCACTTACATCTGGGGGCTACCAAGCCAGGAAGAAATTTCACTATCAGTGGAATTAATTCAGAGTCAAACCTCCGGTTTGCACTCCTCACTTAAGACCTACCTAATGACAATTTAACCTAGAGACACTCTAGGCCTGAGTATACCCACTCTCTCCCTACAATCACACAACAGTGATATCAAACAGTTACAAATTAAATAGTAGAATGAAGAAACACTTCAACTACACACACACCTTGATCTTGCTTCAAAGCTTTGATCAAGTGACACACACTCTTGCTTAACAGCTTCGAGTGGTACACAGACTAGAAACTACCTAACCAATGCAATTACCAGTTGCTTGGATTACAAGTGTTCATAAGACACAATCGTGAAGAACAACCTCTTCACTTCTAAACCACTATGGTGATTTCTCTGCTTCTCTATCTCCAACAGCTGCCTTCTAGGATTGCTTCTCCTGGTATTTATAGCAGCAGATCAGTCCTTGGGCCTGGGCGCATAAGTTAGGTTTTATCCATCATAAAACCTTTCTTCAGTATTCTGCCCACTTGCCTCTTTAATCAGGTACATATTAGTTCCCCTAGGGCTTCTAAAATATCACCTGCATTCCAGCTTGAGCTTCTAATTTGTTTCTTGAGTTCCAGCTACCAGAATAACAAACTTTCGCTTGATGTCATACGACCTATGTCATAACATTGAGTATGAAAACTAGCTTAACTTATAGTTAGCTTAGTTAACTTACCCTGCACAGTCCATATTATGAATGTATCAACATCAGACATGACATTCATACATGCACTAATATTTTGCCGCAAAATGCAGCCAATCAAGAGCACTTACACTAGTCCCTCCGTTTAGGATGGGAGTAGGAGAGACATTAGGTGTTCGATCCAAGCATGCTAACATTAGGATAGACGTTTCCCCTTTGTATCCCAACTTTAGGATCACTTTGCATGACAACGTTAGGGCCAAGTTACCCTTAGACCTTCCGTGCGTCTCTCTTTCTCATCTTCAAACACTCATAAAATACATAATAAAGAATGACAAGTGTTGTACGCTACGAGCATTAAGCTACTTGAGAAATGGTGATTGGGGGCTTCCTCTCAATGACCTAGAGTGTTTAGTGTACACCCTTTGGGTGATAAGCGATGTTAGACTAAGGCACGGATCTAGAAGGGGGGGTTGAATAGATCCCTTTTAAAAATTTGAGTGGCGCTACCAATAAAATTGGTTTTCAAAATTGTTTTCAAATGCGGAAGCTGCCTTGGAAAATATAGTCTAAAACGAACAACTATTGGAGAGCCGGATATGCGTCAAGCGGATGAAATTAAGACGATAACGGATAGTAAATCACTACACACTTTTATGCAAAACTCAGATGTGATTCACTCGTACTATTTCCTTATTCCAATGATCAAAAATTACACCAGAACTAGCAGCAAAATTAAGGCAATTTTAGTTCAGCACTTTTGTCAAACAGTTGGTGTGCACAAAACTAGCAGCAAAATTAAGGCAGTTTTAGTTCAGCACTTTTGTCGAACAGTTGGTGTGCACAAATACCTTAAATGATATTTGTGTTGAATGAGTGATTAAAAAAGCCTTAGTACAGTATTTCTATTGTACTTAGTAGTTAAAAAACAGTGTTTCACCAACTCACTCAATCAATACTACAATTTGACAAAATCACTTATTCTAGAATCACTTAATTTTTAAGCTGTAATTGAAAATGCAGAAAATAAAGGAACACACGATTTGATGAGGCAGTTCCCCCAGTCGTCCTCGCGTTGGGGTACGTCTGCCCTCAATTCTACAAAGAGAATTGAGATATGTATTGAATAGATATCACCTGTTTGGTAGAACAGTTATACACAAGAATCGATAGACAATTGATACAAACAATCTTAATGTTGCTGACAATTTCTACCACTTCTTGCCCCTTGATTCAAGATGAATCAAGTCCTCCAATTTGATGTGAATGACCTCCGATTGCAGCCACCTTATTGACAACTCTTCCGTTGATCAAACCTTCGGCACGGCTGATCTTAGACACACCCAAATTGAACCCGGAACGTCTTCAACCTTTCAACGCCCTAGCTACTAGATTGATCAACCTTCCGCTAATCAATCACCTTCGCACTCGCTTGATTGTTGAACCGACGATTCCGTAACAAAAGCCTTCAAAACCTGTAGTCTTGATAGGTAAAACCTCAAGGTTTTCTCCCAAGAAACACCTGCACCAGCTTCCACTCGAACCGGATCTTCAATCACGCGTTCGAACCTTATCACCGTCGAGCAAACCACAAACCGCAGCAAAAAATTGATTATCTGTAATTTGAGGATTTGTGAGTTGATTGAACGATGAAGATGAAGAACACTGATGCACCTCTTTCACGTTTCTTGACCTGAACACTTTCTCACAATGCTTTCAAAAATGTTATTGAAAAATGTTCTATGAAAAAAAATGTTCGTTGTTAAAATTGAAAAGACAGCTATTTATAGAAATACAAAACAGACAGATGACAGATCAAAGAAACATAGCAGAATTTCTGTTTCTGCGCGCGAACGGTCGACCATAGGGTCGGCGTGCGCTGAGCCGTGTGACACTCAAACTGTCATGCGCCGAGTCAGCGGTCGACGCATGATCTTCATGTGCTGAGCCGTCTGATTCTTAAACCTGCATGCGCCAAGTTAACGGTCGACGCATGGTTCCATGCGCTGACCCGTGGGGAATACACAGCTTCATGCGCTGAGTGGTATGGTTGACTCATAGCTACAAAACCTGCAAAAATTGATATGTTTGTTGTTTCGTGCATCTTGTCACGACCAAACATTAGTCACATATATTGCCAATGAAATATGATGATTTAAAAGGATATAGGAAGGATGTAATATGTTAAGTATTGCATGACGATTCTGATTCATCCGAGGTTGTACTTTGTCATCATCGAAACTTGAGAACGTATGTTGTGAGACAGTTTTCCCTCACATTCTCCCCCTTTTTGATGATGACAAACCTGTGCGAAGCTTGGTGAACACAACATGCGATATCTTTAACATAGTAGTAAGCTCCCCCTTTCTTTTACAGTCATAGCTGTTGTGATCTACAATCTACTTGTCTTTTCTCCCCCTTTGACAACATCAAAAAGAGGTAAACTCGTGACCCAATAACAACACATTGAATCATGCATGAATGAGATACCAACAGATGAGAAGTAAACAACAGTTATACATACGATGGAAATAACAGTTAATAGATTACAGAACCACAAAAATGTCATGATATCAACATAGAAGTAAGCAACAATCATAGTGAGTCTGGGCAGAAAAGCAAAACACAACCAACAAAATGAATGCAAGCCAAAATAGGAAACAACAAATGACATATGAGCGCATGCTAATAGCCCCGTCCACGTCCGCGACCACGACCACGCCTGTCATAGTAATGAGGATGGCGTTGGGGATGAGCTAGATCAGTAAATTCTTCTGTGATGTTATTCAAAAAGTCAAGACTGTCGACAATGGCGCGTTCTTCAGCTTGATGACAGTGAGTTAGAGTCTCGAATCGAGCGTCCAGCTGAGTCGACATTCCACTGATCCGTTCATTTTGGTTATGCAGTTCAGAACGAATTTGTGCCATACTTTCATTTTGATCCCTCATGAATTTTTGCTGTTGTTCCTGCATATTGGTCATAAAATTTCGCTGTTCCAACTGCATCGACTGCAACATTTCTAAAATCTCCGAATTGTTTGACGGTTGTTGAGGAGAAGGTGGGTCTGCAGTGCTTGGTTGATACGGCTGATAAAATTTGCCAAGGGTGGTCCACCCGGTGTATTGCCATTCACCCCAGCCTTGGTTATTCTCCTCATCCTCATTTTCCTGTTGGTTTGAGTAGGCAGACCAGTTATTGTGTTGATTGTCATCTTGATATGTTTGTTGATAGTTTTCAGAAGGCACGTATGGTTGATGACCTTCATTAATATCGTGGTCCAGCTGAGGCTCATCAGCGGTTTCTTGTGCCTCTCCTGCATTGTCACCTTGATTGTCTTCATCTTCACTTGAGCTTCCTCCTGCTTCTTCATCTTCTTCACCCTCTGACTCATCAGCACTTTCTTCACTCGAGGAGGCAGCTGCAGCCATGGTTGAGCGCCGATAAAATCTGTACTTTTTGAGCGACTGATCCCACACATATCCCATCATAGCAAAGACCTTTGAACTGAACTCTTTATCGGGAGAAATTGGAGTATATGGAAAAGACGGGTAATTGATACCTGCAGAGTTTAAAGCGTCCTGAATGAATGAGCCATAGGCGAGCGCGGTGCCTCGCTTGGAGTCTCTTAGTTCATACATCCGGCTTGTAATATAGTACGGCCAGTTAATTTTAATGCCGTGACCAAGTATATGGATGAGATGCACTTCAGCTTGTTCGACTCTTGACAAACCACCTTGTTTAGGCCGCAGAATGCGCGCCACAATCCATTGAAGGATCCTTGGATATGTTTTGAGTTTTCCGGATGTGACGGACCTCGGAAAAGCCGCACTGTTTACAATGTGCTCCGGATAAGGCCTCTTGAGCATATTATTCAGTGCTTTGTTATACTCATAACCTTCAAGAGTTTTAGAATCGGTTACTTCGGCTAGGGGAGGTTGACCATCCTCTACAGACATATCAAAATACTTACTCCAGAATTCAGTATTTACAGTCACTTGAGTTGTTCCAATATGGGAATGAAAGTTTTCTCCGTGAAATTTATCATTCAATTCAGAGTAAAATACACGCACCAGATCTTCGCTATATTGTTCATTGCATTCAATAAATCGTTCAACACCATGATAAGAAAGAAAGTTCATGAACTCACCCAGATGCATGCGTTCAGCAACCAGTTCATAGAAGGCGTGTTGTCGAACCACTTTCCTCTTACCAATGTCTTTGTTAAAGTTTTCCCGACGAGACGGATGAACCAGGGATTCTGCAGTGATTGGCACTGTTCCGGAGGTTGACCCTCGTGATCTTTTTCGGCGAGCATAGGTTGCCATGGGTAAGAGACAAGTTGAAGATGGAGAGAAGGTGAATTTTTTTTGTTGCAAACACACTTAGGGTTTGTGGGAAAGTGGAGGAGGCAAGTAGTTGTGGAGAAGAGAGAAAAGTAGGAGTGGATGGGAATAGCTGCGGTTACCAAAGAATATGAATGGATGCATGCTTTGAATTAATGCAGAATTTGAACAGTTAGCGCTAAAGAAAAAAAACTGGGATTTTTAGCGAACCGTCGACCATAGCCCTGCATGCGTCGACGCATGCTGTAGAAATTTTGATAATCACAGATTTTGAACAGAGTGCGTCGACCTCTGTTCTGATATGGTCGACTCAAGCCACGAAAACTCAGAATTTTTCTTTTGCTACCTATGTTATGAAGCTTAGTTGATGCAGACAAAATGCCACAATAGTGTTTAATCAAACAATATTCAATACATAACAGATAGGTCAACTATGCATCACATATTTTATTTTGAGATCACATAAAAATATATAGAGAGAGAGAGAGAGAAATGGAACAATATCACCTTAATGCCGGAGTAGCTTGATAAACAACATACTTGTACTTACACGAATATCAAATTGTTAGAAGTACAACAGCATGATTATTTGAATGAAATAAGATAACATCAGCAAATATTATTCCCGTTCCGAAATGTCGAGGATGCCAAGTTCTCGGCGGATATGAAAGAAAGGTTCCGTTGCTAGCGGCTTTGTGAAAATGTCCGCTAGTTGATTTTTAGTGTCAACGTGTTCAAATATAACATCACCTTTCTCAACATGGTCCCTAAGAAAATGGTGTCGAATTTCTATATGTTTAGTACGAGAGTGTAATACGGGATTTTTGGTAAGGTTAATAGCGCTAGTGTTGTCACATAGGATAGGAATACGTTCAAGTTTAAGATTGAAATCTAGTAGTTGTTGCTTAATCCACAGAATTTGAGCACAACAACTACCAGCGGCAACGTATTCCGCCTCGGCCGTTGATAAAGCAACTGAAACTTGTTTCTTGCTATGCCAACTAACCAAGGAGTTTGAAAACAAATGACATGTACCACTAGTGCTTTTCCTATCCGATTTGCACCCGGCAAAGTCGGAATCGGAGTAACCTACCAACGAGCAATCACTACCCTTAGAATACCACAATCCATACTTCGGGGTACCTGACAGGTATCGAAGAATTCGTTTAACAGCTTTTAGGTGGGATTCTTTGGGACATGATTGGTATCGTGCACACATGCACACACTAAACATAATATCAGGACGTGACGCAGTAAGATAGAGAAGTGAACCAATCATACCTCTATATCGTTTTACCTCTACGTCCTTGCCATTTTCATCTTTATCCAAATTTACGCATGTAGGCATTGGGGTGTCTATGGCCTTGGATTTTGCCATGTCAAATCTCTTGATCAAGTCCAAACAATATTTTGTTTGGCTCACGAATGTCCCTTCTTGGAGTTGTTTAATTTGCAGGCCGAGGAAGTATGTGAGCTCCCCCATCATACTCATTTCGAATTCGCCCTGCATGAGGTCAGAAAACTCTCTCACGAGATTCATGTTAGTGGATCCAAATATAATATCGTCAACATAGATTTGCACCAAAATCAAGTGCTTTCCTTGACGTTTAATGAAGAGTGTAGTGTCAACCTTTCCTCGTGAGTACCCCTGATTAAGTAAAAACTTACTTAGTCGCTCATACCAAGCTCTAGGAGCTTGTTTGAGACCATATAAAGCTCTTTTTAACTTGTAAACATGTTCAGGGTATTCATGAGATTCAAAACCGGGAGGTTGAGACACATATACTTCTTCATTTATGTGACCGTTAAGGAACGCACTTTTAACATCCATTTGAAATAACTTAAAATCCTTTGCACATGCAAAGGCGAGTAAAAGGCGTATAGCCTCGAGTCGGGCAACCGGCGCATAAGTTTCCTCATAGTCGATGCCTTCCTCTTGGTTATACCCTTGAGCGACCAATCTCGCTTTATTACGGGTTATTACCCCGTTTTCGTCCAACTTGTTCCTAAACACCCATCGGGTGCCGATTACTCGATGGCCTCGCGGAGGAGGGACAAGGTCCCATACCTCGTTTCTTTTAAACTGATTTAGTTCCTCTTGCATCGATAAAAACCAGTGCTCATCGAGTAGGGCCTCTTTGGGGTTTTTAGGCTCTATTTGTGAAACGAAAGCGAAGTGATAACAAAAGTTACTTAGCTTAGATCGAGTGGTGACTCCCTTTGTGATGTCTCCGAGAATATTGTCAATTGGATGATCTTTACACGACTTCCAAGCTTGAGGGAGATCATCGTTTGTAGGCGGATGAGCTTCCTCAGTTACCTCATGGTGTGCATCCTTATCCTCCTCAATTTTGACTCTATCGGGTTGATCAATCCCCGTTTCGCCACCTTTGAGTATGTCTTCTGTGGATGTACCTGCACCATGAACAACACTATCCTTTCCGACATTTCTCGGATAGGACTCATCAAACGTAACGTGCACAGACTCTTCAACAGCTAGTAATCTTTTATTATAAATCCTATATGCTTTACTTGATTGCGAGTACCCTAGAAAAATGCCTTCATCGGCTTTTGAATCAAACTTGCCCAAGTTTTCCTTTCCATTGTTTAATACAAAGCACTTGCATCCAAAAACATGAAGGTGAGAAACATTAGGCTTTCGCCCTTTTAAAAGTTCATACGGAGTTTTGTTTAGAATGGGACGGATGAGTACCCTATTCAAAACATAACATGCCGTACTAATGGCGTCGGCCCAAAAGTATTTTGGTAAACCACTATCATTAATCATTGTTCTTCCCAATTCTTCTAAAATTCTGTTTTTACGCTCCACAACCCCATTTTGTTGAGGAGTTCGTGGAGCCGAGAAGTTATGATCGATGCCATGGTTACCGCAATATTCTTCAAATAAATGATTTTCAAATTCACCTCCGTGGTCACTTCTTATTGACACAATGTTTGTATTTAACTTATTTTGGGAGAGCTTGGCAAATCTCTCAAAAGCGGCAAACGTGTCACTTTTACTCACTAAGAAGATGGTCCAACAGAACCTAGAAAAGTCGTCCACTATTACGAATCCGTAATAGTTTCCTCCTAGACTTTTGATCCTAGACGGCCCAAACAAGTCCATATGAAGTAGTTCAAGAGGTCTCGTTGTTGAAATAATCTTTTTGGATTTAAAGGAGATCCTCGTTTGTTTTCCTTTTTGACAAGCATCACAAAGGTGATCCTTGGTGAACTTAATTTTGGGAAGTCCTAGTACTAGATCTTTTGAGACAATCTTATTGAGTAAGTCAAAGTTGACATGCGCTAAGCGCCTATGCCATAGCCATGAGTCTTCACTCATAGATATGAGACATTGATCGCTTGTTGGGGATACCATATTCAAGTCAAGCATATACACATTGTTTACTCTAAAACCAATAAACACATTCTTCTTATCACTTTCATGCACAATTTTGCAGCAATCTTTTGAAAAGGAAACATTGTAACCTTTGTCGCATAATTGGCTAATGCTAAGGAGATTATGTTTAAGGTTTTCAACAAGCAATACATCAGAAATTGTAGTAGAGGAGGGATTACCTATACTACCTTTACCTAGTATCGCTCCGCGGTTGTTATCACCGTATGTTACATACCCTTTCTTCTTAGCCACGAAGTCTATGAATAAGGATATGTCTCCAGACATGTGCCTTGAGCACCCACTATCAAGAATCCATCTTCTCTCGGTGGACTCGACACATTTCACCTGTTTCTTTTTCTTTTTCTGATTTGCGGAGAGACATAGATTCACGGACTCTTCTTCATCACTAGAGCTTTCATTAGAGGAGGAAGAATCACTGTCGCTTTCCCACGCGATGTACGCCCTCCTAGGCTTTGATGCTCTCTTATGTGACTTCGATGGTTCCTTTTCTTTTCCCTTGTTGTTCATTGGACAGTCCGGTTTGTAGTGACCGGGCTTTCCACATTTATAGCACGTTCCTCTAGTCTTTTTGCCTTTTTGATTGTCATCTTTGGAGAACCTTGATTGCCTTCGGAAATTTACCAGGTTCTTCTCCGAATGTTGGATGCCGTTCTTTCTCACGTACCGGTTATACCGTTTAACGAACAGCCCCATGTCCTCATTTATGTCTTCTTCTTCGTCGTCGCTTGAAGAATAATCACTTTGCTCTTTTGCTTTAGACTTCGAGGAAGAAGCCTTAAGAGCTATGGACTTTTTTTCACTCATCTTTACTTTGTCCTTCTTTTCTTTCCTTTCATGTTGGTCAAGACTCAAGAGTACCTGTTCATGCTCTTGTAGTTTGCCAAACAATGTAGTCAGGTCTAATATCGTAAGATCATTTGCCTCTTTGATGGCGGTCACTTTCGGCTGCCATTCCCTGCTAAGACATCTCAAAACTTTATTAGTAGCAAGATCATTGGAAATAGGTCTTCCTAGTGAATGTAGTCTGTTTATGAGATGAGTAAATCTCTTTTGCATGTCAGCAATGGATTCCCCTTGCTCCATGAAAAAAAGATCAAACTCTTGTATAAGAGTGTTGATTCGAGCCAACTTAACATCGTTTGTCCCCTCATGGGCAATTTGTAGTGCATCCCACATAGTCTTAGCCGTAGGGCAATGGGATACACGGTAGTATTCATCTACACCTAATGAGGAGATTAGAATGTTCTTAGCTTTCCAATCGTAATTATACTTTCGCTCATCGTCGTCGGTCCATTGTGCTTCGGGCTTTGGCACAACTTCGTTATTCTCATTTGTCATGGTTATTTCAATCGGACCATTGAGAATAACGTTCCATATCTTTCTATCTATGGAATTAATGTGCACCCGCATACAGTCTTTCCAATAGCTATAATTTTCACCGTTAAAAACGGGAGCTCTATTGTACGCCCCTTTTGGTTCGTTTGCCATTATTCTATCAATGTTGTATTTGAAGCACCGGACAACCGGAGCTCTTGATACCACTTGTTAGACTAAGGCACGGATCTAGAAGGGGGGGTTGAATAGATCCCTTTTAAAAATTTGAGTGGCGCTACCAATAAAATTGGTTTTCAAAATTGTTTTCAAATGCGGAAGCTGCCTTGGAAAATATAGTCTAAAACGAACAACTATTGGAGAGCCGGATATGCGTCAAGCGGATGAAATTAAGACGATAACGGATAGTAAATCACTACACACTTTTATGCAAAACTCAGATGTGATTCACTCGTACTATTTCCTTATTCCAATGATCAAAAATTACACCAGAACTAGCAGCAAAATTAAGGCAATTTTAGTTCAGCACTTTTGTCAAACAGTTGGTGTGCACAAAACTAGCAGCAAAATTAAGGCAGTTTTAGTTCAGCACTTTTGTCGAACAGTTGGTGTGCACAAATACCTTAAATGATATTTGTGTTGAATGAGTGATTAAAAAAGCCTTAGTACAGTATTTCTATTGTACTTAGTAGTTAAAAAACAGTGTTTCACCAACTCACTCAATCAATACTACAATTTGACAAAATCACTTATTCTAGAATCACTTAATTTTTAAGCTGTAATTGAAAATGCAGAAAATAAAGGAACACACGATTTGATGAGGCAGTTCCCCCAGTCGTCCTCGCGTTGGGGTACGTCTGCCCTCAATTCTACAAAGAGAATTGAGATATGTATTGAATAGATATCACCTGTTTGGTAGAACAGTTATACACAAGAATCGATAGACAATTGATACAAACAATCTTAATGTTGCTGACAATTTCTACCACTTCTTGCCCCTTGATTCAAGATGAATCAAGTCCTCCAATTTGATGTGAATGACCTCCGATTGCAGCCACCTTATTGACAACTCTTCCGTTGATCAAACCTTCGGCACGGCTGATCTTAGACACACCCAAATTGAACCCGGAACGTCTTCAACCTTTCAACGCCCTAGCTACTAGATTGATCAACCTTCCGCTAATCAATCACCTTCGCACTCGCTTGATTGTTGAACCGACGATTCCGTAACAAAAGCCTTCAAAACCTGTAGTCTTGATAGGTAAAACCTCAAGGTTTTCTCCCAAGAAACACCTGCACCAGCTTCCACTCGAACCGGATCTTCAATCACGCGTTCGAACCTTATCACCGTCGAGCAAACCACAAACCGCAGCAAAAAATTGATTATCTGTAATTTGAGGATTTGTGAGTTGATTGAACGATGAAGATGAAGAACACTGATGCACCTCTTTCACGTTTCTTGACCTGAACACTTTCTCACAATGCTTTCAAAAATGTTATTGAAAAATGTTCTATGAAAAAAAATGTTCGTTGTTAAAATTGAAAAGACAGCTATTTATAGAAATACAAAACAGACAGATGACAGATCAAAGAAACATAGCAGAATTTCTGTTTCTGCGCGCGAACGGTCGACCATAGGGTCGGCGTGCGCTGAGCCGTGTGACACTCAAACTGTCATGCGCCGAGTCAGCGGTCGACGCATGATCTTCATGTGCTGAGCCGTCTGATTCTTAAACCTGCATGCGCCAAGTTAACGGTCGACGCATGGTTCCATGCGCTGACCCGTGGGGAATACACAGCTTCATGCGCTGAGTGGTATGGTTGACTCATAGCTACAAAACCTGCAAAAATTGATATGTTTGTTGTTTCGTGCATCTTGTCACGACCAAACATTAGTCACATATATTGCCAATGAAATATGATGATTTAAAAGGATATAGGAAGGATGTAATATGTTAAGTATTGCATGACGATTCTGATTCATCCGAGGTTGTACTTTGTCATCATCGAAACTTGAGAACGTATGTTGTGAGACAGTTTTCCCTCACAAGCGACGCATTCGCTCTTAGGTCATAGTCTCTAGTGCGACATGAGTTACAAATCAAACTCAAAACACTTCTTCTCTAAAAAACACAAAAATACTTCAAATCATTTTCACCCTTTGGGGTTCTTAATCAAGGAAAATCTTTTCAGATAAAAGAGTGTTGTTAACTTTTAGTTCTACCGCAAACGGTAACGCCTAAGTCTCCAATGGTCGAGCTGCAGACACCAACTGCTAGAACTACTTGTTAACCCTACTCGGGTCTAAAAACTTTTGAACCAACCTATGTTCTTGTTATCCCGAACTATGTTTGCTATGATCTTTCATACCAGATGAAAGTACGTAGGCACAAGACACGATGTCTTGGCGAGCAACCTTCCCCCCTTTCTCCCGTAGTTAGCCGAACTACGTTGACTCTGACTTTCCCATTGCACGAGGAAATACGTAGGCATAGAGCGACAACGCTCTGCCGAGTCTCCTTTCTTTTTTCTTTTGTCCCTTGACCTTTAGCGTAGATAGTTTTAACACACCCTTTTAGATAGACAATAATGCGTGGATCCCGTCGAGTACGACAGACGTGAGGGGTACTCATACCTTCCCCTTGGGTAACCGACTCCTGAATCCAGACTTGGTTGCAATGACCTTGTCTTTCCCTTTTTCTTCAGGTTTTTCCGATCGTTTCCTTTCCCTCTCTTTGGGATAAATAACGAAAGGTGGCGAATCTTCTGTTTTCCGCTGGGTGTTTTTCGCAGTTGCGACAGCTGGCGACTCTACTAGGGAAGGAGAACCCAGAATCTCTGGTTCCCTATGCGAGTCAATCCTAGTGCTTGTTTGTTTATCTTTGGGTGTTGTATATATGTGCTTTATTTATTTTCCCGCATTTATTTTTAGAATCATATATCATTATTGTTATGCTGTGGGGAGGGGGTTCCATTGAGAGATAGCCAGACCCAGGCTTGAGTATAGACATAGCTTTAGTAGTGGAGAGTAGTGGTGGATGTGCTTACTTTTCTCGTACTAGTTCACCATGAAATTCACGCTCAGACGAGATTCTCTTTGATGACTTCTCCTCTGGCCCTTATGGCTCGACGGGATGTTGGATCTGAGGGTTGTCGACTCTGGGAACCGATCATCTGTGATTCAGCTAAGTGAGGCCTTTTCGTGAGATGATGATGCCAAACTAGAAATGGTGAACGTATCATCAGGTCTCGAAAGTCTTTGACGCTGATGAATGCATAAGATGCCGAACCTTATCAGTGGATAGGTTCATACGTGTGAGAGGGATTAGGTTATGTAGAAAACTCTGACTTCCAGATTACCCGATTTTCTCTACAGCATGAATCTTTGTTCCCGATATCAGAGGTTCCTATTATCAGGGTTATGCTATTGTTCTTATTAAAGTGGAACGTTGTTTCTTCCCGAGCTACAACACAACAACCTTGATCCCCTGTCTCTGCATTTTCATATGCATCATCATAACGTGTTTGCATTTTGCATCTTGCATTCCCGTTTGCATCGCAGGTTGTTCTCGGTGGCCTCGTGTTCTTATCTCCGCTTGGTGTTCTTCAGTAACAGGCTTGAGCAGTTCAGTGTCCACGGATATCCGACTTAAGAGAATCAGCTAAAGCAATGGATCATGTTCAAGCCGAACTGCAGGAATTCAGAAATCGCATGTCCCAGTTCATGGAGTTGATGCAGAATGTTGCCAATGGGCAGGAGCAGCTTAGAACTTTGGTTCAGCCCCTCATTGACGCTCCCCAAGTCAATAACAATGGAGTTGCTGAAGGAGTGAGAAATACACAAGAAAGCGGGGGTTTGAATTGGGTATTCACTCTATTAAAACTTTTTCTAGGTTTCTTTCACTTGTTGCTTCCTATAGAGTTCTATGAGATGCATTGCAGAAGCATAAATAATAAAGCATAACACAAGTAAAGAACACATGATATATCCTAGTTCACTTGAGCAACTCTCAAGCTAATCCAGTCCATCTTTCCAAGGTGATTTCGCCTCACTCAAGCAAGGACTTAATCCACTATAACCAAACTAATTACAGTTGCGCAAGCTAACTTCAGGTGACTAACAAATGGACAATGACACGTTCAGGGATCCCTTAGGATATAACGTTCATTGGCACCTAATAGAATTCGATCACAAAAGATCTCCTATTAGGATACCACAAATGACAACTGTCACTTGTCATCTGAAGTATTCTGATCTTCACAAGATCACTTGAGGAACCACTAATTCAAAATTGAATTTGTGTTTTTGGAGATTACATGAGTGCTTCTTATCAAGCAGATTACTCCTAATTAAGTACATGGCAAGTATTGAGCAACAACTCCTTGCTTCCTAATACAGACACTAATCTAAAGATAAATCTCTAAGAGATTATTAGAACAATAGTTTCCATATTGCTTAAAAGCTTTCTTATGTGAGCACTGCGGCTTCTTAGGATAAAGCTTTTCTTGTTAATCAACTATGTTGCTAACTTCACTCGTCAGCATCATTGCTTTGTAACAAGCTGGCTTACATTGTAATGAGCTAACACTTAAATGAATCAAATGTTCTTCTTTTATAGTGCATTCAAAAGAGACGTTGTGAGGGTAGAGATGTCCATTCAAATATTCCAACGGTCATTTCCCAATGGATAGAATACTCACGTGTTGTATTGTACTGACATCACTTTCTTTTCCTTTTCTTGCAACGTTAATATATCATTGTGGGAGACAGCTCTTATCCACCAATGATGTGATCTTCATTTATCAGCTCGGACAGATCAGCTTCTGGCTTTGTTTCTTCTGATAATGTATCTGATGAGTAGTTCAGAAACTACTTTGTTATGATTGTGTAATAACATCAGAGTTTGACTTCAGCACCTTGTTTATCAGAGTCGATAGCAACAACTTATCTGATTATCACGTCTTCATCTGGGTGATGCTATATAATCTTCAACTTCAGAATCTAGTCTTCAGAGTCTTTATGCACTTGGTCTTCAGAGCCTTCAGCCTTCAGAGCTTCAAGTCATCAGAGTCTTCAGAGCTTGGTTCTTCAGAGGACTATATCTCAGATGCATTGATAACTTCCAGATCAGATACACTTCTTAGAGCAAAATCCACAGGAGCATTGCAACTACAATATACAGCATCCTTGGAACTTTCTGATTGTGAACAGATACAGAGGCAAACTTGCTTCTTTAATAAGCGCTTTATGTCACGTCACACAAAGTAACTCCATATTGAATTTAATGCACTTCTTGATATTGTTTGTTGATTTGATATCTTTATTTAACGATCTGCACACAACAAACATTAGAACATAAAATGCTTCTTTTACAAATACTTAATTGTTATCATCAAAACATAGAGATAACATGTAGAGACCTTGCTCTTACAGTTGCTGGTGTCGTCCCTCCAGTTGGTGGATTTGTTCCACAGGGTATTCCTACTGTTGTTATACCTTCGGGCGGAGGTGCTGCGAATGGAGATGGTAGTGTTGCTGGTGGAAGTATAGGCGCTGTGCACCGGGCTGCTGGCCCTCAGTGGGAAGATTACCAGAGTGATATCTTTTCCATGAAGGATATGGAGGGCGGTTTATTGACTGAAGTTGACCGAAGGTTTAAACTGATTGAGGAAAGGATGAAGTCTTTCGAGAATCAGAACTTGGGCCTTGATATGGCAGATCTTGGAATAGTCCCTGAGGTCAGGATTCCTCCCAAGTTCAAGGTACCAGATTTCAAAAAGTACAAAGGGACAACCTGTCCTAGAGTACACATCCGAGGCTACTTCCAGAAGATGTTTGCGTACTCCGACGGTGAAAAGGTTTTAATGCATTGCTTCCAAGACAGCCTGGCAGGAGCGTCTTTGGATGGTATATGGGGCTTGAGAGAACTCATATCCGCAGCTAGAGATAATTGGCCAAAGATTTCGTGCGTCACTATCAATATAATAGTGATCTGGCACCAAACAGGATACAATTGCAGAGTCTGTCACAAAAGAGTACTGAAAGCTTCAAGGAGTACGCCCAGAGATGGCGAGACTTAGCTGCTAGAGTGAAACCTCCCATGGTGGAGAGAGAGCTTACTGACATGTTCATGGCCACACTTCCCAGAGTGTATTATGAGAAGCTGATATGATGCATGTCTGCAAGTTTTTCAGATCTGGTGGCAGCGGGAGAAAGAGTCGAAAGCGGTATTAAACTGGGAAAGATCTAAGTTACTCCTGGTTCTTCTAAAGATACAAAGAAGCCTTATGTTGGGAAAGAAGGAGAAGGTAATGTTGTGCATGCTCCAGTTGCGGCTCAATAGTCAGCACGGTACCAACAATCTCATGCTCCTCAGCAGCAAAACCGTCAGCGCCAGAATCAGAATAGGCCACGCAACAATTTGGAAAGGAGGAATGCTCCTCTTCATTAGGTACCTATGCCATACAGTGATATTCTTCCACAGTTGATTCAGAACTCTTTGGTGGAGCCTAAGGCTCTCAAACCATTGCCGGAGCCATACCCTCCCGGGTATGATCCCAACGCTCGATGCGAATACCATGCAGGATCCATGGGGCACGCAACTGAAGACTGCAAAGCCTTTCAAGCCAAAGTGCAGCAGTTGATGGAAAAAGAGTACATTTCCTTTCCTGAAGGAAATTTGGTTGTGCACGTCGACCTCTCATCCAATTGAGTTTGAAGATGGCTGATCCAACAGCAAGTCAAGATCTGAAAGTCTAGTTCCCCAAAGCTGGCAGTCTCTGTTTTTATCATGTCATTTCTTTGCATTTGTAGTTTCTTTTCTGTTTAAGTGCAAATCTCATTTGTAAAACTGTATTGTTTTCAATAGATATTGATAATAAAATGAATATGCATATTTTGATTAAATCCATTTGTGTTCACTTATGTTTTTAATTGGTGTCTAATGCTTGTTTAAGTGGAGTCTGGGGAGGATGACGAAGTTTAAAGACGCACAAGCTTCCGATTGTATGCTTTTGAATAAACTATGCTGATGATGTACAGACACTTTTTTCAAATTCCTAAACACCAGAGATATAAGGATGATAATCCCTTGTCAACCCCTTTGAGCCTAGTAGCAGGAGTTTCTTTCTGAAAACGAAAAAACCCTCAATCTTAACCCGGGGCAGGATAAGTGTCAGCTAATTTGACAAAGCGTCCAAATTGCAAAAAAGAGTGTTCCCATTCAAGGATCAATCACACCTGTACAGGTCGTGCCTAAAAACCCACAATGGGTATCCATTGCCGACCAAGGAGTGAAACAGTCACAATCCCTTTAACAAGTCAGACAAGCCGGTGTCACACGATTTGTTCAAAATAAAAAGGAATCAAAAGAAAAAGCTCGCTAAGTCGAATCTTGAAAACAAGCGACTTAGGCAAAAATTAGGGCATCCCGCTGGACTTTGAAATCAAAAAGAAGCTCAAAAGAGCCAGTCCAGGCAAAAGTTAGGGAAAAAGCAAAACACAAAAAGAGTTACAAAAGAAAAGTCCTCGACGAAAGAACAAAGTCGTGTGACTCCAGGCATCCAAAAGATGGAAAGTGAGTGGTTGTCGCTCCGGAAAACTTGTGGTTTCCCGAACCATCACTCTTGTCATTCAACCTTTAAGAGGTGAGCGCTTGTGTCGAATTAGCTGAACGTAGGATTGGAGAACATCAAGGAGAATGGGTGGGTTAAAATGAACTTTGAGCCTTATATCCTTTCTTTCAAACCGTGAACCTGACCACGTTACAACCTGTAAAAGTCCTAATTAAAGCATGGTGGTTTCGAAAGCATACTTTGGTAAAGATCGCATCGAAACTGACTCCTAAAAGGATTCTGCTCGACTTGCTGGTTTTAATGTTGACATTCTGATGAGTGATTCGGTCACTATATGTCACAATTTGTTTTTCCAGTGAACAGACTTGGATTTCAAAACTGTCATATGCATTGCACGAATATATCTTTTGTGCAGAACAATTTGTTTTACTTGCGAGTAAGAACTTGATAGCAGGAAGTTTCCACAATGGAAGGTTGATCAGGATAGAATGTAGAACGCCCACTCCGTTGAGTCGGGGCCAGCTATATCAAATGATCATATCAAGAGGAGTCAGCCATCTGAAAGTCAGTTAATCTGGGGCAGGCCATCCCAAGACCACATAAGCTATTCTTATCCAGAAGACAGTTAATCTGAAGCGTCTCTTCGAGGTTCTGTTGAGGAAATTCATGGAAAATCATTAGGGTACGGAAAGTGCAGGGTTCCTTTCGAGGAAGATTTTCTGCAGAGATCCCACAGGCTGGAGAAAAATTGGAAACAAAGGAACTTTTCGTCTCCTTATCTGCAGAGTTCATCAGAGTTAGTCAACCAGGGATAAGTCCTTTCACGGTACAAATTCTGGGGTAAGCCATCTCGAGATCGTCTTATGGCAAGCTACTTTCTTTTCTCGGAGATCATACTAGGGCAAGTTGGATTACACTGGGGCAGTTACTCAAGCAATTTTATTCTCCCCAGTCAGAGTGGAGCGTCGGGGAGTCGTGTCGTCACCCTACCAAATAGCCTAAACCCGTTACGTGTCAAAAATTTGTAACCGAAATCATTTCCAAAGCCCAGTTCTTGTCTGGCAAATCAAGATCAGTTCCCGTCTGATACCCGAGTTAGTTATCGTTTGACCGGTTTTGTAGTCAGTTCTCGTCTGACCCGTTTTGGCAAACCTCTAAAGCCAGTTCTCGCCTGGCCAATCCTTCGGTAAGCACCAGTTCCTGTATGGTATATGTCAGATTTTCCACCAGTTCTTGTCTGGTCACTCTTTTGTAGCCCACTGTTTAACCAGTTATCGCCTGACAAACATGGTTCCAAAGTCCAGTTCTTGTCTGGCAAACTAGAAATTAGTTCTCGTCTGATATCCTAACTACAAAATTAATTCCCATTTGATACCCGAACAGGGAGTCAGTTCTCGTCTGACAGCTTAACCTTTCGTCACTAGTTCTCGCCTGGTAGTCAGTTCTCGCCTGACAGGTTTTACAGATCCCAGTTCTTGCCTGGTAGTCAGTTCTCACCTGACACATTTTGTTGAAACTAGTTCTCGTCTGACAGGTTTTTGTAAGTTCCAGTTCTCATCTGGTAGTCAGCTCTCGCCTGACCTTTCTTCAGAATCCAGTTCTCGTCTGGTAGTCAGTTCCCGCCTGACACATTTTGTTGAATCCAGTTCTCGCCTGGTAGTCAGTTCTCGTCTGACAGCTTAACCTTGTTGACACCAGTTCTCGTTTGGTAGTCCATCCTTGAATACTAGTTCTTCTCTAGTAATTCCCCTATTAAATCCATTCTTGTTGGTAACCAGAGATAAATTCAATAACCATAAACCTGGTCATATCCTTAAACCAAAAGCCCAACCGTGCTTGGCACATTCCAATTCTCGTCTAGATAACAGTTTCAGAGTCCAGTTCTCGCATTGCCTGACTTTCTTTTGAAGCTCAGTTCTTGTATGATAAGTCTTCATAGAATACCAGTCCTCGTCTGGTAGACGATGTTTAAGTCCAGTTCTCGCCTGGTAAACGCCAGCTGTTCAAACCAGTTCTCGTCTGGTACCAGTCCTCGTCCGACTCGTTTTGCAGAAACCAGTTCTTGTCTGGTAGGCAGTTCTCACCTGACTTTCTTTATAGAACCAGTTCTCGTCTGGTATTCAGTTCTTGAAGGTGAGAAAATACTTAGAAGGGGGGGGGGGGGGTTGAATAAGTATGAAGATTAAATCTTAGAAATAAAAACTCAAGTATTTTAATCCTGGTTCGTTGAACTCAACTACTCCAATCCACCCTTCCTAGAGTGATTTACCTTTCTCAATCAAGGACTTAATCCACTATTTAATCAACTGATTACAATAGTAAGCACTTAGAACAACTGTTCAAAGTCTTCTCAAGAACTACTGATCCTAAATGGATCTTCTTAAGGTTTACAATCAAATGTAATACAAATACAAGTGTTTAAGATTGCTTCTATAAAGCTTTATCACAACTGTGATTTTTCACTTAACTATTTAGAACAAAGAAATTAATTCTTAGAAAGAATATGAATAGTATGAGAGCTTGAATGTTGATTTCTTTTGGATTGAAAAACGTCAACTGAAGAAATTGGTGAAGTCTTACTTTTATAGGCAGCTGATCCAAGGTGAGCTTTACGTTTAGAAGAGTGTCCAAAAGGTCTGAGCCTTTTTTTGTCTTCACATCAAGTGACCTTTCCTAGATGAAGAAAGCACCGAAAATCCTTTTTGTCTATGTTCTTGTATCTAGCATAAATAAGGAAAGAGTCGTTTGGATCATTCCAACGGATATAATCTTTGAATAATTCTTCTTCAGTTTTCAGCAAATTCATCAGAGTCTAAATTGATCAGAGCCTTCTGATGATGATCAGAGTTTTGCTGAATCAGAGTATTCTGCAGCAGGTGTGCTTTTAGCGTGTTTAAGATCAGAGCATATTTGAGACAGATCTTCAGTACTGGCAGCTTTAGTACTTTCAGAATCTTCTGTAGTAACTATGCTTTGAAAAACTCTTCATACAGAATTCTTCTTTGGTTCAGATGCTTCTGACTTGCTTCAGATTCTTCTGGAGCTTCTGCTTCAGATCCTTTCTGGAGCTTCTGCTTCAGATCCTTCTGGAGCTTCTACTTCAGAATCTTCTGGAGGCTACGCTCAGGATCTTCTGTTGGCAGCAATCAGAATCTTCTAATGGATGCATCTGGCGCTTCAGAGTCTAGCTAATTTCTTATGTTCAATTCTGATTTGCTTCTGGAGTGTTAATTCCTTTCTATCTGCAGTAAAAATTCTCAAGCAAATTTTAGAGAATATAATTCTTAATTACAAAATTTCATAATGGTTATCATCAAAACATAGAGATATTATTAAGAACCAATCTGTGTTCTAACAATCTCCCCCTTTTTGATGATGACAAAAACATGAGAAATTTTGTTTAATTGAAAATATGATAATTATAACTCCCCTGAGATGATGAATCTCCCCCTAAATCAAATACAAATAAGGAATAGAAACTTCCCTTTTGTCTTGAGTAATTTTCAGAGTTAGATCTTGATTGTTCTTTTAACATTTGAGAGTCAGAGTGTCTTGTAAATTTCAGAGTCAGAGTTTGATAATTGTCAAAAGATCTGAGAGTCTCAGAGTTTCTTTTACAGAGTGTACTTATCAAATGTTCTGAAATACTTAGATTTAATGTTAGATAAAATAGATATGTCTGAAGTTTCATTCTGGTGAAGTTTAATTAAAGAGTTCAGATCTATATTTTCTCCCCCTTTTTTGTCATAAGCAAAAAGTAAAAACTTTAAAAAGACAAATAAAAGGAAACAGTAAAGAAGATAAATCACGTGGAGAAAACTTTGAAACATTCATTCAAATCAGTTCAGAGCAAGAGTACATGCATCAGTAGATATTCAGAAATACATAAGCAAACATCAGATGCAAAAACATCAGAATGAAAAAAAATGAAAAACTAAGAGTGTTTTGACAAAAGCATCTTCAAAAGATCCGTGATCTCAGAGGAGGACTGTTCTTGCTTTGACATCCACTTAGCCATTGTTTCATTCTTCTGATCCTGTTTTGACATCCACTCAGTCATGTCTTCAGACTTCTTATCCTGTTTGGCCATCCAAGACTTGATTTCTGATTGACCAGCTTCCAGAGCAACAATTTTATCCTTAAAATCTGGATGTTCTTTCTTAATCTCAGATGAAGAAGGTTGAACAGTTTCTGGAGCTTGAACAAAGTCAATTTCCATAGGGTCTGTAGAGCTTGGAGCATTAGAGCCAGAAGGAAGTTCTACTAGAGTCATGGCCAAAGGGTTGTCTTTAGATGCAGATTCAGTAGTTTCTTCTAATGATGGAGGAGCATCTGTAAGAAGTAATGGTCCAGATGTCTTGACAGTCTAGAACAGACTTCTTGCAGCTTCAGCAAACCTGAGCTTCGCATCATCAGAACATATGTTCTTCAGATTTGATGCTACAGAGTTGAATCTGTTGATGAATCCATTCCAGATGACATCAGATTCTTGTGCATCCATTGTTGCTGAACACTTCTTATGTACAGTACCTAAATACATCTTTATTTCTTGCAAAAAGCATATAAATAAATGATCAATGTTTAGTCTAGGTTTGGGGTGTAACAGTGTCTCCAATGTTATTGGTTTTGGTTGAGGAGTAGGTGGAAATAAGGATTTCTGAATGGAAATTAGAGGAGGAGGGAAGTATGGTATGAAAGGAATTTCAAGGGATTTGTCAGGTTTGGATCTATTTAAAGCATTTAACAGATTTGGTTTTGCTCTGTTGTGATAGGAAACCACATCAAAGGGTTTATTGGAGTAAGGTTGGAAGGCAGATTTTGCAGGTTCATCAGAAGCAGCAGGTTTAACAGATGAAACAGGTATAACTGAAGTAACAGCTTTTGCAGATTTAGCAGAATATGATATTGTTGCTAATGAACCTACTTCTAACATTGATTGAATATAGGTGAGAAGCACAAATGATAGGGTGATTGTAAGTTTGGGTTTCAAGGGAGTGATAGGGTCAGATGGTTCAACTCTGTCATACAAATCTTTGAGTTTGAAACCATAGGAAAGATTGTGAAAAAGAGATGAGAATTATGCTCATGAGATAGATGTTCTTGGGGTAGATGTTGGGTTAGGATTTGGAATGAGGATTTCAGATGATGGTGCATGTGTGGGAGTAGGATCTGGAATAGGAACTTTAGAGGATATAGGGCGTTCTGGTTGGTTTACCTCAGAATCTCTGTGAGAAGGAGAGATTAGAAAATCTGGGTGAATGTTAGATTCTGAGGAATTTGATGAAGTGGTTGGTGTGCAAGAAGTAGAAGACACTTGAAAAACAGTTTTCAGAGGTGTAACATCAAGAACTTCTGTTTCAGGGATGTTGGTTCCAAATGGGTTGGTTGATTCTGAGGGAATTTCAGAGGGATTTGATGAGGGTTCAAATGTAGGTGGTTCTGATGTGATTGGTTCAGAAGTAACTGGTACAGATTCAGTGGGTTCAGATGTTTTGGATGGTGGATTATCTGAATGTGGTTGTTTCTCCTGAGATTGGTTTTGTTGTTCAGATGGCTTTTGTTGTGCAGATGGTTTTGTTGTTTGTTGTTGTTCTGTGGGTTGTTTTTCTGATGATTGTTTTTGTGGTACAGATTGTTTGGTTGAAACTTCTGGTTGTGGAGTTTGAATTGGTGGTTTTTTTGTTGATGGTTTAGGTACAGAGGATTGTTTTACAGGTGAGATGGAAATTGGATTAGAAGATTTTTGAGGAGATGGAATAGAAACATGAAGTGGAGCAGTAACAGATTGATTTTGTGAAGAAGGTGGTTTTGGAATAGACTTAACATTAGAATCATTTATAACAATAGGATTTGCGAAAGATACAAAAGTTTTAGTACCTTTGATTTTAATGCGTTTAGCAGGAACAGAAGGAGTGTCTCCATATTATTTCCTCTTTAGTAGCTTCTGTGGCTTCTCAGCAATCTTAGGCTTCTTCTGAACAGGTGCAGCTTCTGCTTCTGGTTGAGTCCTCTTTCTTGGTGGTTCTTCAATTACAACAGGTAATGGTTGCCTTGCTCTCTTTATAATATCTGCAGGAATAGGCTTTCCTTCTGCCTTGCACTCATCAATATATCTTACAACAATTTCCCTTGGTTCTTCAGCATAGAACAGAGGGTAATCATCTACAGGAATTCTCTTCTGACTCAGTTCAGAAATGTTCAGCTTCTTGGGAGCTGTTGTGAGTTCTTCCACTATTTTTAGTCTCTGAAGACTTTTGGCATTCAGAGGCTTTCCCAAAATGAATTCCAGTTCCTCTGTGACTCCAACAGCGTACAGAGCAGTTACAAGTCCATTTTCTGTTAGAAGATCTAAGATTAACCTTCCAAAAGGAATCCAGGTTCTGATCTTCTGACCTTTTTCTTTCACATATTCTCTAGAAGCATTTATATGATTCCATAGATGCATAAAAAGAATATATGGAAGATCTACCTTGGTGCTCTGACTTAGGCAATACATAAAGTAGAGATGTTCATTATTGACATAGTCTGAAGAGTTTGTTGACTTTCTGTGATGAATGTATCCCATGAAAATCTTAGCCCAGATCTTGTAGTCAGGCTTCAGATCTTTGAACTTATTCGAGGCTTGTCCAGCAGTCATCACTTCTTCATATACTTCATCCATATCAACACGCCCAGCTGGCAAGTGTGATACTCCATCTGCTTCCTCATAGCCAATGAGTTTTCTAATCAGATCTTCTGTTATAATTATCTCTTTGCCCAAAACAGAAGATAAAATAAACTTAGGGTATACAGAAGCATGGATCCAGAACTCTTTCTCAAGAAGGGGGTAAACTGGTCCAAAAAGTCTGTCAAAATACTTCACCCATCCTTGAGCACCTATAATGGAGCGAAATTCAAACCCATTATCAGCAAGTGAATCAAATTCCACCATTAATTCACATAGAACCTCCAGCTTTTCAACAGGTGTTAGCAATGTTCTTTTTGGTGGAGTATAAGGAGTTACGCCCATATTAGCAGAGGTAACTGCAGCCATTGTAGATTGAAATTGTGCAGCAGTTGATGATGAAGTTGCCATTGAAGATGATTTTGTCACACGCTTAGGATAAGGGTTTTTGTGAAGAGAGAAGAGAAGACAGAAATGCATAAAGGTTTGAAATGTGAAAAGTGAGAAAATGAAGAGAAATGATGTATTTATACTAAACACTTAGGCATATAAACAGTCAGAAGAAAGCACGTTCACAGCAAGCATTTAATGAAAAAGAATAAAATCATTTCAAGCATTTATTGCTTCTGACAATTTGGGGGGAAAATCAATATTTTCACTATTCAAACTTCACCTCAAACGTCTCTTCAGTAGTGTACACGCCACCTTTGCAGATTTGGAGTGACACATGTTTGCTTGCATGTGCTTCTGAATTCTCTTGAGAAATGAAATGTTAACCAACGTTCAGATCCTCTAAGGATTGTTAGTTCAGAGTTTCACAAGAAAATAATTAAAAGAAAATAAGCAATCAGAAGAAATACTTCAGAGCATTAGGCATTTTTGCATCTGTAAAATTTGCTTCTGATAAATATCATTCTGGACAAAAATCCATACCAATATTTTTCAGAATAAATTTAAATCTATCTTCAACAAGAGGTTTTGTAAAAATATCTGCCCATTGATGATTTGTATCAACAAAGGCCAAATTTATGATTCCCTTCTGAACATAGTCTCTGATGAAATGATGCTTAATTTCTATATGTTTTGCCTTAGAGTGTAAAATGGGGTTTTTAGACAAATATATAGCAGAAGTATTATCACAGAAGATAGAAATGTTACTTTCAAATATCTGATAATCTTCTAGTTGACTTTTCATCCAGAGCATCTGCGTGCTACATCCAGCAGCAGCAATATATTCTGCCTCTGTGGTTGAAAGTGCAATTGTGGGTTGCTTCTTGCTGTACCAAGAGATTAGATTTCTTCCTAGAAATTGACAACTTCCAGAAGTACTTTTCCTTTCCACTCTGTCTCCAGCGTAGTCAGCATCACAGAATCCAACTAATTTGAAATCATCAGATTTTCTGTAACACAAACCCACATTAGAAGTACCTTTCAGATACCTTAGAATCCTCTTGACAGCTGTCAAGTGTGATTCTCTAGGATCTGATTGGAATCTAGCACACAAGCATACACTGAACAATATGTCAGGTCTAGAAGCAGTTAAGTAAAGAAGAGATCCTATCATACCTCTGTAGAGCTTCTGATCTACTTTCTTACTTACCTCTTCTTTGCCAAGTGAGCTAGTTGGATGCATGGGAGTCTTTGCCAGCTTACTATCAGTCATGTTAAATTTCTTCAGAAGTTCTTTAACATATTTGGTCTGATGTATGTAAGTGCACTCTGGAGTTTGATTGACTTGGATTCCTAGAAAGAATCTCAGTTCTCCCATCATGCTCATTTCAAATTCTGCCTGCATACATTTAGCAAACTCTTTTCCCAGCATAGTATTGGTAGATCCAAATATTATATCATCCACATAAATTTGACAAATTATAAGATCTTTCTTAATTGATTTACAAAAGAGTGTTGTGTCCACTTTGCCTCTGATGAAATTTTTCTCCAGAAGAAAATTGCTTAATCTCTCATACCAAGCTCTGGGAGCTTGTTTTAAACCATATAGAGATTTCTTTAGTTTGAAAACATGATCTGGAAATTTTTCACTCTCAAAACCAGGAGGTTGGTGGACATAAACTTCTTCTTCTATAATACCATTTAGAAAGGCATTTTTAACATCCATCTGATACAGAGTGATGTTATTTTGTGCAACAAATGAAATAAGAAGGCGTATAGATTCTAACCTTGCCACTGGAGCATAAGTTTCAGTGTAATCAATACCTTCTTGTTGACTGTACCCTTGAGCAACAAGCCTTGCCTTATTTCTTTCAACTTCTCCTTTCTCATTTAGCTTATTTCTGAAGACCCACTTAGTTCCAATTATATTGAATCCTTGTGGTCTTTGAACTAAATCCCACACATCATTTCTGGTGAATTGATTTAACTCTTCTTGCATAGCAATAATCCAATCATTGTCTTGTAGAGCTTCATCTACATAAGATGGTTCAATTTCTGACACCAGTCTAAATAATGATGCTTCAGATGATCTTAGAAAGGATCTTGTTTTGATGGGATCATCCTTCTTTCTAATAATGACATTTTCTGGATGAGAGGCTTTAATTCTGGATGATGATCCTCTAACAGTTGATTCTTCAGAAATGTTTATATTGTTCATCTGAGAAGTTAAAGGAATATCATCTGGCGTTGCTTCTGATTCCTTCACTTGAGCTTTGTCTGCTTCTGGGACTTCAGAGTCTGTGAAGACTATTTCTCTATCTGCAGAGTTTTCAGACTGCTTTGGCTTTTTATTGCCAAGTTTATCATCAAATCTAACATGAATAGATTCTTCCACAATCTGTGTCTCAGTGTTGTATACTCTGTAGCCTTTAGAGCGTTCAGAATATCCAAGCATGAAACACTTCTGTGCTTTGGAATCAAACTTGTTCAGATTTTCTTTAGTATTTAACATATAACAAATGCATCCAAAAGGATGAAAATATGAAATGTTGGGCTTTCTGTTCTTCCAGAGTTCATATGGAGTCTTCTCCAAAAGAGGTCTTACAGACACTCTGTTCTGAATGTAACAGGCTGTGTTGATTGCTTCTTCCCAAAAGTGTTTTGGATGATTTGTCTCATTGATCATGGTTCTGGCCATTTCTTGCAGAGTTCTGTTTTTCCTCTCTACAACCCCATTTTGTTGTGGAGTTCTAGGACAGGAAAAATCATGAGCAATGCCATTTTCATTAAAATATTTTTCAAAATATTTATTTTCAAATTCACCACCATGATCACTTCTAACTTTTATAATTTTGAAATCTTTTTCATTCTGGACTTGCTTGCAGAAGTCAAAGAACACAGAATGTGACTCATCCTTGTGTTTTAAGAACTTTACCCATGTCCATCTACTATAGTCATCAACAATGACTAATCCATACTTCTTGCCTCTGATGGATGCAGTTTTCACTGGTCCAAATAGATCAATATGAAGTAATTCTAGTGGTCTGGAAGTAGAAACAACATTTTTTGATTTAAAAGATGATTTTGAAAACTTCCCTTTTTGGCATGCTTCACAAAGAGCATATGAGGTGAACTTCAGATTAGGAAGTCCTCTGACAAGATTAAGTTTATTAATCTGAGATATATGTCTCATATTAATATGCCCCAATCTTCTGTGCCAGACCCATTGCTCTTCATTAACAGACAAGAGGCATTTAACATTCTGAACTTTAAGTTCTGAAAGATTTATTTTATAAATGTTGTTTTTCCTCTTACCACTAAATAGGATAGAGTCATCCTTTTGACTAATAGCTTTACAACATTTTTGATTAAAGGTAATATCATAACCATTGTCACTTAATTGACTTATGGACAATAAGTTATGCTTTAACCCTTCAACAAGTAAAACATTAGTAATAGAGGGAAGTTTACCATTTCCAATGGTGCCAGATCCAATGATCTTGCCCTTCTGGTTCCCTCCAAATTTCACATCACCTCCAGATCTAAGCTCCAGGCTTTGGAACATAGACCTTTCTTCTGTCATGTGTCGTGAGCATCCAGAGTCCAGGTACCATGATTGGCGTCCTGACCTTGTTGCTAAGAACATCTGCAACAGGAATTATTTTACTTTTAGGTACCCAGATCTTCTTGGGTCATTTAGGGTTAGTTGTTCTGAAGGTTTGTCTAAACTTCTGTTTTTCAACATAAGGTTTATTCTGACTAGCCTTAGATTTAAACATATGAATATTCTTTTCAGAGCATGTTTGTTCAATATCATTCAAGTGACCAAATTTAAAGTGTGAATATAAAGGAGTCTTCTTGATGATAATTTTATCAACAGGTTTTGGATTTAAATCCTTTCCAGAGGAGGATTCATATCCAATTCCTTTTCTGTTATTTCTGCTAACTCCATAGATCATAGAAGCCATTTTGCTTCTGTCTATGCTTTTAGCAAGAAACTTCTGAAAGCTATAATCATATTTTTCCAAAATATTTTTGCATTCAGATTCAGTTTCAGAATCAAAGTTTTATTGAGCTAATTCAGAATCATTTTTCAATTTTAAGTTCTTTTCATTTAGCTCAGCTACTTCTGATTTGAGAATATTATTCTCAGATACAAGATTGCTTTGACGCTTCTTGTATTTGAGCTTAATATTGTTATAGCTTTTCAGAACTTCTGATAACACTTTGATAAGTTCTTCTTTAGTAAGTTTAGCCATTACCTCTTCAGCGTCAGAGTCAGATTCAGAGTCAGATTCAGATCCTGAAGTTCCTTCCTCCTGATCATCTATGTTTGCCATCAAAGCTACATTGGCACATTCCTCTTCTGACTCAGATTCAGATTCAGATGTATCTGAATCATCCCAGGTGGCCATCAGAACCTTTTTCTTCTTTTCAAATTTTCTTTTAGGCTTTTCTTTCAGCACCTTTGGACATCCATTTTTGTAATGTCCAGGTTCTTTACATTCATAACATACAACCTCCTTTTTGCCAGATCTTCTGTGTCCAGAAGATTCTTTTCTTTGGTCAGGCTTCCTGAAGTTTCTGAACTTCTTTCCTTTATGCTTCCAGAGTTTGTTTATTCTTCTGGACAACATGGATAGTTCATCTTCATCTTCAGATGATGATTCTTCAGAGCTTTCCTCTATTACCTGCAATACTTTAGCAGATTTATTAGATTTTAAAGCAACAGATTTACCTTTCTTTTGAGGTTCATCTTCCTCAAGTTCAATTTCATGACTTCTTAGTGAACTGATCAGTTCCTCCAAGGAGATCTTGTTCAGATCTTTAGCCATCTTCAGCGCTGTCACCATAGGTCTCCATCTGGTGGGTAAGCTTCTGATGATCTTTTTCACATGATCAGCAGTAGAGTATCCTTTATCCAGAACCTTTAGTCCAGCTGTAAGTATTTGAAATCTGGAGAACATAGCTTCAACAGATTCAGAGTCTTCCATCTTGAAGGCTTCATACTTATGAATTAGAGCCAGAGCCTTTGTTTCCTTGACTTGAGAGTTTCCCTCATGAGTCATCTTTAAGGATTCAAACATGTCAAATGCAGTTTCCCTGTTTGTAATTTTTTCATACTCAGTGTGAGATATTGCATTCAACAATATTGTTCTGGCCTTAAGGTGATTTCTAAATTCTTTCTTCTGAGCATCTGTCATATATTTTTTGTCTATTTTCTTGCCATTCCCATCAGTGGGATGAACATATCCATCTATGACCAGATCCCATAAATCAGCATCATATCCAAGGAAAAAACTTCCAATCCTGTCTTTCCAATAATCAAATTTCTCCCCATCAAACATAGGGGGTTTGGTGCTGATTTTGTCCCTTTCTTCATATTTGTTGTTAATGTTAGACATTGTATTATCAGCCATAGTAACAACCAAATATATATCAAAGTATTTCTCTCTGGATCTTTACTGTCACTGTTAAGTGGTAGCACACACAGAACCGGAGCTCTGATGCCAACTGAAGGTGAGAAAATACTTAGAAGGGGGCGGGGGGGGGGGGGGGGGGGGGGGGTTGAATAAGTATGAAGATTAAAACGTAGAAATAAAAACTCAAGTATTTTTATCCTGGTTCATTGAGCTCAACTACTCCAGTCCACCCTTCCTAGAGTGATTTGCCTTTCTCAATCAAGGACTTAATCCACTATTTAATCAACTGATTACAATAGTAAGCACTTAGAACAACTGTTCAAAGTCTTCTCAAGAACTACTGATCCTAACTGGATCTTCTTAAGGTTTACAATCAAATGTAATACAAATACAAGTGTTTAAGATTGCTTCTATAAAGCTTTATCACAACTGTGATTTTTCACTTAACTATTTAGAACAAAGAAATTAATTCTTAGAAAGAATATGAATAGTATGAGAGCTTGAATGTTGATTTCTTTCGGATTGAAAAACGTCAACTGAAGAAATTGGTGAAGTCTTGCTTTTATAGGCAGCTGATCCAAGGTGAGCTTTACGTTGAGAAGAGTGTCCAAAAGGTCTGAGGCTTTTTTTGTCTTCACATCAAGTGACCTTTCCTAGAAGAAGAAAGCACAGAAAAATCCTTTTTGTCTGTGTTCCTGTGTCTAGCATAAATAAGGAAAGAGTCGTTTGGATCATTCCAACGGATATAATCTTTGAATAATTCTTCTTCAGTTTTTAGCAAATTCATCAGATTCTAAATTGATCAGAGCCTTCTGATGATGATCAGAGTTTTGCTGAATCAGAGTCTTCTGCAGCAGGTGTGCGTTTAGCGTGTTTAAGATCAGAGCATATTTGAGACAGATCTTCAGTACTGGCAGCTTTAGTACTTTCAGAATCTTCTGTAATAACTATGCTTTGAAAAACTCTTCATACAAAATTCTTCTTTGGTTCAGATTGTCGCGGTGAAATTTTGATACCAAACTATTGATTAGTTTGAATCTTTTATTCATTTTGCAACCGAACTTTGATTTGTCCAAAGGAAGGGATAAAGATCAAAATTCCCACAATGCAATGCAAATGCAAGCTAGATTGTTTAGGTTCGGGGGTTGGTTAAACTTAGGGAAGGTATTAGCATCCTAAGTTTCTGTAGTACTCTACAGGAACCTCTTGTTTTATGTTTGTCTATTGCTAAGTGTTCATCTGCTTAAGGATAAGAGACCCTAGTGGTTTATTTCTAAGTATACTCGATAAGATGTCGCATCTTATGCCTACATATCCTTACGGGAGTGGAATCAGAGTATTTTGTAGTTCACCTTAAAGGGTTTGAGGAGTTCTTTGACTGTGGTCAAAGTTCCTACGGGCTTAGGGTAGTTGTTTTGATTGGGTTTAGGAGAAGAGACGAGTCTTCATTTTAAGGGAGAGATAACCACCACAAATGTAATAGGGGTTGTAGGAAATGGTCTTTGCATGGTCTTAAGAAAAGGTCCTACATACTCGGATGATCGCCAAGTATGCCTTTATCGCTCTTAAGGCAAAGTCCCTACATGTTTGATTGTATTGTTGTGGGGGTGGAGATTATATCTCACTTAAGATGATTAACATCTATTCTCTATTGTGTTTGAAAAAGTTTGTATTGTGTTGATTGTTTGTCTATGTTGTAGAAAAATAAAGACAAGGTCCTTCCTATAGGGTAGGATCTATCCTAGGTGATCGACTTGAAGAATCAAGGATTGAAGGGGATACGATGCATATGATGTGCAACTACACACAAGTGTTGACTCATGTGTAGGTTTTTCCTTTGGACGGATGCGATGCGATAATATGGATGCGATGAAGTAAAGTGACTGCAAAGTAAATTGCGGAAATATAAATCATACATACGCATGAAAGCGCTGAGGTGTAAGTGCAAGTGTCGTGAATTGTGAATGTTCACGGTTGATTAAGTTTTACGCTGTTGATTAAAAAATGTTTGATTGATTTTTCGATGAGTTGATTTTGATAAGGGTTGTATTTCTAAGAGGAAATGATTAAGGTGAATTGACTGTTTAATTTTTAAAAAAAGTTGAATTTGATGATTGAAGTTGATTTTTTTTAAGAAAAGGTTGATTTATTAGCAACAGGTTTTGGAGGTGGATTAAATTTATTGCTGGTTAGAAACAAATGATTTAAAAAGTTCTTGTATGAATATCATCAGTAAAAGATAGAAATTAATTTGAATTAAAAGGGTGTTTACTATTATTTGTTTTTTTTAAAGATTTTAAAATGTGAAATGAATTTTTTTAAAAAAGATGTGTCTTTACTTATCTAAAAGAAAACTTATTAGTTTATTTAAATAAGAGGATGATTAATGAAATAATTGATAAAAAAACATTCATTTAAGTTTATAAAAGAGGGTGATTTATAAAGATTAACTAAATAAATAGTAAAAAGATAAAATTAAAATATTTATTAGTTTATTTTAAAAAGGTTGATTATAGTTAATTTTTAATAAAAAAAAGAGTAGTCAATTAAGTGATTACGTGGGGTAATAGGGATTTTGTGTGTGTTTTAGTGTAAATGGTGAGTGATTAGTGTGATTAAGTATTACAGCATAAAATAATAATGAAAAAGACAAAACCCTAATCCCCCAATTCCCCTCCCAATTTCTGCGATTGCGTCTCCCTCGCTCCTTCACCTCCGTCCCTTCACGATTTTTCTCTTCTCGTTCGATTCTCTCCTCCCTGAAATCACAAAAAGCGACTCAAACACAATGGTATTGTTTCATAAAACATAACTTACGCTGCGATAGGTTCTCGGTGAATGATTGCGAATCGAAAACGATGACGGTCCGTGGAGGGGCTTCCGGTGGTGGTGATACGAGGAACTCTGGTGACGGCTTGAAGGTGTTTCCGGCGATGGCGATATGAGGTTTGGATGGCCGGTGGTTAGTGATTTCTGATGGAGCGACTTTGGAGATTCCGGCGAAGGCGTTTCGCTGGGAGTTCGCGTCGGAACTTGAGGAGGTATGCTTTCTAGGTTTTTCTGATTTGGAATCTTGGTTCTTCTGATTGTTGTGTATTCTCCTTTTATAGGCTCTAAACCTGAGATTTCTGATTTGAGAAATTAATTGCCGCTTTGATTGGATATTTCCGTTTTTGCTTGCATGGAATTTGAATTCTTTCCTCTTCTGTCTGATTTCGTTTAATGTCTGTTAATGAAAATCTCAATTTGGATCAATCATGTTTAATGCTCTTGTCTTGTCCAGGTTCATTATTCTGAGAATCTGCTAATTGTCTGAATCGAATATTCCCTCCAACCCGGTATATCTCCTAATGGGCCTCTGATTTTGTGGATTATTGTTGGCAGGTGTGGATAGCAGCGATCTTGGGCCATGGAAGAATTTAGAAGCCCAAAAAGGGGGAGGCTCGTGTTGATAGACAAGTAAAGGATGATAAAGTTCCGGCCAAATGGTTTCATGAAGGTACCGTCAAACTTGTTGTTATGTTCATGTTCACATTCAATAATTGCAACAGTTTAATATCGTCATAATTTCTTTGCAGGTTCTGAATACTCACTCGACACCGCTTGAACATTCATACAGTTTGGTACTTGATTATGCGAGGACGGCTGCAACTACTTAAGGTCTTGTTCACAAGCTCTTCCCACGAAACCTTCCTTTTTGGATAGATATAATGTGAGCTCTCCTCTAACATATCCGAGTCCACCGGTTTCTAATTGCTTATGTGAACTTAATTAACTGTGGTGGTGTACATTCGCAGGAGTTGCCACAACATGTGCCATGAAGAATGATGCTTGTGCTGGTATAGTTTCGGCTAGTACTCCAGGAAACTCTTTGGGTTTAAGAAGGTAACTCAACTGGTAGAAAGATGACCCTGATAGAAGTTTGCAAAGAAGATGCTTCAGATGGCGAACCATAATATATTTTGTGCACTTCCAAGTTTCCCAAGTTTAGGGCCATGAGGATCTTAACATCCCGGTGGCTGTTGCGGTTATGTTTCACAAACTTCAAACCTTCTAAGTCTGTTCTCATTTTGCAGGTTTGGTGTTGTGCTTTCCTTTGCTATTACTTGCTGGTTGCAGTGCTGCGGGGGGAGGGGGGAAAGACGTCAGCATTAGAGCCATTGGCACACTTTCGTTCTTCTCTAGGGTACCTACATCAACGATAGCATCATTGACGGCTTCCTGCGCCATTCCAACACCCGTGGCTATGAACATGATCTTTGCCACTGAATAGACCTTAATCCTTATTTCTGGTAGCTGACACGTCTTGGAGTAACTTCGTAATTAAACATACAATGGAGGCAGCAGGTGGTAAGAGTTTATTGCCTGTAGCTTTTATAATACTGAACCGTGTTACTAGACTGCTTGTTTCTTCTTCTGTTTCAAGTAAGTATGTTGTTGTTGCATTTGTGAATCTCTGCTACTCTGGCGTTTGTATCACTGTTGTAACTGATACTGGCTTTGTGGTTTATGCTTGATATAGGTTGTAGACTGAAGTTATGGCTTATGTAGTTGGCAGGGGTCTGTTTCCATCATCATGAAGTTCAGTTCATAAACCAATTTTCTTAAGCATGTCGCAGTCTTCAAACAATATAAATCCTTGGCGATCTTGGCTATTTCCATGATTTCCTATGTAAGAACTGAACTGGCCGTTTAAAATATTGCATTTTTGTGACGGACCTGCTGGGAACATGCTTCAAGAAATAGATGCCGTCACGACGAAGTGAGAAAGATGGTGAATCAACATTTGAGTTAGGTGTGAATACTATGTCTCTGTTATTTTAGCAGTAGGTCCCAATCTCAAAGTATGGGTTTTATGAATAACATTCAGAACTGCTTGTAATAGGAAGATGGGTGCAGCTTGATGATTTGTATTGAACCTGGCATTAGAGTTTTGAATAATTATATGCTTATTCTTTAAATTATTTTAGCAAATCCTCCTATATTTGGTTCCTCACCAAGTAGTCCTTTTGTTCAAAAGAGAGAGGTCAAGAAATCAAATTTATGTTGAGGGAAGTACTTTTGAAGAGATAAAAATGGATTCGTGCTGAAGTTAAGATTTCCACTGGTTGGACTCTAATTTGAATAATGATATCCTTGAAAGTGTACTAAAAACAATCCACATAGCCCCCTTAAAGATTTGAATATCATGAACCACAAATCTCGCATTAAAACCTTTGACAAAAGAAAAACTTCTTGAAAATTCAAGGCAATACCCCCACTTGCATATAAATACTACACCTCCATGCAAACGCTTAGTCTTGATTCTCAGTTTTCATCCCAAATTAATAATTTGAACTACATGATCCAAATTTCTTCTATTAAACTGAACCCTTTTGAAGTCTTGTGAAGATAATGATATAACTTGGTGCCAATTGTCATGAAAACTAATAACCGAACGCGAACGACCACTCTCCAAACCACACAGCAAAAGGCCCTAAACCTCCTCAAGAACACAAACACATCCAACATGCTCTTAGTAACGTGATCGCCAGAAAGCCCTAAAACCTGCTTTAAGTTAGTTGGACCTGCGCCAACTGATTAGTTATAATAAACAGACACAAAAACAATAGAAAATAAGTAAAATAAAGGGGGTGAGATCTTATGGTCAAAATTAAGGTGCAACAGATGCCCCTATTTAAGTTACTCCTATTCGGAGACATGGAGATTGAAATCTCCGTCTCGACGAGATAGGAGGGACTTAAATACAAACATTGCACGAATTTTTGGCCCTAAGAGGCCACCGAATGCAAATGATATGCAATGATATGAGAATGCAAGACAGACAAATCTGGACACGACATGCTAGACAGAAGAGCAACAGATCCAACAAGGCGGGACCCTACGAGGATAAGAACAATCACCCATGGGAAATCTCCAAACGTGTAATGGTAACTCATGCATCAAAGATGCGGTGATTTTGACGATTTGTGATCGAAAGATACTTTTACTACCAAGGTGGTGGTCAATAGTAACTCAAAATGGATCTTTTTGCTTGGGGCGCAACGCATTCTTCGCTATTTTTTTATTATTTTGGTAACTCAGCTGAAACGGTAAAATGTGTGACTTCCCCTTGCATCATGGTGCGGGGACCATGAGCTAGTCTCGGTCTTTGATGTCATTGTAGTTGTAGATGTTGTTGTAGGTGTTGTAGTGGTAGAGCTTCCCCGAGCATCATGATATGGGAGTCATGAGCTGGTCTCGGTCTCTGATGTCGAACTTCCCCTTGCACCATGGTATGGGAACCATGAGCTGGTCTCGGTTTCTGATGTCGAACTTCCCCTTGCACCATGGTATGGGAACCATGAGCTGGTCTCGGTTTCTAATGTCGAACTTCCCCTTGCATCATGGTATGGGAACCATGAGCTGGTCTCGGTTTCTGATGTCGAACTTCCCCTTGCATCATGGTACGGGGACCATGAGCTGGTCTCGGTTTCTGATGTCGAACTTCCCCTTGCATCATGGTACGGGGACCATGAGCTGGTCTCGGTTTCTGATGTCGAACTTCCCCTTGCATCATGGTATGGGAACCATGAGCTGGTCTCGGTTCCTACCCAAAATGATGGAAACTCGCGAAAGCATCTTCACAAAGAGGGGTTGTAAATTTGTTGATTGTAGATGTAACTGTAGTTGTAAATTGTAATGTTGATGTAGATGTTCGGCTGTGAGCCATAGTGTCATTGTAAATTGTATGTTGTAAATTGTAACACTGTAGAATTGTTGATGTAAATGTTGTCGATGTAATCTGTAATGTACTCTGTTGTAAATGTGATTGTAGATGTAATTTGTTGTTGAAGAACTGTAAATTGAAATTTGTTGATGTAATCTTGTACTTGTAATTGTAAATTGTAGATGCAGTTTGTATTGTATTGGCAATTTGTAGAATGTGCACCGGGGATCTTCAAAGGAGTTGTAAACCGGTTGATTTGTGGAGTGTCCTCTTGTAAGGAGATATGTCATTGACGGTACTCATAATGAACTCTCTGGGGAAGATCATTTTTTTTTAGGAATATCTCTGCTGTAATTGTAAGATAAGTGAAATTGTTGTAGCAGAAATCCTCAAATGGGGAAGTATTTGTAATGCACTTTGCTCTGACTTGATAATTTTGAAATAATCCACTAGGGAAGGACAGATTGTCTTGAGGAAATTGTTGTTTGTCGTTTTGAGTATAAATCTGCCCGAGACGAGTTGCTCAAATAAAGAGATCTTTTGTCATTCAGCTGTAAGTTGTTGAGTGGATCTTGTAATGTTACTGAAGAAACGTTGCGTCTTCAATGGTGATCCTCATAATGTCAAAATGCAAGATAAATGCACCCTTGACTCATGCTCAAAAGCTGGAGATGTTCATAGTGTGATTGCCAAAGACCGAGGTTCAATTCGGGAAATAGCCGAAGCGAAACTGTCAAGCAAGACTCGACCATAGAGGCATAAACTCCAATGGGAATGTACTGAAACAACTGTCTTCCACGAGGATCGAACTTCGTGGGGAAATAGAAATATTGAGTTTTTTTTTGCTTAGGGCTGACAATTCTATTTGGAAGGAAGAGACACGCCCAAATACCCAAGGGTAAACGCGATCGAAGAGATTGAGTAAACATATAAAGGATGCACAAAATGCAAATGTTATGTTATCTACTTATATGATATGTGTATGCTTATGCTGACAAGACAGACGAAAGCAATGACCGAATACGGGATAAACGTCTCGAAACAAACATCCGATCAATCTCCGAAGGTAGAAGTATCACTGAGGATAAATGAAGAACTAAGTATAGGATCCCATTCCTGCTTCAAAACTTCAAAATTTCTCTTGAGGAAGAGTGATCAATCCACTTGGGGATGTAACATCTTGATAAGTTTGGCGTGTTGTATGAAATTGTAGACGGAGGTACCCAAACCTGGTCTTCGTAGTTGTTGAACATGTTGGGGTTGAGCTTCCTGAGGATGAAATATACATCTTTTTGCTCCAATCTTCAAATGCCCCAAGTCACATAATTTAAGAGAAAAGTCTCGAGAGGATTTTATAGAAAACTCGATGTCCAAATGCCCCACTGTTTTCAAACTCTCTAGAGATTCGCCGAATCTCGACGTAACTGCCCCTGATTGGCGGTAAGTGCGTCCTTGAATTTCTTCTAGTTGAACCCAAGACTTGCGCGGGTGAAATTTTCTTGGGAAGAATGACTTGCCCCAAGTCAGCAAAGTCTTCAAATATCATCATCAATGTCTGTATGTGGTCTTTCTAAGATGTCAAGCGTATTTAGCACGTTTGAAATATCCATTTTGAAGTGGTTAATGCAACACGCGTTTGTCTTGAAGTTTTGAAAAGGGGTATCACAATAACTTGTGGTCGAAACCACTAGTTAGGATACAAATTGAATCGTTATTTATAAAGCCGATTTAGATTTGAGCATAGCTCAAGGAGTCAGGAAACAATATCTCATCGAGTATGCTTTCGAATTAAACCTTACTTCAATCAGGACTTTGAAGGTTGTATATGGGCTTAATTTGTGACTTGTAGAATGCAGGAAGAAAGGGTTAGTATATTTGTGCCCACCCAATTTTTGAAAGATGTTCATCATTTTTGATATTACCCTGCCCCAGGTTAAGAAAATGATGTTTCGGTTTGGGGAAAAAGAAAACAGGTCTTTTCTCAAGGATTAAAAGAAAGGGTTGACTATTTTGGCGTTCAGGAGGTTTAAAATAATGCCTTACATCATCAGTAGGGTTTTTATTCGAAGCATACAACAAGAGATCATGTGTTTTACTTCATCACCCTCCTTCCAATTCTCTGTCAGAGCGAGAGATCGGGTAAAAGTCGGCATTATAAATAATTTTGAAAAACTATTTGAGTGAAAACGAATGGATTTCTTCAAGACAAACAGTTATTGCATTACTTATTCAAAACAGAAAGTTCTTACATGCAAAATATGCTTTCAATCAAAGAAATAAACATGAACAAAATGAAATAAACTTTCTCGGAGAGTCCTTTCTAGGATCTTTATTGTGCTCTCGTGTAGACGGGAAAGATATGCAGAAATGTCTGGTGCGCAGCTTTCAGACACGGCGTTGACGACCTTGAATCATGCCTGGGGAGGATGAACCTTGTCGAGATAGGGGGCTATCTCGTACGTAAGGGACGAAACCCTCAAAGAACAAGACTCCATCTTTGACCAAATTTTGGACGTCTGCTTTCATGCCGTAACAACTTTCAATGTCGTGCCCCGGAGCACCTTGATGATACAGGAAAAATTTGTTGGCTTTGTACCAGTATGGAAACTTCTTAGGTACCTTAGGTGGGGCTCTTGTCTGGATATGCCCTCTTTGAATTAGAGCTGGAAACAAATCAGCATACTTCACAGGGATGGGATCAAACTGATGAATTGCTTCTCTTGGAGTATCCAGAGGCATCCTTTGATACCTTTTCCGAAATCGTCGATTCTGTGGTTGATCTGGAGAGGCCAACCTCTGTCTAGGAGACGGTTGTTGTTCACGCTGAGCGGGCATTGCATACTGGTGCTGAGGATGGGGTACCGGAGCTATGAATTCTCTGGAAGGTCCACAGCCATCTTTATTGTTTGGGGCTATACCCAAGTTATGATGGTATTGCTTCACAAAAGCAAAAGTTAAGTCTTCCCAAGACTGAATGTGATTCACTTGTAGCTTCATATACCATGCTAATGGTGCTCTACACAAACTTTCTTGGAAGCAGTGAATCAATAGTTGGTCGTTCCCAAGATAGGCGGTCATCTTCTGACAAAACATCATCAAATGATACCTTGGACAAATTGTACCTTTGTACACTTCGAAGGCGGGCATCTGGAATCCTGGGGGGATAACTAAGTTTGGAACTAGGTGCAGGTCATGAGTATGAAGATCAGGCGCACGGTTCCTCTTCATCATTTTCCATCGTTCCTCGAAGTCACGAAATTCATTCTCGAATGCTGTAAGCTCCGGATCGTCCATTTCCTTTTCTTGCACAGGCTGAAGTTGCATAGGAACAAAGTTGTCGGAGGGACGGCGAAGTGTCGGATTAGACCTTACTCTGAAGCTAGTCATGCGATCCATGTCTTTGTTCTCCTTACTATCCTTTAATGATACTTCCGGCTTGGTCAGATGGTCGAGACGGCG
Source organism: Lathyrus sativus (assembly GCA_963859935.3). Classification (NCBI taxonomy): domain Eukaryota; kingdom Viridiplantae; phylum Streptophyta; class Magnoliopsida; order Fabales; family Fabaceae; genus Lathyrus; species Lathyrus sativus. The sequence continues at coordinate 334,852,185 of OZ012741.1, forward strand.
ACTGACAGCAAAAGATGGAAAACCGAAATGAGCCACAACAAAGGAAGGACACATGCACAAATGTAAAATGCCATGCTAAATGCAGAATGCATAATGCAGATGCAGGAGGAGACTTCAAGAAACTCAAAGTGTTTTTCAGTATTATAATGTAGGATAATTGAAAAACTTTTTATTTTTGAGAAACAATGTAAAGCAAAGTACTCTTTTAAGTGTTTATTACAATGAAAGCAAAAGAAAACTTAGAACTCTGTCCCACAGTCTTCTCTTTTGTACGGAGCTCCTCGGTCAACTGGTCAATGCGATCCTGCAACGCCGCTTTCTCGATGATGAGTCGTTCCACACACTCCTTCCAAGCCATGGTAGTTGAAGGGAGATCATCATTGGTGACAACACTTGAAGAGGCATGAGGAGAAAATAAATCTCCTTGTGCCTTTCTCTTTCTGGCAACTTCTAATTATGGTGTCTTCTGAAGTCTTTCCTTCTCTACTTTGAGGGTGAGGAACTTATTCTTCCAGGCAGTCCTCAATTTCCGGGCTTCATCTAAAGCAATCCTTACTTGTTCTACTTCGTCCATATCGAACCAGTCGGGGTCATGAGCAGACAATACCATAGGTTCATGAAAAGGAAAAGGCATCTTGAGATCGAGAGCCCTTTCTCGCACCCAATGCAGATAATCCTCGGAAACAGCACAGTTGGGGTATCCTGAAGCAGCTGTTCCTTCCCTATCAATGTATTTCCATGCATAAATGATGAGAGTCCTGAGATCTAGGTCCTCTTCTCCTTTGAAATAGATCTCTTCCAATGAAACTGGGTCGGGTATTTGGATCATAGGGTGTCCAAACTGTCTACGGGCCAAAGTGGGATTGTAACTTATGCATCCTTCTCTTCCAATAAGCGGTACGTTGGGGAATCCTCCGATGCTAGGAATCATAGGCACGCCTCCATAGGCGGGATCATACCAAACAATGTCCGAATGGGTAAGGGCCATAAGCATCTCGGACCATCGAGGTGTTGCAATTTCGTTCCAAAGGGATGGATGCCAAGTCAAACGAGCGATGAACCATGAGTATAGCAAAGCGGTACAACATACAATGTGTCCTCCTCCTTCGGCATTCTTCGAGTGAATCGAGAAGTACGTATCAGCAAGCAAGGTGGGTACTGGATTCTTGAGTATGAACAGCTTGATTGCATCCATATCAACAAAATTGTCAATTTTAGGGAACCAGAAAGTCTCATAGACCAACAAAGCGAAATTGGCTTCCAGGGTGAGAGCCTCCTTTCTTTCAGCATGGTAACGGACTTTTTCGATCAAAAAGTCGGAGGGGAACCCAAGGACTCCTTCCTTGGTGGTCAGGTGTGCTTGAACATCTTCAAGGCTAAGATGAGTGGCATTTGCAATTTCTTGGGGACTAGGCGTGTCTTCCCTTCTGGTGAACAAGGGTCGAACAATCACAGGCATCCTCAAGAGTTCTGAGTACTTTTCCAAGGTCGGCATCAATTGGTAGTCTGGAAAAGTGAAGCAGCGATACATCGGGTCATAAAATTGAACCAATGTTTCCAACAATCCTTCTTTCATCCTTAGCTCGAGGAAACGGAAAACTCCTCCATATTCTGCTGCGAAGGCAAGGCGATCCTCGACGAGTTCGGCTAGTTCTCTCAAGCTTTCGAGGTTGGGACTCTGAAAAGCGTACTTCAGGGTTTCTCTTCTGAAATCCATGATTACAACACCTACAGAACGAATTTGAGTTTCTTGAAGTGAACAATGGAAAAAGAATGCAATGCAAGATGATTAGGACTTCATGAGATTCCTCTTATTTATGGGCATTGCGGTAAAAGGAAACGTTTTATTAAATTTGAAACGGACTACATAAATATTCTTTTAAAGAGTCCCAAATAAAAGCTAAATAAAAGCTAGTAAAGACACTATAGAAGCTTTGAATGCTGCTGCTTGAGCTGTTCTTCTAGTTGCGCCTTCTCACGGATGAGGTTGTCCATAATTATTTTCCAAATAGTGCATTGTGGGTCGGAGAAAAATAAATCCTCCATGACTTTCCTCTTCTTGCAGGGGAGTAGCTCTTCATCCTTTAATTGTAGCTGCTTCTGAAGTTCATCCCTCTCCTTTTGAAGTTCAGCATTCTGCTTTTGAAGTTCATCCTTCTGCTTTTGACACTCAGTATTTTCTGCCACTGCTACATGGTACTTGTTCTTCCAAGATTCCAGCTCATGTTGAGACTTCTTTAAAGACACCTCTAACTCTTCGGCTTTAGACATAAAGACATAAGTGGGCTCTCTCCTTGGAGCTATGGGATCTTGACGGGAATAGGGCATCTTTAGCTTGGTTGCCCTTTTTCTGACCCACTGGAGGTATGGTTCTAAAGACACACAGTTAGGCTTCCCTAGACTTCTCTTCCCCTTCTTGTGTACATTACGCCATGCATGTAGAATCTTTCCTCGGAGTTCCATATCATCTTTGAAGAATATACCCTCCACTTGAACACTCTTGGGAGGTTCCTTCAACGGGTATCCCAACTGTCGGCGAGCTAAAATAGGATTGTAGCTGATTCCTCCATCAAAGCTGAGCAATGGTACATTAGCAAAGTCACCGCAGCTATCAATGATTAATACTCCATCATACATTCGGTTGTACCAATCAATGTCGGAATGGGTCGGAGCCATAACTCTTGGAGACCAATGCTCTTTGCCAATGTTTGTAAAAGAGCTAGACTTCGGCAAGTGCGAAATAAACCACTTGTAAAGTAAAGGTACACAGCAAGTAATCATCCCTCCACCACGAAGGTTTCAGAGATGTATAGAGTGATATGCATTTCCCAACAGAGTTGGCACTGGGTTGTTCTTCATAAAGATCTTGAATGCTTTGAGATCGATGAAACCTTCAAAACTTGGGAATAAAAACAGCCCATAAACAAGCAAAACAAAAATTGCCTCAAACGGAGCCTTATTCGAATAATCAGCATAGAATGAAGCCTTCTCGATTAGGAAACCTGTCTTTAAACCAAGAATTCCATCCTTAGTAACTAGGTTGGCTTTGACGTCAGATACCTTCAAACGGAGAGCTTTAGCAATATCTTTCTCATCAGGGTCCTTTTCCAAGAAGGGAAAAGGAGATTCCTCAAGGACAGGTAGACCAACCAAAAAAGAATACTCTTCCAATGTAGGTAGCAACTGGAAATCTGGAAAGGTGAAACAATGGTAAAGAGGATCATAGAACTGTAGTAGAGTGGCAAGAAGTCCTTCATTCACTGAGCAACCCAATAAAGATATCAGCTTTCCATACTTGTTCTTGAATTCTTCTTGATCTTTGATGAAACCCCACAACTTCTTTAGGTCGTCCAATTTGGGACTCTTAAAAGTATATTTCATAGTATGTCTTTTGTCTGAAGCCATAGTGACCTACAATGTTCATAAACGAAAGTAAATCCCATGAAGTCCAATGCAGAATGATGCTATATGAATGCAGTAAACACAAGTATTCACATAAGGACATAAAGATAAACAAACAAGGGGTGCCCTAGGTTTGTAACGAGCATGGAGTAAAGGTGTACCCTTCCCAAAGGTTTAAGGACTAAAGGTTGTTTGTACCTGCAAAACAAGGTTCTAAAGGGACTCAGAATCATCAGCCCATCTATCGGATATTATCAATTTCCCAATTACTCGAGGATTAATAATATTCTCAAGAGAACTTCTTTTGAGTGTAGCTTCGCGTAGCACTATTTCGGAAGTACTTCCTCATAGTCTCGCACTACGTCCTAATAAAGGCCAAAGTTGGGTTAAGGTAACTACGATCCTCAATATCATAGGCTCCAAAGTCGAAAATAATGAGTGTCTTCACGATTGCTCGTTCAACAGTACTATTTCGAAAGGGCCTCAACTGAGCGGGATTCCCGATTCAACTTAGTAGGGATTCCACTCCCTATAAGCCTCCTCGACTATATCACCATCCTATCTTAATTTCTCTCAAGTTCGGGTGCAGAACTTTATCTCACCACTCAAAGACAACAATCCCAAAAGAAACATAAGAGAAAGCATGTAAACAATTAATCAAGTAGGCAGATATATAAAGCAGTAAACAAATAAAAAAGATAGGGAAACCCACTAGAGATTCCCCAGTGAAGTCGCCATTTCTGAGGAATTTGATGAAGTGGTTGGTGTGTAAGAAGTAGAAGACACTTGAAAAACAGTTTTCAGAGGTGTAACATCAAGAACTTCTGTTTCAGGGATGTTGGTTCCAGATGGGTTGGTTGATTCTGAGGGAATTTCAGAGGGATTTGATGAGGGTTCAAATGTAGGTGGTTCTGATGTGATTGGTTCAGAAGTAACTGGTACAGATTCAGTGGGTTCAGATGTTTTGGATGGTGGATTATCTGAATGTGGTTGTTTCTCCTGAGATTGGTGTTGTTGTTCAGATGGCTTTTGTTGTGCAGATGGTTTTGTTGTTTGTTGTTGTTCTGTGGGTTGTTTTTCTGATGATTGTTTTTGTGGTACAGATTGTTTGGTTGAAACTTCTGGTTGTGGAGTTTGAATTGGTGGTTTTTTTGTTGATGGTTTAGGTACAGAGGATTGTTTTACAGGTGAGATGGAAATTGGATTAGAAGATTTTTGAGGAGATGGAATAGAAACATGAAGTGGAGCAGTAACAAATTGATTTTGTGAAGAAGGTGGTTTTGGAATAGACTTAACATTAGAATCATTTATAACAATAGGATTTGCGAAAGATACAAAAGTTTTAGTACCTTTGATTTTAATGCGTTTAGCAGGAACAGAAGGAGTGTCTCCATATTATTTCCTCTTTAGTAGCTTCTGTGGCTTCTCAGCAATCTTAGGCTTCTTCTGAACAGGTGCAGCTTCTGCTTCTGGTTGAGTCCTCTTTCTTGGTGGTTCTTCAATTACAACAGGTAATGGTTGCCTTGCTCTCTTTATAATATCTGCAGGAATAGGCTTTCCTTCTGCCTTGCGCTCATCAATATATCTTACAACAATTTCCCTTGGTTCTTCAGCATAGAACAGAGGGTAATCATCTACAGGAATTCTCTTCTGACTCAGTTCAGAAATGTTCAGCTTCTTGGGAGTTGTTGTGAGTTCTTCCACTATTTTTAGTCTCTGAAGACTTTTGGCATTCAGAGGCTTTCCCAAAATGAATTCCAGTTCCTCTGTGACTCCAACAGCGTACAGAGCAGTTACAAGTCCATTTTCTGTTAGAAGATCTGAGATTAACCTTCCAAAAGGAATCCAGGTTCTGATCTTCTGACCTTTTTCTTTCACATATTCTCTAGAAGCATTTATATGATTCCATAGATGCATAAAAAGAATATATGGAAGATCTACCTTGGTGCTCTGACTTAGGCAATACATAAAGTAGAGCTGTTCATTATTGACATAGTCTGGAGAGTTTGTTGACTTTCTGTGATGAATGCATCCCATGAAAATCTTAGCCCAGATCTTGTAGTCAGGCTTCAGATCTTTGAACTTATTCGAGGCTTGTCCAGCAGTCATCACTTCTTCATATACTTCATCCATATCAACACACCCAGCTGGCAAGTGTGATACTCCATCTGCTTCCTCATAGCCAATGAGTTTTCTAATCAGATCTTCTGTTATAATTATCTCTTTGCCCAAAACAGAAGATAAAATAAACTTAGGGTATACAGAAGCATGGATCCAGAACTCTTTCACAAGAAGGGGGTAAACTGGTCCAAAAAGTCTGTCAAAATACTTCACCCATCCTTGAGCACCTATAATGGAGCGAAATTCAAACCCATTATCAGCAAGTGAATCAAATTCCACCATTAATTCACATAGAACCTCCAGCTTTTCAACAGGTGTTAGCAATGTTCTTTTTGGTGGAGTATAAGGAGTTACGCCCATATTAGCAGAGGTAACTGCAGCCATTGTAGATTGAAATTGTGCAGCAGTTGATGATGAAGTTGCCATTGAAGATGATTTTGTCACACGCTTAGGATAAGGGTTTTTGTGAAGAGAGAAGAGAAGACAGAAATGCATAAAGGTTTGAAATGTGAAAAGTGAGAAAATGAAGAGAAATGATGTATTTATACTAAACACTTAGGCATATAAACAGTCAGAAGAAAGCACGTTCACAGCAAGCATTTAATGAAAAAGAATAAAATCATTTCAAGCATTTATTGCTTCTGACAATTTGGGGGGAAAATCAAGATTTTCACTATTCAAACTTCACCTCAAACGTCTCTTCAGTAGTGTACACGCCACCTTTGCAGATTTGGAGTGACACATGTTTGCTTGCATGTGCTTCTGAATTCTCTTGAGAAATGAAATGTTAACCAACGTTCAGATCCTCTAAGGATTGTTAGTTCAGAGTTTCACAAGAAAATAATTAAAAGAAAATAAGCAATCAGAAGAAATACTTCAGAGCATTAGGCATTTTTGCATCTGTAAAATTTGCTTCTGATAAATATCATTCTGGACAAAAATCCATACCAATATTTTTCAGAATAAATTTAAATCTATCTTCAACAAGAGGTTTTGTAAAAATATCTGCCCATTGATGATTTGTATCAACAAAGGCCAAATTTATGATTCCCTTCTGAACATAGTCTCTGATGAAATGATGCTTAATTTCTATATGTTTTGCCTTAGAGTGTAAAATGGGGTTTTTAGACAAATATATAGCAGAAGTATTATCACAGAAGATAGAAATGTTACTTTCAAATATCTGATAATCTTCTAGTTGACTTTTCATCCAGAGCATCTGCGTGCTACATCCAGCAGCAGCAATATATTCTGCCTCTGTGGTTGAAAGTGCAATTGTGGGTTGCTTCTTGCTGTACCAAGAGATTAGATTTCTTCCTAGAAATTGACAACTTCCAGAAGTACTTTTCCTTTCCACTCTGTCTCCAGCGTAGTCAGCATCACAGAATCCAACTAATTTGAAATCATCAGATTTTCTGTAACACAAACCCACATTAGAAGTACCTTTCAGATACCTTAGAATCCTCTTGACAGCTGTCAAGTGTGATTCTCTAGGATCTGATTGGAATCTAGCACACAAGCATACACTGAACAATATGTCAGGTCTAGAAGCAGTTAAGTAAAGAAGAGATCCTATCATACCTCTGTAGAGCTTCTGATCTACTTTCTTACTTACCTCTTCTTTGCCAAGTGAGCTAGTTGGATGCATGGGAGTCTTTGCCAGCTTACTATCAGTCATGTTAAATTTCTTCAGAAGTTCTTTAACATATTTGGTCTGATGTATGTAAGTGCACTCTGGAGTTTGATTGACTTGGATTCCTAGAAAGAATCTCAGTTCTCCCATCATGCTCATTTCAAATTCTGCCTGCATACATTTAGCAAACTCTTTTCCCAGCATAGTATTGGTAGATCCAAATATTATATCATCCACATAAATTTGAAAAATTATAAGATCTTTCTTAATTGATTTACAAAAGAGTGTTGTGTCCACTTTGCCTCTGATGAAATTTTTCTCCAGAAGAAAATTGCTTAATCTCTCATACCAAGCTCTGGGAGCTTGTTTTAAACCATATAGAGATTTCTTTAGTTTGAAAACATGATCTGGAAATTTTTCACTCTCAAAACCAGGAGGTTGGTGGACATAAACTTCTTCTTCTATAATACCATTTAGAAAGGCACTTTTAACATCCATCTGATACAGAGTGATGTTATTTTGTACAACAAATGAAATAAGAAGGCGTATAGATTCTAACCTTGCCACTGGAGCATAAGTTTCAGTGTAATCAATACCTTCTTGTTGACTGTACCCTTGAGCAACAAGCCTTGCCTTATTTCTTTCAACTTCTCCTTTCTCATTTAGCTTATTTCTGAAGACCCACTTAGTTCCAATTATATTGAATCCTTGTGGTCTTTGAACTAAATCCCACACATCATTTCTGGTGAATTGATTTAACTCTTCTTGCATAGCAATAATCCAATCATTGTCTTGTAGAGCTTCATCTACATAAGATGGTTCAATTTCTGACACCAGTCTAAATAATGATGCTTCAGATGATCTTAGAAAGGATCTTGTTTTGATGGGATCATCCTTCTTTCCAATAATGACATTTTCTGGATGAGAGGCTTTAATTCTGGATGATGATCCTCTAACACTTGATTCTTCAGAAATGTTTATATTGTTCATCTGAGAAGTTAAAGGAATATCATCTGGCGTTGCTTCTGATTCCTTCACTTGAGCTTTGTCTGCTTCTGGGACTTCAGAGTCTGTGAAGACTATTTCTCTATCTGCAGAGTTTTCAGACTGCTTTGGCTTTTTATTGCCAAGTTTATCATCAAATCTAACATGAATAGATTCTTCCACAATCTGTGTCTCAGTGTTGTATACTCTGTAGCCTTTAGAGCGTTCAGAATATCCAAGCATGAAACACTTCTGTGCTTTGGAATCAAACTTGTTCAGATTTTCTTTAGTATTTAACATATAACAAATGCATCCAAAAGGATGAAAATATGAAATGTTGGGCTTTCTGTTCTTCCAGAGTTCATATGGAGTCTTCTCCAAAAGAGGTCTTACAGACACTCTGTTCTGAATGTAACAGGCTGTGTTGATTGCTTCTTCCCAAAAGTGTTTTGCATGATTTGTCTCATTGATCATGTTTCTGGCCATTTCTTGCAGAGTTCTGTTTTTCCTCTCTACAACCCCATTTTGTTGTGGAGTTCTAGGACAGGAAAAATCATGAGCAATGCCATTTTCATTAAAATATTTTTCAAAATATTTATTTTCAAATTCACCACCATGATCACTTCTAACTTTTATAATTTTGAAATCTTTTTCATTCTGGACTTGCTTGCAGAAGTCAAAGAACACAGAATGTGACTCATCCTTGTGTTTTAAGAACTTTACCCATGTCCATCTACTATAGTCATCAACAATGACTAATCCATACTTCTTGCCTCTGATGGATGCAGTTTTCACTGGTCCAAATAGATCAATATGAAGTAATTCTAGTGGTCTGGAAGTAGAAACAACATTTTTTGATTTAAAAGATGATTTTGAAAACTTCCCTTTTTGGCATGCTTCACAAAGAGCATATGAGGTGAACTTCAGATTAGGAAGTCCTCTGACAAGATTAAGTTTATTAATCTGAGATATATGTCTCATATTAATATGCCCCAATCTTCTGTGCCAGACCCATTGCTCTTCATTAACAGACAAGAGGCATTTAACATTCTGAACTTTAAGTTCTGAAAGATTTATTTTATAAATGTTGTTTTTCCTCTTACCACTAAATAGGATAGAGTCATCCTTTTGACTAATAGCTTTACAACATTTTTGATTAAAGGTAATATCATAACCATTGTCACTTAATTGACTTATGGACAATAAGTTATGCTTTAACCCTTCAACAAGTAAAACATTAGTAATAGAGGGAAGTTTACCATTTCCAATGGTGCCAGATCCAATGATCTTGCCCTTCTGGTTCCCTCCAAATTTCACATCACCTCCAGATCTAAGCTCCAGGCTTTGGAACATAGACCTTTCTTCTGTCATGTGTCGTGAGCATCCAGAGTCCAGGTACCATGATTGGCGTCCTGACCTTGTTGCTAAGAACATCTGCAACAGGAATTATTTTACTTTTAGGTACCCAGATCTTCTTGGGTCATTTAGGGTTAGTTGTTCTGAAGGTTTGTCTAAACTTCTGTTTTTCAACATAAGGTTTATTCTGACTAGCCTTAGATTTAAACATATGAATATTCTTTTCAGAGCATGTTTGTTCAATATCATTCAAGTGACCAAATTTAAAGTGTGAATATAAAGGAGTTTTCTTGATGATAATTTTATCAACAGGTTTTGGATTTAAATCCTTTCCAGAGGAGGATTCATATCCAATTCCTTTTCTGTTATTTCTGCTAACTCCATAGATCATAGAAGCCATTTTGCTTCTGTCTATGCTTTTAGCAAGAAACTTCTGAAAGCTATAATCATATTTTTCCAAAATATTTTTGCATTCAGATTCAGTTTCAGAATCAAAGTTTTATTGAGCTAATTCAGAATCATTTTTCAATTTTAAGTTCTTTTCATTTAGCTCAGCTACTTCTGATTTGAGAATATTATTCTCAGATACAAGATTGCTTTGACGCTTCTTGTATTTGAGCTTAATATTGTTATAGCTTTTCAGAACTTCTGATAACACTTTGATAACTTCTTCTTTAGTAAGTTTAGCCATTACCTCTTCAGCGTCAGAGTCAGATTCAGAGTCAGATTCAGATCCTGAAGTTCCTTCCTCCTGATCATCTATGTCTGCCATCAAAGCTACATTGGCACATTCCTCTTCTGACTCAGATTCAGATTCAGATGTATCTGAATCATCCCAGGTGGCCATCAGAACCTTTTTCTTCTTTTCAAATTTTCTTTTAGGCTTTTCTTTCAGCACCTTTGGACATCCATTTTTGTAATGTCCAGGTTCTTTACATTCATAACATACAACCTCCTTTTTGCCAGATCTTCTGTGTCCAGAAGATTCTTTTCTTTGGTCAGGCTTCCTGAAGTTTCTGAACTCCTTTCCTTTATGCTTCCAGAGTTTGTTTATTCTTCTGGACAACATGGATAGTTCATCTTCATCTTCAGATGATGATTCTTCAGAGCTTTCCTCTATTACCTGCAATACTTTAGCAGATTTATTAGATTTTAAAGCAACAGATTTACCTTTCTTTTGAGGTTCATCTTCCTCAAGTTCAATTTCATGACTTCTTAGTGAACTGATCAGTTCTTCCAAGGAGATCTTGTTCAGATCTTTAGCCATCTTCAGCGATGTCACCATAGGTCTCCATCTGGTGGGTAAGCTTCTGATGATCTTTTTCACATGATCAGCAGTAGAGTATCCTTTATCCAGAACCTTTAGTCCAGCTGTAAGTATTTGAAATCTGGAGAACATAGCTTCAACAGATTCAGAGTCTTCCATCTTGAAGGCTTCATACTTATGAATTAGAGCCAGAGCCTTTGTTTCCTTGACTTGAGAGTTTCCCTCATGAGTCATCTTTAAGGATTCAAACATGTCAAATGCAGTTTCCCTATTTGTAATTTTATCATACTTAGTGTGAGATATTGCATTCAACAATATTGTTCTGGCCTTATGGTGATTTCTAAATTCTTTCTTCTGAGCATCTGTCATAGATTTTCTGTCTATTTTCTTGCCATTCCCATTAGTGGGATGAACATATCCATCTATGACCAGATCCCATAAATCAGCATCATATCCAAGGAAAAAACTTCCAATCCTGTCTTTCCAATAATCAAATTTCTCCCCATCAAACATAGGGGGTTTGGTGTTGATTTTGTCCCTTTCTTCATATTTGTTGTTAATGTTAGACATTGTATTATCAGCCATAGTAACAACCAAATATATATCAAAGTATTTCTCTCTGGATCTTTACTGTCACTGTTAAGTGGTAGCACACAAAGAACCGGAGCTCTGATGCCAACTGAAGGTGAGAAAATACTTAGAAGGGGGCGGGGGGTTGAATAAGTATGAAGATTAAAACGTAGAAATAAAAACTCAAGTATTTTTATCCTGGTTCATTGAACTCAACTACTCCAGTCCACCCTTCCTAGAGTGATTTGCCTTTCTCAATCAAGGACTTAATCCACTATTTAATCAACTGATTACAATAGTAAGCACTTAGAACAACTGTTCAAAGTCTTCTCAAGAACTACTGATCCTAACTGGATCTTCTTAAGGTTTACAATCAAATGTAATACAAATACAAGTGTTTAAGATTGCTTCTATAAAGCTTTATCACAACTGTGATTTTTCACTTAACTATTTAGAACAAAGAAATTAATTCTTAGAAAGAATATGAATAGTATGAGAGCTTGAATGTTGATTTCTTTCGGATTGAAAAACGTCAACTGAAGAAATTGGTGAAGTCTTGCTTTTATAGGCAGTTGATCCAAGGTGAGCTTTACGTTGAGAAGAGTGTCCAAAAGGTCTGAGGCTTTTTTTGTCTTCACATCAAGTGACCTTTCCTAGAAGAAGAAAGCACAGAAAAATCCTTTTTGTCTGTGTTCTTGTGTCTAGCATAAATAAGGAAAGAGTCGTTTGGATCATTCCAACGGATATAATCTTTGAATAATTCTTCTTCAGTTTTCAGCAAATTCATCAGATTCTAAATTGATCAGAGCCTTCTGATGATGATCAGAGTTTTGCTGAATCAGAGTCTTCTGCAGCAGGTGTGCGTTTAGCGTGTTTAAGATCAGAGCATATTTGAGACAGATCTTCAGTACTGGCAGCTTTAGTACTTTCAGAATCTTCTGTAATAACTATGCTTTGAAAAACTCTTCATACAGAATTCTTCTTTGGTTCAGATTGTCGCGGTGAAATTTTGATACCAAACTATTGATTAGTTTGAATCTTTTATTCATTTTGCAACCGAACTTTGATTTGTCCAAAGGAAGGGATAAAGATCGAAATTCCCACAATGCAATGCAAATGCAAGCTAGATTGTTTAGGTTCGGGGGTTGGTTAAACTTAGGGAAGGTATTAGCATCCTAAGTTTCTGTAGTACTCTACAGGAACCTCTTGTTTTATGTTTGTTTATTGCTAAGTGTTCATCTGCTTAATGATTAGAGACCCTAGTGGTTTATTTCTAAGTATACTCAATAAGATGTCGCATCTTATGCCTACATATCCTTACGGGAGTGGAATCAAAGTATTTTATAGTTCACCCTAAAGGGTTTGAGGAGTTCTTTGACTGTGGTCAAAGTTCCTACGGGCTTAGGGTAGTTGTTTTGATTGGGTTTAGGAGAAGAGACGAGTCTTCATTTTAAGGGAGAGATAACCACCACAAATGTAATAGGGGTTGTAGGAAATGGTCTTTGCATGGTCTTAAGAAAAGGTCCTACATACTCGGATGATCGCCAAGTATGCCTTTATCGCTCTTAAGGAAAAGTCCCTACATGTTTGATTGTATTGTTGTGGGGGTGGAGATTATATCTCACTTAAGATGATTAACATCTATTCTCTATTGTGTTTGAAAAAGTTTGTATTGTGTTGATTGTTTGTCTATGTTGTAGAAAAATAAAGACAAGGTCCTTCCTATAGGGTAGGATCTATCCTAGGTGATCGACTTGAAGAATCAAGGATCGAAGGGGATACGATGCATATGATGTGCAACTACACACAAGTGTTGACTCATGTGTAGGTTTTTCCTTTGGACGGATGCGATGCGATAATATGGATGCGATGAAGTAAAGTGACTGCAAAGTAAATTGCGGAAATATAAATCATACATACGCATGAAAGCGCTGAGGTGTAAGTGCAAGTGTCATGAATTGTGAATGTGCACGGTTGATTAAGTTTTACGCTGTTGATTAAAAAATGTTTGATTGATTTTTCAATGAGTTGATTTTGATAAGGGTTGTATTTCTAAGAGGAAATGATTAAGGTGAATTAACTGTTTAATTTTAAAAAAAAGTTGAATTTGATGATTGAAGTTGATTTTTTTTAAGAAAAGGTTGATTTATTAGCAACAGGTTTTGGAGGTGAATTAACTTTATTGCTGGTTAGAAACAAATGATTTAAAAAGTTCTTGTATGAATATCATCAGTAAAAGATAGAAATTAATTTGAATTAAAAGGGTGTTTACTATTATTTGTTTTTTTTAAAGATTTTAAAATGTGAAATGAATTTTTTTTAAAAAGATGTGTCTTTACTTATCTAAAAGAAAACTTATTAGTTTATTTAAATAAGAGGATGATTAATGAATTAATTGATAAAAAAACATTCATTTAAGTTTATAAAAGAGGGTGATTTATAAAGATTAACTAAATAAATAGTAAAAAGATAAAATTAAAATATTTATTAGTTTATTTTAAAAAGGTTGATTATAGTTAATTTTTAATAAAAAAAAAGAGTAGTCAATTAAGTGATTACGTGGGGTAATAGGGATTATGTGTGTGTTTTAGTGTAAATGGTGAGTGATTAGTGTGATTAAGTATTACAGCATAAAATAATAATGAAAAAGACAAAACCCTAATCCCCCAATTCCCCTCCCAATTTCTGCGATTGCGTCTCCCTCGCTCCTTCACCTCCGTCCCTTCACGATTTTTCTCTTCTCGTTCGATTCTCTCCTCCCTGAAATCACAAAAAGTGACTCAAACACAATGGTATTGTTTCATAAAACATAACTTACGCTGCGATAGGTTCTCGGTGAATGATTGCGAATCGAAAACGATGACGGTCCGTGGAGGGGCTTCCGGTGGTGGTGATACGAGGAACTCTGGTGACGGCTTGAAGGTGTTTCCGGCGATGGCGATATGAGGTTTGGATGGCCGGTGGTTAGTGATTTCTGGTGGAGCGACTTTGGCGATTCCGGCGAAGGCGTTTCGCTGGGAGTTCGCGTCGGAACTTGAGGAGGTATGCTTTCTAGGTTTTTCTGATTTGGAATCTTGGTTCTTCTGATTGTTGTGTATTCTCCTTTTATAGGCTCTAAACCTGAGATTTCTGATTTGAGAAATTAATTGCCGCTTTGATTGGATATTTCCGTTTTTGCTTGCATGGAATTTGAATTCTTTCCTCTTCTGTCTGATTTCGTTTAATGTCTGTTAATGAAAATCTCAATTTGGATCAATCATGTTTAATGCTCTTGTCTTGTCCAGGTTCATTATTCTGAGAATCTGCTAATTGTCTGAATCGAATATTCCCTCCAACCCAGTATATCTCCTAATGGGCCTCTGATTTTGTGGATTATTGTTGGCAGGTGTGGATAGCAGCGATCTTGGGCCATGGAAGAATTTAGAAGCCCAAAAAGGGGGAGGCTCGTGTTGATAGACAAGTAAAGGATGATAAAGTTCCGGCCAAATGGTTTCATGAAGGTACCGTCAAACTTGTTGTTATGTTCATGTTCACATTCAATAATTGCAACAGTTTAATATCGTCATAATTTCTTTGCAGGTTCTGAATACTCACTCGACACCGCTTGAACATTCATACAGTTTGGTACTTGATTATGCGAGGACGGCTGCAACTACTTAAGGTCTTGTTCACAAGCTCTTCCCACGAAACCTTCCTTTTTGGATAGATATAATGTGAGCTCTCCTCTAACATATCCGAGTCCACCGGTTTCTAATTGCTTATGTGAACTTAATTAACTGTGGTGGTGTACATTCGCAGGAGTTGCCACAACATGTGCCATGAAGAATGATGCTTGTGCTGGTATAGTTTCGGCTAGTACTCCAGGAAACTCTTTGGGTTTAAGAAGGTAACTCAACTGGTAGAAAGCTGACCCTGATAGAAGTTTGCAAAGAAGATGCTTCAGATGGCGAACCATAATATATTGTGTGCACTTCCAAGTTTCCCAAGTTTAGGGCCATGAGGATCTTAACATCCCGGTGGCTGTTGCGGTTATGTTTCACAAACTTCAAACCTTCTAAGTCTGTTCTCGTTTTGCAGGTTTGGTGTTGTGCTTTCCTTTGCTATTACTTGCTGGTTGCAGTGCTGCGGGGGGAGGGGGGAAAGACGTCAGCATTAGAGCCATTGGCACACTTTCGTTCTTCTCTAGGGTACCTACATCAACGATAGCATCATTGACGGCTTCCTGCGCCATTCCAACACCCGTGGCTATGAACATGATCTTTGCCACTGAATAGACCTTAATCCTTATTTCTGGTAGCTGACACGTCTTGGAGTAACTTCGTAATTAAACATACAATGGAGGCAGCAGGTGGTAAGAGTTTATTGCCTGTAGCTTTTATAATACTGAACCGTGTTACTAGACTGCTTGTTTCTTCTTCTGTTTCAAGTAAGTATGTTGTTGTTGCATTTGTGAATCTCTGCTACTCTGGCGTTTGTATCACTGTTGTAACTGATACTGGCTTTGTGGTTTATGCTTGATATAGGTTGTAGACTGAAGTTATGGCTTATGTAGTTGGCAGGGGTCTGTTTCCATCATCATGAAGTTCAGTTCATAAACCAATTTTCTTAAGCATGTCGCAGTCTTCAAACAATATAAATCCTTGGCGATCTTGGCTATTTCCATGATTTCCTATGTAAGAACTGAACTGGCCGTTTAAAATATTGCATTTTTGTGACGGACCTGCTGGGAACATGCTTCAAGAAATAGATGCCGTCGCGACGAAGTGAGAAAGATGGTGAATCAACATTTGAGTTAGGTGTGAATACTATGTCTCTGTTATTTTAGCAGTAGGTCCCAATCTCAAAGTATGGGTTTTATGAATAACATTCAGAACTGCTTGTAATAGGAAGATGGGTGCAGCTTGATGATTTGTATTGAACCTGGCATTAGAGTTTTGAATAATTATATGCTTATTCTTTAAATTATTTTAGCAAATCCTCCTATATTTGGTTCCTCACCAAGTAGTCCTTTTGTTCAAAAGAGAGAGGTCAAGAAATCAAATTTATGTTGAGGGAAGTACTTTTGAAGAGATAAAAATGGATTCGTGCTGAAGTTAAGATTTCCACTGGTTGGACTCTAATTTGAATAATGATATCCTTGAAAGTGTACTAAAAACAATCCACATAGCCCCCTTAAAGATTTGAATATCATGAACCACAAATCTCGCATTAAAACCTTTGACAAAAGAAAAACTTCTTGAAAATTCAAGGCAATACCCCCACTTGCATATAAATACTACACCTCCATGCAAACGCTTAGTCTTGATTCTCAGTTTTCATCCCAAATTAATAATTTGAACTACATGATCCAAATTTCTTCTATTAAACTGAACCCTTTTGAAGTCTTGTGAAGATAATGATATAACTTGGTGCCAATTGTCATGAAAACTAATAACCGAACACGAACGACCACTCTCCAAACCACACAGCAAAAGGCCCTAAACCTCCTCAAGAACACAAACACATCCAACATGCTCTTAGTAACGTGATCGCCAGAAAGCCCTAAAACCTGCTTTAAGTTAGTTGGACCTGCGCCAACTGATTAGTTATAATAAACAGACACAAAAACAATAGAAAATAAGTAAAATAAAGGGGGTGAGATCTTATGGTCAAAAATTAAGGTGCAACACAGATGCTTCTGACTTGCTTCAGATTCTTCTGGAGCTTCTGCTTCAGATCCTTTCTGGAGCTTCTGCTTCAGATCCTTCTGGAGCTTCTACTTCAGAATCTTCTGGAGGCTACGCTCAGGATCTTCTGTTGGCAGCAATCAGAATCTTCTAATGGATGCATCTGGCGCTTCAGAGTCTAGCTAATTTCTTATGTTCAATTCTGATTTGCTTCTGGAGTGTTAATTCCTTTACTATCTGCAGTAAAAATTCTCAAGCAAATTTTAGAGTATATAATTCTTAATTACAAAATTTCATAATAGTTATCATCAAAACATGGAGATATTATTAAGAACCAATCTGTGTTCTAACAGTTCTCGTCTGACATGTTTTGGTAGAGCCCAGTTCACGCCCGGTAGTCAGTTCTCGCCTGACTTGTTTTGAAGAAACCCGTTCTCAATTGTCATTTCTCGCCTGACCTATCTAATCCAGATCTAAGGTTTGTTATCCCCAATATAATTCCAATCGTACTTGGCGCACCCGGTCATCCCCAGCGGAGTTGGCTTTGTTTCTCCAACATTTATTTTGTCGGAGCGGTTCCTTTGCATTTTGCATCCGTGCATAGCATCTACCCAAACGCGTAGCATTTCCATTTCATATGGAGCATTACGCCTTTCAAACATATGCATCTGAAGCATAAGTCAGGTTCGATACCTTTGGTGTCATTTGCCTTTGAGGGCTGAGGATTTTGAATTCAGGAGATCTTTTGTATTATCCCCCCGTTGGACGGATCTTTGGAATCTTCGTATTATTGGTTTCTCCTCTGCAAAGTCGTTTGTTTAAACCTCTCTTTTCCTATCAAAGCTTTCCCCTCAAGTCGTGAGTCGGTTGATTCTGTCGCTTGCATATGTTGGATATGTTATGTCAACTTTTGGTTGATAATTCCAAGCATAGTCTATTTCGGGTGTGTTATCCCAACTTTTGGTTGGTAATCTTTGGTTTCCCGGCAAAGTCCTTATTCCAACTTTTGGTTGGTAGTCTCTTGTTCCCGGATTTGTGATTCCAACTTTTAGTTGGTAATTAGTGACCTGTCAGAGTTTGTTTGATTCCAACTTTTGGTTGGTGAGATTTGGGTGATGTCATTCTAACTTTTGGTTGGTATCCTTTGCTTCAATTCCAACTTTTGGTTGGTAGCTTTGTTTATTTCCAACTTTTGGGTTGGTAATATTTTTATGGGCGTGATTCCAACTTTTGGTTGGTAGTCTTCAGTTTCTCCTGTGGAGTGTTATCCCAACTTTTGGTTGATAGCTTGTGGTTGTCTGGTGATTTCAACTTTTGGTTGATAGTGTGGATTCGATTTTGTTCCGTATTTCGGTGAACCCAACTTTTGGTTGGTAGTTTGTGGTTAGTACTGACTTTTGGTCACTGTACTTCCCCAGCGGATAATTCTTGTGTTTAGTTCGGTTATCTCGGGAGATTTATGCGGTTGGAAAATTTTTGGGTTTGTTGGTATTTGTCGCTACCACGAAAATAAGGTGCCGGCAAAATAGAAGAGTCACCACCTTTTGTTATTTATCCCTCAGAGCGGGAAAGGAAACGATCGGAAAAACCTGACGAAAAGGTATAAGACAAGGTCGTCGCAACCATTGTCTGGGTTCGGGAGTCGGTTACGTAAGGGGAAGGTATTAGCACCCCTCACGTCCATCGTACTCGATGGGATCCACGCTTGTTGTATTTATCTGACGAGTTTATTTAACTATCTACCTATCAAGGCTGGTCTGAAAAGAAAAGAAAATGACTCGGCAAAGCATCGCACTTTATACCTACGTATTCTCATCAGAGAATGAGAAATCAGAGTCAACGTAGTTCGGCTAACTACGGGTTACGGGGAAGGTGGCTCGCCAATACGTCAGTATTGTGCCTACGTACTCTCAACATATGTGAGAGATCAGAGCTTACGTAGTTCGGGATAATACGGATTACGGGAATTCAGATTCATCTGTTTTTATCGAGTAGGGTTAACAAATAGTTCCAGCAGTTTGGTGTACGCAGCTCGACCCTTGGAGACTTAGGCGTTACCGTTTGCGGTAGAACTGAGAGTTAACGACACTCTTTTCTTCAGAAAATCTTCCTTTGAATTATGGGCCCACGGGGCAAAAAGGTTTGAAGTTTGTTTTCTGTCTTTTACGGAAGAACTGTTTTTTTATGGATGTTTGCAACCAATATCGCACTAGAGACTATGACCTGAGAGTGAATGCGTCGCATGTCACCCAAAGGGTGCCATACTAAACATTCAGACTGTTGAAAAGAAATTCTCCAACAATCCTTTCTCAGATAGCTTAAGGCTCATAACGCACGACATCAGTTAACCTTTATTACTGTGTTTTGATTTGTTTTGAGATGAGAAGAGAGCAGGCTCAACTAAAGGGAGACTATCAAGTCCTAACAGTTGTCGTGCCAAGGATTCATCTTATGGTTGAAGTTTGAAATAGGGAACTCCTAGGAGTTATCATGCATAGGTTTCAACCTAAAGTTCTAATCATCACTTCCTTGTCGAAGGAAATGAGATTCCTAGGGGATCATGTCAATGATAAACAGAAACAGATAAAGCATCAGCTTAAACAGTAAACAGTAAACGACTATAAAATGCATGCAATGCAAGTGAGGGAGGAAATGTGTGTGGGACATCAGCCTCCACAAGCTCATCTCAACCTCAAGCCATATATGAATAACTGCAATCATGAAGGAAAATAAAATAAAATCCCATCAAGCAAAACATGATAACTGCAATCATACAGAGGGAATGACATGCTATCAAGCAAGATATAATAACTGCAATCATATAGAGGACATAACATGCTATCAAGCAAAACAGACCACATAGGCAAGGGAGCTGGGCTCTACCAAATACCAGCAAGCAAAGCCATACAGTAACAATACAAGCAGAGGGAGCAACTCAACCTCTAGTGCAATCATGCTCCTAGATTAAGTCAGTCTAAATATGGACTTATTGTAATTCATCAAGCAAGTCAAACAAGTCACACCAATACAGTTGCATAGCAAGCAAACAGACAGGAAAGGAAGCATATCAACAGCTTCCACAGCTTCACAGCAAAGCTCTTCTGACATCAGTTCAGTCCATAATCTGTAGCTGCCCTTCAAGGCTATCACCTTCAATAGCAAGTGTCAACTTGCTTCTTCAAGCTTCTAACACATCAAACATAATTATCAACTTATTCCCTCTTCATCTACAAGCTTCAGCTCTCCAGTAAATTCCACCTTCAGGCTTCAACCCTAATATCAAGTATCAACTTGGCTCCCTCAGGCTCTCAGTGTACCAACATAAGTATCAACTTATCCTTTATTCCTCAAGCCTCAGCTCTACACTCAACCTCAATTGGATCTTCTTCACAAGTGTCAACTTGGTCTTCAAGCTTCAGCTCTCTCCTCTTTACCAGTATCAACTTGTTCCTCTTCATCTACAAGCTTCAGCTTCTCCGAGTAATCTTCAAACACAAAGAAGTATCAACCCCTAGCCTCTTCAGTCTTCTTCAAGCAAGGAACTCCATCCTCTAACAAAGGAGAAAGATGCACCCATCAAGAGCAAAGTTTGGATGATTGGTAGCAGAGTGAAGACCAAAGGTCACCACTAAGCATCTTATCATCAGAGAAAGGGACCCTCAAAGGTTCTACCAACTTGTAAAGAGACACAAATCCTACCAAAGGAGGGATGAGGCCTTTACAAAGGGACCTTACATCATAGGGAAGAATGGAAGTGATCAACATCATCCATGTTTATGAAGAAAGAGAATCTATCTAGAAGCTCTGCCTACAAAACCCTAATCTTAACACCTAATCAACACTACACCAAAAGAAGGGAAGATCCTCACATCCAAGCTTCTTCAAGCAATCCAATGCATCTTCAACTTGTCTTCAACATCATCCAAGAACAAGCAAAGCAACACCCTAATCTAAGGGAACTAAAGAGGTCAATCTAGTTGAATTAGTGCATCAGAATCATCTAAAACTAGCACTTAAACTAAAATCAAGCAAAAATAGTAGACTTCATTTAAAATTCCTACAAATATTCCTAAGGGAACCTAATCCAATCATGAATCTACGCTACCAAAATCAGAGGTTGAATCATCCACCAAGTCCTAAAAATAAAATCTAAACCACAAGGTATCAACCATAAACCCTAAAAATGGAGCTCTTAAATTTTCAACCTAGAACTACCACTTATGCTCATCACAAAAATGTGAGAAAAATCTATGGGGAGCATTCATATCTATTCTAACTACACACAAAAATTCAAGGCCAAAATCATCATTACATGATCCAACCAAATTCACCAAAACCAAGCATCAAACATGATTATTTTAATATCAATTAAAATGTAAAAAATCCCATAAAATTATAAAATGCATGAAATAATAATATTTTTTTATCTAAACAATACTAGATTCAATCATGAATCCAATGTAAAAAGAATGGGATTAATTGCATCATTTTTCCATTTTTTATGAATTAATCAATATCCATGAATAAAATGAAAAATAAAAGAAAATCCAAGGAAAATAAACAAACGCGTGGTGTAGATAGTAAAAGAAATCAGTTCAATTCCCAGACTGGGCCACAAAGGGGGTGTGGTTAGCACTTGGATTCTTAAGCCCAAAACCACAACTGATTAATGAAACACATCGTTTCATTTAGTTCAGAACTCTTCACAAATTTCAAGCACGCGTGGCCGTTGGATGGGGTCTTCAGTCAAAGTCCAACCTTGATCCAAGGGCTCTGGGATCATCTTCCCCAATTAAATCTTTGAAGCTCAGGCCACCTGCGCGCCCAAAGTCACCGCTGGTGACACTCTCCGATCGTCATCTCACAACCCTAACTTGCCATAGAATCCACCATTGGCCACGATTCCTTAATGAAACTTGTCCCAAATTCCCTCAGGAACTCAATCATGCCATTAATTCGCTCTAAAACCTCAAGATTCGCAAGAACCACATCTCACCCGAAAATGGTAACAACCCTAATTGGTTACTAACTCTCAAATTAATGATCTGAAAATCTCCCTACACCATTCTACTATGCATCTAACACAATAATTCCTCCTAATTCTACCTAATTTAAGCTGGAAATTGAAAGTTGCTAACCTGAGAATTTCGCGTGCACAGAGGTAATAAACCTTCAAATCAAGCTCTCAAATGCTCCAGACTCCTTCAATGAATCAATTCTGAGCTTCTGTATGCAATAAAATGGATGGAAATGCTCTGGATTCTTGGAACCAATTCTGAGTTGCAGGTGGAGAAATCTGAGATCAAGAACACCATTCAGCCACGAATTTGCCTTGATTATGATCTGGAATTATTCACTAGCATCCATGGAAGATATTGCAATCAAGAAAATGGATGGAAAGTGAAGAAAATAGTGTAACCGAATTCAGTTGCAAACAAGAATTTTCCAATCTCAATCTCTGTTCTCTCCTTCAATTATCACCAACCCTAAATCTGAACCAACTGTATTCAATATATAGGCCATGTAGGTATGATATAGAAAGCTCTAGATCCTTCTAATGAGAAATTCAATTTCTCATGTCATGAAGATTTCAATCTCATGCCATGGTATGCACAATTCTGCTAGCAGCTTGTATTCACCCCCATTCTCTTCCAATTTCTCTCCTAATGGTATTTTGGATGTGCTTGGATTGAAAGAAGCCTTGGTCATGCCTTGAATTTTGGTTTGGCAACTGTTACTTAAGATGTAAGCAACTACTTTTCAAAGAAAGTCCACAAATTAAACTTCAATTCAAAATTGTGGTAAAACCAATGTTCTTAAAATGTGTTTTAGAATCAAAATGACATATTACATGCCTTGGTTTGGACATGTAGATCAAAAATACCAATTTCCATCTTTGGTTCATTTGAAAATCATCCTTATTTTAAGCCATTTTTGTGATTTTGAGCTACAAGCAATTCCAACCTCTCATGACCTCTTGGATAGCCTTAAAACATCATTTTGAACAAGTTGGATGTTGAACATTTTCCCATTTGAAGCTTGGAAATAGGAGTTATGGCCTTATGGTTGAAATGACCTATGATCTCCAAATGACCAAAATGCCCTTGACTTGTCAAAGCCATAACTTGAGTTCTACAAATCCTATCAAGGACTTCTAGTACTCTCTAGAAATCTAAGAGGATAAGGAACAACATTCATGTTGACCAAAAGTTCATAGGAATCATCCTTCTAGGGAAAAAGTTTCATGCAAGTTGGACAACTTTCAAGCTCCAAATTCACATACCTCAGATGACCTGTAACTTGTCAAAGTCATAACTTGAGTTCTACAAATCCCATCAAGGACTTATAGCACTCAAATTAAATCTAATATCATGCTCTACAACATTCATGTTGGGGGAAAGATGAGATGGCAATTAAATCTTGAGATAAATTGCCTTGAAGATAGGGGTCAAACTAGGGGATTTTACAATGTCAAGCCTTAGAAACCCTAGCTTGAAACTTCTCAAACTCTTCAATCATGATGAGTTGACCTTGGAATAATACTTATAGCATCTCAATGCATCAACCCATAATCACATGGCTCTTTAATTAGGTCTCAACCTTCTTCAAATCCTCAGTTGACTTAGGGTTGACCCAGTCAAACCCTAATTGCACCAATCATGGCTAAGGCTTCTTAATCTTGCACAATGACCTGTCTAGGCTTCAAAGTGATCTTAAACACTTCACATGAACTCTCTCAAGATCTCAAGTCCATCCTCATGCCTTCAGAATCATCTGATGGCTTTCCACAGCTCTCAAGTTAGGAGACACACCTTCTTGGTTTCAACCCCTCTTTCTGAGGATCTTTTAACTTCTCTGACAAAGATATCAACCCTTGAACATCTGAATAATCTGCTTAGCTAGCTTCATAGTCTTGTATAGCTCTTAATTGGTAATCATACCTCTTGATCTCCTGCATACATGTCAATGAAATGCAAATGATAATGCTAATGTGAATGAAATGAACATAAGCTAGGTAAAGAAATGTTGAGCAAATTTTAGGGTGAAACAGTATTCAACTGTCTTTTACCTCGATGCCTTTCGCTTTTCACTCAATCAGGCCCAAGTCGCTTGAATAGGGGCAGCTGTTGCACCCTAAAATTTGACCAACCTTTTCTTAACTTGGTTTATGTTTCATTTCATTTTTGTTTTAGCATTTCTGCATTGCATAGCATTTATTCTTGAGACAGGGGATCGAGGTTTTCCTATGGCTCAGAATTCACCTTCAGCGTAAGCAATCAAAGCAGCAGTCAGCATTTATTTTGCCCGATGGAGCGGTCGATTTTATGGTCCAGGTTAATTTCCAGCGTTCAGACTACTTCGAGCAGTTTCACAGTTAGGATGATCGAAAACAAGTTTCAGAGGCTTAATAGATATCCAAATAGTTGAAAACGGGCAAGTGGGCACGTTTCCTTCCAAAAGGAGCCAATTTCAAATTTTTGAAGGTGTTAATCGGTTAACACATAGGGTTAACCGATTAATGTAACGCCCATTTTTAATTATCTAGTTTTCTGTGTTATTTTAATTGCGGTGTGTTTCGTGGGGTTGTGTCGAGTGCATGGAGGTGCCCTTAAGTTGGAGTTTAATTGATAACTTTGGACTTTAAGAATAATAATATAATTAATAATGATAATGATAATTTAATGAATAATAGTAATATTATTATTATTATTATTATTATTATTATTATTATTATTATTATTATTATTATTAAGTGAAGTAAGAAAATAGGAAAAGGGGTATTTGGAGTTGGGAAGAAGAATCACACGATCATTTTTGGGAAAGAACAAGAAGAAGAACAAGGGCAAGTGGAAGAGAGAGGAATCAAGGGGGAAGAAGAAGAGATTAGACTATCAATTCTTCGAAGAGTTTCTTCAGCTTGAACAAGTTATCGAGGTAAGGGGGTGGGGGGAGAATCGGGTCGAAACTGGTATTTTCATGAATTCTAGGTAGAAGGGGATTTCCATAACCCCATAGGTTCTGATGAACTGAATTGTTATGTTGTTGTGATTATGAATTTTTTGATGATAAGATAGGTTTGTTGCTTGTGATTGTTGGGGTGATTTGGGGCTTCCGGGTAGTTTATCATTTTAAGCTGAAAATGCGTTAATCGGTAGAGCTGAGGTTTAATCGGGTGGAATCCAGAATTTATTATGTGGCTAAGTTGCATTAGTGTTGTGGGAACTGGTTTGAGTTAAATCGGGCGATTTCAGAGAGTTTTATCGATTCTGAACAGTGGGATTTTTGTGAAATCGCAGACATTCGCCAGCACTTTCGCTAGGCGAGCGAATAACGAACATTCGCTGATGTTTCACTAGGCGAACTGGGAAGCAAGTGCTTCCAGTAGCCACTGTCTGCTTTCGCTAGGGAGTTCGCTGGGCGAACGAGTAGCGAGTCTTCGCTGATGCTTCGCTAGGCGAGTGAGCCAACGAGCATGACAGTAGTTGTGTTTTTGGTGTTGTTCTATTTTGTTCTCTAGTGTTATTGGACCCTTGTTGGTCATGACTCAATATGAGATTGATAGTGAACTGTGGAGAGTGTATGTGTGGTGCGGAACATGATTTCCTTGATATTCGTTTAATTAGAATAATTCAATGGGTGTATGTTATTATACATGAATGTGGTGATGTGTGGGATATATATATCTATATATATGATTGTGTGATAAAATGTGATCAGGAGGATCGTGTGCACTGTGGGTGCTTGTGTTGTTATGTGCATTGGTGTCGTGCATATCATGATGTCTTGGTGGGATGAATCGTTGCTCAAGGTGGAGTGTATGCGATTTATCCGGTGGTCCCTTGTGGAGGGTTGATGGCCCGGAGACCATCGGTGCTCTTGTGTGGAGAGTGGTGGGGTTGAATCATGTCTCGGATGGAGCGTAAGAGATTCACCCGTGCTCTTGTGTGGAGAATGGTGGGATGAATCGTTGCTCAAGGTGGAGTGTATGCGATTCATCCGGTGCTCCCTTGTGGAGGGTTGATGGCCAGGTGTCCATCGTTGTTGTTGAGTCGGTACCGCATATCATGGTGTTGAGTTGCATATGTTTGCATTGTTATGTGTGTTGTGTCGGTGTTGGACTGTAGGTCCGGTTTATGTATGATGAATGATGTTTGTTTGTTTATTGCCTTTTATTCATGTACATTATTATTGTTATATTTTGATCGTGATTTATCACTCCTTGTGTTGTTGTTGTGGTCTGTGCTTCTTCGGAAGTACAGACAATCCAAGTGTGTAGCTAGCTTGGATAGTGGCGAGTCGAGTCGTAGGGATGCTCTGATACGTAACACGGGGCTTTTGGGAGTTATTTGTTTATCTGATGATCTTGTTTTGACTCCGTGTCGTATCATGTTTTGATGAATCCTTTTTAGGGGATATATTTTGTATATTTTGGGCGGATGGCCGAATATTGATTTACATGATGTTTATATGTATATATCTATATGATGATTTCCGCTGCTTATTGTTGAATTCATATAAATAAAGTGTTTTGTTGATATTCTGCTTTGTGACATCCTGTGTTGGGTGGCAACTCTGATAATTGTTTTGATTTAAATTGCATTTATTTTTTTTGGGAAACGGGGTGTTACAATTAACACAATCAAAATCAGGCTAATTTTGCAAGTTTTCACAGTGTTAACCGGTTAACCATATGCGTTAACCGATTAACATGTGTAATTTTTGCCCTGTACGTGAATTTTCAAGACCAGCCACTTTTTGAGTCCAATTTTGATCACTTAAGTTTCATTTTTACACTTGGGAAGGCTCTAGAACCTCATTTGAAATTTGGTTAATTTCAATTTCCCACCAAATGCCCATTCCACATTCCATACCACATTTTCCAATCCAAATTCCAAACCTTGCTTTGGATCCAAACCTAGATGATATTTAAATGATTCACTCCAAACCAAAGGGATCTAATCTCTAATAATTCAATTCATTTTTCAGAATTCACTCTTGAGCTCTCAATTCTCTTAACTTCTCCATTTCCAAAACCCTCACTCAAAGCTCTTCATCATTTGGATTCTTTGATTTTTCATTGAAATCAATGGATTCTTGAGCATAAACCTCCATTTATCATCATCATCAGATCAATTTTGATAATCAATTTTCGTGCAAATTGTGATCTGATTTTGGAGCTTGAGTTGGAAGTGCTTATTTGGAGTAATTTGGCTTAAAAGGGTTCGATCTTCATTCCTCTTGCAATAATTATTGTGGATCTTGAAGTTTTCCGGATAATCTTGTTTGGATCTTCTCAAATTCAGTTGATCAACACTTACCGAAGCAAATCTCTGCTTCAAAGGTTGGAATTCTCGATCCGATTTGATTTTTGAGCTTATCATATTAATCTTCATATTCGATTGAATTTTGGTTGATTTCGATCTGTTCGGATTGTGATATTGTTGTGTAATTGTATATCCATGTTGTTGGATCTCTGTTTTCTGTTGTTAATTTCGTGCTTAAGTGATAAGTTGATCTTTTGGATCCTTGGATAAGTTGTTTTTGTGCTGGAAGTGATTTTCCGCTGTTGTTTTTCGCTTCTGGTACAGTGTTAATCGGTTAACCTATATGGTTAACCGGTTAACCAATTCAAATTTTCAAATCTTTCATACGTTAACACTTTGTTAATCGGTTAACCCAGGGTTTTAACCGATTAACACTGAACCAGAACGTCATATTTGATGTTTTTCAAGGTGTTTTCGCATGCAGTTTCATTTCGAATCATCATAGATCAATGTGATGTATTAGGAGTGAAATGTTTCTTGAAATTTGTCGCTGATCTTGGTTATTTAATCGAGATTTCTTCGACACGTGCTTTGTCTTCCACTTGAATGCGTATTTCCGATATGCATCGTTCAAAGTGATGTTTCTTTTTCGTTTGAGTGTTCGAGTCAAGTGGTCGAGATGCGCTTGTGGCGGCTGCTGCCCCGCACTTCTTTTCCTCCCATTTGTCTCTGATGATCGATAGCCGACAGTTGTAGAGGCTTGTCTTCTCCCGTTATGTCTTATCCACTCATTTTGCTCCGGTGCTTGCATGTTTGTTTGCTTGCCTTCTTTATGCATGTTGGTTTTGTTGCCTTGCATTCTTGTATGCTCCAAAGAGGTCGAGACGTGCTTGTGGCGGATGCTGCCCCACACATCTTTCCTCCCTCCCACCATTCTAAGTGTGCATTTTCATGTTTGCATCTTACTTGTGATTGAATTTACTTGGTTCTTTCTCGTGCTTTTTGCCATGATCCCTATAGGGTTCCTAGTCCCTCCGTTTAGGATGGGAGTAGGAGAGACATTAGGTGTTCAATCCAAGCATGCTAACATTAGGATAGATGTTTCCCCTTTGCATCCCAACTTTAGGATCACTTTGCATGACAACGTTAGGGCCAAGTTTCCCTTAGACCTTTCGTGCGTCTCTCTTTCTCATCTTCAAACACTCATAAAACACCTAATAAAGAATGAAAAGTGTTGTACGCTACGAGCCTTAAGCTACTTGAGAAATGGTGATTGGGGGGCTTCCTCTCAATGACCTAGAGTGTTTAGTGTACACCCTTTGGGTGATAAGCGACGCATTCGCTCTTAGGTCATAGTCTCTAGTGCGACATGAGTTACAAATCAAACTCAAAAGACTTCTTCTCAAAAAAACACAAAAACACTTCAAATCATTTTCACCCTTTGGGGTTCTTAATCAAGGAAAATATTTTCAGATAAAAGAGTGTTGTTAACTTTTAGTTCTACCGCAAAAGGTAACGCCTAAGTCTCCAATGGTCGAGATGCATACAGCAACTGCTAGAACTACTTGTTAACCCTACTCGTATCTAAAAACTTTTGAACCAACCGGTGTTCTTGTTAGCCCGAACTACGTTTGCTCTGATCTTTCATACCAGATGAAGGTACATAGGCACAAGACGTGATGTCTTGGCGAGCAACCTTTCCCCCTTTCGCCCGTAGTTAGCCGAACTACATTGACTCTGACTTTCCCATTGCACGAGGAAATACGTAGGCACAGAGTGACAACGCTCTGCCGAGTCTCCTTTCTTTTTGCTTTTGTCCCTTGACCTTTAGCGTAGATAGTTTTAACACACCCTTTTAGATAGACAATAATGTGTGGATCCTGTCGAGTACGACGGACGTGAGGGGTGCTCATACCTTCCCCTTGCGTAACCGACTCCCGAATCCAAACTTGCTTGCGATGACCTTGTCTTTCCCTTTTCTGTCAAGTTTTTCCGATTGTTTCCTTTCCCTCTCTTTGGGATAAATAACGAAAGGTGGCGACTCTTCTGTTTTCCGCCGGGTGTTTTTCGCAGTTGCGACACCATGATCATCTTGACCCCTTGACAAAGTGATCTTAAGTTCATCTATACCTCTTGAAATCCCCCTGCAGCAAGCTATCATCATCCTGCCAATCCAAATTTGCAATTATAATTCATGCACCTTTTAAGTCATACACACACAAAAAATGATTCCAAATTGATGTCCATAATACATATACAAGTGCAAGTATTACAAAAGGTGACTTGTTTTGGTTTGGGAAAATGAAAGATTCCAACAATCATTAGGAACACTCATTATGTCTATAATTGCTGCAATTTTTACAAAGTACTCACTAGCTTACTATACAAACAAGCATCTAATAGAATCATCCATACAATCTCGTTTTGCAACTAGAGCACAATACTGTCAAGCCTACACGATATAATAGAAAACCACCTAGTAAGAGCTTATTTCACATATTTCCCTCCTGGTCTTGATGTTTGCAATCAGTTGCACTAGCATCGGAGTGCTTGGACGAACTCTAGAAGGCTTAGTTCTCATGATACAGATCTTCCATCTCCAACTGGTTTCAAAATGAGCAGGTTATCGTATGATACATCAGTGTGTGTCACATAGTTTCAAAATAAGCTGGAATGAGCCAAAACGCATATACATCAGTACCAAGACCATGGCCTGATTCAAGTCATACCAAAAACAATTCCAAAGAAAAATAGCAAGACAATTTCATGTTTCATTAAGCAGTTCAAAATTCAACTCACATCATTGGTACAACAAATAAAGTTCCAGTTACATCAAGAGTTAAAACCTTGTCACAATCCATCATATACCAATTCAATCCATATTACAAACATTTCACACATCCCTAACCTACTCATTTTTGTGCAAATTTTATAACACATAGCATGCTCACAAGCCAAATTAGCATATAAGTCCAAGGATTGGGACCACACATGTTCATGTTAGCTAAAAGTGGCAAAACAAAAGCAACAACAAAAATTCATAGTATTGTAATCTTAACACAAAAACAGAAAAAAGCAATTTGTAGCAGACAAGACCTAAAACCACAGCAGAGCATAATTTTCAGAATTGTCTATTAACCCTAATATTTTGGGGGTATAAATATGGTGCTTTAGTTATCAAACAAAGACCCTAAGTTTTATATACGCTAAGAAGCCTAGAGAGGCTGCTATTGAACTCTAATCTTGTTTGAATCACAACCAAAACAACAACACAATAACAGAAGAGCAAGAAAGAGAGGAAGGAAGAACAGTGGAAAGATAAATATTTGTGATTTAGGAGCTCTGAGGGTAAGTATTCCGCTTTAGAACTTGGCTTGAATCTTTGTTAGCTTGTGTGTTGTGCATCTTCTATTCACTTTTACGCCGTGATTAGTTTAGGTTTTGAAAAAAAAAGGTGTTTCGATTTGGGTATTTGGTTGGGATTTTAAGGAAATCAGAGGTAGATTCGTGTTTAGGGTAGAAAATAGATGAGGGTCCATTGAGATTTTTTGGCGAGATAAGAGGTTCACGCCAAAGAAGACGGTTGTTTTCTTCTCCAGCGACTGCTTTCTTCAGTTTACAGCGAGTCTGTTTTTTTAGAGAAAGAGAGAATAAGAATGAGTGGAGAGAGTGAATGAGTCAGTGAGAGTGGAATGTTTTTTTCCTTCTATGCAACAATCATATAAGCTTTTTATTGTCATTAACTTTGGACTGGCATAGGCTTCAAAAGGTCAAGTGTGGTTACCTTGTTATTCTCACTGCCGTTAAAAAAAATCAGTGGTTTCTACCAGTTTCATCATGTTACCCCAGTACACATCCCATGGATCCATCTAACACAATTAAGTACATGAAAAGGGGTTTCCCTGGCACAGGATGTATCAAGATCAGTGGTTCTTGCAGCTATTATTTTATCTTTTCGAAAGCCTTCAGACAATTGTCATTCCACACAACCACTTGGTCCTTTCAAAGCAACTTAAATATGGGCTCACAAGTGGCCGTCATATGGGATATGAATCGAGCAATCTAATTGAATCTCCCTAGGAAACCACAGACATCCTTCTCAATCTTCTGTGCAGGCATATCTTGGATGACTTTGACTTTGTCTGGGTCTACTTTGATCCCCTTTTGGCTTACAATGAAACCTAATAATTTGTTGGATCTCACACCAAAAGTACATTTGTTGGGATTTAGTCTCAATTTGAATTTTATCAGTCTTGCAAACAGCTTCTCCAAATGAGTGAGGTGTTCTTCCTTGGTTTTTGACTT
Organism: Lathyrus sativus; assembly: GCA_963859935.3. Taxonomy (NCBI): domain Eukaryota; kingdom Viridiplantae; phylum Streptophyta; class Magnoliopsida; order Fabales; family Fabaceae; genus Lathyrus; species Lathyrus sativus. Next base: position 334,883,754 of record OZ012741.1, read on the forward strand.
TGCGATCATATCGTCAACATAGAATTCAATCTCTTTATGAATTATGTCATGAAAGAGTGTTATCGTTGCTCGCTAGTATGTCGCGCCTGCGTTCTTTAGACCTAATGGCATAACCTTGTAACAAAAGGTTCCCAAAGGGGTGATGAAGGTTGCCTTTTCCATATCTTTTGGGACCAGCATAATCTGATTGTAACTGGAAAACCTATCCATAAAAGAAAAGACATAGAACTGAGTCGTGTTGTCCACCAATACGTCAATGTGCAGCAAAGAAAAATCTTCCTTTGGACTGGCTCTATTAAGATCTTTATAATCGACTCACATTCTCACTTTCCCATCCTTCTTGGGTATGGGAACAATGTCCAAAACCCATTGGGGATATTTGGATACAGCCAGGAATCCTGCGTCTAGCTGCTTTTGGAGTTCGTCTTTGATTTTAAACACCATATCAGGCCCATTCCTACTCAACTTCTGCTTTACCGGGGAGCATTATTCCTTGCGTGGTAGCTTGTGCATTACAATATCTTCATCCAGTCCGGGCATGTCTTGGTAAGACCAAGCAAACATGTCCTTATACTCTTGTAGTAACTCAACCATCCTTCTTTTGACATCTTCAGTTCCAAGGTTGAGGACATCTATCGTTTCCTAGTGCACTTGAATGACCTTTGATTCTTGCTTCAGCTGTCTGGCTAACTCCTCAGGGAGCTCACAATCTTCCTCGTAGTATTCATCGACATGGTAAATTGGGTTACCAAAGTTATATTGGGCCATAACAGTATCGTTATCAGCGGAAACCAGAGAAGATATGCACGATAAATGATTTCATGCTTTTATTTTAAGAATATGAAAAAAGAAAATGCAAAAAGAGAAAGACATGGAGCAAAACTGAATGCAAAAAGTTTGTTTTATTGATGATAAACATGCTTTAAAAGGCAAAGGGGCCCTACAATATGTTTTGTATGCCTTGGGCAGAGCATAGGATACTAAAACACCAAATGCGGGAAATTAATCTTCTCCTAAGGTGACTTCAAGGATTTCCACGACAGTCCAGTTATTAAGTGATTGGTTTGGTGCTTTTAGATACACCATGCATAATTCATTGGGCGCGCCATCTTCAGCTTCCAAAAAGGTAACCTGACCAACCACCAGATGTCCACCACTAGTGAAGACAAGTGGAGTTGCAAGCCCTTTGCCTTTTTCATAGGTTGTCTTCTGTTGAGCTGTATGATTGCATGGGTAACCCAAGCCAACTATATTCTTGTTGTCTGGTAGCTCCATCACTCTTCCCCAACCTCGAAGGTGACTAGCTTTGATGATAATCTTTGCATCCTTCCATATAACTATAGAGGACCCATATTTTTCATCCTTTTCCTTTTCATTAGGAATCATCTCCACACTTATCACCTCAAATGCCTGAAAAGGGGTCTCATGGGCTTCCCCTCCTACCTCAACACAGTGAAATGAAGCCAGATGACTCATAATTATATCCTCTTCTCCTTCCATAACAACCATCTGGTTATTGATCATAAACTTTAATCGTTGATGGAGAGTGGACATCATGACACCGACAACATGAATCCAAGGGCAACCTAGGAGTAAACTGTATGCTGGATAAATATCCATCATAAAAAATGTGATGAAGAAGGTATGAGGTCCAATTTTGATAGGGAGGTCAACCTCCTAAATCACAGTTCTCCTATCCTCATCAAAAGCTTTCACTATTGTCGGCTTGGCTTCATCATTAGTCCTTCAATGGTCAACTTACCCAAAGAGATCTTGGGCAACACATTTAGTGAAGACCCAATGTCCACCAATACTCTGGAAAAAACAATATCAACACATTCGACAGATATGTGCAAAGCATTGTTGTGGTTCTTCCCCTCATGGGGCAATTCTTCATCATTGAAGCTCAAAATCTGTTCGGAGGCGATGTTTGACACAACTCCTTCGAACTGCACAACATGAATTTCTTGAGGCACTTGGGCAGCCTTTAAGAATTTAATCAGCGCCTCTTGATAGGAAGACAAGCACATTAGTAATGACATCATAGAAATTTTGGTAGGTGTTTGGTTGAGCTGGTCAACCACCTTATAGTCACTCTTTCGAATATTTCGCAAGAATTCTTCAACTTCATTTGAATTTGCCTTCTGGGAAGAGACTACCCCTGTTCAGTTGTTATCTGCTTTCCACTTGTTTTATCGGAAACTCCAAGATTGTCGTTGGGTGGTGGTACCGGTGCAAAGACCCTCCCACTTCTGGTTACTCCGCCTGTTCCAACAATGTTTTCCACAGCTCTATTTCCTTTCACAATTTCTTCATCTACCTTTTGTCCATTGATGTAAGCAGTTGGATCAAAAATCTAAGGGACAAAATTTATGCTCTCAAAGGGAAAAGGATCGGGTGTAGATATCACTAATGGGGTGATTGAAGGTGGAGACAATGGGATCTCAACTTGATCATACGATATTTCGAATAGTACACGATTTTGACTACAGGGAATCTGGACAGGGCACCAATCATAATCACACGAGATCTTCAAATGTGCACGGGGTTGATCATAAGGGATCATCAATGGTACAACATCATAGGGAATTTGTAACGGTGCACGAACCTAACCTTACAAATTGTTCTAAGACTCCTCATCACAAGGGATTAGTATTCGTGCTTGAACATGACCATACAAATTATTCAATTGTTCCTCATCATAAGGAATTTGGAGTGGTACATGGCCCTGACCGTACAAATTATTCAATGGTTCATCATCATAAGGAATCTCAATTGGATCATAGGGAATCTATAAAGTTGCCACTTCATTAGCAATTAATATTTGTTCCACCAATATAACGCCTTGGTCTAGAAACTTTTGGATCCCCATCTTCAAGTCATCACAAATTTGGGGATTTACTAAACATTACTGGCAATCCACAACACATCCATCAGTAACTACTTTTTGACGATAGCAAAGGAAGTCTTCATTTTGCCAATCTTTGACACTAACCTCTTTCCTTTTGACTCTTCAATCATATTTTTGGCATGGTGATGATTTGGCATAGGGTTATTCGTAATATTGGGAGTATTCTTTGTGAAATTAATGGCTTTAGAATCAATAAGTTCTTGTAATATGTACTTCAGAGCCTTACAATTCTCGATGTTATGTCCGGGAGCCTCATAATGGAATTCGGAATGAGTATTTGCACCGTATCCAGGAGGTAGAGTAGCTGGGGGAACCTTCATCTCTCCCAATTGTACCAATGAACCTTTCAGCAAGAATGGAAGCAACCTGGCATAAGTTGTTGGAATGGGGTCAAACTTTTTCTCAAGTCTCCTCTGCCTTGGTTTCCTCTGATAATAGTTTTGACGTTGAGGTGCTTGTTGCTGAACAGCAGGCTGGCTTGTAGGAATGGTAAGAGGTCGTTGATGATATTGATTCGGAGCAACTGCAGCCACACGGTGATAGGATCCTTGATAGGCTCTAGCTTTCCCTTTATCCATGAAAGTTGCGTTTGCTTCCCCTTTCTCATTTCTTGGTAAAACTTTTTAAGTCCACTTGAAGCTCCAGCAGTATTCTGAATTTTCCTGGTCTTCATCATATTCTCGATCCTTTCTCTAGCCATGACCAAATCTGAGAATACGAATGATGTACATCCAGCTAAGCATTCTAGGAAAGGTCCTTGAAGAGTTCCCATGGACATGTCTGTCAACTCTCTTTCAAAGAGAAGAGGTTGGACTCTAGCAGCTAAGTCCCTCCATCTTTGAGCATAGTCCTTGAATGACTCACCAGATCTTTGAGTAGTGTACGATTGGGCGCTATATTCGAGTTGTACTGGTAGTGCTTCAAAAATTCTTTAGCTAATCCTTCCATGTTTTGATATACGTTCGTTCCAGTTGCATATACCATTCAAGAGATGCCCCCATTGAGGCTATCTTGACAAAAATGCATTAACAGTTTTTCATCATCGGAGTGAGCAGCCATCTTCCTATAGATGCCCGAATGTATGTTCGGGGACAACTGGTTCCCTTATATTTTTCAAAGTCGGAGACCTTGAATTTTAGAGGAATTTTAACGCCAAGCACTAAGCACATGTCTACGGCATCTAATCTAAACGTGTTTGGCCCCTGTAGTCCTTTCACCGTCCTTGTAAGGCAAGCACTTTCTTATCTAAATCGTTAGTGGGTGGTCCAAAAGCCTCCATGACTAAGACTTTGTGGGGGCTATAGAAGTCTTCATGATCATCATAATGGATTAGGGGTGGAAGCACACCACCAGCATTATGAACTGCACCACCGGTAGTAGGGACTGTGCCAGTAGGAATAGGAACTGCGCCAGTAGGAGTAGAAATTGTGCCACCAAGAGGGGGTACTGCGCCAGCAGGAATAGGAATTATGCCACCAAGAGTGGGAACTATGCCAACAGCACTTAGAACAGAAGGGTTAATAGCATTTCTCTCTGCATCATGTTGTATCTCTTCCTGACCTCTTGCCATATCTTGCATAACTTCCATCAACTGACCTATCTGGGTCCTCATGTGTTGCATTTCTTCTCTCATAACAGCTTGGTTTTGCTCCAATTGATCCATAATCCTCCTTTGGTTACTTCTGGTGTTGTGAGAATTTTGGGAAATCAGCTTGTTATGGACGAGAAATGGTAGAGTGTAAGTTGGTTATGACAGAAGATGAATGCATGCCAATGGAATGCATTTATTTTCCAGGGAATTATTCGAGTTATTTGTTAGTCATTCAGAAATACTCAGATATATGATAAAACAGGAATAGACATTCATTCATTCATCATTAAAACAAGCATCAAGTATGAAGTCATAATAATATGTTTAGTACAACCCAAAATGAAAAAGTACAAGAAAAATAAAATGATCAACAAGCTTGAGCTCTTCGGGCTTCGCGTTCCTCTAGCTCTTCTTTGAATCTCTTCATCATCACTTTGCAAACGTGGAGGAAATCAGATATGATAGGAGGAGTGGTATCTTCATCAATAGCTTCCATAGCAACTCTGGGCTTTAAAGGTAGATAAAGGGCTACCCATTTATAGAATTCAGCTAATCCATTAAGTTTGTTGAGATACATATCTCGATTATCTTTTGGGAAGTTTATGGACTGCTCATAACCATCATAATTACGAAGAACCTCCTCTCTTTCAACTGCTCATATGTCACTGTCTTTAAGCAAGGCCTCGAAACGGTTCTCCCAATATCCAGCTCTCCTCTTGGTATCATTCAGATCTGTACAAAACTGCTCCCAAGTCTCGGGTGTAATGCGGGAAGTTTGTCTAGCTATCCTCTTGAGGTGTTGTTGCTCTGCTTATTTTGCCTTAGAAAGGCGTAGAGCGTCGGTTAGCTCCTTTACTTCATCCCAAGCTTGGTTTTTACCTTTTTTGTTTCCTTGGTTGCGAGCAAATACCAATTTTCATTCTCTCGACACTTGTTCCAAGCATACTTCAATTCTTCTTTCAGTTTGCTGAGGCGACTATCTGCTTGATTAATGCACACCTTGGTTTTTTTCTCTTATGCTCTTCTTCATTCAATTTTTCCTTGATAGCCTCAAGTTGATTACTCTTCAGCTTGAGTTCCCATTTCATCTGATTTTTCTCTTCATTTGTCTGACGAAGTCTCGTCTCCAACTCTTCATTTTCTCTAACTAGTCGAGAAATGGTAGCTTTCCATCCTTCTACCTCCTCAATCGGGACGTGAGTGGGTTTAGGTTCAGGGAAGGGATCAGACATCCAATTCTCAAAAGGTAACTTGTAGGTTTTCACCATATCTTTGACCCATTGGAAGTAAGGTTCTTTAGTAATGTTATTTCTTCTCCCTAGGTCAGCCTTCCCTTTCTTTCTGATACTCCTCCAAGCTTTCGTGATCTTCTTGAATATCTCAGGGTTTTCAGTTCCCAATTCGTGTATTATGAAAGCTTTCAAGTCTTTGTCATTAGGAGGAGCAACCATCGGGTATCCAAGTTGCCTTACTGATATTATGGGGTTGTAGTTGATGCAGCCTTGAGTGCCAATTAATAGGACATTAGGGAACCGCCACGGCTAGAAATGACCTTATTGTAGTCTTGGGAAAACCAGGAAATATCAGTAGATTGAAGAGATACCATCCTCTGAGCCCAACTTTCACCAGCTTGATCAACAAATGGCCCCTTTGTCAGCAAATACATCTTTAACCATTGTTGTAGAAGAGATGCGCAACATACAATTTATCCACAAGAGTCGGTACGAGATTCTTTGTCAAGAATACATGGATGGTTGTCTCATCCACAAAATTGTCTATGTTGGGAAATAAAACAATCCCATCGATGGCCAAAGCAATTGCAGCATAACAAGCGTCCCAACTCGGAACTTTTATGAGTTCATCTTCCCTTTTAATAAGAAACTTGAGAGGCAACCCTTTGACACCTCCCTTGGATTTCTAATTAGTAGTGATTTCTTTTTTGTGTATGTGGAGAGCATCGACTATAACTTCATCTTTAATAGACACATCTACCCCCATAAATGGTAACTTGCCTTTCATTGGAATACCCACCAAACTCTCATATTCCTCAAGCGTTTGAGCTAGCTGGAAGTCTTGAAATATAAAACACCTCAAAGGAGAATTATAAAACTGAGCCATAGTAATGAGTGCTCGTTGATCTACTTCTTGATTCAGAAGATGAATAAGCTTTCCATAATCTTTTTCGAAGTTGATTCTGAACACAACAGGGATACGAGAAATCAATCCACGTAAGTCATCCAACTTGAACTTTCTGTAGCTATATGAGTAAGTATCTTTGGTGTTCGATCCCATGACTTCTGAATGCCTATAATGTAAATCTTAAATTCCTTGGGAACCAAAGGAAATGAATGTCATGACATGAGTATGAAATGCACATGCAAGAAACAGGGACCACAAGCATAACTTCGAAGTTAAACGTGAAGGCAATGAATATCTCTGATTATCAGAACCCTATGGGTAGGCTCTAAAATAGGTGGGTGCCTAGAGTCATGGATCATCTCAAAGATATCATCACCATGATGAAGGTTCATCAAGACAACAATATCCTAAAAATGATCTCCTCTATATGAGGTTTTCGTATCGTCTCAACGAGGAAGCTTTCTTGAGAGTCTCTACTACACAACCATCGAGTCCAAGGTTTCTAAAAGGTATCTCAGAGTCATAGATCGAGGTTGAAAATATCATTGTCAAAATAACGATACGTTCAAGGGATCTCATCTGATTGGGGCATTCGTGTTGACCCAACAAAGAGTGACCCTCATGATTTAACACTACCAACCACCATGGAAATGGGTTAAAAGGTCCTTAGAGTTATCAATTCAGGCCTGAAAAGATTACTTCCACGATGAAGACTCACCACGACAATAACATTTCCAAGGGAATCAACTCTAAGTGGGGTCTTCGTATCATCGTCATGAGGAAGACTCCTCGTGGGCCTCCACTACACAACCACCATCCTAATCCTATGTTTTTCTCAAACTTGGGTAGGGAGCCTATCTCACAAAGTACCATTAATCAGAGAACCCAACGGTGTCACAAGATAAAAATAATATGATACAATTAAGATAAACAAACAAGTAGGTAATAAACAATCAAACAAGCAAGCAAGAGAAAACAAATAAGAAGAAATCAAACAAATGAAACAAACGCTCATGAATCGAATCAAGTTAGGCTTCACTCTCTCTTGCATAGGGCAATGCATAGTCTCCAGCTGAGTCTCAAGTTGTCGCACCTCGAAAAATGGTAACGACCTTCGCCATGGAC